>JAILWY010000028.1:6183500-7432001 GCA_022113835.1 Atopsyche davidsoni | reverse complement strand
CAGCAGTGCAGACTGACCGAGGAGATAAATATTTGATTATTCAACCAAATTCCTATAGAAAATCACGTTTTTAGTAGAAATTTACAGGAAATAGCTTAAAACAGGAAATAGCTTTTTTTCAGTAGAAAGTGCAAAAGTATGTATATGGATGGTAGAATGTATGAAATTGAATATTTTGGTGAATCCTAGATTTTGTTTCAGGATTTTCAGGAAATTTTTAAACTGACCAAGATGGCATTAAAATGTCTCAAATGATCCTCAATAGGAGGATTTTAGTTCTCATCGGGCTTGCTTCTCTACTATGTTATATCCACCGCTTATATATATAGGTTTTCCTAGTCCATGCAATATTTTTTTTTTATAGACAGCATACAATATTAAACTTCTCAGATTTCAAAATAATTATTAAAATACAATAATTTCATTTATATTAGTAAATTTGAAACCATGTCATAAATGGTAAGGTCTCAAATAAAATTTATTTTGAATCGTTCTCTCTGGGTTTCATTTATTATATTTTGTTTAATCAGTATCTCAATTTACAGTAGTGGTGCTTTTATCAGCTATTGATTTAATAATACTGTGTATCAACGTCTCAAATACTTAAATTACTTGCATTCATTCATGTCATGTGTCATCGCAACTCCAGTGGCACACTTTTATTCAATATTATAGAGCTGCAACTATTTCATACTTTTAAATAACAATCAAAACTCTCTCTCAGTTACATGGCTACGATGCAGTTAGAAGGTGCAAAATCAAATCCCACTTTTGAACCTTAAAATAATTTTGTTCACACCATAAACCTTAATTAATAAAAATGTGCATTTAATAAATAATTGTTTGTATTAATTTCCAGATCACGGCATCAGCAGTCACCGCGCGCGCCCCGTGAGTGCTACTCTCCCCCGTGCCTCGGATCACACTCCTGTGAACTTGAACAACCACAAGCCCCTCTATGTGGACACTAAAGCAGAAGCTGTCTCGTAAGTCTTGCTGGAGAGAGTCTTAAATACTTATTAATGTAATTCTCAGTGAGAAATATAATTCTTAAAATAATTTAGTCTTTTTATCCAAAAAAACTATGGGCGAAATTGCATATATTTCGAAATAGCATTGAATCAGTTTTTTCTTATGAATTTGTTGCCAATGTTGTAAGTGCTATAATTTGGTTATTTTAAATTCCAGTTATCGTGCAATGTATAAGTACCGGCCACAGAACCCCGACGAGTTGGGAGAAATGCGACGATAGATGGTACGTCGGCTCCAGCCAGCGCACCGGGCGCTTTGGCACCTTCCCGGGCAACTACGTGGAGAAGATCTGACCGCCTTAGGGCAGGCTCGGAGACAAGCTGCTCCCTCGTAAGGCAGCTCCAGCCAGGAAGGTGCTACTTGATGTCAAGAATCGCATTGTTCAAATGTGGGATAGAACTTTCTCGGCGAAATAAATGGGCTAGCAAAGCAAACTGAGTTGCGCTAAGTTTGTCAAGTTAAAATAACTCACCGTCGCATTTTATACTTATGTAGATAGATAGGTACTGTAATTATGAATAAATATATACCAAAAACTAGCAGTTTATAATAAAGTCTTCTCTCATTTGTTACATTTACTGAATACAGTGTAAAGTAAATTGATAAGATTTTTACATAAATTTTCTTATTAAACAATGTAATCAATAATATATGTACCTTCTTCTACTGTTAACGTGTTATGTTTGTTCATTTACAATGCAGTTGAAATTAACTCCTGCCCCAGTACTAGCAGTTATGTTTTTAAGATTATTTTTCTATGATTATTTATAAATCGTTCAGCACCCATTGGTCACTTTGATTGTTGACAGTACTAATGTTAATACATATAGCTATCTAACTTGTATTTAATAAATATTGTGTATTGTAAGGAAAAACCAAAATCTCATCTTATGATAACACCCTTAATATAGTCGGTCTAATTAACGGAATATGTATAAAATATATTTGTGAATATGAATGCCAATCGTTTGCGTAAGAAGAAAATATTTATTTTATTTTGTAACGCACAAAGTCTTAAATTATTTGCATAAAAGAATTGAATTTTTCTCAATCCATTTTTTAATTAGACATGTCTTTTTTTTTATTATTATCGATATTTTCCCAGTGTTCTCCGTACTTTTCCAATACACTTAAATAATAAATAATAAAAGCTAAAATAATTAGCTCTTTATTTATATGTATTTTAATTTGAGATCGGTGTGGCTTGATGAATATTATTTTAGAGTTCTTATACAAGAAGAGGTGATTGGCGGTGCTGATATTAAATAACTGTAAATTACAAAAAGTAGGCCATGAATGTTGTCCTTTCCATAATGTCGTCATGGAATATGTTATTGTAAAAACATATAAATGTTATAAAATATTATCACATCTTTAATGTAGAATACACAGTGTAATGTTTAATTTGCCTAGATCAGGATTTTTTATGGCATGTTTATTGTATCACGTGTCAGCTAAGCATACCTCGACCGGTCTGTACTTTTGTTTAAAAAATATTAAATTGTAAACACACAGCTGACAATTTAGGCATTGCCATTTTCTATACACTTGTATGAAAAAAGCTAATATGTAAGACTTTCACGGTTGGAGAGGTTCACCTGGTTAAGTGTGAAATTTAAACACAAAGTTATTTATATGTTTTTATAAATAGCGTTTTGTGTGTTAGAGTATTTTGTTAATTTAATTGTGAATAATTGTATGTACAAGCTTTCTTTCCAAAGATTTTAATAGTTTTTATCCAAAACTATTCACAATCATCAAATTGGTTTTAAAAAATATTGTATAGTTTTGTTATTTACTGTTAAAATTATAATAGCCGTTCAAGAGAATAATATATTCAAAGTCTAATCAAATACCTAGCACCATTATTTGACTAATGTTTTTTTAACACATTTTCACCAAAAATATTTGCATTAGTTTTTTCTCATTATGAATGGATTTGTCGTGTAATGAGATTATATCACATTAGTCACAACACATGCGACGTAGACTGTTTTGCATAAGTTGGAAAACAGACGTGCGTAGATCTAGTCACTAGCCAAATGTAATGCTATCTATTAGTAACCTCCCAGAGTAAGACTGTGCAGCGTTCGAGACCCGGGGTGGAAAAATCTAAATATCTAAATCGCAGGAAAATTTTATAGAAGAATTTTATCCTCGCTGGATCCATACTTAATCGTAGATTTATTTATCTGCTTTAGAATAACTGTTACTGAAATGTGTTCTTCCAATAATCGTATGATAATTTATATATGTATATCAAGTAAACGTAATTTTCAAAACTGAATTTTAAAATAAACTACGTCCGAGTCTAGAAAGACAGTCAAGTCGCAATACTTGCAAACTCTGTTATACTTAAAATTTTAAACAAAGCAGTAGATTACACTTTCTTGTTGTATTCAAAAATTATATTTTCTCTAAACTGAAATACGGTAATTTATTTAGACTCGTAGATAATCTATACCAAATTTTCAAATGACAATGCAATATTTCGTTGATATTTTACCGATATTGATTGCCTGAACGAATTGACAAATATAAAGACAAATAATATTGATTTAACATCATTGGATGAATATACTTTACAACTGATTTTTGTCATTTAGGCATATATGTTATTAATAAGTTATGTTAAATACGAAACCAAAAATATTGTCAACATATCATTTGAATGTTAATTATTTTATCTATTATCGTTTTGTTCTGTTAAGCCGGCGTGTAAGATTTAATTATTGTAAGGATGTACAGTGCTTTTTACCTCTTATTTGTTCATTTAATGTTTATTTTAATTTTGTAATACTCGATTCATTTCATCACAATAAATATTGTCTCTTTAAGATATCTGTATTATTGACTCTCCCATTCCCGTTCCCTCCGTGAGCGGGCGACGGCGGTAGACGCCGGAATGTGCGAAGGAAGGTTGGGTTGAAATATTGAAAAAAATTAAAAAATATATACCTCCTGTGCCATGCTGCTCTCCTAATACAAAACCCAAGTATTCCAGAATGCGAAAAATGAAAAAATAAAAAAAATATTCACGCATATATCTCCTCGTGTATCATGCTGCCCTGATACTTTTTGGCCGATTTCGCAGGTTGGGTTGACTGAAAACTCTATGAAAACGACGTTTGCTTACATAATAACCGGATACAATCGAAACGCCCGCCTCCTTAGAGCAAAACGGAACGCATCCGACCGCTCGGTCCGCTATTCCCGAAAATTCCCGTCGTTTTCATAAAATTTTCGCTCGCCCGCTCGCCGTCTCGCGGCTTTGGCGGCAAAATTTCTTTCAATATTTATGTATATATTTATTTATCTACTCGACAGGCCTGCGACCCTGATACTTTTCATCGAAACCCCACGGTTGGGTTGAAATTTTGAAAAAAATTTAAAAATATATACCTCCTGTGCCATGCTGCTCTCCTAATACAAAACCCAAGTATTCCAGAATGCGAAAAATGAAAAAATAAAAAATATATTCACGCATATATCTCCTCGTGTATTATGCTGCCCTGATACTTTTTGGCCGATTTCGCAGGTTGGGTTGACTGAAAACTCAAACTTCCTTGGGAGATGTTTTAATTTCATAATTAACACAATTCTACGCAGAAAATAACTCTTTTTCCATAGAAATTGCAGTTTATTAAGACTTTTAGTAAACACAACCTGCCGGACCCAGGCAAAAGTATTAGGATCGCAGAATGTATGAAGAGATATTTGAAATTGAAAAAGACCGCTGAAGTAAAACTTAGGTTGTGTATCAGGGCAGCAAAACGCTGCAGGAGGTAATATTTTTTCAAAATTACCAACCCAACTATGAAAATTGGGTAAAAAGTACCAGGATCGCAGACTGACTGAGGAGATAAATATTTTTTCATTCAAATAAGCCAAATACCTTAAGAAAATCATATTTTTAGTAGGAATTTGAAGATTTTTTCAATTCACGTCTTTATATCTGGGATAAGCTCCAGGATGGCAGGACTTCCTTGCGAGATGTTTAATTTTCATTATTAACACAATTCTTCACAGACAATGACTCTTTTTCAATAGAAATTGCAGTTTATTAAGACTTTTAGTAAACACAACTTGCCGGACCCAAGCAAAAGTATTAGGATTGCAGAATGTATGAAGAGATATTTGAAATTGAAAATGACTGTAGAAGTAAAACTTAGGTTTTGTATCAGGGCAGCAGAACCCTGTAGGAGGTAACTTTTTTCAAAATTACCAGCCCAACTATGGAAATTGGTTAAAAAGTACCAGGATCGCAGACTGACTGAGGAGATAAATATTTTTTCATTCAAATAAGCCAAATAAATCATATTTTTAGTAGGAATTTGAAGCTTTTTTCAATTCATGTCTTTATATCGGGGAATAGCTCCAGGATTGCAGGACTTCCTTGCGAGATGTTTTATTTTCATAATAAACACTATTCTTATTTTACATTTTTCAGAATAACCAAATAAATAAATCGAATTATTTCCATATTTTATTTATTCATTATATATTATCTTATATTGGATAAACAGTAATACATTTGTTTACAAAAATATAAAAGCCAATCACACAACTGCCTAAATAAATTATCAAAATGTTTCACGAGAACGTCCATGTTATTCAATCTTTAAAAATGCGCGTAGATTTCCAATTTAAAATAACCAATGCAGTGATTTGTTTTCAGTTTTCAAACTGCAACAGCAGATGTAATCATTATTGTTTTTGAGTTTATTTAATGAATAAACACATAAGTTATCATAGTATGAAGTCATTTTTAAGTCTTTAAAAAAAAAAAAAATTTGAGACGTCTTCGATGTGAGCTTTAGCATTAACAATATATTATGACTATCGAAAAACTTTGAGATAACGTTATCACTGCAAGGCCACATTTCCTGAACATTTTCATGCGAGGTTAAGATATTTACTAATAAATGTTTGGAGGTGAGTATTATGGGAAAAATATTGCTTGACACTTAGTTTAAGTAAATAGCCGGTCGATAAGGTGTAATAGATCAAAATGACAGGGTTCATAACGTCACTTATTATCTAAAAAAGAGCTATTCGTATTAGAAGATTGTATTATATTCTACATACAACTAGGTCCTACTTTATTCTGTTAATATTACGAGAAAATTATCTTAGTACTCGGGTAACATAGATTAAGTTAGAATCCTGTCGTTATAAATAAAGTTCTTATTAGGTATTCTTGAAATTTTGCGAATTCTTGAAGATTTGAGGAAATGGTAAAAAAATTGTTTATCAAATTATGTAATATCAAATCCTTCTCATAAATGCACAACTTCAAACCAAAATCAAAATATTTGATAAAATCATATAAGCAATACATTACGTTATTATTCCAGGTTCATTATGTATCGGAATCGGGTAAAACTATAAAAAAATTAATTAGTCAGAAATCAAAATGATTGATAGTACATTTATATGGCGTGGACACGAATCACTTCTTGACCGTGTTGACATACTAATATTTCTATATATTAACTATCTCATTCTACCGTTCAATGACAATGTATCTCCACACAATATATTAATATCAAAAGATTAATTTATTACACATGAATAGTTAGTTAAATTTAATACATTTTTCCAAAATAAGCTATACAAGATTCAGTCATAAATATTAATAAAAAACTTAATAGAATAAATAACATTAAAATATTAGTTTAGTGCTAATTAATACAGGTAATATAAAATTAGGAAACGAGTTTGAAAATAGACATAGCAGAGATCTTTTCATGATGGTTGTTGATTTTGGTTAGCAATTTAACCTGCAAATGTATTTCAAACACATCTCCAAGTATAAATAAGCTTTTAAGCAAAAACTAGCAACAATATAGGTGTAATATTTAAAGTCAAAATGGTAGTATACAATATTTAGTAATAAGCATATTCATCAAATAAATTAGTCGTAATATTCAAAAAAAAAAACATACAAATCCTAAAGACAACAAAAACAATATGGCAAAAATATATTTTGAATAAAAATACAATAATAAATATAAATAGCATAGACGACACGAAAAGAGTTAATTTCTGGATGTTAAGCAGTCAAGTATTTTTTTCATAATAAATAAAGATATCAAAACTTATAGATAAATTAAGAGCAAACTAGGAAAAATCCAATATTAATATATATATACACGGCAAAAAACTAAAAGTATTTTATTACATCAGAAATATTGAATATGTTAAAAAATCATCATTCGAAGTAGACACCATCAAAGAGAAAGCAAAACTGAGATTCTGAAAAATGCAACGGGAAAACCCATGCCTATTGTAGAGAGTGAAAAGAAGTAATAATGAGAAGACGCTTGACCGATGGTTTATGTATGTTTATGTAAATGTGTCTGCATTCTTTTGGTAAATAGTACAAATTTGAAGCTCTTTATAAAAAATATATATGCAAGAGATCCACAAAAAATATTTATTATCTTAATATATTAATGTACGCCTCAGTAAATTATCTAATTATTTAATGGTTTACTTTTGTATGTGAACATTTAAAAAAAATTAGATTACATCTTCATATAAATCCCTTGTAAATAATAATTGTTTAGTTTCTGCGAGATTGGAGTAACATCTGTGTTTATAAAAGTCAATTCCATTAAACCAAATCTCTTTGTTTTAACAAATAAACAAAAATATACTAAATAATTTTAAACAAGTTTTAAGTTTAGTATAGTTTTTGAATAATTTAGTTTTGTTAAACATATTATTCATATATATATATATATATATATATATATATATATATATATATATACACAGTGCTTGGAGTCTCCATTCATCTGTGCTGCGCTGCCGTTGGCATGGTTGGAAGATTCAGAAAGGCCGAGAGACTTGGACACAGATGATTAAAGACTGGAGGCTCGCTTGCGCTCCATCGTACGCTTCTTCAACTGGAAACATAAACACATATTTTTATGTACAAAAATCACAATCTTCGTTTCAAAATAAACATATGTAATAAAAAAAATACAATACCTCTTGCTCCTTCTTCAAACGCTTCTCGTCGTCTTCTTGTCTCCTCCGCGCAGCCTGGTTCTCAGCCTGGGCCTCAGAAAGGGAGGTCAGGAAAGCTTCCAAGGCTCCGAAGAACTCCTCAGGCTGGCTTGTAGCCGCATCTTCTCCAAAGAGACGCACCGCTCCCTCAAATCGAGACTTCATGTCCTGCAATATTTAAAAGAATTAAAAAAAGACCTTTCATAAGTACATTATTTTCATTTTCAACTAAACCGGTTCTAGTTAACTACTGAAGATTGAAAGAGATAAAGACTCATGCAATCCCAAGTCTTCATGAAGGCCCCTATAGACTTATAAGAAAGTCTAAAACAACTAACTTAAATTGCATGCTAGTGGACTACAAAGCTGTATCTTATGGTATAATAGGACATTAAGCAATTTATTTAATTTTACCTAATAATCAAATATAATGTTTTGTTTCCAATAAACTGTTATTTCTACAAAAAAATGTATTTTTAATAATATTTAAGAGAAAATCTGGGTTTGCATTGATTACTCGAATGAATCCATTGAATAAAGTCAAAACTATAAAAGAACACAAAGACTTAGATTAAAGACGTGAAGAGCAAACATCAACTGACCTGGAACTGATCCTCGAGCTCGGTGAACTTGCTATTGGAAGGCATCGTGGGGAGCTGAGTACGCTGGTAGTCCATCTCGCGGCGGGTGTCTCCCAGGCCCACTCGCAAGGTGGCCATGTCCTTCTCCGGCTGTCCCAGGGAAACCTTGGATGCTTCAAGCAGGAGCACAACCTTGAACTATTGAAATTTTATCAATTAATATATGTAAATTTATTTATTGTAATTGCAATAAATCATGTTTTATGTAAATATTAAATATTTTTAACAGAAAGTATTCGGTGGAACTCTATTATAATATTTATAAAAGTATGACAATAGTCATATAGACAATAGACGATACTGAGATGTGTGCTTTCTTCAACCGTTTCACGTAGAGTATAAAAATGAAAAATTTGAAACAATCACAATTTGATGCAAATGACTTAGAGTTTGTTGTTACCTTGGACTCCAGAACCTGCACGAGGTAGTGCAAGAGAGTGGTGTTACGAGCCTGGCTCGACTTTGTGTCAGCCAGTCGATTGAGAGATGCTGAATAAACCAAAGTTGAAATCATTATATTCAATTCATACAGCATAATATATACAGAAATTTATTTGTTTTAAATTCAAGACATATTTATCTTGAAAATCAATCAGATATATTTCGATATTTATAACAATCGATGGTAAATTACTGCACTTTGCAGTAATAAAATACTAGGGACCAATATTTCAACAACTCAATTTCATTTAATTACATATAGCTAAACAGTTTGAGGAGTGTCAGAGATGATTTGTAGAGTATACACAATTAGAGTATACACAGATAAAGTAAAACACAGATATTGCAGATGCGAAAGGGAGGGAACGTTTATAGACTAGGTGTTATTCTAAAGGGTTACGATTTTATATTATTTTTGACATTTTATCACACTACAAACTGGAAAAGCCGCTCCACACCCTCAACGAGGAACTCTGATGGCGCTCTGAAATCTAAACAATTTGATTTTATATGTTCAAAGTACAAATAAAGTGTTTAAAAATATTTCTTAAAATAATCATTTGAATCTACGACCAACCAAAGAAAGTGTGTTTTGTTTGTAACATATTTATGAAATTTCATTTTAGAAATCATGAACTTATATATGAAAATCAACTATTTAGTTTCCATAGAGCTATCAATATATATATAAATGTCACTCTTCATAAATCTGATCAATTTCCCGCGCACTTCACTTTTACGATAGAAATTCAATTTTATCATTTGACATATGCGAGTCTTCATTCTGTAAAGTCGATCAAAATTAACGCAAGATATTGCCTAGCGACATCTGTTGGTTTTTGAAGCCTATAGAAGGAATCTGTACATTTTATCTTTTTTTTTATTTATAAAAATTCGTTCATTCCTCAATAGATGTCTAATTAAGATATTGCCTAGCGACATCTGTTGGTTTTTGAAGCCTATAGAAGGAATCTGTACATTTTTTATTTTTTTTTATTTATAAAAATTCGTTCATTCCTCAATAGATGTCTAAATAAAATTTTGCTTAGCGACATCTGTTGGATTTTGATGATATTTGTTTTAAAAAATGAGAAATTCCAAGCAAATAGAAGGAATCTGTACATTTTTACTATTTTATGATTTATAAAAATTCGTTCATTCCTCAATAGATGTCTAATTCAGATATTACCTAGCGACATCTGTTGGTTTATATTTAAACTCTTTTTAAAAAGTGTCATAAATCACTGACAGGACCGACGCGTCCGCTGCTCACTGCACAGCCCTGCAGGACTTCCCGGGATTCTTGGCTGCAAGCTGTCACGCGAGCCGCGGAGATAGTACTTTATTAACATTTTTTTCTACGTACAGGATGTTAAAAAACCGAATTAAAGGTCGTAAAAATGTCGTGTAGCCTGATAACACAAAATCAGTATCCAATATTTAATGTGATTCAGCACTTGTGAGTCGCGCAGCTCTGGTCCCATGAAAGAGTTGCTGGAGTCCTGGACAGGAAACGTTCTGCCCCAGAAACTGAGCTTGTGCCTCGCCTGGCTGCCGCTGCTGCCGCCTGGGACTATGCCTCTGCATCACTGGGTACTGCCCTGACGTGAGCTTGCAGGTATGTAACCTACTTAGTTTACAGATGATACTATTGTACCCTATAGTACTACATACATTAACTTTATATATCAACTAGAGGATGGATGCTTGCTTGTATTAGTTTTAATCTGCTTTTCACTAGTGTTTAACTTATAATTTGCTGACAAATGTCTTTAGAGACATTCCTTTTTATTATGAAAATATACTCTTAATATTAAACATATCGTGTGTGTATTATTTTATTCATTAAATAAATTAAAAAATACAGTATAAATGCATAATTAATATAGGCACTATTGAATAACACAAACAAACTCTAAAATTATATAATGTAATCAAATAGTCATATCAAATCAACCTAATTTTATAGTGTTATTGTACTTTGGAGTGTTTTTATACAATAATTGATTCATTCTAAATTGAAACATGTTTATTAAGTGATAAAAGTTCACAAAATTATAAAATATATGATTTAGCTTAAACCAGGCTGGCATAATACATTTGATTGAATAGTTAAATGACAAATGTGTGCTTTTCAGGTTCTTTACAGGATGAGAGTGTGTATCCGTCACTGTGCTCGCGGCTGGTGAGGGCACTGGCAATGGCTCTGCTCTGTTCTGCCGCATCCATGGGCAGGCGCGTGGGCGCTGGCCCTGCCGGCCTTGGCGCCCTCCCTTGTCTTGAAGAGTGCATGCAGACTATTCCCGTTAAACATGATTTCAGCCCTACAGGTTAGCTCACTGACCAGTTTCACATATGATACCCGTTGAAAATATATCAAAATAGAATATGAGTTGACCTTAATCCAAATAATCATATTAATAGTTGGGCACAATGATTACCTAACATCATTAAGAACGGCCTCTACAATTTATTTTTTCATGTATTCAGTCTATAAATATGTCTATGACACTTTTATTAGTATGCTTGTGATGGTTTTTTTTTTTACCTTCTGATTATGCTAAATTGTGCAGGACCTCGGGGACTGGTGTGCCGGCTGGGAACAGATTCTGGGAGCACTGAACCGAGCACTACAGCCCCACCGGCTGTGTGGCTCAACCGCTGACCTCCTCATGCGCACATTGAGACCCATTACAGCTCCTGAAAGGTATGTCATGCTATCCTTATTACTCACCAGGCAGCCTCGGTTTGCCAGAATTGACAGTAATCCGGATGAAGTATTTATTGAGTTAGTTGAGTTGAGAGTTGGGTATAGCACCTAGATTGCAGGACTTCCTTGTAAGATTTATTTTAATTTCATAATAAACACAATTCTTCAGAGGAAATAGCTTTTTTCAATAGAATTGCAGTTGCATAAGAATTTTAGTAAGCACAACTTGTGCAGCACAGGCATAAGTTTTAGGATGGTATAATGTATGAAGTGATATATGATAGTGAAAATTTCGGTGAATCTTAGGTTTTGTATGAGGGTAGCAGTGCAGAAGGTGTCTTTTTTCTTCAAATTTAACATCCCAACTAGGTAAATAGTACCTGCAATGCAGATTGATTGAGGAGATAAATTATTTTCTTATCCAAGCAAATTACTTTAGATAATCACGTTATTAGTAGGAATTTGAACATTTTCATAATTAATATTAATACATCTGAAAATAGCACCGAGATTGCAGGACTTCCTTATAAAAGGTTTTATTTTCATAATAAACACAATTCTTCAGAGGAAATAGCTTTTTTTCAATAGAATTGCAGTTTCATAAGAATTTTAGTAAGCCCAACTTGTGCAGCACAGGCATAAGTTGTAGGATGGTATAATGTATGAAAAGATATATGGTAGTGAAAATTTCGGTGAATCTTAGGTTCTGTATGAGGATAGCAGTGCAGAAGACGTTTTTTTTCTTCAAATTTAACATCCCAACTAGGTAAATAGTACCTGCAATGCAGATTGATTGAGGATATAAATTATTTTCTTATCCAAGCTAATTACTTTAGATAATCACGTTTTTAGAAGGAATTTGAACATTTTTATAATTCATATTAATACAGATGAAAATAGCACCGAGATTGCAGGACTTCCTTATAAAAGGTTTTATTTTCATAATAAACACAATTCTTCAGAGGAAATAGCTTTTTTTCAATAGAATTGCAGTTTCATAAGAATTTTAGTAAGCCCAACTTGTGCAGCACAGGCATAAGTTGTAGGATGGTATAATGTATGAAAAGATATATGGTAGTGAAAATTTCGGTGAATCTTAGGTTCTGTATGAGGATAGCAGTGCAGAAGACGTTTTTTTTTCTTCAAATTTAACATCCCAACTAGGTAAATAGTACCTGCAATGCAGATTGATTGAGGATATAAATTATTTTCTTATCCAAGCTAATTACTTTAGATAATCACGTTTTTAGAAGGAATTTGAACATTTTTATAATTCATATTAATACAGATGAAAATAGCACCGAGATTGCAGGACTTCCTTATAAAAGGTTTTATTTTCATAATAAACACAATTCTTCAGAGGAAATAGCTTTTTTTCAATAGAATTGCAGTTGCATAAGAATTTTAGTAAGCACAACTTGTGCAGCACAGGCATAAGTTTTAGGATGGTATAATGTATGAAGTGATATATGATAGTGAAAATTTCGGTGAATCTTAGGTTTTGTATGAGGATAGCAGTTCAGAAGGTGTCTTTTTTCTTCAAATTTAACATCCCAGTAAGGTAAATAATGCCAGAAATTCAGATTGATCGAGGAGAATAATTATTTTTTTATCCAAGCAAATTACTTTAGATAATCGCTTTTTTAGTAGGAATTTGAACATTTTTATAATTAATATTAATACATCTGAAAATAGCTTCGAGATTGCAGGACTTCCTTATAAAAGGTTTTATTTTTATAATAAACGAAATTCTTCGGAGGAAATAGCTTTTTTCAATAGAAAGAGCAAAAGTATGTATATGGATGGTTGAATGTATGAAAAGACATATGAAATTGAAAATTTTGGTGAATCTTAGGTTTTGTATGAGGATAGCAGTGCAGGAGGTGTTTTTTTTCGTTAAATTTAATATCCCGATTAGGGATACCGGGTATATAGTACCAGCAGTGCAGACTGACCGAGGAGTTAAATATTTGATTATTAAACTAATTTCGTATGGAAAATCACGTTTTGATTAGGAATTTGAACATTTTTATATTTAATATTAATAGATATGAAAATAGCACCATGATTGCAGGACTTCCTTATAAAAGGTTTTATTTTCATAATAAACACAATTCTTCAGAGGAAATAGCTTTTTTTCAATAGAATTGCAGTTTCATAAGAATTTTAGTAAGCCCAACTTGTGCAGCACAGGCATAAGTTGTAGGATGGTATAATGTATGAAAAGATATATGGTAGTGAAAATTTCGGTGAATCTTAGGTTCTGTATGAGGATAGCAGTGCAGAAGACGTTTTTTTTCTTCAAATTTAACATCCCAACTAGGTAAATAGTACCTGCAATGCAGATTGATTGAGGATATAAATTATTTTCTTATCCAAGCTAATTACTTTAGATAATCACGTTTTTAGAAGGAATTTGAACATTTTTATAATTCATATTAATACAGATGAAAATAGCACCGAGATTGCAGGACTTCCTTATAAAAGGTTTTATTTTCATAATAAACACAATTCTTCAGAGGAAATAGCTTTTTTTCAATAGAATTGCAGTTGCATAAGAATTTTAGTAAGCACAACTTGTGCAGCACAGGCATAAGTTTTAGGATGGTATAATGTATGAAGTGATATATGATAGTGAAAATTTCGGTGAATCTTAGGTTTTGTATGAGGATAGCAGTTCAGAAGGTGTCTTTTTTCTTCAAATTTAACATCCCAGTAAGGTAAATAATGCCAGAAATTCAGATTGATCGAGGAGAATAATTATTTTTTTATCCAAGCAAATTACTTTAGATAATCGCTTTTTTAGTAGGAATTTGAACATTTTTATAATTAATATTAATACATCTGAAAATAGCTTCGAGATTGCAGGACTTCCTTATAAAAGGTTTTATTTTTATAATAAACGAAATTCTTCGGAGGAAATAGCTTTTTTCAATAGAAAGAGCAAAAGTATGTATATGGATGGTTGAATGTATGAAAAGACATATGAAATTGAAAATTTTGGTGAATCTTAGGTTTTGTATGAGGATAGCAGTGCAGGAGGTGTTTTTTTTCGTTAAATTTAATATCCCGATTAGGGATACCGGGTATATAGTACCAGCAGTGCAGACTGACCGAGGAGTTAAATATTTGATTATTAAACTAATTTCGTATGGAAAATCACGTTTTGATTAGGAATTTGAACATTTTTATATTTAATATTAATAGATATGAAAATAGCACCATGATTGCAGGACTTCCTTATAAAAGGTTTTATTTTCATAATAAACACAATTCTTCAGAGGAAATAGCTTTTTTTCAATAGAATTGCAGTTTCATAAGAATTTTAGTAAGCCCAACTTGTGCAGCACAGGCATAAGTTGTAGGATGGTATAATGTATGAAAAGATATATGGTAGTGAAAATTTCGGTGAATCTTAGGTTCTGTATGAGGATAGCAGTGCAGAAGACGTTTTTTTTCTTCAAATTTAACATCCCAACTAGGTAAATAGTACCTGCAATGCAGATTGATTGAGGATATAAATTATTTTCTTATCCAAGCTAATTACTTTAGATAATCACGTTTTTAGAAGGAATTTGAACATTTTTATAATTCATATTAATACAGATGAAAATAGCACCGAGATTGCAGGACTTCCTTATAAAAGGTTTTATTTTCATAATAAACACAATTCTTCAGAGGAAATAGCTTTTTTTCAATAGAATTGCAGTTTCATAAGAATTTTAGTAAGCCCAACTTGTGCAGCACAGGCATAAGTTGTAGGATGGTATAATGTATGAAAAGATATATGGTAGTGAAAATTTCGGTGAATCTTAGGTTCTGTATGAGGATAGCAGTGCAGAAGACGTTTTTTTTCTTCAAATTTAACATCCCAACTAGGTAAATAGTACCTGCAATGCAGATTGATTGAGGATATAAATTATTTTCTTATCCAAGCTAATTACTTTAGATAATCACGTTTTTAGAAGGAATTTGAACATTTTTATAATTCATATTAATACAGATGAAAATAGCACCGAGATTGCAGGACTTCCTTATAAAAGGTTTTATTTTCATAATAAACACAATTCTTCAGAGGAAATAGTTTTTTTCAATAGAATTGCAGTTGCATAAGAATTTTAGTAAGCACAACTTGTGCAGCACAGGCATAAGTTTTAGGATGGTATAATGTATGAAGTGATATATGAAATTGAAAATTTAAATAGCACTTAAGTATGGTAGAATGTATGAACATATAAACGAAATTGATAATTACAAGCAAATGCCTTTGGATAATATCGTTTTTAGTAGGAATTTGAACATTTTTATAATTTCTATCAATACATTTGGTAATAACACTTAAGTATGGTAGAATGTATGAAGATATAAACGAAATTGATAATTACAAGCAAATGCCTTTGGATAATATCGTTTTTAGTAGGAATTTGAACATTTTTATAATTTCTATAAATACATTTGGTAATAGCACTTAAGTATGGTAGAATGTATGAAGATATAAACGAAATTGATAATTACAAGCAAATGCCTTTGGATAATATCGTTTTTAGTAGGAATTTGAACATTTTTATAATTTCTACCAATACATTTGGTAATAGCATTAAGTATGGTAAAATGTATGAATATATAAACGAAATTGATAATTACAAGCAAATGCCTTTGGATAATATCGTTTTTAGTAGGAATTTGAACATTTTTATAATTTCTACCAATACATTTGGTAATAGCATTAAGTATGGTAGAATGTATGAAGATATAAACGAAATTGATAATTACAAGCAAATGCCTTTGGATAATATCGTTTTTAGTAGGAATTTGAACATTTTTATAATTTCTATCAATGCATTTGGTAATAGCACTTAAGTATGGTAGAATGTATGAAGATATAAACGAAATTGATAATTACAAGCAAATGCCTTTGGATAAAATCGTTTTTAGTAGGAATTTGAACATTTTTATAATTTCTATCAATACATTTGGTAATAGCACTTAAGTATGGTAGAATGTATGAAGATATAAACGAAATTGATAATTACAAGCAAATGCCTTTGGATAATATCGTTTTTAGTAGGAATTTGAACATTTTTATAATTTCTATCAATACATTTGGTAATAGCACTTAAGTATGGTAGAATGTATGAAGATATAAACGAAATTGATAATTACAAGCAAATGACTTTGCATAATATCGTTTTTAGTAGGAATTTGAACATTTTTATAATTTCTATCAATACATTTGGTAATAGCACTTAAGTATGGTAGAATGTATGAAGATATAAACGAAATTGATAATTACAAGCAAATGACTTTGCATAATATCGTTTTTAGTAGGAATTTGAACATTTTTATAATTTCTATCAATACATTTGGTAATAGCACTTAAGTATGGTAGAATGTATGAAGATATAAACGAAATTGATAATTACAAGCAAATGCCTTTGGATAAAATCGTTTTTAGTAGGAATTTGAACATTTTTATAATTTCTATCAATACATTTGGTAATAGCACTTAAGTATGGTAGAATGTATGAAGATATAAACGAAATTGATAATTACAAGCAAATGCCTTTGGATAATATCGTTTTTAGTAGGAATTTGAACATTTTTATAATTTCTATCAATACATTTGGTAATAGCACTTAAGTATGGTAGAATGTATGAAGATATAAACGAAATTGATAATTACAAGCAAATGACTTTGCATAATATCGTTTTTAGTAGGAATTTGAACATTTTTATAATTTCTATCAATACATTTGGTAATAGCACTTAAGTATGGTAGAATGTATGAAGATATAAACGAAATTGATAATTACAAGCAAATGACTTTGCATAATATCGTTTTTAGTAGGAATTTGAACATTTTTATAATTTCTATCAATACATTTGGTAATAGCACTTAAGTATGGTAGAATGTATGAAGATATAAACGAAATTGATAATTACAAGCAAATGCCTTTGGATAATATCGTTTTAAGTAGGAATTTGAACATTTTTATAATTTCTATCAATACATTTGGTAATAGCACTTAAGTATGGTAGAATGTATGAAGATATAAACGAAATTGATAATTACAAGCAAATGACTTTGCATAATATCGTTTTTAGTAGGAATTTGAACATTTTTATAATTTCTATCAATACATTTGGTAATAGCACTTAAGTATGGTAGAATGTATGAAGATATAAACGAAATTGATAATTACAAGCAAATGACTTTGCATAATATCGTTTTTAGTAGGAATTTGAACATTTTTATAATTTCTATCAATACATTTGGTAATAGCACTTAAGTATGGTAGAATGTATGAAGATATAAACGAAATTGATAATTACAAGCAAATGCCTTTGGATAATATCGTTTTTAGTAGGAATTTGAACATTTTTATAATTTCTACCAATACATTTGGTAATAGCATTAAGTATGGTAGAATGTATGAAGATATAAACGAAATTGATAATTACAAGCAAATGCCTTTGGATAATATCGTTTTTAGTAGGAATTTGAACATTTTTATAATTTCTATCAATGCATTTGGTAATAGCACTTAAGTATGGTAGAATGTATGAAGATATAAACGAAATTGATAATTACAAGCAAATGCCTTTGGATAAAATCGTTTTTAGTAGGAATTTGAACATTTTTATAATTTCTATCAATACATTTGGTAATAGCACTTAAGTATGGTAGAATGTATGAAGATATAAACGAAATTGATAATTACAAGCAAATGCCTTTGGATAATATCGTTTTTAGTAGGAATTTGAACATTTTTATAATTTCTACCAATACATTTGGTAATAGCATTAAGTATGGTAGAATGTATGAAGATATAAACGAAATTGATAATTACAAGCAAATGCCTTTGGATAATATCGTTTTTAGTAGGAATTTGAACATTTTTATAATTTCTATCAATACATTTGGTAATAGCACTTAAGTATGGTAGAATGTATGGAGATATAAACGAAATTGATAATTACAAGCAAATGCCTTTGGATAATATCGTTTTTAGTAGGAATTTGAACATTTTTATAATTTCTACCAATACATTTGGTAATAGCATTAAGTATGGTAGAATGTATGAAGATATAAACGAAATTGATAATTACAAGCAAATGCCTTTGGATAATATCGTTTTTAGTAGGAATTTGAACATTTTTATAATTTCTATTAATACATTTGGTAATAGCACTTAAGTATGGTAGAATGTATGAAGATATAAACGAAATTGATAATTACAAGCAAATGCCTTTGCATAATATCGTTTTTAGTAGGAATTTGAACATTTTTATAATTTCTATCAATACATTTGGTAATAGCACTTAAGTATGGTAGAATGTATGAAGATATAAACGAAATTGATAATTACAAGCAAATGACTTTGCATAATATCGTTTTTAGTAGGAATTTGAACATTTTTATAATTTCTATCAATACATTTGGTAATAGCACTTAAGTATGGTAGAATGTATGAAGATATAAACGAAATTGATAATTACAAGCAAATGCCTTTGGATAATATCGTTTTTAGTAGGAATTTGAACATTTTTATAATTTCTATCAATACATTTGGTATTAGCATTAAGTATGGTAGAATGTATGAAGATATAAACGAAATTGATAATTACAAGCAAATGCCTTTGGATAATATCGTTTTAAGTAGGAATTTGAACATTTTTATAATTTCTATCAATACATTTGGTAATAGCATTAAGTATCGTAGAATGTATGAAGATATAAACGAAATTGATAATTACAAGCAAATGCCTTTGCATAATATCGTTTTTAGTAGGAATTTGAACATTTTTATAATTTCTATCAATACATTTGGTAATAGCACTTAAGTATGGTAGAATGTATGAAGATATAAACGAAATTGATAATTACAAGCAAATGCCTTTGCATAATATCGTTTTTAGTAGGAATTTGAACATTTTTATAATTTCTATCAATACATTTGGTAATAGCACTTAAGTATGGTAGAATGTATGAAGATATAAACGAAATTGATAATTACAAGCAAATGACTTTGCATAATATCGTTTTTAGTAGGAATTTGAACATTTTTATAATTTCTATCAATACATTTGGTAATAGCACTTAAGTATGGTAGAATGTATGAAGATATAAACGAAATTGATAATTACAAGCAAATGCCTTTGGATAATATCGTTTTTAGTAGGAATTTGAACATTTTTATAATTTCTACCAATACATTTGGTAATAGCATTAAGTATGGTAGAATGTATGAAGATATAAACGAAATTGATAATTACAAGCAAATGCCTTTGGATAATATCGTTTTTAGTAGGAATTTGAACATTTTTATAATTTCTATCAATGCATTTGGTAATAGCACTTAAGTATGGTAGAATGTATGAAGATATAAACGAAATTGATAATTACAAGCAAATGCCTTTGGATAAAATCGTTTTTAGTAGGAATTTGAACATTTTTATAATTTCTATCAATACATTTGGTAATAGCACTTAAGTATGGTAGAATGTATGAAGATATAAACGAAATTGATAATTACAAGCAAATGCCTTTGGATAATATCGTTTTTAGTAGGAATTTGAACATTTTTATAATTTCTATCAATACATTTGGTAATAGCACTTAAGTATGGTAGAATGTATGAAGATATAAACGAAATTGATAATTACAAGCAAATGCCTTTGGATAATATCGTTTTTAGTAGGAATTTGAACATTTTTATAATTTCTATCAATACATTTGGTAATAGCACTTAAGTATGGTAGAATGTATGAAGATATAAACGAAATTGATAATTACAAGCAAATGCCTTTGGATAATATCGTTTTTAGTAGGAATTTGAACATTTTTATAATTTCTATCAATACATTTGGTAATAGCATTAAGTATCGTAGAATGTATGAAGATATAAACGAAATTGATAATTACAAGCAAATGCCTTTGGATAATATCGTTTTTAGTAGGAATTTGAACATTTTTATAATTTCTATTAATTTATTTGGTAATAGCACTTAAGTATGGTAGAATGTATGGAGATATAAACGAAATTGATAATTAAAAGCAAATGCCTTTGGATAATATCGTTTTTAGTAGGAATTTGAACATTTTTATAATTTCTACCAATACATTTGGTAATAGCATTAAGTATGGTAAAATCTATGAAGATATAAACGAAATTGATAATTACAAGCAAATGCCTTTGGATAATATCGTTTTTAGTAGGAATTTGAACATTTTTATAATTTCTATTAATTTATTTGGTAATAGCACTTAAGTATGGTAGAATGTATGGAGATATAAACGAAATTGATAATTACAAGCAAATGCCTTTGGATAATATCGTTTTTAGTAGGAATTTGAACATTTTTATAATTTCTATTAATACATTTGGTAATAGCACTTAAGTATGGTAGAATGTATGAAGATATAAACGAAATTGATAATTACAGGCAAATGCCTTTGGATAATATCGTTTTTAGTAGGAATTTGAACATTTTTATAATTTCTATTAATACATTTGGTAATAGCACTTAAGTATGGTAGAATGTATGGAGATATAAACGAAATTGATAATTAAAAGCAAATGCCTTTGGATAATATCGTTTTTAGTAGGAATTTGAACATTTTTATAATTTCTATCAATACATTTGGTAATAGCATTAAGTATGGTAGAATGTATGAAGATATAATCGAAATTGTTAATTACAATTACAGTAAAAAAAGTTAACAAAATCACTAGATGTCTATAGTAGACACATGAAGAGTGACATCTATCGATGTGCTAAAATATCAATTTAATTGATAGGAGATAAATTAGTTTCTATGCCTATGTTTTGAAGTATAATATGTAACTATTTCAAACTAGTAAGATGTAACAACGCAATATCTTAATAATATTTCGTCAGTAATACATCATACATTCAATATCAATATAAAAACCAATGTAAAAAAAAACATGGGACTAGTAAAAGGATTAGAGAATGACCGAAGTTAAATTGTCAAGTTCATACAAAAACACACTTCTTCAAAGTAAATTTAAGTCTCATGGGAGTTAATGTGAACCCCTTCAGGTTCAAATCAGGAGAGACAGGTAAAAAGAATAGGGAGGCAGAATGAATAAAGATATATATGAAATAAATATTTAAATATTTTAAGTAAGCAAATTCCTTTAGATAATCATGTTTTTAGTAGGAAATTGAAGATATTTATTATTCATATAAAATAGTATTTTTTCAATAGAAATTGAAGTTTAATAGGAATTTTAGTAAACACAAGCTGCCGAGCACAGGCAAAAGTATCAGGATCGCAGAATGTATGAAGAGATATTTGAAATTGAAAATGACCGTAGAAATAAAGCTTAGGTTTTATATCAGGGCAGCAGAACGCTGCAGGCGGTAACTTTTTTTCAAATTTGTCAACACAATTATGGAAATTGGGTAAAAAGTACCAGGATTGCAGACTGACACTGAGGAGATAAATATTTTTTATTCAAGTAAGCGAATTACTCTAGAAAATCATGTTTTTAGTAGGAATATGAAGATTTTTTCAGTTCATGTCTTTATATCTGGGAATAGCTCCAGGATTGCAAGATGCCTTGCGAGATTGAATTCATATTTACATATCTGGGAATAGCACAAGATCGCAGACTGACTGAGGAGATAAATATTTTTTTATTGCAACGGCACAGGAGGCATATTTTTGAAAAATTTCACCCCAACTATGGAGTTTCGATGAAAAGATCGCAGACCTTTCGAGGAGATATATATATATATATGTATATACATACAAGCAAGACGTTGGGCAGACGACGCAGGAGACGCCGGAATGTGAGACGCGTACGCGGTAGGAATGGGTCCAGGTTGAATCTACTGCCATCAGTTGAAATTCGCGTTGGAGTGCTCTCAGCAGGGGCTCAGGGGAGTAGGCAGTGCTGGGCGGTCCCACGCGGGCATGGCTTGCGGGCTGGACGGCACTGCCAGAACCGGGGCGTCTGCCATCTCTGCTGCCAAGCCGGTCGTTGCTGCTCACTGCACAGGCCCTGCAGGACGTCTTCTGGGAGCCCTGGCTGGAAGTTGTCACGTGTGCCGCAGAGTTAGTTCTTTATAAACATTTTTTCACGGTACACGATGTAAGAAAACTGAAATTATAGTTCTTAAAAATGTTATGATTTATATATATATGTTATAATACAAAATCGTATCGTAATTTTCATTTAAAGTTGTGCTTATATTCATCTGTTGGTTTTTGTTGACATTTGTTTCAAGAAATGACCAATTCCAAGCATTTTGAAGGAATCTGTACATTTTTACTATTTTATGATTTATAAAGATTCGTTCATTCCTCAAAAGATGTTTTATTAAGATATTGCCAAGCGACATCTGTTGTTTTTTAGTTAAACTCTTCTCAAAAAGTGTCATAAATCACTGACAGGACCGACGCGTCCGTTGCTCACAGCTCGACCCTGCAGGACTTCCTGGCAGCCTGGCCGGAAGCTGTCACGCGAGCCGCGTAGTTAGTACTTTATTAACATCTTTTTCTACGTACAGGATGTTATAAAACCGAATTAAAGGTCGTGAAAATGTCATGTAGCCTGATAACACAAAATCAGTATCCAACATTTAATGTGTTTCAGTACTTGTGAGTCGCGCTGCCCTGGTCCCATGAAAGAGTTGCTGGAGACATGGACAGGAAACGTTCTGCCCCAGGAACTGCGGCTTTTGCTGCGAGGAGCGCTTGTGCCTCGCCTGGGACCCCGCCGGAGACTATGCCCCTGCATCACTGGGTACTGCCCTGACATGAGCTTGCTGGTATGTAACCTACTTAGTTTACTGATGATACTAATGTACTCTATAGGACTACATAAATTAACTTTATATATCAAAGGAGGGTTGCTTGCTTTTACTAGTTCTAATCTGCTTTTTACTAGTGTTTAACATTTAATTTTCAGACAAATGTCTTCAGAGGCATTCCTTTTTATTATGAAAATTTACTCTTAATATTAGACATATCAAATCCAAATCCAAATGTGTATTATTCATTAAATATTCATTAATTATTCATTAAATAAATTAAAAATTAAGTATAAATGCATAATTAATATAGGCACTATCGAATAACACAAACATACTCATAAATTATACAATGTAATCAAACAGTCATATCAAACCATCTTAATTTGTAGTGTTATTGTAATTTATAGTGTTATTTTACTATTATTGATTTATTGTAAATAGAAACATGTTTATTTTGTGATAAAAGTTCACAAAATTATTAAATATATGATTTTGCTTAAACCGGCCCGGTATAATACATTTGATTGAATAGTTAAATGACAAATGTGTGCTTTTCAGGTATTTTACTGGATGAGAGTGTGTGGGCGCTGGTTTGCCGGCCTTGGCACGCTCTCACACCCTCCCTCCTCGGGAGTGATGCAGGGTGCATGCAGGCTATTCCTGTTGAACATGATTCCAGCCCTACAGGTCATCTCTCTGACTGGTTTCACACATGATACACATTGAAAACAAATCAAAATAGAAAATGAGTTGACCATCATCCATAAAGTCATACTGATAGCTGGCCACAATGATTACCAGACATCATTAAGAATGGCCAATAAAATTTCTTTTTTCATGTATAAAGATGTCTATGACACATTAATTAGAATGCTTTTGAAGGTTTTTTTTTAACTTCTGATTATGCTTAATTGTGCAGAGTTTTGGGGACTGGTGTGCCAGGTGGGAACAGATTCTGGGAGCAAGCGCGCTAGCGGGAACCCTGAACCGAGCACTACAGCCCCGCCGGCTGCGCTGGCCACGTGGCTCAACCGTTGACCGCCTAATGCGCACATTGTGTCCCATTGCAACTCCTGAAAGGTATGTCATACTATCCTTATTTCTCACCAGGCAGGCTATATTTTTAATTTTATTAAATTAGTTTATGAATGAAAATCATATCCTATATTAATACATCTGAGAATAGCACCAAGATTGCAGAACTTCCTTGGGAGAAGTTTTATTTTCAAATTAACACAATTCTTCACAGGAAATAGCTTTTTTCCAATAGAAAGTGCAGTTTCATAAGAATTTTAGTAAGCACAACCTGTTCAGCACTGGCATAAGTCTAAGGATAGTAGAATGTATGAAGAGATATATGAAATTGAAAATTTTGGTGAATCTTAGTTATTGTATGAGGATTGCAGTGCACAAGGTGTTTTTTTTCTTCAAATTTAACATCCCGATTACGGAAACTGGGTAAATAGTACCAGCAGTGCAGACTGACCGAGGAGATAAATATTTGATTATTCAACCAAATTCCTATAGAAAATCACGTTTTTAGTAGAAATTTACAGGAAATAGCTTAAAACAGAAAATAGCTTTTTTTCAGTAGAAAGTGCAAAAGTATGTATATGGATGGTAGAATGTATGAAATTGAATATTTTGGTGAATCCTAGATTTTGTTTCAGGATTTTCAGGAAATTTTTAAACTGACCAAGATGGCATTAAAATGTCTCAAATGATCCTCAATAGGAGGATTTTAGTTCTCATCGGGCTTGCTTCTCTACTATGTTATATCCACCGCTTATATATATAGGTTTTCCTAGTCCATGCAATATTTTTTTTTTATAGACAGCATACAATATTAAACTTCTCAGATTTCAAAATAATTATTAAAATACAATAATTTCATTTATATTAGTAAATTTGAAACCATGTCATAAATGGTAAGGTCTCAAATAAAATTTATTTTGAATCGTTCTCTCTGGGTTTCATTTATTATATTTTGTTTAATCAGTATCTCAATTTACAGTAGTGGTGCTTTTATCAGCTATTGATTTAATAATACTGTGTATCAACGTCTCAAATACTTAAATTACTTGCATTCATTCATGTCATGAGTCATCGCAACTCCAGTGGCACACTTTTATTCAATATTATAGAGCTGCAACTATTTCATACTTTTAAATAACAATCAAAACTCTCTCTCAGTTACATGGCTACGATGCAGTTAGAAGGTGCAAAATCAAATCCCACTTTTGAACCTTAAAATAATTTTGTTCACACCATAAACCTTAATTAATAAAAATGTGCATTTAATAAATAATTGTTTGTATTAATTTCCAGATCACGGCATCAGCAGTCACCACGCGCGCCCCGTGAGTGCTACTCTCCCCCGTGCCTCGGATCACACTCCTGTGAACTTGAACAACCACAAGCCCCTCTATGTGGACACTAAAGCAGAAGCTGTCTCGTAAGTCTTGCTGGAGAGAGTCTTAAATACTTATTAATGTAATTCTCAGTGAGAAATATAATTCTTAAAATAATTTAGTCTTTTTATCCAAAAAAACTATGGGCGAAATTGCATATATTTCGAAATAGCATTGAATCAGTTTTTTCTTATGAATTTGTTGCCAATGTTGTAAGTGCTATAATTTGGTTATTTTAAATTCCAGTTATCGTGCAATGTATTAGTACCGGCCACAGAACCCCGACGAGTTGGGAGAAATGCGACGATAGATGGTACGTCGGCTCCAGCCAGCGCACCGGGCGCTTTGGCACCTTCCCGGGCAACTACGTGGAGAAGATCTGACCGCCTTAGGGCAGGCTCGGAGACAAGCTGCTCCCTCGTAAGGCAGCTCCAGCCAGGAAGGTGCTACTTGATGTCAAGAATCGCATTGTTCAAATGTGGGATAGAACTTTCTCGGCGAAATAAATGGGCTAGCAAAGCAAACTGAGTTGCGCTAAGTTTGTCAAGTTAAAATAACTCACCGTCGCATTTTATACTTATGTAGATAGATAGGTACTGTAATTATGAATAAATATATACCAAAAACTAGCAGTTTATAATAAAGTCTTCTCTCATTTGTTACATTTACTGAATACAGTGTAAAGTAAATTGATAAGATTTTTACATAAATTTTCTTATTAAACAATGTAATCAATAATATATGTACCTTCTTCTACTGTTAACGTGTTATGTTTGTTCATTTACAATGCAGTTGAAATTAACTCCTGCCCCAGTACTAGCAGTTATGTTTTTAAGATTATTTTTCTATGATTATTTATAAATCGTTCAGCACCCATTGGTCACTTTGATTGTTGACAGTACTAATGTTAATACATATAGCTATCTAACTTGTATTTAATAAATATTGTGTATTGTAAGGAAAAACCAAAATCTCATCTTATGATAACACCCTTAATATAGTCGGTCTAATTAACGGAATATGTATAAAATATATTTGTGAATATGAATGCCAATCGTTTGCGTAAGAAGAAAATATTTATTTTATTTTGTAACGCACAAAGTCTTAAATTATTTGCATAAAAGAATTGAATTTTTCTCAATCCATTTTTTAATTAGACATGTCTTTTTTTTTTTATTATTATCGATATTTTCCCAGTGTTCTCCGTACTTTTCCAATACACTTAAATAATAAATAATAAAAGCTAAAATAATTAGCTCTTTATTTATATGTATTTTAATTTGAGATCGGTGTGGCTTGATGAATATTATTTTAGAGTTCTTATACAAGAAGAGGTGATTGGCGGTGCTGATATTAAATAACTGTAAATTACAAAAAGTAGGCCATGAATGTTGTCCTTTCCATAATGTCGTCATGGAATATGTTATTGTAAAAACATATAAATGTTATAAAATATTATCACATCTTTAATGTAGAATACACAGTGTAATGTTTAATTTGCCTAGATCAGGATTTTTTATGGCATGTTTATTGTATCACGTGTCAGCTAAGCATACCTCGACCGGTCTGTACTTTTGTTTAAAAAATATTAAATTGTAAACACACAGCTGACAATTTAGGCATTGCCATTTTCTATACACTTGTATGAAAAAAGCTAATATGTAAGACTTTCACGGTTGGAGAGGTTCACCTGGTTAAGTGTGAAATTTAAACACAAAGTTATTTATATGTTTTTATAAATAGCGTTTTGTGTGTTAGAGTATTTTGTTAATTTAATTGTGAATAATTGTATGTACAAGCTTTCTTTCCAAAGATTTTAATAGTTTTTATCCAAAACTATTCACAATCATCAAATTGGTTTTAAAAAATATTGTATAGTTTTGTTATTTACTGTTAAAATTATAATAGCCGTTCAAGAGAATAATATATTCAAAGTCTAATCAAATACCTAGCACCATTATTTGACTAATGTTTTTTTAACACATTTTCACCAAAAATATTTGCATTAGTTTTTTCTCATTATGAATGGATTTGTCGTGTAATGAGATTATATCACATTAGTCACAACACATGCGACGTAGACTGTTTTGCATAAGTTGGAAAACAGACGTGCGTAGATCTAGTCACTAGCCAAATGTAATGCTATCTATTAGTAACCTCCCAGAGTAAGACTGTGCAGCGTTCGAGACCCGGGGTGGAAAAATCTAAATATCTAAATCGCAGGAAAATTTTATAGAAGAATTTTATCCTCGCTGGATCCATACTTAATCGTAGATTTATTTATCTGCTTTAGAATAACTGTTACTGAAATGTGTTCTTCCAATAATCGTATGATAATTTATATATGTATATCAAGTAAACGTAATTTTCAAAACTGAATTTTAAAATAAACTACGTCCGAGTCTAGAAAGACAGTCAAGTCGCAATACTTGCAAACTCTGTTATACTTAAAATTTTAAACAAAGCAGTAGATTACACTTTCTTGTTGTATTCAAAAATTATATTTTCTCTAAACTGAAATACGGTAATTTATTTAGACTCGTAGATAATCTATACCAAATTTTCAAATGACAATGCAATATTTCGTTGATATTTTACCGATATTGATTGCCTGAACGAATTGACAAATATAAAGACAAATAATATTGATTTAACATCATTGGATGAATATACTTTACAACTGATTTTTGTCATTTAGGCATATATGTTATTAATAAGTTATGTTAAATACGAAACCAAAAATATTGTCAACATATCATTTGAATGTTAATTATTTTATCTATTATCGTTTTGTTCTGTTAAGCCGGCGTGTAAGATTTAATTATTGTAAGGATGTACAGTGCTTTTTACCTCTTATTTGTTCATTTAATGTTTATTTTAATTTTGTAATACTCGATTCATTTCATCACAATAAATATTGTCTCTTTAAGATATCTATATTATTGACTCTCCCATTCCCGTTCCCTCCGTGAGCGGGCGACGGCGGTAGACGCCGGAATGTGCGAAGGAAGGTTGGGTTGAAATATTGAAAAAAATTAAAAAATATATACCTCCTGTGCCATGCTGCTCTCCTAATACAAAACCCAAGTATTCCAGAATGCGAAAAATGAAAAAATAAAAAAAATATTCACGCATATATCTCCTCGTGTATCATGCTGCCCTGATACTTTTTGGCCGATTTCGCAGGTTGGGTTGACTGAAAACTCTATGAAAACGACGTTTGCTTACATAATAACCGGATACAATCGAAACGCCCGCCTCCTTAGAGCAAAACGGAACGCATCCGACCGCTCGGTCCGCTATTCCCGAAAATTCCCGTCGTTTTCATAAAATTTTCGCTCGCCCGCTCGCCGTCTCGCGGCTTTGGCGGCAAAATTTCTTTCAATATTTATGTATATATTTATTTATCTACTCGACAGGCCTGCGACCCTGATACTTTTCATCGAAACCCCACGGTTGGGTTGAAATTTTGAAAAAAATTTAAAAATATATACCTCCTGTGCCATGCTGCTCTCCTAATACAAAACCCAAGTATTCCAGAATGCGAAAAATGAAAAAATAAAAAATATATTCACGCATATATCTCCTCGTGTATTATGCTGCCCTGATACTTTTTGGCCGATTTCGCAGGTTGGGTTGACTGAAAACTCAAACTTCCTTGGGAGATGTTTTAATTTCATAATTAACACAATTCTACGCAGAAAATAACTCTTTTTCCATAGAAATTGCAGTTTATTAAGACTTTTAGTAAACACAACCTGCCGGACCCAGGCAAAAGTATTAGGATCGCAGAATGTATGAAGAGATATTTGAAATTGAAAAAGACCGCTGAAGTAAAACTTAGGTTGTGTATCAGGGCAGCAAAACGCTGCAGGAGGTAATATTTTTTCAAAATTACCAACCCAACTATGAAAATTGGGTAAAAAGTACCAGGATCGCAGACTGACTGAGGAGATAAATATTTTTTCATTCAAATAAGCCAAATACCTTAAGAAAATCATATTTTTAGTAGGAATTTGAAGATTTTTTCAATTCACGTCTTTATACCTGGGATAAGCTCCAGGATGGCAGGACTTCCTTGCGAGATGTTTAATTTTCATTATTAACACAATTCTTCACAGACAATGACTCTTTTTCAATAGAAATTGCAGTTTATTAAGACTTTTAGTAAACACAACTCGCCGGACCCAAGCAAAAGTATTAGGATTGCAGAATGTATGAAGAGATATTTGAAATTGAAAATGACTGTAGAAGTAAAACTTAGGTTTTGTATCAGGGCAGCAGAACCCTGCAGGAGGTAACTTTTTTCAAAATTACCAGCCCAACTATGGAAATTGGTTAAAAAGTACCAGGATCGCAGACTGACTGAGGAGATAAATATTTTTTCATTCAAATAAGCCAAATAAATCATATTTTTAGTAGGAATTTGAAGCTTTTTTCAATTCATGTCTTTATATCGGGGAATAGCTCCAGGATTGCAGGACTTCCTTGCGAGATGTTTTATTTTCATAATAAACACTATTCTTATTTTACATTTTTCAGAATAACCAAATAAATAAATCGAATTATTTCCATATTTTATTTATTCATTATATATTATCTTATATTGGATAAACAGTAATACATTTGTTTACAAAAATATAAAAGCCAATCACACAACTGCCTAAATAAATTATCAAAATGTTTCACGAGAACGTCCATGTTATTCAATCTTTAAAAATGCGCGTAGATTTCCAATTTAAAATAACCAATGCAGTGATTTGTTTTCAGTTTTCAAACTGCAACAGCAGATGTAATCATTATTGTTTTTGAGTTTATTTAATGAATAAACACATAAGTTATCATAGTATGAAGTCATTTTTAAGTCTTTAAAAAAAAAAAAAATTTGAGACGTCTTCGATGTGAGCTTTAGCATTAACAATATAATATGACTATCGAAAAACTTTGAGATAACGTTATCACTGCAAGGCCACATTTCCTGAACATTTTCATGCGAGATTAAGATATTTACTAATAAATGTTTGGAGGTGAGTATTATGGGAAAAATATTGCTTGACACTTAGTTTAAGTAAATAGCCGGTCGATAAGGTGTAATAGATCAAAATGACAGGGTTCATAACGTCACTTATTATCTAAAAAAGAGCTATTCGTATTAGAAGATTGTATTATATTCTACATACAACTAGGTCCTACTTTATTCTGTTAATATTACGAGAAAATTATCTTAGTACTCGGGTAACATAGATTAAGTTAGAATCCTGTCGTTATAAATAAAGTTCTTATTAGGTATTCTTGAAATTTTGCGAATTCTTGAAGATTTGAGGAAATGGTAAAAAAATTGTTTATCAAATTATGTAATATCAAATCCTTCTCATAAATGCACAACTTCAAACCAAAATCAAAATATTTGATAAAATCATATAAGCAATACATTACGTTATTATTCCAGGTTCATTATGTATCGGAATCGGGTAAAACTATAAAAAAATTAATTAGTCAGAAATCAAAATGATTGATAGTACATTTATATGGCGTGGACACGAATCACTTCTTGACCGTGTTGACATACTAATATTTCTATATATTAACTATCTCATTCTACCGTTCAATGACAATGTATCTCCACACAATATATTAATATCAAAAGATTAATTTATTACACATGAATAGTTAGTTAAATTTAATACATTTTTCCAAAATAAGCTATACAAGATTCAGTCATAAATATTAATAAAAAACTTAATAGAATAAATAACATTAAAATATTAGTTTAGTGCTAATTAATACAGGTAATATAAAATTAGGAAACGAGTTTGAAAATAGACATAGCAGAGATCTTTTCATGATGGTTGTTGATTTTGGTTAGCAATTTAACCTGCAAATGTATTTCAAACACATCTCCAAGTATAAATAAGCTTTTAAGCAAAAACTAGCAACAATATAGGTGTAATATTTAAAGTCAAAATGGTAGTATACAATATTTAGTAATAAGCATATTCATCAAATAAATTAGTCGTAATATTCAAAAAAAAAAACATACAAATCCTAAAGACAACAAAAACAATATGGCAAAAATATATTTTGAATAAAAATACAATAATAAATATAAATAGCATAGACGACACGAAAAGAGTTAATTTCTGGATGTTAAGCAGTCAAGTATTTTTTTCATAATAAATAAAGATATCAAAACTTATAGATAAATTAAGAGCAAACTAGGAAAAATCCAATATTAATATATATATACACGGCAAAAAACTAAAAGTATTTTATTACATCAGAAATATTGAATATGTTAAAAAATCATCATTCGAAGTAGACACCATCAAAGAGAAAGCAAAACTGAGATTCTGAAAAATGCAACGGGAAAACCCATGCCTATTGTAGAGAGTGAAAAGAAGTAATAATGAGAAGACGCTTGACCGATGGTTTATGTATGTTTATGTAAATGTGTCTGCATTCTTTTGGTAAATAGTACAAATTTGAAGCTCTTTATAAAAAATATATATGCAAGAGATCCACAAAAAATATTTATTATCTTAATATATTAATGTACGCCTCAGTAAATTATCTAATTATTTAATGGTTTACTTTTGTATGTGAACATTTAAAAAAAATTAGATTACATCTTCATATAAATCCCTTGTAAATAATAATTGTTTAGTTTCTGCGAGATTGGAGTAACATCTGTGTTTATAAAAGTCAATTCCATTAAACCAAATCTCTTTGTTTTAACAAATAAACAAAAATATACTAAATAATTTTAAACAAGTTTTAAGTTTAGTATAGTTTTTGAATAATTTAGTTTTGTTAAACATATTATTCATATATATATATATATATATATATATATATATATATATATATATATACACAGTGCTTGGAGTCTCCATTCATCTGTGCTGCGCTGCCGTTGGCATGGTTGGAAGATTCAGAAAGGCCGAGAGACTTGGACACAGATGATTAAAGACTGGAGGCTCGCTTGCGCTCCATCGTACGCTTCTTCAACTGGAAACATAAACACATATTTTTATGTACAAAAATCACAATCTTCGTTTCAAAATAAACATATGTAATAAAAAAAATACAATACCTCTTGCTCCTTCTTCAAACGCTTCTCGTCGTCTTCTTGTCTCCTCCGCGCAGCCTGGTTCTCAGCCTGGGCCTCAGAAAGGGAGGTCAGGAAAGCTTCCAAGGCTCCGAAGAACTCCTCAGGCTGGCTTGTAGCCGCATCTTCTCCAAAGAGACGCACCGCTCCCTCAAATCGAGACTTCATGTCCTGCAATATTTAAAAGAATTAAAAAAAGACCTTTCATAAGTACATTATTTTCATTTTCAACTAAACCGGTTCTAGTTAACTACTGAAGATTGAAAGAGATAAAGACTCATGCAATCCCAAGTCTTCATGAAGGCCCCTATAGACTTATAAGAAAGTCTAAAACAACTAACTTAAATTGCATGCTAGTGGACTACAAAGCTGTATCTTATGGTATAATAGGACATTAAGCAATTTATTTAATTTTACCTAATAATCAAATATAATGTTTTGTTTCCAATAAACTGTTATTTCTACAAAAAAATGTATTTTTAATAATATTTAAGAGAAAATCTGGGTTTGCATTGATTACTCGAATGAATCCATTGAATAAAGTCAAAACTATAAAAGAACACAAAGACTTAGATTAAAGACGTGAAGAGCAAACATCAACTGACCTGGAACTGATCCTCGAGCTCGGTGAACTTGCTATTGGAAGGCATCGTGGGGAGCTGAGTACGCTGGTAGTCCATCTCGCGGCGGGTGTCTCCCAGGCCCACTCGCAAGGTGGCCATGTCCTTCTCCGGCTGTCCCAGGGAAACCTTGGATGCTTCAAGCAGGAGCACAACCTTGAACTATTGAAATTTTATCAATTAATATATGTAAATTTATTTATTGTAATTGCAATAAATCATGTTTTATGTAAATATTAAATATTTTTAACAGAAAGTATTCGGTGGAACTCTATTATAATATTTATAAAAGTATGACAATAGTCATATAGACAATAGACGATACTGAGATGTGTGCTTTCTTCAACCGTTTCACGTAGAGTATAAAAATGAAAAATTTGAAACAATCACAATTTGATGCAAATGACTTAGAGTTTGTTGTTACCTTGGACTCCAGAACCTGCACGAGGTAGTGCAAGAGAGTGGTGTTACGAGCCTGGCTCGACTTTGTGTCAGCCAGTCGATTGAGAGATGCTGAATAAACCAAAGTTGAAATCATTATATTCAATTCATACAGCATAATATATACAGAAATTTATTTGTTTTAAATTCAAGACATATTTATCTTGAAAATCAATCAGATATATTTCGATATTTATAACAATCGATGGTAAATTACTGCACTTTGCAGTAATAAAATACTAGGGACCAATATTTCAACAACTCAATTTCATTTAATTACATATAGCTAAACAGTTTGAGGAGTGTCAGAGATGATTTGTAGAGTATACACAATTAGAGTATACACAGATAAAGTAAAACACAGATATTGCAGATGCGAAAGGGAGGGAACGTTTATAGACTAGGTGTTATTCTAAAGGGTTACGATTTTATATTATTTTTGACATTTTATCACACTACAAACTGGAAAAGCCGCTCCACACCCTCAACGAGGAACTCTGATGGCGCTCTGAAATCTAAACAATTTGATTTTATATGTTCAAAGTACAAATAAAGTGTTTAAAAATATTTCTTAAAATAATCATTTGAATCTACGACCAACCAAAGAAAGTGTGTTTTGTTTGTAACATATTTATGAAATTTCATTTTAGAAATCATGAACTTATATATGAAAATCAACTATTTAGTTTCCATAGAGCTATCAATATATATATAAATGTCACTCTTCATAAATCTGATCAATTTCCCGCGCACTTCACTTTTACGATAGAAATTCAATTTTATCATTTGACATATGCGAGTCTTCATTCTGTAAAGTCGATCAAAATTAACGCAAGATATTGCCTAGCGACATCTGTTGGTTTTTGAAGCCTATAGAAGGAATCTGTACATTTTATCTTTTTTTTTATTTATAAAAATTCGTTCATTCCTCAATAGATGTCTAATTAAGATATTGCCTAGCGACATCTGTTGGTTTTTGAAGCCTATAGAAGGAATCTGTACATTTTTTATTTTTTTTTATTTATAAAAATTCGTTCATTCCTCAATAGATGTCTAAATAAAATTTTGCTTAGCGACATCTGTTGGATTTTGATGATATTTGTTTTAAAAAATGAGAAATTCCAAGCAAATAGAAGGAATCTGTACATTTTTACTATTTTATGATTTATAAAAATTCGTTCATTCCTCAATAGATGTCTAATTCAGATATTACCTAGCGACATCTGTTGGTTTATATTTAAACTCTTTTTAAAAAGTGTCATAAATCACTGACAGGACCGACGCGTCCGCTGCTCACTGCACAGCCCTGCAGGACTTCCCGGGATTCTTGGCTGCAAGCTGTCACGCGAGCCGCGGAGATAGTACTTTATTAACATTTTTTTCTACGTACAGGATGTTAAAAAACCGAATTAAAGGTCGTAAAAATGTCGTGTAGCCTGATAACACAAAATCAGTATCCAATATTTAATGTGATTCAGCACTTGTGAGTCGCGCAGCTCTGGTCCCATGAAAGAGTTGCTGGAGTCCTGGACAGGAAACGTTCTGCCCCAGAAACTGAGCTTGTGCCTCGCCTGGCTGCCGCTGCTGCCGCCTGGGACTATGCCTCTGCATCACTGGGTACTGCCCTGACGTGAGCTTGCAGGTATGTAACCTACTTAGTTTACAGATGATACTATTGTACCCTATAGTACTACATACATTAACTTTATATATCAACTAGAGGATGGATGCTTGCTTGTATTAGTTTTAATCTGCTTTTCACTAGTGTTTAACTTATAATTTGCTGACAAATGTCTTTAGAGACATTCCTTTTTATTATGAAAATATACTCTTAATATTAAACATATCGTGTGTGTATTATTTTATTCATTAAATAAATTAAAAAATACAGTATAAATGCATAATTAATATAGGCACTATTGAATAACACAAACAAACTCTAAAATTATATAATGTAATCAAATAGTCATATCAAATCAACCTAATTTTATAGTGTTATTGTACTTTGGAGTGTTTTTATACAATAATTGATTCATTCTAAATTGAAACATGTTTATTAAGTGATAAAAGTTCACAAAATTATAAAATATATGATTTAGCTTAAGCCAGGCTGGCATAATACATTTGATTGAATAGTTAAATGACAAATGTGTGCTTTTCAGGTTCTTTACTGGATGAGAGTGTGTATCCGTCACTGTGCTCGCGGCTGGTGAGGGCACTGGCAATGGCTCTGCTCTGTTCTGCCGCATCCATGGGCAGGCGCGTGGGCGCTGGCCCTGCCGGCCTTGGCGCCCTCCCTTGTCTTGAAGAGTGCATGCAGACTATTCCCGTTAAACATGATTTCAGCCCTACAGGTTAGCTCACTGACCAGTTTCACATATGATACCCGTTGAAAATATATCAAAATAGAATATGAGTTGACCTTAATCCAAATAATCATATTAATAGTTGGGCACAATGATTACCTAACATCATTAAGAACGGCCACTACAATTTATTTTTTCATGTATTCAGTCTATAAATATGTCTATGACACTTTTATTAGTATGCTTGTGATGGTTTTTTTTTTTACCTTCTGATTATGCTAAATTGTGCGGGACCTCGGGGACTGGTGTGCCGGCTGGGAACAGATTCTGGGAGCACTGAACCGAGCACTACAGCCCCACCGGCTGTGTGGCTCAACCGCTGACCTCCTCATGCGCACATTGAGACCCATTACAGCTCCTGAAAGGTATGTCATGCTATCCTTATTACTCACCAGGCAGCCTCGGTTTGCCAGAATTGACAGTAATCCGGATGAAGTATTTATTGAGTTAGTTGAGTTAGTGAGTTGGGTATAGCACCTAGATTGCAGGACTTCCTTGTAAGATTTATTTTAATTTCATAATAAACACAATTCTTCAGAGGAAATAGCTTTTTTCAATAGAATTGCAGTTGCATAAGAATTTTAGTAAGCACAACTTGTGCAGCACAGGCATAAGTTTTAGGATGGTATAATGTATGAAGTGATATATGATAGTGAAAATTTCGGTGAATCTTAGGTTTTGTATGAGGGTAGCAGTGCAGAAGGTGTCTTTTTTCTTCAAATTTAACATCCCAACTAGGTAAATAGTACCTGCAATGCAGATTGATTGAGGAGATAAATTATTTTCTTATCCAAGCAAATTACTTTAGATAATCACGTTATTAGTAGGAATTTGAACATTTTCATAATTAATATTAATACATCTGAAAATAGCACCGAGATTCCAGGACTTCCTTATAAAAGGTTTTATTTTCATAATAAACACAATTCTTCAGAGGAAATAGCTTTTTTTCAATAGAATTGCAGTTTCATAAGAATTTTAGTAAGCCCAACTTGTGCAGCACAGGCATAAGTTGTAGGATGGTATAATGTATGAAGTGATATATGATAGTGAAAATTTCGGTGAATCTTAGGTTTTGTATGAGGGTAGCAGTGCAGAAGGTGTCTTTTTTCTTCAAATTTAACATCCCAACTAGGTAAATAGTACCTGCAATGCAGATTGATTGAGGAGATAAATTATTTTCTTATCCAAGCAAATTACTTTAGATAATCACGTTATTAGTAGGAATTTGAACATTTTCATAATTAATATTAATACAGATGAAAATAGCACCGAGATTGCAGGACTTCCTTATAAAAGGTTTTATTTTCATAATAAACACAATTCTTCAGAGGAAATAGCTTTTTTTCAATAGAATTGCAGTTTCATAAGAATTTTAGTAAGCCCAACTTGTGCAGCACAGGCATAAGTTGTAGGATGGTATAATGTATGAAAAGATATATGGTAGTGAAAATTTCGGTGAATCTTAGGTTCTGTATGAGGATAGCAGTGCAGAAGACGTTTTTTTTCTTCAAATTTAACATCCCAACTAGGTAAATAGTACCTGCAATGCAGATTGATTGAGGATATAAATTATTTTCTTATCCAAGCTAATTACTTTAGATAATCACGTTTTTAGAAGGAATTTGAACATTTTTATAATTCATATTAATACAGATGAAAATAGCACCGAGATTGCAGGACTTCCTTATAAAAGGTTTTATTTTTATAATAAACGAAATTCTTCGGAGGAAATAGCTTTTTTCAATAGAAAGAGCAAAAGTATGTATATGGATGGTTGAATGTATGAAAAGACATATGAAATTGAAAATTTTGGTGAATCTTAGGTTTTGTATGAGGATAGCAGTGCAGGAGGTGTTTTTTTTCGTTAAATTTAATATCCCGATTAGGGATACCGGGTAAATAGTACCAGCAGTGCAGACTGACCGAGGAGTTAAATATTTGATTATTAAACTAATTTCGTATGGAAAATCACGTTTTGATTAGGAATTTGAACATTTTTATATTTAATATTAATAGATATGAAAATAGCACCATGATTGCAGGACTTCCTTATAAAAGGTTTTATTTTCATAATAAACACAATTCTTCAGAGGAAATAGCTTTTTTTCAATAGAATTGCAGTTTCATAAGAATTTTAGTAAGCCCAACTTGTGCAGCACAGGCATAAGTTGTAGGATGGTATAATGTATGAAAAGATATATGGTAGTGAAAATTTCGGTGAATCTTAGGTTCTGTATGAGGATAGCAGTGCAGAAGACGTTTTTTTTCTTCAAATTTAACATCCCAACTAGGTAAATAGTACCTGCAATGCAGATTGATTGAGGATATAAATTATTTTCTTATCCAAGCTAATTACTTTAGATAATCACGTTTTTAGAAGGAATTTGAACATTTTTATAATTCATATTAATACAGATGAAAATAGCACCAAGATTGCAGGACTTCCTTATAAAAGGTTTTATTTTCATAATAAACACAATTCTTCAGAGGAAATAGTTTTTTTCAATAGAATTGCAGTTGCATAAGAATTTTAGTAAGCACAACTTGTGCAGCACAGGCATAAGTTTTAGGATGGTATAATGTATGAAGTGATATATGAAATTGAAAATTTAAATAGCACTTAAGTATGGTAGAATGTATGAACATATAAACGAAATTGATAATTACAAGCAAATGCCTTTGGATAATATCGTTTTTAGTAGGAATTTGAACATTTTTATAATTTCTATCAATACATTTGGTAATAGCACTTAAGTATGGTAGAATGTATGAAGATATAAACGAAATTGATAATTACAAGCAAATGCCTTTGGATAATATCGTTTTTAGTAGGAATTTGAACATTTTTATAATTTCTACCAATAAATTTGGTAATAGCATTAAGTATGGTAGAATGTATGAAGATATAAACGAAATTGATAATTACAAGCAAATGCCTTTGGATAATATCGTTTTTAGTAGGAATTTGAACATTTTTATAATTTCTATCAATACATTTGGTAATAGCACTTAAGTATGGTAGAATGTATGAAGATATAAACGAAATTGATAATTACAAGCAAATGCCTTTGGATAATATCGTTTTTAGTAGGAATTTGAACATTTTTATAATTTCTACCAATACATTTGGTAATAGCATTAAGTATGGTAAAATGTATGAAGATATAAACGAAATTGATAATTACAAGCAAATGCCTTTGGATAATATCGTTTTTAGTAGGAATTTGAACATTTTTATAATTTCTATTAATTTATTTGGTAATAGCACTTAAGTATGGTAGAATGTATGGAGATATAAACGAAATTGATAATTACAAGCAAATGCCTTTGGATAATATCGTTTTTAGCAGGAATTTGAACATTTTTATAATTTCTATTAATACATTTGGTAATAGCACTTAAGTATGGTAGAATGTATGGAGATATAAACGAAATTGATAATTAAAAGCAAATGCCTTTGGATAATATCGTTTTTAGTAGGAATTTGAACATTTTTATAATTTCTACCAATACATTTGGTAATAGCATTAAGTATGGTAAAATGTATGAAGATATAAACGAAATTGATAATTACAAGCAAATGCCTTTGGATAATATCGTTTTTAGTAGGAATTTGAACATTTTTATAATTTCTATTAATTTATTTGGTAATAGCACTTAAGTATGGTAGAATGTATGGAGATATAAACGAAATTGATAATTACAAGCAAATGCCTTTGGATAATATCGTTTTTAGTAGGAATTTGAACATTTTTATAATTTCTATAAATACATTTGGTAATAGCACTTAAGTATGGTAGAATGTATGAAGATATAAACGAAATTGATAATTACAAGCAAATGCCTTTGGATAATATCGTTTTTAGTAGGAATTTGAACATTTTTATAATTTCTACCAATACATTTGGTAATAGCATTAAGTATGGTAAAATGTATGAAGATATAAACGAAATTGATAATTACAAGCAAATGCCTTTGGATAATATCGTTTTTAGTAGGAATTTGAACATTTTTATAATTTCTATTAATTTATTTGGTAATAGCACTTAAGTATGGTAGAATGTATGGAGATATAAACGAAATTGATAATTACAAGCAAATGCCTTTGGATAATATCGTTTTTAGCAGGAATTTGAACATTTTTATAATTTCTATTAATACATTTGGTAATAGCACTTAAGTATGGTAGAATGTATGGAGATATAAACGAAATTGATAATTAAAAGCAAATGCCTTTGGATAATATCGTTTTTAGTAGGAATTTGAACATTTTTATAATTTCTACCAATACATTTGGTAATAGCATTAAGTATGGTAAAATGTATGAAGATATAAACGAAATTGATAATTACAAGCAAATGCCTTTGGATAATATCGTTTTTAGTAGGAATTTGAACATTTTTATAATTTCTATTAATTTATTTGGTAATAGCACTTAAGTATGGTAGAATGTATGGAGATATAAACGAAATTGATAATTACAAGCAAATGCCTTTGGATAATATCGTTTTTAGCAGGAATTTGAACATTTTTATAATTTCTATTAATACATTTGGTAATAGCACTTAAGTATGGTAGAATGTATGAAGATATAAACGAAATTGATAATTACAAGCAAATGCCTTTGGATAATATCGTTTTTAGTAGGAATTTGAACATTTTTATAATTTCTATTAATACATTTGGTAATAGCACTTAAGTATGGTAGAATGTATGGAGATATAAACGAAATTGATAATTAAAAGCAAATGCCTTTGGATAATATCGTTTTTAGTAGGAATTTGAACATTTTTATAATTTCTACCAATACATTTGGTAATAGCATTAAGTATGGTAGAATGTATGGAGATATAAACGAAATTGATAATTACAAGCAAATGCCTTTGGATAATATCGTTTTTAGTAGGAATTTGAACATTTTTATAATTTCTATTAATTTATTTGGTAATAGCACTTAAGTATGGTAGAATGTATGGAGATATAAACGAAATTGATAATTACAAGCAAATGCCTTTGGATAATATCGTTTTTAGTAGGAATTTGAACATTTTTATAATTTCTATTAATACATTTGGTAATAGCACTTAAGTATGGTAGAATGTATGAAGATATAAACGAAATTGATAATTACAGGCAAATGCCTTTGGATAATATCGTTTTTAGTAGGAATTTGAACATTTTTATAATTTCTATTAATACATTTGGTAATAGCACTTAAGTATGGTAGAATGTATGGAGATATAAACGAAATTGATAATTACAAGCAAATGCCTTTGGATAATATCGTTTTTAGTAGGAATTTGAGCATTTTTATAATTTCTATTAATACATTTGGTAATAGCACTTAAGTATGGTAGAATGTATGGAGATATAAACGAAATTGATAATTACAAGCAAATGCCTTTGGATAATATCGTTTTTAGTAGGAATTTGAACATTTTTATAATTTCTATTAATTTATTTGGTAATAGCACTTAAGTATGGTAGAATGTATGGAGATATAAACGAAATTGATAATTACAAGCAAATGCCTTTGGATAATATCGTTTTTAGTAGGAATTTGAACATTTTTATAATTTCTACCAATACATTTGGTAATAGCATTAAGTATGGTAAAATGTATGAAGATATAAACGAAATTGATAATTACAAGCAAATGCCTTTGGATAATATCGTTTTTAGTAGGAATTTGAACATTTTTATAATTTCTATCAATACATTTGGTAATAGCACTTAAGTATGGTAGAAGTTATGAAGATATAAACGAAATTGATAATTACAAGCAAATGCCTTTGGATAATATCGTTTTTAGTAGGAATTTGAACATTTTTATAATTTCTATCAATACATTTGGTAATAGCATTAAGTATGGTAGAATGTATGAAGATATAATCGAAATTGTTAATTACAATTACAGTAAAAAAAGTTAACAAAATCACTAGATGTCTATAGTAGACACATGAAGAGTGACATCTATCGATGTGCTAAAATATCAATTTAATTGATAGGAGATAAATTAGTTTCTATGCCTATGTTTTGAAGTATAATATGTAACTATTTCAAACTAGTAAGATGTAACAACGCAATATCTTAATAATATTTCGTCAGTAATACATCATACATTCAATATCAATATAAAAACCAATGTAAAAAAAAACATGGGACTAGTAAAAGGATTAGAGAATGACCGAAGTTAAATTGTCAAGTTCATACAAAAACACACTTCTTCAAAGTAAATTTAAGTCTCATGGGAGTTAATGTGAACCCCTTCAGGTTCAAATCAGGAGAGACAGGTAAAAAGAATAGGGAGGCAGAATGAATAAAGATATATATGAAATAAATATTTAAATATTTTAAGTAAGCAAATTCCTTTAGATAATCATGTTTTTAGTAGGAAATTGAAGATATTTATTATTCATATAAAATAGTATTTTTTCAATAGAAATTGAAGTTTAATAGGAATTTTAGTAAACACAAGCTGCCGAGCACAGGCAAAAGTATCAGGATCGCAGAATGTATGAAGAGATATTTGAAATTGAAAATGACCGTAGAAATAAAGCTTAGGTTTTATATCAGGGCAGCAGAACGCTGCAGGCGGTAACTTTTTTTCAAATTTGTCAACACAATTATGGAAATTGGGTAAAAAGTACCAGGATTGCAGACTGACACTGAGGAGATAAATATTTTTTATTCAAGTAAGCGAATTACTCTAGAAAATCATGTTTTTAGTAGGAATATGAAGATTTTTTCAGTTCATGTCTTTATATCTGGGAATAGCTCCAGGATTGCAAGATGCCTTGCGAGATTGAATTCATATTTACATATCTGGGAATAGCACAAGATCGCAGACTGACTGAGGAGATAAATATTTTTTTATTGCAACGGCACAGGAGGCATATTTTTGAAAAATTTCACCCCAACTATGGAGTTTCGATGAAAAGATCGCAGACCTTTCGAGGAGATATATATATATATATGTATATACATACAAGCAAGACGTTGGGCAGACGACGCAGGAGACGCCGGAATGTGAGACGCGTACGCGGTAGGAATGGGTCCAGGTTGAATCTACTGCCATCAGTTGAAATTCGCGTTGGAGTGCTCTCAGCAGGGGCTCAGGGGAGTAGGCAGTGCTGGGCGGTCCCACGCGGGCATGGCTTGCGGGCTGGACGGCACTGCCAGAACCGGGGCGTCTGCCATCTCTGCTGCCAAGCCGGTCGTTGCTGCTCACTGCACAGGCCCTGCAGGACGTCTTCTGGGAGCCCTGGCTGGAAGTTGTCACGTGTGCCGCAGAGTTAGTTCTTTATAAACATTTTTTCACGGTACACGATGTAAGAAAACTGAAATTATAGTTCTTAAAAATGTTATGATTTATATATATATATGTTATAATACAAAATCGTATCGTAATTTTCATTTAAAGTTGTGCTTATATTCATCTGTTGGTTTTTGTTGACATTTGTTTCAAGAAATGACAAATTCCAAGCATTTTGAAGGAATCTGTACATTTTTACTATTTTATGATTTATAAAGATTCGTTCATTCCTCAAAAGATGTTTTATTAAGATATTGCCAAGCGACATCTGTTGTTTTTTAGTTAAACTCTTCTCAAAAAGTGTCATAAATCACTGACAGGACCGACGCGTCCGTTGCTCACAGCTCGACCCTGCAGGACTTCCTGGCAGCCTGGCCGGAAGCTGTCACGCGAGCCGCGTAGTTAGTACTTTATTAACATCTTTTTCTACGTACAGGATGTTATAAAACCGAATTAAAGGTCGTGAAAATGTCATGTAGCCTGATAACACAAAATCAGTATCCAACATTTAATGTGTTTCAGTACTTGTGAGTCGCGCTGCCCTGGTCCCATGAAAGAGTTGCTGGAGACATGGACAGGAAACGTTCTGCCCCAGGAACTGCGGCTTTTGCTGCGAGGAGCGCTTGTGCCTCGCCTGGGACCCCGCCGGAGACTATGCCCCTGCATCACTGGGTACTGCCCTGACATGAGCTTGCTGGTATGTAACCTACTTAGTTTACTGATGATACTAATGTACTCTATAGGACTACATAAATTAACTTTATATATCAAAGGAGGGTTGCTTGCTTTTACTAGTTCTAATCTGCTTTTTACTAGTGTTTAACATTTAATTTTCAGACAAATGTCTTCAGAGGCATTCCTTTTTATTATGAAAATTTACTCTTAATATTAGACATATCAAATCCAAATCCAAATGTGTATTATTCATTAAATATTCATTAATTATTCATTAAATAAATTAAAAATTAAGTATAAATGCATAATTAATATAGGCACTATCGAATAACACAAACATACTCATAAATTATATAATGTAATCAAACAGTCATATCAAACCATCTTAATTTGTAGTGTTATTGTAATTTATAGTGTTATTTTACTATTATTGATTTATTGTAAATAGAAACATGTTTATTTTGTGATAAAAGTTCACAAAATTATTAAATATATGATTTTGCTTAAACCGGCCCGGTATAATACATTTGATTGAATAGTTAAATGACAAATGTGTGCTTTTCAGGTATTTTACTGGATGAGAGTGTGTGGGCGCTGGTTTGCCGGCCTTGGCGCGCTCTCACACCCTCCCTCCTCGGGAGTGATGCAGGGTGCATGCAGGCTATTCCTGTTGAACATGATTCCAGCCCTACAGGTCATCTCTCTGACTGGTTTCACACATGATACACATTGAAAACAAATCAAAATAGAAAATGAGTTGACCATCATCCATAAAGTCATACTGATAGCTGGCCACAATGATTACCAGACATCATTAAGAATGGCCAATAAAATTTCTTTTTTCATGTATAAAGATGTCTATGACACATTAATTAGAATGCTTTTGAAGGTTTTTTTTTAACTTCTGATTATGCTTAATTGTGCAGAGTTTTGGGGACTGGTGTGCCAGGTGGGAACAGATTCTGGGAGCAAGCGCGCTAGCGGGAACCCTGAACCGAGCACTACAGCCCCGCCGGCTGCGCTGGCCACGTGGCTCAACCGTTGACCGCCTAATGCGCACATGTCCTAATGTCCCATTGCAACTCCTGAAAGGTATGTCATACTATCCTTATTTCTCACCAGGCAGGCTATATTTTTAATTTTATTAAATTAGTTTATGAATGAAAATCATATCCTATATTAATACATCTGAGAATAGCACCAAGATTGCAGAACTTCCTTGGGAGAAGTTTTATTTTCAAATTAACACAATTCTTCACAGGAAATAGCTTTTTTCCAATAGAAAGTGCAGTTTCATAAGAATTTTAGTAAGCACAACCTGTTCAGCACTGGCATAAGTCTAAGGATAGTAGAATGTATGAAGAGATATATGAAATTGAAAATTTTGGTGAATCTTAGTTATTGTATGAGGATTGCAGTGCACAAGGTGTTTTTTTTCTTCAAATTTAACATCCCGATTACGGAAACTGGGTAAATAGTACCAGCAGTGCAGACTGACCGAGGAGATAAATATTTGATTATTCAACCAAATTCCTATAGAAAATCACGTTTTTAGTAGAAATTTGAACATTTTTATATTTAATATTTATACATCTGAGAATAGCACCAGGATTGCAGGACTTCTTTAGGAGATGTTTTATTTTCATAATAAACACAATTCTTCACAGGAAATAGCTTTTTTTCAATAAATAGTGCAGTTTCATAAGAATTTTAGTAAGCGCAACTTGTGCAGCACTGGCATTAGTTTAAAGATGGTAGAATGTATGAAGAGATATATGAAATTTAAAATTTCGTTGAATCTTAGGTTTTGTATGTGGATAGCAGTGCATGAGGTGTTTTTTTCTTTAAATTTAACATCCCGATTTATAAGACCTGCAGTGCAAACTGACCGAGGAGATAAAATTTTGATTATTTAACCGAATTCCTATGGATAATCACGTTTTTATAAGGAGTTTTAACATTTTCATATTTTATATTATAAAATCTGAGAATAGCACCAGGATTGCAGGATAATAAACACAATTCTTCACAGGAAATAGCTTTTTTTCAGTAGAAAGTGCAAAAGTATGTATATGGATGGTAGAATGTATGAAATTGAATATTTTGGTGAATCCTAGATTTTGTTTCAGGATTTTCAGGAAATTTTTAAACTGACCAAGATGGCATTAAAATGTCTCAAATGATCCTCAATAGGAGGATTTTAGTTCTCATCGGGCTTGCTTCTCTACTATGTTATATCCACCGCTTATATATATAGGTTTTCCTAGTCCATGCAATATTTTTTTTTTATAGACAGCATACAATATTAAACTTCTCAGATTTCAAAATAATTATTAAAATACAATAATTTCATTTATATTAGTAAATTTGAAACCATGTCATAAATGGTAAGGTCTCAAATAAAATTTATTTTGAATCGTTCTCTCTGGGTTTCATTTATTATATTTTGTTTAATCAGTATCTCAATTTACAGTAGTGGTGCTTTTATCAGCTATTGATTTAATAATACTGTGTATCAACGTCTCAAATACTTAAATTACTTGCATTCATTCATGTCATGAGTCATCGCAACTCCAGTGGCACACTTTTATTCAATATTATAGAGCTGCAACTATTTCATACTTTTAAATAACAATCAAAACTCTCTCTCAGTTACATGGCTACGATGCAGTTAGAAGGTGCAAAATCAAATCCCACTTTTGAACCTTAAAATAATTTTGTTCACACCATAAACCTTAATTAATAAAAATGTGCATTTAATAAATAATTGTTTGTATTAATTTCCAGATCACGGCATCAGCAGTCACCACGCGCGCCCCGTGAGTGCTACTCTCCCCCGTGCCTCGGATCACACTCCTGTGAACTTGAACAACCACAAGCCCCTCTATGTGGACACTAAAGCAGAAGCTGTCTCGTAAGTCTTGCTGGAGAGAGTCTTAAATACTTATTAATGTAATTCTCAGTGAGAAATATAATTCTTAAAATAATTTAGTCTTTTTATCCAAAAAAACTATGGGCGAAATTGCATATATTTCGAAATAGCATTGAATCAGTTTTTTCTTATGAATTTGTTGCCAATGTTGTAAGTGCTATAATTTGGTTATTTTAAATTCCAGTTATCGTGCAATGTATTAGTACCGGCCACAGAACCCCGACGAGTTGGGAGAAATGCGACGATAGATGGTACGTCGGCTCCAGCCAGCGCACCGGGCGCTTTGGCACCTTCCCGGGCAACTACGTGGAGAAGATCTGACCGCCTTAGGGCAGGCTCGGAGACAAGCTGCTCCCTCGTAAGGCAGCTCCAGCCAGGAAGGTGCTACTTGATGTCAAGAATCGCATTGTTCAAATGTGGGATAGAACTTTCTCGGCGAAATAAATGGGCTAGCAAAGCAAACTGAGTTGCGCTAAGTTTGTCAAGTTAAAATAACTCACCGTCGCATTTTATACTTATGTAGATAGATAGGTACTGTAATTATGAATAAATATATACCAAAAACTAGCAGTTTATAATAAAGTCTTCTCTCATTTGTTACATTTACTGAATACAGTGTAAAGTAAATTGATAAGATTTTTACATAAATTTTCTTATTAAACAATGTAATCAATAATATATGTACCTTCTTCTACTGTTAACGTGTTATGTTCGTTCATTTACAATGCAGTTGAAATTAACTCCTGCCCCAGTACTAGCAGTTATGTTTTTAAGATTATTTTTCTATGATTATTTATAAATCGTTCAGCACCCATTGGTCACTTTGATTGTTGACAGTACTAATGTTAATACATATAGCTATCTAACTTGTATTTAATAAATATTGTGTATTGTAAGGAAAAACCAAAATCTCATCTTATGATAACACCCTTAATATAGTCGGTCTAATTAACGGAATATGTATAAAATATATTTGTGAATATGAATGCCAATCGTTTGCGTAAGAAGAAAATATTTATTTTATTTTGTAACGCACAAAGTCTTAAATTATTTGCATAAAAGAATTGAATTTTTCTCAATCCATTTTTTAATTAGACATGTCTTTTTTTTTTTATTATTATCGATATTTTCCCAGTGTTCTCCGTACTTTTCCAATACACTTAAATAATAAATAATAAAAGCTAAAATAATTAGCTCTTTATTTATATGTATTTTAATTTGAGATCGGTGTGGCTTGATGAATATTATTTTAGAGTTCTTATACAAGAAGAGGTGATTGGCGGTGCTGATATTAAATAACTGTAAATTACAAAAAGTAGGCCATGAATGTTGTCCTTTCCATAATGTCGTCATGGAATATGTTATTGTAAAAACATATAAATGTTATAAAATATTATCACATCTTTAATGTAGAATACACAGTGTAATGTTTAATTTGCCTAGATCAGGATTTTTTATGGCATGTTTATTGTATCACGTGTCAGCTAAGCATACCTCGACCGGTCTGTACTTTTGTTTAAAAAATATTAAATTGTAAACACACAGCTGACAATTTAGGCATTGCCATTTTCTATACACTTGTATGAAAAAAGCTAATATGTAAGACTTTCACGGTTGGAGAGGTTCACCTGGTTAAGTGTGAAATTTAAACACAAAGTTATTTATATGTTTTTATAAATAGCGTTTTGTGTGTTAGAGTATTTTGTTAATTTAATTGTGAATAATTGTATGTACAAGCTTTCTTTCCAAAGATTTTAATAGTTTTTATCCAAAACTATTCACAATCATCAAATTGGTTTTAAAAAATATTGTATAGTTTTGTTATTTACTGTTAAAATTATAATAGCCGTTCAAGAGAATAATATATTCAAAGTCTAATCAAATACCTAGCACCATTATTTGACTAATGTTTTTTTAACACATTTTCACCAAAAATATTTGCATTAGTTTTTTCTCATTATGAATGGATTTGTCGTGTAATGAGATTATATCACATTAGTCACAACACATGCGACGTAGACTGTTTTGCATAAGTTGGAAAACAGACGTGCGTAGATCTAGTCACTAGCCAAATGTAATGCTATCTATTAGTAACCTCCCAGAGTAAGACTGTGCAGCGTTCGAGACCCGGGGTGGAAAAATCTAAATATCTAAATCGCAGGAAAATTTTATAGAAGAATTTTATCCTCGCTGGATCCATACTTAATCGTAGATTTATTTATCTGCTTTAGAATAACTGTTACTGAAATGTGTTCTTCCAATAATCGTATGATAATTTATATATGTATATCAAGTAAACGTAATTTTCAAAACTGAATTTTAAAATAAACTACGTCCGAGTCTAGAAAGACAGTCAAGTCGCAATACTTGCAAACTCTGTTATACTTAAAATTTTAAACAAAGCAGTAGATTACACTTTCTTGTTGTATTCAAAAATTATATTTTCTCTAAACTGAAATACGGTAATTTATTTAGACTCGTAGATAATCTATACCAAATTTTCAAATGACAATGCAATATTTCGTTGATATTTTACCGATATTGATTGCCTGAACGAATTGACAAATATAAAGACAAATAATATTGATTTAACATCATTGGATGAATATACTTTACAACTGATTTTTGTCATTTAGGCATATATGTTATTAATAAGTTATGTTAAATACGAAACCAAAAATATTGTCAACATATCATTTGAATGTTAATTATTTTATCTATTATCGTTTTGTTCTGTTAAGCCGGCGTGTAAGATTTAATTATTGTAAGGATGTACAGTGCTTTTTACCTCTTATTTGTTCATTTAATGTTTATTTTAATTTTGTAATACTCGATTCATTTCATCACAATAAATATTGTCTCTTTAAGATATCTGTATTATTGACTCTCCCATTCCCGTTCCCTCCGTGAGCGGGCGACGGCGGTAGACGCCGGAATGTGCGAAGGAAGGTTGGGTTGAAATATTGAAAAAAATTAAAAAATATATACCTCCTGTGCCATGCTGCTCTCCTAATACAAAACCCAAGTATTCCAGAATGCGAAAAATGAAAAAATAAAAAAAATATTCACGCATATATCTCCTCGTGTATCATGCTGCCCTGATACTTTTTGGCCGATTTCGCAGGTTGGGTTGACTGAAAACTCTATGAAAACGACGTTTGCTTACATAATAACCGGATACAATCGAAACGCCCGCCTCCTTAGAGCAAAACGGAACGCATCCGACCGCTCGGTCCGCTATTCCCGAAAATTCCCGTCGTTTTCATAAAATTTTCGCTCGCCCGCTCGCCGTCTCGCGGCTTTGGCGGCAAAATTTCTTTCAATATTTATGTATATATTTATTTATCTACTCGACAGGCCTGCGACCCTGATACTTTTCATCGAAACCCCACGGTTGGGTTGAAATTTTGAAAAAAATTTAAAAATATATACCTCCTGTGCCATGCTGCTCTCCTAATACAAAACCCAAGTATTCCAGAATGCGAAAAATGAAAAAATAAAAAATATATTCACGCATATATCTCCTCGTGTATTATGCTGCCCTGATACTTTTTGGCCGATTTCGCAGGTTGGGTTGACTGAAAACTCAAACTTCCTTGGGAGATGTTTTAATTTCATAATTAACACAATTCTACGCAGAAAATAACTCTTTTTCCATAGAAATTGCAGTTTATTAAGACTTTTAGTAAACACAACCTGCCGGACCCAGGCAAAAGTATTAGGATCGCAGAATGTATGAAGAGATATTTGAAATTGAAAAAGACCGCTGAAGTAAAACTTAGGTTGTGTATCAGGGCAGCAAAACGCTGCAGGAGGTAATATTTTTTCAAAATTACCAACCCAACTATGAAAATTGGGTAAAAAGTACCAGGATCGCAGACTGACTGAGGAGATAAATATTTTTTCATTCAAATAAGCCAAATACCTTAAGAAAATCATATTTTTAGTAGGAATTTGAAGATTTTTTCAATTCACGTCTTTATATCTGGGATAAGCTCCAGGATGGCAGGACTTCCTTGCGAGATGTTTAATTTTCATTATTAACACAATTCTTCACAGACAATGACTCTTTTTCAATAGAAATTGCAGTTTATTAAGACTTTTAGTAAACACAACTTGCCGGACCCAAGCAAAAGTATTAGGATTGCAGAATGTATGAAGAGATATTTGAAATTGAAAATGACTGTAGAAGTAAAACTTAGGTTTTGTATCAGGGCAGCAGAACCCTGCAGGAGGTAACTTTTTTCAAAATTACCAGCCCAACTATGGAAATTGGTTAAAAAGTACCAGGATCGCAGACTGACTGAGGAGATAAATATTTTTTCATTCAAATAAGCCAAATAAATCATATTTTTAGTAGGAATTTGAAGCTTTTTTCAATTCATGTCTTTATATCGGGGAATAGCTCCAGGATTGCAGGACTTCCTTGCGAGATGTTTTATTTTCATAATAAACACTATTCTTATTTTACATTTTTCAGAATAACCAAATAAATAAATCGAATTATTTCCATATTTTATTTATTCATTATATATTATCTTATATTGGATAAACAGTAATACATTTGTTTACAAAAATATAAAAGCCAATCACACAACTGCCTAAATAAATTATCAAAATGTTTCACGAGAACGTCCATGTTATTCAATCTTTAAAAATGCGCGTAGATTTCCAATTTAAAATAACCAATGCAGTGATTTGTTTTCAGTTTTCAAACTGCAACAGCAGATGTAATCATTATTGTTTTTGAGTTTATTTAATGAATAAACACATAAGTTATCATAGTATGAAGTCATTTTTAAGTCTTTAAAAAAAAAAAAAATTTGAGACGTCTTCGATGTGAGCTTTAGCATTAACAATATAATATGACTATCGAAAAACTTTGAGATAACGTTATCACTGCAAGGCCACATTTCCTGAACATTTTCATGCGAGATTAAGATATTTACTAATAAATGTTTGGAGGTGAGTATTATGGGAAAAATATTGCTTGACACTTAGTTTAAGTAAATAGCCGGTCGATAAGGTGTAATAGATCAAAATGACAGGGTTCATAACGTCACTTATTATCTAAAAAAGAGCTATTCGTATTAGAAGATTGTATTATATTCTACATACAACTAGGTCCTACTTTATTCTGTTAATATTACGAGAAAATTATCTTAGTACTCGGGTAACATAGATTAAGTTAGAATCCTGTCGTTATAAATAAAGTTCTTATTAGGTATTCTTGAAATTTTGCGAATTCTTGAAGATTTGAGGAAATGGTAAAAAAATTGTTTATCAAATTATGTAATATCAAATCCTTCTCATAAATGCACAACTTCAAACCAAAATCAAAATATTTGATAAAATCATATAAGCAATACATTACGTTATTATTCCAGGTTCATTATGTATCGGAATCGGGTAAAACTATAAAAAAATTAATTAGTCAGAAATCAAAATGATTGATAGTACATTTATATGGCGTGGACACGAATCACTTCTTGACCGTGTTGACATACTAATATTTCTATATATTAACTATCTCATTCTACCGTTCAATGACAATGTATCTCCACACAATATATTAATATCAAAAGATTAATTTATTACACATGAATAGTTAGTTAAATTTAATACATTTTTCCAAAATAAGCTATACAAGATTCAGTCATAAATATTAATAAAAAACTTAATAGAATAAATAACATTAAAATATTAGTTTAGTGCTAATTAATACAGGTAATATAAAATTAGGAAACGAGTTTGAAAATAGACATAGCAGAGATCTTTTCATGATGGTTGTTGATTTTGGTTAGCAATTTAACCTGCAAATGTATTTCAAACACATCTCCAAGTATAAATAAGCTTTTAAGCAAAAACTAGCAACAATATAGGTGTAATATTTAAAGTCAAAATGGTAGTATACAATATTTAGTAATAAGCATATTCATCAAATAAATTAGTCGTAATATTCAAAAAAAAAAACATACAAATCCTAAAGACAACAAAAACAATATGGCAAAAATATATTTTGAATAAAAATACAATAATAAATATAAATAGCATAGACGACACGAAAAGAGTTAATTTCTGGATGTTAAGCAGTCAAGTATTTTTTTCATAATAAATAAAGATATCAAAACTTATAGATAAATTAAGAGCAAACTAGGAAAAATCCAATATTAATATATATATACACGGCAAAAAACTAAAAGTATTTTATTACATCAGAAATATTGAATATGTTAAAAAATCATCATTCGAAGTAGACACCATCAAAGAGAAAGCAAAACTGAGATTCTGAAAAATGCAACGGGAAAACCCATGCCTATTGTAGAGAGTGAAAAGAAGTAATAATGAGAAGACGCTTGACCGATGGTTTATGTATGTTTATGTAAATGTGTCTGCATTCTTTTGGTAAATAGTACAAATTTGAAGCTCTTTATAAAAAATATATATGCAAGAGATCCACAAAAAATATTTATTATCTTAATATATTAATGTACGCCTCAGTAAATTATCTAATTATTTAATGGTTTACTTTTGTATGTGAACATTTAAAAAAAATTAGATTACATCTTCATATAAATCCCTTGTAAATAATAATTGTTTAGTTTCTGCGAGATTGGAGTAACATCTGTGTTTATAAAAGTCAATTCCATTAAACCAAATCTCTTTGTTTTAACAAATAAACAAAAATATACTAAATAATTTTAAACAAGTTTTAAGTTTAGTATAGTTTTTGAATAATTTAGTTTTGTTAAACATATTATTCATATATATATATATATATATATATATATATATATATATATATATATACACAGTGCTTGGAGTCTCCATTCATCTGTGCTGCGCTGCCGTTGGCATGGTTGGAAGATTCAGAAAGGCCGAGAGACTTGGACACAGATGATTAAAGACTGGAGGCTCGCTTGCGCTCCATCGTACGCTTCTTCAACTGGAAACATAAACACATATTTTTATGTACAAAAATCACAATCTTCGTTTCAAAATAAACATATGTAATAAAAAAAATACAATACCTCTTGCTCCTTCTTCAAACGCTTCTCGTCGTCTTCTTGTCTCCTCCGCGCAGCCTGGTTCTCAGCCTGGGCCTCAGAAAGGGAGGTCAGGAAAGCTTCCAAGGCTCCGAAGAACTCCTCAGGCTGGCTTGTAGCCGCATCTTCTCCAAAGAGACGCACCGCTCCCTCAAATCGAGACTTCATGTCCTGCAATATTTAAAAGAATTAAAAAAAGACCTTTCATAAGTACATTATTTTCATTTTCAACTAAACCGGTTCTAGTTAACTACTGAAGATTGAAAGAGATAAAGACTCATGCAATCCCAAGTCTTCATGAAGGCCCCTATAGACTTATAAGAAAGTCTAAAACAACTAACTTAAATTGCATGCTAGTGGACTACAAAGCTGTATCTTATGGTATAATAGGACATTAAGCAATTTATTTAATTTTACCTAATAATCAAATATAATGTTTTGTTTCCAATAAACTGTTATTTCTACAAAAAAATGTATTTTTAATAATATTTAAGAGAAAATCTGGGTTTGCATTGATTACTCGAATGAATCCATTGAATAAAGTCAAAACTATAAAAGAACACAAAGACTTAGATTAAAGACGTGAAGAGCAAACATCAACTGACCTGGAACTGATCCTCGAGCTCGGTGAACTTGCTATTGGAAGGCATCGTGGGGAGCTGAGTACGCTGGTAGTCCATCTCGCGGCGGGTGTCTCCCAGGCCCACTCGCAAGGTGGCCATGTCCTTCTCCGGCTGTCCCAGGGAAACCTTGGATGCTTCAAGCAGGAGCACAACCTTGAACTATTGAAATTTTATCAATTAATATATGTAAATTTATTTATTGTAATTGCAATAAATCATGTTTTATGTAAATATTAAATATTTTTAACAGAAAGTATTCGGTGGAACTCTATTATAATATTTATAAAAGTATGACAATAGTCATATAGACAATAGACGATACTGAGATGTGTGCTTTCTTCAACCGTTTCACGTAGAGTATAAAAATGAAAAATTTGAAACAATCACAATTTGATGCAAATGACTTAGAGTTTGTTGTTACCTTGGACTCCAGAACCTGCACGAGGTAGTGCAAGAGAGTGGTGTTACGAGCCTGGCTCGACTTTGTGTCAGCCAGTCGATTGAGAGATGCTGAATAAACCAAAGTTGAAATCATTATATTCAATTCATACAGCATAATATATACAGAAATTTATTTGTTTTAAATTCAAGACATATTTATCTTGAAAATCAATCAGATATATTTCGATATTTATAACAATCGATGGTAAATTACTGCACTTTGCAGTAATAAAATACTAGGGACCAATATTTCAACAACTCAATTTCATTTAATTACATATAGCTAAACAGTTTGAGGAGTGTCAGAGATGATTTGTAGAGTATACACAATTAGAGTATACACAGATAAAGTAAAACACAGATATTGCAGATGCGAAAGGGAGGGAACGTTTATAGACTAGGTGTTATTCTAAAGGGTTACGATTTTATATTATTTTTGACATTTTATCACACTACAAACTGGAAAAGCCGCTCCACACCCTCAACGAGGAACTCTGATGGCGCTCTGAAATCTAAACAATTTGATTTTATATGTTCAAAGTACAAATAAAGTGTTTAAAAATATTTCTTAAAATAATCATTTGAATCTACGACCAACCAAAGAAAGTGTGTTTTGTTTGTAACATATTTATGAAATTTCATTTTAGAAATCATGAACTTATATATGAAAATCAACTATTTAGTTTCCATAGAGCTATCAATATATATATAAATGTCACTCTTCATAAATCTGATCAATTTCCCGCGCACTTCACTTTTACGATAGAAATTCAATTTTATCATTTGACATATGCGAGTCTTCATTCTGTAAAGTCGATCAAAATTAACGCAAGATATTGCCTAGCGACATCTGTTGGTTTTTGAAGCCTATAGAAGGAATCTGTACATTTTATCTTTTTTTTTATTTATAAAAATTCGTTCATTCCTCAATAGATGTCTAATTAAGATATTGCCTAGCGACATCTGTTGGTTTTTGAAGCCTATAGAAGGAATCTGTACATTTTTTATTTTTTTTTATTTATAAAAATTCGTTCATTCCTCAATAGATGTCTAAATAAAATTTTGCTTAGCGACATCTGTTGGATTTTGATGATATTTGTTTTAAAAAATGAGAAATTCCAAGCAAATAGAAGGAATCTGTACATTTTTACTATTTTATGATTTATAAAAATTCGTTCATTCCTCAATAGATGTCTAATTCAGATATTACCTAGCGACATCTGTTGGTTTATATTTAAACTCTTTTTAAAAAGTGTCATAAATCACTGACAGGACCGACGCGTCCGCTGCTCACTGCACAGCCCTGCAGGACTTCCCGGGATTCTTGGCTGCAAGCTGTCACGCGAGCCGCGGAGATAGTACTTTATTAACATTTTTTTCTACGTACAGGATGTTAAAAAACCGAATTAAAGGTCGTAAAAATGTCGTGTAGCCTGATAACACAAAATCAGTATCCAATATTTAATGTGATTCAGCACTTGTGAGTCGCGCAGCTCTGGTCCCATGAAAGAGTTGCTGGAGTCCTGGACAGGAAACGTTCTGCCCCAGAAACTGAGCTTGTGCCTCGCCTGGCTGCCGCTGCTGCCGCCTGGGACTATGCCTCTGCATCACTGGGTACTGCCCTGACGTGAGCTTGCAGGTATGTAACCTACTTAGTTTACAGATGATACTATTGTACCCTATAGTACTACATACATTAACTTTATATATCAACTAGAGGATGGATGCTTGCTTGTATTAGTTTTAATCTGCTTTTCACTAGTGTTTAACTTATAATTTGCTGACAAATGTCTTTAGAGACATTCCTTTTTATTATGAAAATATACTCTTAATATTAAACATATCGTGTGTGTATTATTTTATTCATTAAATAAATTAAAAAATACAGTATAAATGCATAATTAATATAGGCACTATTGAATAACACAAACAAACTCTAAAATTATATAATGTAATCAAATAGTCATATCAAATCAACCTAATTTTATAGTGTTATTGTACTTTGGAGTGTTTTTATACAATAATTGATTCATTCTAAATTGAAACATGTTTATTAAGTGATAAAAGTTCACAAAATTATAAAATATATGATTTAGCTTAAGCCAGGCTGGCATAATACATTTGATTGAATAGTTAAATGACAAATGTGTGCTTTTCAGGTTCTTTACTGGATGAGAGTGTGTATCCGTCACTGTGCTCGCGGCTGGTGAGGGCACTGGCAATGGCTCTGCTCTGTTCTGCCGCATCCATGGGCAGGCGCGTGGGCGCTGGCCCTGCCGGCCTTGGCGCCCTCCCTTGTCTTGAAGAGTGCATGCAGACTATTCCCGTTAAACATGATTTCAGCCCTACAGGTTAGCTCACTGACCAGTTTCACATATGATACCCGTTGAAAATATATCAAAATAGAATATGAGTTGACCTTAATCCAAATAATCATATTAATAGTTGGGCACAATGATTACCTAACATCATTAAGAACGGCCACTACAATTTATTTTTTCATGTATTCAGTCTATAAATATGTCTATGACACTTTTATTAGTATGCTTGTGATGGTTTTTTTTTTACCTTCTGATTATGCTAAATTGTGCAGGACCTCGGGGACTGGTGTGCCGGCTGGGAACAGATTCTGGGAGCACTGAACCGAGCACTACAGCCCCACCGGCTGTGTGGCTCAACCGCTGACCTCCTCATGCGCACATTGAGACCCATTACAGCTCCTGAAAGGTATGTCATGCTATCCTTATTACTCACCAGGCAGCCTCGGTTTGCCAGAATTGACAGTAATCCGGATGAAGTATTTATTGAGTTAGTTGAGTTAGTGAGTTGGGTATAGCACCTAGATTGCAGGACTTCCTTGTAAGATTTATTTTAATTTCATAATAAACACAATTCTTCAGAGGAAATAGCTTTTTTCAATAGAATTGCAGTTGCATAAGAATTTTAGTAAGCACAACTTGTGCAGCACAGGCATAAGTTTTAGGATGGTATAATGTATGAAGTGATATATGATAGTGAAAATTTCGGTGAATCTTAGGTTTTGTATGAGGGTAGCAGTGCAGAAGGTGTCTTTTTTCTTCAAATTTAACATCCCAACTAGGTAAATAGTACCTGCAATGCAGATTGATTGAGGAGATAAATTATTTTCTTATCCAAGCAAATTACTTTAGATAATCACGTTATTAGTAGGAATTTGAACATTTTCATAATTAATATTAATACATCTGAAAATAGCACCGAGATTCCAGGACTTCCTTATAAAAGGTTTTATTTTCATAATAAACACAATTCTTCAGAGGAAATAGCTTTTTTTCAATAGAATTGCAGTTGCATAAGAATTTTAGTAAGCCCAACTTGTGCAGCACAGGCATAAGTTGTAGGATGGTATAATGTATGAAGTGATATATGATAGTGAAAATTTCGGTGAATCTTAGGTTTTGTATGAGGGTAGCAGTGCAGAAGGTGTCTTTTTTCTTCAAATTTAACATCCCAACTAGGTAAATAGTACCTGCAATGCAGATTGATTGAGGAGATAAATTATTTTCTTATCCAAGCAAATTACTTTAGATAATCACGTTATTAGTAGGAATTTGAACATTTTCATAATTAATATTAATACAGATGAAAATAGCACCGAGATTGCAGGACTTCCTTATAAAAGGTTTTATTTTCATAATAAACACAATTCTTCAGAGGAAATAGCTTTTTTTCAATAGAATTGCAGTTTCATAAGAATTTTAGTAAGCCCAACTTGTGCAGCACAGGCATAAGTTGTAGGATGGTATAATGTATGAAAAGATATATGGTAGTGAAAATTTCGGTGAATCTTAGGTTCTGTATGAGGATAGCAGTGCAGAAGACGTTTTTTTTCTTCAAATTTAACATCCCAACTAGGTAAATAGTACCTGCAATGCAGATTGATTGAGGATATAAATTATTTTCTTATCCAAGCTAATTACTTTAGATAATCACGTTTTTAGAAGGAATTTGAACATTTTTATAATTCATATTAATACAGATGAAAATAGCACCGAGATTGCAGGACTTCCTTATAAAAGGTTTTATTTTTATAATAAACGAAATTCTTCGGAGGAAATAGCTTTTTTCAATAGAAAGAGCAAAAGTATGTATATGGATGGTTGAATGTATGAAAAGACATATGAAATTGAAAATTTTGGTGAATCTTAGGTTTTGTATGAGGATAGCAGTGCAGGAGGTGTTTTTTTTCGTTAAATTTAATATCCCGATTAGGGATACCGGGTAAATAGTACCAGCAGTGCAGACTGACCGAGGAGTTAAATATTTGATTATTAAACTAATTTCGTATGGAAAATCACGTTTTGATTAGGAATTTGAACATTTTTATATTTAATATTAATAGATATGAAAATAGCACCATGATTGCAGGACTTCCTTATAAAAGGTTTTATTTTCATAATAAACACAATTCTTCAGAGGAAATAGCTTTTTTTCAATAGAATTGCAGTTTCATAAGAATTTTAGTAAGCCCAACTTGTGCAGCACAGGCATAAGTTGTAGGATGGTATAATGTATGAAAAGATATATGGTAGTGAAAATTTCGGTGAATCTTAGGTTCTGTATGAGGATAGCAGTGCAGAAGACGTTTTTTTTCTTCAAATTTAACATCCCAACTAGGTAAATAGTACCTGCAATGCAGATTGATTGAGGATATAAATTATTTTCTTATCCAAGCTAATTACTTTAGATAATCACGTTTTTAGAAGGAATTTGAACATTTTTATAATTCATATTAATACAGATGAAAATAGCACCAAGATTGCAGGACTTCCTTATAAAAGGTTTTATTTTCATAATAAACACAATTCTTCAGAGGAAATAGTTTTTTTCAATAGAATTGCAGTTGCATAAGAATTTTAGTAAGCACAACTTGTGCAGCACAGGCATAAGTTTTAGGATGGTATAATGTATGAAGTGATATATGAAATTGAAAATTTAAATAGCACTTAAGTATGGTAGAATGTATGAACATATAAACGAAATTGATAATTACAAGCAAATGCCTTTGGATAATATCGTTTTTAGTAGGAATTTGAACATTTTTATAATTTCTATCAATACATTTGGTAATAGCACTTAAGTATGGTAGAATGTATGAAGATATAAACGAAATTGATAATTACAAGCAAATGCCTTTGGATAATATCGTTTTTAGTAGGAATTTGAACATTTTTATAATTTCTACCAATAAATTTGGTAATAGCATTAAGTATGGTAGAATGTATGAAGATATAAACGAAATTGATAATTACAAGCAAATGCCTTTGGATAATATCGTTTTTAGTAGGAATTTGAACATTTTTATAATTTCTATCAATACATTTGGTAATAACACTTAAGTATGGTAGAATGTATGAAGATATAAACGAAATTGATAATTACAAGCAAATGCCTTTGGATAATATCGTTTTTAGTAGGAATTTGAACATTTTTATAATTTCTATAAATACATTTGGTAATAGCACTTAAGTATGGTAGAATGTATGAAGATATAAACGAAATTGATAATTACAAGCAAATGCCTTTGGATAATATCGTTTTTAGTAGGAATTTGAACATTTTTATAATTTCTACCAATACATTTGGTAATAGCATTAAGTATGGTAAAATGTATGAAGATATAAACGAAATTGATAATTACAAGCAAATGCCTTTGGATAATATCGTTTTTAGTAGGAATTTGAACATTTTTATAATTTCTATTAATTTATTTGGTAATAGCACTTAAGTATGGTAGAATGTATGGAGATATAAACGAAATTGATAATTACAAGCAAATGCCTTTGGATAATATCGTTTTTAGCAGGAATTTGAACATTTTTATAATTTCTATTAATACATTTGGTAATAGCACTTAAGTATGGTAGAATGTATGGAGATATAAACGAAATTGATAATTAAAAGCAAATGCCTTTGGATAATATCGTTTTTAGTAGGAATTTGAACATTTTTATAATTTCTACCAATACATTTGGTAATAGCATTAAGTATGGTAAAATGTATGAAGATATAAACGAAATTGATAATTACAAGCAAATGCCTTTGGATAATATCGTTTTTAGTAGGAATTTGAACATTTTTATAATTTCTATTAATTTATTTGGTAATAGCACTTAAGTATGGTAGAATGTATGGAGATATAAACGAAATTGATAATTACAAGCAAATGCCTTTGGATAATATCGTTTTTAGCAGGAATTTGAACATTTTTATAATTTCTATTAATACATTTGGTAATAGCACTTAAGTATGGTAGAATGTATGAAGATATAAACGAAATTGATAATTACAAGCAAATGCCTTTGGATAATATCGTTTTTAGTAGGAATTTGAACATTTTTATAATTTCTATTAATACATTTGGTAATAGCACTTAAGTATGGTAGAATGTATGGAGATATAAACGAAATTGATAATTAAAAGCAAATGCCTTTGGATAATATCGTTTTTAGTAGGAATTTGAACATTTTTATAATTTCTACCAATACATTTGGTAATAGCATTAAGTATGGTAGAATGTATGGAGATATAAACGAAATTGATAATTACAAGCAAATGCCTTTGGATAATATCGTTTTTAGTAGGAATTTGAACATTTTTATAATTTCTATTAATTTATTTGGTAATAGCACTTAAGTATGGTAGAATGTATGGAGATATAAACGAAATTGATAATTACAAGCAAATGCCTTTGGATAATATCGTTTTTAGTAGGAATTTGAACATTTTTATAATTTCTATTAATACATTTGGTAATAGCACTTAAGTATGGTAGAATGTATGAAGATATAAACGAAATTGATAATTACAGGCAAATGCCTTTGGATAATATCGTTTTTAGTAGGAATTTGAACATTTTTATAATTTCTATTAATACATTTGGTAATAGCACTTAAGTATGGTAGAATGTATGGAGATATAAACGAAATTGATAATTACAAGCAAATGCCTTTGGATAATATCGTTTTTAGTAGGAATTTGAGCATTTTTATAATTTCTATTAATACATTTGGTAATAGCACTTAAGTATGGTAGAATGTATGGAGATATAAACGAAATTGATAATTACAAGCAAATGCCTTTGGATAATATCGTTTTTAGTAGGAATTTGAACATTTTTATAATTTCTATTAATTTATTTGGTAATAGCACTTAAGTATGGTAGAATGTATGGAGATATAAACGAAATTGATAATTACAAGCAAATGCCTTTGGATAATATCGTTTTTAGTAGGAATTTGAACATTTTTATAATTTCTACCAATACATTTGGTAATAGCATTAAGTATGGTAAAATGTATGAAGATATAAACGAAATTGATAATTACAAGCAAATGCCTTTGGATAATATCGTTTTTAGTAGGAATTTGAACATTTTTATAATTTCTATCAATACATTTGGTAATAGCACTTAAGTATGGTAGAAGTTATGAAGATATAAACGAAATTGATAATTACAAGCAAATGCCTTTGGATAATATCGTTTTTAGTAGGAATTTGAACATTTTTATAATTTCTATCAATACATTTGGTAATAGCATTAAGTATGGTAGAATGTATGAAGATATAATCGAAATTGTTAATTACAATTACAGTAAAAAAAGTTAACAAAATCACTAGATGTCTATAGTAGACACATGAAGAGTGACATCTATCGATGTGCTAAAATATCAATTTAATTGATAGGAGATAAATTAGTTTCTATGCCTATGTTTTGAAGTATAATATGTAACTATTTCAAACTAGTAAGATGTAACAACGCAATATCTTAATAATATTTCGTCAGTAATACATCATACATTCAATATCAATATAAAAACCAATGTAAAAAAAAACATGGGACTAGTAAAAGGATTAGAGAATGACCGAAGTTAAATTGTCAAGTTCATACAAAAACACACTTCTTCAAAGTAAATTTAAGTCTCATGGGAGTTAATGTGAACCCCTTCAGGTTCAAATCAGGAGAGACAGGTAAAAAGAATAGGGAGGCAGAATGAATAAAGATATATATGAAATAAATATTTAAATATTTTAAGTAAGCAAATTCCTTTAGATAATCATGTTTTTAGTAGGAAATTGAAGATATTTATTATTCATATAAAATAGTATTTTTTCAATAGAAATTGAAGTTTAATAGGAATTTTAGTAAACACAAGCTGCCGAGCACAGGCAAAAGTATCAGGATCGCAGAATGTATGAAGAGATATTTGAAATTGAAAATGACCGTAGAAATAAAGCTTAGGTTTTATATCAGGGCAGCAGAACGCTGCAGGCGGTAACTTTTTTTCAAATTTGTCAACACAATTATGGAAATTGGGTAAAAAGTACCAGGATTGCAGACTGACACTGAGGAGATAAATATTTTTTATTCAAGTAAGCGAATTACTCTAGAAAATCATGTTTTTAGTAGGAATATGAAGATTTTTTCAGTTCATGTCTTTATATCTGGGAATAGCTCCAGGATTGCAAGATGCCTTGCGAGATTGAATTCATATTTACATATCTGGGAATAGCACAAGATCGCAGACTGACTGAGGAGATAAATATTTTTTTATTGCAACGGCACAGGAGGCATATTTTTGAAAAATTTCACCCCAACTATGGAGTTTCGATGAAAAGATCGCAGACCTTTCGAGGAGATATATATATATATATGTATATACATACAAGCAAGACGTTGGGCAGACGACGCAGGAGACGCCGGAATGTGAGACGCGTACGCGGTAGGAATGGGTCCAGGTTGAATCTACTGCCATCAGTTGAAATTCGCGTTGGAGTGCTCTCAGCAGGGGCTCAGGGGAGTAGGCAGTGCTGGGCGGTCCCACGCGGGCATGGCTTGCGGGCTGGACGGCACTGCCAGAACCGGGGCGTCTGCCATCTCTGCTGCCAAGCCGGTCGTTGCTGCTCACTGCACAGGCCCTGCAGGACGTCTTCTGGGAGCCCTGGCTGGAAGTTGTCACGTGTGCCGCAGAGTTAGTTCTTTATAAACATTTTTTCACGGTACACGATGTAAGAAAACTGAAATTATAGTTCTTAAAAATGTTATGATTTATATATATATATGTTATAATACAAAATCGTATCGTAATTTTCATTTAAAGTTGTGCTTATATTCATCTGTTGGTTTTTGTTGACATTTGTTTCAAGAAATGACAAATTCCAAGCATTTTGAAGGAATCTGTACATTTTTACTATTTTATGATTTATAAAGATTCGTTCATTCCTCAAAAGATGTTTTATTAAGATATTGCCAAGCGACATCTGTTGTTTTTTAGTTAAACTCTTCTCAAAAAGTGTCATAAATCACTGACAGGACCGACGCGTCCGTTGCTCACAGCTCGACCCTGCAGGACTTCCTGGCAGCCTGGCCGGAAGCTGTCACGCGAGCCGCGTAGTTAGTACTTTATTAACATCTTTTTCTACGTACAGGATGTTATAAAACCGAATTAAAGGTCGTGAAAATGTCATGTAGCCTGATAACACAAAATCAGTATCCAACATTTAATGTGTTTCAGTACTTGTGAGTCGCGCTGCCCTGGTCCCATGAAAGAGTTGCTGGAGACATGGACAGGAAACGTTCTGCCCCAGGAACTGCGGCTTTTGCTGCGAGGAGCGCTTGTGCCTCGCCTGGGACCCCGCCGGAGACTATGCCCCTGCATCACTGGGTACTGCCCTGACATGAGCTTGCTGGTATGTAACCTACTTAGTTTACTGATGATACTAATGTACTCTATAGGACTACATAAATTAACTTTATATATCAAAGGAGGGTTGCTTGCTTTTACTAGTTCTAATCTGCTTTTTACTAGTGTTTAACATTTAATTTTCAGACAAATGTCTTCAGAGGCATTCCTTTTTATTATGAAAATTTACTCTTAATATTAGACATATCAAATCCAAATCCAAATGTGTATTATTCATTAAATATTCATTAATTATTCATTAAATAAATTAAAAATTAAGTATAAATGCATAATTAATATAGGCACTATCGAATAACACAAACATACTCATAAATTATATAATGTAATCAAACAGTCATATCAAACCATCTTAATTTGTAGTGTTATTGTAATTTATAGTGTTATTTTACTATTATTGATTTATTGTAAATAGAAACATGTTTATTTTGTGATAAAAGTTCACAAAATTATTAAATATATGATTTTGCTTAAACCGGCCCGGTATAATACATTTGATTGAATAGTTAAATGACAAATGTGTGCTTTTCAGGTATTTTACTGGATGAGAGTGTGTGGGCGCTGGTTTGCCGGCCTTGGCGCGCTCTCACACCCTCCCTCCTCGGGAGTGATGCAGGGTGCATGCAGGCTATTCCTGTTGAACATGATTCCAGCCCTACAGGTCATCTCTCTGACTGGTTTCACACATGATACACATTGAAAACAAATCAAAATAGAAAATGAGTTGACCATCATCCATAAAGTCATACTGATAGCTGGCCACAATGATTACCAGACATCATTAAGAATGGCCAATAAAATTTCTTTTTTCATGTATAAAGATGTCTATGACACATTAATTAGAATGCTTTTGAAGGTTTTTTTTTAACTTCTGATTATGCTTAATTGTGCAGAGTTTTGGGGACTGGTGTGCCAGGTGGGAACAGATTCTGGGAGCAAGCGCGCTAGCGGGAACCCTGAACCGAGCACTACAGCCCCGCCGGCTGCGCTGGCCACGTGGCTCAACCGTTGACCGCCTAATGCGCACATGTCCTAATGTCCCATTGCAACTCCTGAAAGGTATGTCATACTATCCTTATTTCTCACCAGGCAGGCTATATTTTTAATTTTATTAAATTAGTTTATGAATGAAAATCATATCCTATATTAATACATCTGAGAATAGCACCAAGATTGCAGAACTTCCTTGGGAGAAGTTTTATTTTCAAATTAACACAATTCTTCACAGGAAATAGCTTTTTTCCAATAGAAAGTGCAGTTTCATAAGAATTTTAGTAAGCACAACCTGTTCAGCACTGGCATAAGTCTAAGGATAGTAGAATGTATGAAGAGATATATGAAATTGAAAATTTTGGTGAATCTTAGTTATTGTATGAGGATTGCAGTGCACAAGGTGTTTTTTTTCTTCAAATTTAACATCCCGATTACGGAAACTGGGTAAATAGTACCAGCAGTGCAGACTGACCGAGGAGATAAATATTTGATTATTCAACCAAATTCCTATAGAAAATCACGTTTTTAGTAGAAATTTGAACATTTTTATATTTAATATTTATACATCTGAGAATAGCACCAGGATTGCAGGACTTCTTTAGGAGATGTTTTATTTTCATAATAAACACAATTCTTCACAGGAAATAGCTTTTTTTCAATAAATAGTGCAGTTTCATAAGAATTTTAGTAAGCGCAACTTGTGCAGCACTGGCATTAGTTTAAAGATGGTAGAATGTATGAAGAGATATATGAAATTTAAAATTTCGTTGAATCTTAGGTTTTGTATGTGGATAGCAGTGCATGAGGTGTTTTTTTCTTTAAATTTAACATCCCGATTTATAAGACCTGCAGTGCAAACTGACCGAGGAGATAAAATTTTGATTATTTAACCGAATTCCTATGGATAATCACGTTTTTATAAGGAGTTTTAACATTTTCATATTTTATATTAATAAATCTGAGAATAGCACCAGGATTGCAGGATAATAAACACAATTCTTCACAGGAAATAGCTTTTTTTCAGTAGAAAGTGCAAAAGTATGTATATGGATGGTAGAATGTATGAAATTGAATATTTTGGTGAATCCTAGATTTTGTTTCAGGATTTTCAGGAAATTTTTAAACTGACCAAGATGGCATTAAAATGTCTCAAATGATCCTCAATAGGAGGATTTTAGTTCTCATCGGGCTTGCTTCTCTACTATGTTATATCCACCGCTTATATATATAGGTTTTCCTAGTCCATGCAATATTTTTTTTTTATAGACAGCATACAATATTAAACTTCTCAGATTTCAAAATAATTATTAAAATACAATAATTTCATTTATATTAGTAAATTTGAAACCATGTCATAAATGGTAAGGTCTCAAATAAAATTTATTTTGAATCGTTCTCTCTGGGTTTCATTTATTATATTTTGTTTAATCAGTATCTCAATTTACAGTAGTGGTGCTTTTATCAGCTATTGATTTAATAATACTGTGTATCAACGTCTCAAATACTTAAATTACTTGCATTCATTCATGTCATGAGTCATCGCAACTCCAGTGGCACACTTTTATTCAATATTATAGAGCTGCAACTATTTCATACTTTTAAATAACAATCAAAACTCTCTCTCAGTTACATGGCTACGATGCAGTTAGAAGGTGCAAAATCAAATCCCACTTTTGAACCTTAAAATAATTTTGTTCACACCATAAACCTTAATTAATAAAAATGTGCATTTAATAAATAATTGTTTGTATTAATTTCCAGATCACGGCATCAGCAGTCACCACGCGCGCCCCGTGAGTGCTACTCTCCCCCGTGCCTCGGATCACACTCCTGTGAACTTGAACAACCACAAGCCCCTCTATGTGGACACTAAAGCAGAAGCTGTCTCGTAAGTCTTGCTGGAGAGAGTCTTAAATACTTATTAATGTAATTCTCAGTGAGAAATATAATTCTTAAAATAATTTAGTCTTTTTATCCAAAAAAACTATGGGCGAAATTGCATATATTTCGAAATAGCATTGAATCAGTTTTTTCTTATGAATTTGTTGCCAATGTTGTAAGTGCTATAATTTGGTTATTTTAAATTCCAGTTATCGTGCAATGTATTAGTACCGGCCACAGAACCCCGACGAGTTGGGAGAAATGCGACGATAGATGGTACGTCGGCTCCAGCCAGCGCACCGGGCGCTTTGGCACCTTCCCGGGCAACTACGTGGAGAAGATCTGACCGCCTTAGGGCAGGCTCGGAGACAAGCTGCTCCCTCGTAAGGCAGCTCCAGCCAGGAAGGTGCTACTTGATGTCAAGAATCGCATTGTTCAAATGTGGGATAGAACTTTCTCGGCGAAATAAATGGGCTAGCAAAGCAAACTGAGTTGCGCTAAGTTTGTCAAGTTAAAATAACTCACCGTCGCATTTTATACTTATGTAGATAGATAGGTACTGTAATTATGAATAAATATATACCAAAAACTAGCAGTTTATAATAAAGTCTTCTCTCATTTGTTACATTTACTGAATACAGTGTAAAGTAAATTGATAAGATTTTTACATAAATTTTCTTATTAAACAATGTAATCAATAATATATGTACCTTCTTCTACTGTTAACGTGTTATGTTTGTTCATTTACAATGCAGTTGAAATTAACTCCTGCCCCAGTACTAGCAGTTATGTTTTTAAGATTATTTTTCTATGATTATTTATAAATCGTTCAGCACCCATTGGTCACTTTGATTGTTGACAGTACTAATGTTAATACATATAGCTATCTAACTTGTATTTAATAAATATTGTGTATTGTAAGGAAAAACCAAAATCTCATCTTATGATAACACCCTTAATATAGTCGGTCTAATTAACGGAATATGTATAAAATATATTTGTGAATATGAATGCCAATCGTTTGCGTAAGAAGAAAATATTTATTTTATTTTGTAACGCACAAAGTCTTAAATTATTTGCATAAAAGAATTGAATTTTTCTCAATCCATTTTTTAATTAGACATGTCTTTTTTTTTTTATTATTATCGATATTTTCCCAGTGTTCTCCGTACTTTTCCAATACACTTAAATAATAAATAATAAAAGCTAAAATAATTAGCTCTTTATTTATATGTATTTTAATTTGAGATCGGTGTGGCTTGATGAATATTATTTTAGAGTTCTTATACAAGAAGAGGTGATTGGCGGTGCTGATATTAAATAACTGTAAATTACAAAAAGTAGGCCATGAATGTTGTCCTTTCCATAATGTCGTCATGGAATATGTTATTGTAAAAACATATAAATGTTATAAAATATTATCACATCTTTAATGTAGAATACACAGTGTAATGTTTAATTTGCCTAGATCAGGATTTTTTATGGCATGTTTATTGTATCACGTGTCAGCTAAGCATACCTCGACCGGTCTGTACTTTTGTTTAAAAAATATTAAATTGTAAACACACAGCTGACAATTTAGGCATTGCCATTTTCTATACACTTGTATGAAAAAAGCTAATATGTAAGACTTTCACGGTTGGAGAGGTTCACCTGGTTAAGTGTGAAATTTAAACACAAAGTTATTTATATGTTTTTATAAATAGCGTTTTGTGTGTTAGAGTATTTTGTTAATTTAATTGTGAATAATTGTATGTACAAGCTTTCTTTCCAAAGATTTTAATAGTTTTTATCCAAAACTATTCACAATCATCAAATTGGTTTTAAAAAATATTGTATAGTTTTGTTATTTACTGTTAAAATTATAATAGCCGTTCAAGAGAATAATATATTCAAAGTCTAATCAAATACCTAGCACCATTATTTGACTAATGTTTTTTTAACACATTTTCACCAAAAATATTTGCATTAGTTTTTTCTCATTATGAATGGATTTGTCGTGTAATGAGATTATATCACATTAGTCACAACACATGCGACGTAGACTGTTTTGCATAAGTTGGAAAACAGACGTGCGTAGATCTAGTCACTAGCCAAATGTAATGCTATCTATTAGTAACCTCCCAGAGTAAGACTGTGCAGCGTTCGAGACCCGGGGTGGAAAAATCTAAATATCTAAATCGCAGGAAAATTTTATAGAAGAATTTTATCCTCGCTGGATCCATACTTAATCGTAGATTTATTTATCTGCTTTAGAATAACTGTTACTGAAATGTGTTCTTCCAATAATCGTATGATAATTTATATATGTATATCAAGTAAACGTAATTTTCAAAACTGAATTTTAAAATAAACTACGTCCGAGTCTAGAAAGACAGTCAAGTCGCAATACTTGCAAACTCTGTTATACTTAAAATTTTAAACAAAGCAGTAGATTACACTTTCTTGTTGTATTCAAAAATTATATTTTCTCTAAACTGAAATACGGTAATTTATTTAGACTCGTAGATAATCTATACCAAATTTTCAAATGACAATGCAATATTTCGTTGATATTTTACCGATATTGATTGCCTGAACGAATTGACAAATATAAAGACAAATAATATTGATTTAACATCATTGGATGAATATACTTTACAACTGATTTTTGTCATTTAGGCATATATGTTATTAATAAGTTATGTTAAATACGAAACCAAAAATATTGTCAACATATCATTTGAATGTTAATTATTTTATCTATTATCGTTTTGTTCTGTTAAGCCGGCGTGTAAGATTTAATTATTGTAAGGATGTACAGTGCTTTTTACCTCTTATTTGTTCATTTAATGTTTATTTTAATTTTGTAATACTCGATTCATTTCATCACAATAAATATTGTCTCTTTAAGATATCTGTATTATTGACTCTCCCATTCCCGTTCCCTCCGTGAGCGGGCGACGGCGGTAGACGCCGGAATGTGCGAAGGAAGGTTGGGTTGAAATATTGAAAAAAATTAAAAAATATATACCTCCTGTGCCATGCTGCTCTCCTAATACAAAACCCAAGTATTCCAGAATGCGAAAAATGAAAAAATAAAAAAAATATTCACGCATATATCTCCTCGTGTATCATGCTGCCCTGATACTTTTTGGCCGATTTCGCAGGTTGGGTTGACTGAAAACTCTATGAAAACGACGTTTGCTTACATAATAACCGGATACAATCGAAACGCCCGCCTCCTTAGAGCAAAACGGAACGCATCCGACCGCTCGGTCCGCTATTCCCGAAAATTCCCGTCGTTTTCATAAAATTTTCGCTCGCCCGCTCGCCGTCTCGCGGCTTTGGCGGCAAAATTTCTTTCAATATTTATGTATATATTTATTTATCTACTCGACAGGCCTGCGACCCTGATACTTTTCATCGAAACCCCACGGTTGGGTTGAAATTTTGAAAAAAATTTAAAAATATATACCTCCTGTGCCATGCTGCTCTCCTAATACAAAACCCAAGTATTCCAGAATGCGAAAAATGAAAAAATAAAAAATATATTCACGCATATATCTCCTCGTGTATTATGCTGCCCTGATACTTTTTGGCCGATTTCGCAGGTTGGGTTGACTGAAAACTCAAACTTCCTTGGGAGATGTTTTAATTTCATAATTAACACAATTCTACGCAGAAAATAACTCTTTTTCCATAGAAATTGCAGTTTATTAAGACTTTTAGTAAACACAACCTGCCGGACCCAGGCAAAAGTATTAGGATCGCAGAATGTATGAAGAGATATTTGAAATTGAAAAAGACCGCTGAAGTAAAACTTAGGTTGTGTATCAGGGCAGCAAAACGCTGCAGGAGGTAATATTTTTTCAAAATTACCAACCCAACTATGAAAATTGGGTAAAAAGTACCAGGATCGCAGACTGACTGAGGAGATAAATATTTTTTCATTCAAATAAGCCAAATACCTTAAGAAAATCATATTTTTAGTAGGAATTTGAAGATTTTTTCAATTCACGTCTTTATATCTGGGATAAGCTCCAGGATGGCAGGACTTCCTTGCGAGATGTTTAATTTTCATTATTAACACAATTCTTCACAGACAATGACTCTTTTTCAATAGAAATTGCAGTTTATTAAGACTTTTAGTAAACACAACTTGCCGGACCCAAGCAAAAGTATTAGGATTGCAGAATGTATGAAGAGATATTTGAAATTGAAAATGACTGTAGAAGTAAAACTTAGGTTTTGTATCAGGGCAGCAGAACCCTGCAGGAGGTAACTTTTTTCAAAATTACCAGCCCAACTATGGAAATTGGTTAAAAAGTACCAGGATCGCAGACTGACTGAGGAGATAAATATTTTTTCATTCAAATAAGCCAAATAAATCATATTTTTAGTAGGAATTTGAAGCTTTTTTCAATTCATGTCTTTATATCGGGGAATAGCTCCAGGATTGCAGGACTTCCTTGCGAGATGTTTTATTTTCATAATAAACACTATTCTTATTTTACATTTTTCAGAATAACCAAATAAATAAATCGAATTATTTCCATATTTTATTTATTCATTATATATTATCTTATATTGGATAAACAGTAATACATTTGTTTACAAAAATATAAAAGCCAATCACACAACTGCCTAAATAAATTATCAAAATGTTTCACGAGAACGTCCATGTTATTCAATCTTTAAAAATGCGCGTAGATTTCCAATTTAAAATAACCAATGCAGTGATTTGTTTTCAGTTTTCAAACTGCAACAGCAGATGTAATCATTATTGTTTTTGAGTTTATTTAATGAATAAACACATAAGTTATCATAGTATGAAGTCATTTTTAAGTCTTTAAAAAAAAAAAAAATTTGAGACGTCTTCGATGTGAGCTTTAGCATTAACAATATAATATGACTATCGAAAAACTTTGAGATAACGTTATCACTGCAAGGCCACATTTCCTGAACATTTTCATGCGAGATTAAGATATTTACTAATAAATGTTTGGAGGTGAGTATTATGGGAAAAATATTGCTTGACACTTAGTTTAAGTAAATAGCCGGTCGATAAGGTGTAATAGATCAAAATGACAGGGTTCATAACGTCACTTATTATCTAAAAAAGAGCTATTCGTATTAGAAGATTGTATTATATTCTACATACAACTAGGTCCTACTTTATTCTGTTAATATTACGAGAAAATTATCTTAGTACTCGGGTAACATAGATTAAGTTAGAATCCTGTCGTTATAAATAAAGTTCTTATTAGGTATTCTTGAAATTTTGCGAATTCTTGAAGATTTGAGGAAATGGTAAAAAAATTGTTTATCAAATTATGTAATATCAAATCCTTCTCATAAATGCACAACTTCAAACCAAAATCAAAATATTTGATAAAATCATATAAGCAATACATTACGTTATTATTCCAGGTTCATTATGTATCGGAATCGGGTAAAACTATAAAAAAATTAATTAGTCAGAAATCAAAATGATTGATAGTACATTTATATGGCGTGGACACGAATCACTTCTTGACCGTGTTGACATACTAATATTTCTATATATTAACTATCTCATTCTACCGTTCAATGACAATGTATCTCCACACAATATATTAATATCAAAAGATTAATTTATTACACATGAATAGTTAGTTAAATTTAATACATTTTTCCAAAATAAGCTATACAAGATTCAGTCATAAATATTAATAAAAAACTTAATAGAATAAATAACATTAAAATATTAGTTTAGTGCTAATTAATACAGGTAATATAAAATTAGGAAACGAGTTTGAAAATAGACATAGCAGAGATCTTTTCATGATGGTTGTTGATTTTGGTTAGCAATTTAACCTGCAAATGTATTTCAAACACATCTCCAAGTATAAATAAGCTTTTAAGCAAAAACTAGCAACAATATAGGTGTAATATTTAAAGTCAAAATGGTAGTATACAATATTTAGTAATAAGCATATTCATCAAATAAATTAGTCGTAATATTCAAAAAAAAAAACATACAAATCCTAAAGACAACAAAAACAATATGGCAAAAATATATTTTGAATAAAAATACAATAATAAATATAAATAGCATAGACGACACGAAAAGAGTTAATTTCTGGATGTTAAGCAGTCAAGTATTTTTTTCATAATAAATAAAGATATCAAAACTTATAGATAAATTAAGAGCAAACTAGGAAAAATCCAATATTAATATATATATACACGGCAAAAAACTAAAAGTATTTTATTACATCAGAAATATTGAATATGTTAAAAAATCATCATTCGAAGTAGACACCATCAAAGAGAAAGCAAAACTGAGATTCTGAAAAATGCAACGGGAAAACCCATGCCTATTGTAGAGAGTGAAAAGAAGTAATAATGAGAAGACGCTTGACCGATGGTTTATGTATGTTTATGTAAATGTGTCTGCATTCTTTTGGTAAATAGTACAAATTTGAAGCTCTTTATAAAAAATATATATGCAAGAGATCCACAAAAAATATTTATTATCTTAATATATTAATGTACGCCTCAGTAAATTATCTAATTATTTAATGGTTTACTTTTGTATGTGAACATTTAAAAAAAATTAGATTACATCTTCATATAAATCCCTTGTAAATAATAATTGTTTAGTTTCTGCGAGATTGGAGTAACATCTGTGTTTATAAAAGTCAATTCCATTAAACCAAATCTCTTTGTTTTAACAAATAAACAAAAATATACTAAATAATTTTAAACAAGTTTTAAGTTTAGTATAGTTTTTGAATAATTTAGTTTTGTTAAACATATTATTCATATATATATATATATATATATATATATATATATATATATATACACAGTGCTTGGAGTCTCCATTCATCTGTGCTGCGCTGCCGTTGGCATGGTTGGAAGATTCAGAAAGGCCGAGAGACTTGGACACAGATGATTAAAGACTGGAGGCTCGCTTGCGCTCCATCGTACGCTTCTTCAACTGGAAACATAAACACATATTTTTATGTACAAAAATCACAATCTTCGTTTCAAAATAAACATATGTAATAAAAAAAATACAATACCTCTTGCTCCTTCTTCAAACGCTTCTCGTCGTCTTCTTGTCTCCTCCGCGCAGCCTGGTTCTCAGCCTGGGCCTCAGAAAGGGAGGTCAGGAAAGCTTCCAAGGCTCCGAAGAACTCCTCAGGCTGGCTTGTAGCCGCATCTTCTCCAAAGAGACGCACCGCTCCCTCAAATCGAGACTTCATGTCCTGCAATATTTAAAAGAATTAAAAAAAGACCTTTCATAAGTACATTATTTTCATTTTCAACTAAACCGGTTCTAGTTAACTACTGAAGATTGAAAGAGATAAAGACTCATGCAATCCCAAGTCTTCATGAAGGCCCCTATAGACTTATAAGAAAGTCTAAAACAACTAACTTAAATTGCATGCTAGTGGACTACAAAGCTGTATCTTATGGTATAATAGGACATTAAGCAATTTATTTAATTTTACCTAATAATCAAATATAATGTTTTGTTTCCAATAAACTGTTATTTCTACAAAAAAATGTATTTTTAATAATATTTAAGAGAAAATCTGGGTTTGCATTGATTACTCGAATGAATCCATTGAATAAAGTCAAAACTATAAAAGAACACAAAGACTTAGATTAAAGACGTGAAGAGCAAACATCAACTGACCTGGAACTGATCCTCGAGCTCGGTGAACTTGCTATTGGAAGGCATCGTGGGGAGCTGAGTACGCTGGTAGTCCATCTCGCGGCGGGTGTCTCCCAGGCCCACTCGCAAGGTGGCCATGTCCTTCTCCGGCTGTCCCAGGGAAACCTTGGATGCTTCAAGCAGGAGCACAACCTTGAACTATTGAAATTTTATCAATTAATATATGTAAATTTATTTATTGTAATTGCAATAAATCATGTTTTATGTAAATATTAAATATTTTTAACAGAAAGTATTCGGTGGAACTCTATTATAATATTTATAAAAGTATGACAATAGTCATATAGACAATAGACGATACTGAGATGTGTGCTTTCTTCAACCGTTTCACGTAGAGTATAAAAATGAAAAATTTGAAACAATCACAATTTGATGCAAATGACTTAGAGTTTGTTGTTACCTTGGACTCCAGAACCTGCACGAGGTAGTGCAAGAGAGTGGTGTTACGAGCCTGGCTCGACTTTGTGTCAGCCAGTCGATTGAGAGATGCTGAATAAACCAAAGTTGAAATCATTATATTCAATTCATACAGCATAATATATACAGAAATTTATTTGTTTTAAATTCAAGACATATTTATCTTGAAAATCAATCAGATATATTTCGATATTTATAACAATCGATGGTAAATTACTGCACTTTGCAGTAATAAAATACTAGGGACCAATATTTCAACAACTCAATTTCATTTAATTACATATAGCTAAACAGTTTGAGGAGTGTCAGAGATGATTTGTAGAGTATACACAATTAGAGTATACACAGATAAAGTAAAACACAGATATTGCAGATGCGAAAGGGAGGGAACGTTTATAGACTAGGTGTTATTCTAAAGGGTTACGATTTTATATTATTTTTGACATTTTATCACACTACAAACTGGAAAAGCCGCTCCACACCCTCAACGAGGAACTCTGATGGCGCTCTGAAATCTAAACAATTTGATTTTATATGTTCAAAGTACAAATAAAGTGTTTAAAAATATTTCTTAAAATAATCATTTGAATCTACGACCAACCAAAGAAAGTGTGTTTTGTTTGTAACATATTTATGAAATTTCATTTTAGAAATCATGAACTTATATATGAAAATCAACTATTTAGTTTCCATAGAGCTATCAATATATATATAAATGTCACTCTTCATAAATCTGATCAATTTCCCGCGCACTTCACTTTTACGATAGAAATTCAATTTTATCATTTGACATATGCGAGTCTTCATTCTGTAAAGTCGATCAAAATTAACGCAAGATATTGCCTAGCGACATCTGTTGGTTTTTGAAGCCTATAGAAGGAATCTGTACATTTTATCTTTTTTTTTATTTATAAAAATTCGTTCATTCCTCAATAGATGTCTAATTAAGATATTGCCTAGCGACATCTGTTGGTTTTTGAAGCCTATAGAAGGAATCTGTACATTTTTTATTTTTTTTTATTTATAAAAATTCGTTCATTCCTCAATAGATGTCTAAATAAAATTTTGCTTAGCGACATCTGTTGGATTTTGATGATATTTGTTTTAAAAAATGAGAAATTCCAAGCAAATAGAAGGAATCTGTACATTTTTACTATTTTATGATTTATAAAAATTCGTTCATTCCTCAATAGATGTCTAATTCAGATATTACCTAGCGACATCTGTTGGTTTATATTTAAACTCTTTTTAAAAAGTGTCATAAATCACTGACAGGACCGACGCGTCCGCTGCTCACTGCACAGCCCTGCAGGACTTCCCGGGATTCTTGGCTGCAAGCTGTCACGCGAGCCGCGGAGATAGTACTTTATTAACATTTTTTTCTACGTACAGGATGTTAAAAAACCGAATTAAAGGTCGTAAAAATGTCGTGTAGCCTGATAACACAAAATCAGTATCCAATATTTAATGTGATTCAGCACTTGTGAGTCGCGCAGCTCTGGTCCCATGAAAGAGTTGCTGGAGTCCTGGACAGGAAACGTTCTGCCCCAGAAACTGAGCTTGTGCCTCGCCTGGCTGCCGCTGCTGCCGCCTGGGACTATGCCTCTGCATCACTGGGTACTGCCCTGACGTGAGCTTGCAGGTATGTAACCTACTTAGTTTACAGATGATACTATTGTACCCTATAGTACTACATACATTAACTTTATATATCAACTAGAGGATGGATGCTTGCTTGTATTAGTTTTAATCTGCTTTTCACTAGTGTTTAACTTATAATTTGCTGACAAATGTCTTTAGAGACATTCCTTTTTATTATGAAAATATACTCTTAATATTAAACATATCGTGTGTGTATTATTTTATTCATTAAATAAATTAAAAAATACAGTATAAATGCATAATTAATATAGGCACTATTGAATAACACAAACAAACTCTAAAATTATATAATGTAATCAAATAGTCATATCAAATCAACCTAATTTTATAGTGTTATTGTACTTTGGAGTGTTTTTATACAATAATTGATTCATTCTAAATTGAAACATGTTTATTAAGTGATAAAAGTTCACAAAATTATAAAATATATGATTTAGCTTAAGCCAGGCTGGCATAATACATTTGATTGAATAGTTAAATGACAAATGTGTGCTTTTCAGGTTCTTTACTGGATGAGAGTGTGTATCCGTCACTGTGCTCGCGGCTGGTGAGGGCACTGGCAATGGCTCTGCTCTGTTCTGCCGCATCCATGGGCAGGCGCGTGGGCGCTGGCCCTGCCGGCCTTGGCGCCCTCCCTTGTCTTGAAGAGTGCATGCAGACTATTCCCGTTAAACATGATTTCAGCCCTACAGGTTAGCTCACTGACCAGTTTCACATATGATACCCGTTGAAAATATATCAAAATAGAATATGAGTTGACCTTAATCCAAATAATCATATTAATAGTTGGGCACAATGATTACCTAACATCATTAAGAACGGCCACTACAATTTATTTTTTCATGTATTCAGTCTATAAATATGTCTATGACACTTTTATTAGTATGCTTGTGATGGTTTTTTTTTTACCTTCTGATTATGCTAAATTGTGCAGGACCTCGGGGACTGGTGTGCCGGCTGGGAACAGATTCTGGGAGCACTGAACCGAGCACTACAGCCCCACCGGCTGTGTGGCTCAACCGCTGACCTCCTCATGCGCACATTGAGACCCATTACAGCTCCTGAAAGGTATGTCATGCTATCCTTATTACTCACCAGGCAGCCTCGGTTTGCCAGAATTGACAGTAATCCGGATGAAGTATTTATTGAGTTAGTTGAGTTAGTGAGTTGGGTATAGCACCTAGATTGCAGGACTTCCTTGTAAGATTTATTTTAATTTCATAATAAACACAATTCTTCAGAGGAAATAGCTTTTTTCAATAGAATTGCAGTTGCATAAGAATTTTAGTAAGCACAACTTGTGCAGCACAGGCATAAGTTTTAGGATGGTATAATGTATGAAGTGATATATGATAGTGAAAATTTCGGTGAATCTTAGGTTTTGTATGAGGGTAGCAGTGCAGAAGGTGTCTTTTTTCTTCAAATTTAACATCCCAACTAGGTAAATAGTACCTGCAATGCAGATTGATTGAGGAGATAAATTATTTTCTTATCCAAGCAAATTACTTTAGATAATCACGTTATTAGTAGGAATTTGAACATTTTCATAATTAATATTAATACATCTGAAAATAGCACCGAGATTCCAGGACTTCCTTATAAAAGGTTTTATTTTCATAATAAACACAATTCTTCAGAGGAAATAGCTTTTTTTCAATAGAATTGCAGTTGCATAAGAATTTTAGTAAGCACAACTTGTGCAGCACAGGCATAAGTTTTAGGATGGTATAATGTATGAAGTGATATATGATAGTGAAAATTTCGGTGAATCTTAGGTTTTGTATGAGGATAGCAGTTCAGAAGGTGTCTTTTTTCTTCAAATTTAACATCCCAGTAAGGTAAATAATGCCAGAAATTCAGATTGATCGAGGAGAATAATTATTTTTTTATCCAAGCAAATTACTTTAGATAATCGCTTTTTTAGTAGGAATTTGAACATTTTTATAATTAATATTAATACATCTGAAAATAGCTTCGAGATTGCAGGACTTCCTTATAAAAGGTTTTATTTTTATAATAAACGAAATTCTTCGGAGGAAATAGCTTTTTTCAATAGAAAGAGCAAAAGTATGTATATGGATGGTTGAATGTATGAAAAGACATATGAAATTGAAAATTTTGGTGAATCTTAGGTTTTGTATGAGGATAGCAGTGCAGGAGGTGTTTTTTTTCGTTAAATTTAATATCCCGATTAGGGATACCGGGTATATAGTACCAGCAGTGCAGACTGACCGAGGAGTTAAATATTTGATTATTAAACTAATTTCGTATGGAAAATCACGTTTTGATTAGGAATTTGAACATTTTTATATTTAATATTAATAGATATGAAAATAGCACCATGATTGCAGGACTTCCTTATAAAAGGTTTTATTTTCATAATAAACACAATTCTTCAGAGGAAATAGCTTTTTTTCAATAGAATTGCAGTTTCATAAGAATTTTAGTAAGCCCAACTTGTGCAGCACAGGCATAAGTTGTAGGATGGTATAATGTATGAAAAGATATATGGTAGTGAAAATTTCGGTGAATCTTAGGTTCTGTATGAGGATAGCAGTGCAGAAGACGTTTTTTTTCTTCAAATTTAACATCCCAACTAGGTAAATAGTACCTGCAATGCAGATTGATTGAGGATATAAATTATTTTCTTATCCAAGCTAATTACTTTAGATAATCACGTTTTTAGAAGGAATTTGAACATTTTTATAATTCATATTAATACAGATGAAAATAGCACCGAGATTGCAGGACTTCCTTATAAAAGGTTTTATTTTCATAATTAACACAATTCTTCAGAGGAAATAGTTTTTTTCAATAGAATTGCAGTTGCATAAGAATTTTAGTAAGCACAACTTGTGCAGCACAGGCATAAGTTTTAGGATGGTATAATGTATGAAGTGATATATGAAATTGAAAATTTCGGTGAATCTTAGGTTTTGTATAGGATAGCAGTGTAGGAGGTGTCTTTTTTCTTCAAATTTAACATCCCAGTAAGGTAAATAATGCCTGAAATTCAGATTGATCGAGGAGAATAATAATTTTTTTATCCAAGCAAATTACTTTAGATAATCGCTTTTTTAGTAGGAATTTAAACATTTTTAAAATTAATATTAATACATCTGAAAATAACACTGAGATTGCAGGACTTCCTTATAAAAGGTTTTATTTTCATAATAAACACAATTCTTCAGAGGAAATAGCTTTTTTTCAATAGAAAGTGCAGTTGCATAAGAATTTTAGTAAGCACAACTTGTGCAGCACAGGCATAAGTTTTAGGATGTCATAATGTAGGAAGTGATATATGAAATTGAAAATTTCGGTGAATCTGAGGTTTTGTATAGGATAGCAATGTAGGAGGTGTCTTTTTTCTTCAAATTTAACATCCCAGTAAGGTAAATAGTACCTGAAATTCAGATTGATCGAGGAGATAAATTATTTTTTTATCCAAGCAAATTACTTTAGATAATCACGTTTTTAGAAGGAATTTGAACATTTTTATAATTTCTATTAATACATTTGGTAATAGCACTTAAGTATGGTAGAATGTATGGAGATATAAACGAAATTGATAATTACAAGCAAATGCCTTTGGATAATATCGTTTTTAGTAGGAATTTGAACATTTTTATAATTTCTATCAATACATTTGGTAATAGCATTAAGTATCGTAGAATGTATGAAGATATAAACGAAATTGATAATTACAAGCAAATGCCTTTGGATAATATCGTTTTTAGTAGGAATTTGAACATTTTTATAATTTCTATCAATACATTTGGTAATAGCACTTAAGTATGGTAGAATGTATGAAGATATAATCGAAATTGATAATTACAAGCAAATGCCTTTGGATCATATCGTTTTTAGTAGGAATTTGAACATTTTTATAATTTCTACCTATACATTTGGTAATAGCATTAAGTATGGTAGAATGTATGAAGATATAAACGAAATTGATAATTACAAGCAAATGCCTTTGGATAATATCGTTTTTAGTAGGAATTTGAACATTTTTATAATTTCTACCAATAAATTTGGTAATAGCATTAAGTATGGTAGAATGTATGAAGATATAAACGAAATTGATAATTACAAGCAAATGCCTTTGCATAATATCGTTTTTAGTAGGAATTTGAACATTTTTATAATTTCTATCAATACATTTGGTAATAGCACTTAAGTATGGTAGAATGTATGAAGATATAATCGAAATTGATAATTACAAGCAAATGCCTTTGGATCATATCGTTTTTAGTAGGAATTTGAACATTTTTATAATTTCTATTAATACATTTGGTAATAGCACTTAAGTATGGTAGAATGTATGGAGATATAAACGAAATTGATAATTACAAGCAAATGCCTTTGGATAATATCGTTTTTAGTAGGAATTTGAACATTTTTATAATTTCTACCAATAAATTTGGTAATAGCATTAAGTATGGTAGAATGTATGAAGATATAATCGAAATTGATAATTACAAGCAAATGCCTTTGGATCATATCGTTTTTAGTAGGAATTTGAACATTTTTATAATTTCTACCAATACATTTGGTAATAGCATTAAGTATGGTAGAATGTATGAAGATATAAACGAAATTGATAATTACAAGCAAATGCCTTTGGATAATATCGTTTTTAGTAGGAATTTGAACATTTTTATAATTTCTACCAATAAATTTGGTAATAGCATTAAGTATGGTAGAATGTATGAAGATATAAACGAAATTGATAATTACAAGCAAATGCCTTTGGATAATATCGTTTTTTAGTAGGAATTTGAACATTTTTATAATTTCTACCAATAAATTTGGTAATAGCATTAAGTATGGTAGAATGTATGAAGATATAAACGAAATTGATAATTACAAGCAAATGCCTTTGGATAATATCGTTTTTAGTAGGAATTTGAACATTTTTATAATTTCTATTAATACATTTGGTAATAGCACTTAAGTATGGTAGAATGTATGGAGATATAAACGAAATTGATAATTACAAGCAAATGCCTTTGGATAATATCGTTTTTAGTAGGAATTTGAACATTTTTATAATTTCTACCAATAAATTTGGTAATAGCATTAAGTATGGTAGAATGTATGAAGATATAAACGAAATTGATAATTACAAGCAAATGCCTTTGGATAATATCGTTTTTAGTAGGAATTTGAACATTTTTATAATTTCTACCAATAAATTTGGTAATAGCATTAAGTATGGTAGAATGTATGAAGATATAAACGAAATTGATAATTACAAGCAAATGCCTTTGGATAATATCGTTTTTAGTAGGAATTTGAACATTTTTATAATTTCTACCAATACATTTGGTAATAGCATTAAGTATGGTAGAATGTATGAAGATATAAACGAAATTGATAATTACAAGCAAATGCCTTTGGATAATATCGTTTTTAGTAGGAATTTGAACATTTTTATAATTTCTATCAATACATTTGGTAATAGCACTTAAGTATGGTAGAATGTATGAAGATATAAACGAAATTGATAATTACAAGCAAATGCCTTTGGATAATATCGTTTTTAGTAGGAATTTGAACATTTTTATAATTTCTATCAATACATTTGGTAATAGCACTTAAGTATGGTAGAATGTATGAAGATATAATCGAAATTGATAATTACAAGCAAATGCCTTTGGATAATATCGTTTTTAGTAGGAATTTGAACATTTTTATAATTTCTACCAATACATTTGGTAATAGCATTAAATATGGTAGAATGTATGAAGATATAAACAAAAATTGATAATTACAAGCAAATGCCTTTGGATAATATCGTTTTTTAGTAGGAATTTGAACATTTTTATAATTTCTATCAATACATTTGGTAATAGCACTTAAGTATGGTAGAATGTATGGAGATATAAACGAAATTGATAATTACAAGCAAATGCCCTTTGGATAATATCGTTTTTAGTAGGAATTTGAACATTTTTATAATTTCTATTAATACATTTGGTAATAGCACTTAAGTATGGTAGAATGTATGGAGATATAAACGAAATTGATAATTACAAGCAAATGCCTTTGGATAATATCGTTTTTAGTAGGAATTTGAACATTTTTATAATTTCTATTAATACATTTGGTAATAGCACTTAAGTATGGTAGAATGTATGGAGATATAAACGAAATTGATAATTACAAGCAAATGCCTTTGGATAATATCGTTTTTAGTAGGAATTTGAACATTTTTATAATTTCTACCAATAAATTTGGTAATAGCATTAAGTATGGTAGAATGTATGAAGATATAAACGAAATTGATAATTACAAGCAAATGCCTTTGGATAATATCGTTTTTAGTAGGAATTTGAACATTTTTATAATTTCTACCAATAAATTTGGTAATAGCATTAAGTATGGTAGAATGTATGAAGATATAAACGAAATTGATAATTACAAGCAAATGCCTTTGGATAATATCGTTTTTAGTAGGAATTTGAACATTTTTATAATTTCTACCAATACATTTGGTAATAGCATTAAGTATGGTAGAATGTATGAAGATATAAACGAAATTGATAATTACAAGCAAATGCCTTTGGATAATATCGTTTTTAGTAGGAATTTGAACATTTTTATAATTTCTATCAATACATTTGGTAATAGCACTTAAGTATGGTAGAATGTATGAAGATATAAACGAAATTGATAATTACAAGCAAATGCCTTTGGATATATCGTTTTTAGTAGGAATTTGAAACATTTTTATAATTTCTATCAATACATTTGGTAATAGCACTTAAGTATGGTAGAATGTATGAAGATATAATCGAAATTGATAATTACAAGCAAATGCCTTTGGATAATATCGTTTTTAGTAGGAATTTGAACATTTTTATAATTTCTACCAATACATTTGGTAATAGCATTAAATATGGTAGAATGTATGAAGATATAAACGAAATTGATAATTACAAGCAAATGCCTTTGGATAATATCGTTTTTAGTAGGAATTTGAACATTTTTATAATTTCTATCAATACATTTGGTAATAGCACTTAAGTATGGTAGAATGTATGGAGATATAAACGAAATTGATAATTACAAGCAAATGCCTTTGGATAATATCGTTTTTAGTAGGAATTTGAACATTTTTATAATTTCTATCAATACATTTGGTAATAGCACTTAAGTATGGTAGAATGTATGAAGATATAAAACGAAATTGATAATTACAAAGCAAATGCCTTTGGATAATATCGTTTTTAGTAGGAATTTGAACATTTTTATAATTTCTATTAATACATTTGGTAATAGCACTTAAGTATGGTAGAATGTATGGAGATATAAACGAAATTGTTAATTACAAGCAAATGCCTTTGGATAATATCGTTTTTAGTAGGAATTTGAACATTTTTATAATTTCTACCAATACATTTGGTAATAGCATTAAGTATGGTAGAATGTATGAAGATATAAACGAAATTGATAATTACAAGCAAATGCCTTTGGATAATATCGTTTTTAGTAGGAATTTGAACATTTTTTATAATTTCTATCAATACATTTGGTAATAGCACTTAAGTATGGTAGAATGTATGAAGATATAAACGAAATTGATAATTACAAGCAAATGCCTTTGGATAATATCGTTTTTAGTAGGAATTTGAACATTTTTATAATTTCTATTAATACATTTGGTAATAGCACTTAAGTATGGTAGAATGTATGGAGATATAAACGAAATTGATAATTACAAGCAAATGCCTTTGGATAATATCGTTTTTAGTAGGAATTTGAACATTTTTATAATTTCTACCAATACATTTGGTAATAGCATTAAGTATGGTAGAATGTATGAAGATATAAACGAAATTGATAATTACAAGCAAATGCCTTTGGATAATATCGTTTTTAGTAGGAATTTGAACATTTTTATAATTTCTATCAATACATTTGGTAATAGCACTTAAGTATGGTAGAATGTATGAAGATATAAACGAAATTGATAATTACAAGCAAATGCCTTTGGATAATATCGTTTTTAGTAGGAATTTGAACATTTTTATAATTTCTATTAATACATTTGGTAATAGCACTTAAGTATGGTAGAATGTATGGGAGATATAAACGAAATTGATAATTACAAGCAAATGCCTTTGGATAATATCGTTTTTAGTAGGAATTTGAACATTTTTATAATTTCTACCAATACATTTGGTAATAGCATTAAGTATGGTAGAATGTATGAAGATATAAACGAAATTGATAATTACAAGCAAATGCCTTTGGATAATATCGTTTTTAGTAGGAATTTGAACATTTTTTATAATTTCTATCAATACATTTGGTAATAGCACTTAAGTATGGTAGAATGTATGAAGATATAAACGAAATTGATAATTACAAGCAAATGCCTTTGGATAATATCGTTTTTAGTAGGAATTTGAACATTTTTATAATTTCTATTAATACATTTGGTAATAGCACTTAAGTATGGTAGAATGTATGGAGATATAAACGAAATTGATAATTACAAGCAAATGCCTTTGGATAATATCGTTTTTAGTAGGAATTTGAACATTTTTATAATTTCTACCAATACATTTGGTAATAGCATTAAGTATGGTAGAATGTATGAAGATATAAACGAAATTGATAATTACAAGCAAATGCCTTTGGATAATATCGTTTTTAGTAGGAATTTGAACATTTTTATAATTTCTACCAATACATTTGGTAATAGCATTAAGTATGGTAGAATGTATGAAGATATAAACGAAATTGATAATTACAAGCAAATGCCTTTGGATAATATCGTTTTTAGTAGTAATTTGAACATTTTTATAATTTCTATCAATACATTTGGTAATAGCACTTAAGAGTGGTAGAATGTATGAAGATATAAACGAAATTGATAATTACAAGCAAATGCCTTTGGATAATATCGTTTTTAGTAGGAATTTGAACATTTTTATAATTTCTATCAATACATTTGGTAATAGCACTTAAGTATGGTAGAATGTATGAAGATATAAACGAAATTGATAATTACAAGCAAATGCCTTTGGATAATATCGTTTTTAGTAGGAATTTGAACATTTTTATAATTTCTACCAATAAATTTGGTAATAGCATTAAGTATGGTAGAATGTATGAAGATATAAACGAAATTGATAATTACAAGCAAATGCCTTTGCATAATATCGTTTTTAGTAGGAATTTGAACATTTTTATAATTTCTATCAATACATTTGGTAATAGCACTTAAGTATGGTAGAATGTATGAAGATATAAATCGAAATTGATAATTACAAGCAAATGCCTTTGGATCATATCGTTTTTAGTAGGAATTTGAACATTTTTATAATTTCTACCAATAAATTTGGTAATAGCATTAAGTATGGTAGAATGTATGAAGATATAAACGAAATTGATAATTACAAGCAAATGCCTTTGGATAATATCGTTTTTAGTAGGAATTTGAACATTTTTATAATTTCTACCAATACATTTGGTAATAGCATTAAGTATGGTAGAATGTATGAAGATATAAACGAAATTGATAATTACAAGCAAATGCCTTTGGATAATATCGTTTTTAGTAGGAATTTGAACATTTTTATAATTTCTATCAATACATTTGGTAATAGCACTTAAGTATGGTAGAATGTATGAAGATATAAACGAAATTGATAATTACAAGCAAATGCCTTTGGATAATATCGTTTTTAGTAGGAATTTGAACATTTTTATAATTTCTATCAATACATTTGGTAATAGCACTTAAGTATGGTAGAATGTATGAAGATATAATCGAAATTGATAATTACAAGCAAATGCCTTTGGATAATATCGTTTTTAGTAGGAATTTGAACATTTTTATAATTTCTACCAATACATTTGGTAATAGCATTAAATATGGTAGAATGTATGAAGATATAAACAAAAATTGATAATTACAAAGCAAATGCCTTTGGATAATATCGTTTTTAGTAGGAATTTGAACATTTTTATAATTTCTATCAATACATTTGGTAATAGCACCTTAAGTATGGTAGAATGTATGGAGATATAAACGAAATTGATAATTACAAGCAAATGCCTTTGGATAATATCGTTTTTAGTAGGAATTTGAACATTTTTATAATTTCTATTAATACATTTGGTAATAGCACTTAAGTATGGTAGAATGTATGGAGATATAAACGAAATTGATAATTACAAGATGCCTTTGGATAATATCGTTTTTAGTAGGAATTTGAACATTTTTATAATTTCTACCAATACATTTGGTAATAGCATGAAATATGGTAGAATGTATGAAGATATAAACGAAATTGATAATTACAAGCAAATGCCTTTGGATAATATCGTTTTTAGTAGGAATTTGAACATTTTTATAATTTCTACCAATACATTTGGTAATAGCATTAAGTATGGTAAAATGTATGAAGATATAAACGAAATTGATAATTACAAGCAAATGCCTTTGGATAATATCGTTTTTAGTAGGAATTTGAACATTTTTATAATTTCTATTAATTTATTTGGTAATAGCACTTAAGTATGGTAGAATGTATGAAGATATAAACGAAATTGATAATTACAAGCAAATGCCTTTGGATAATATCGTTTTTAGTAGGAGTTTGAACATTTTTATAATTTCTATTAATACATTTGGTAATAGCACTTAAGTATGGTAGAATGTATGAATATATAAACGAAATTGATAATTACAAGCAAATGCCTTTGGATAATATCGTTTTTAGTAGGAATTTGAACATTTTTTAATTTCTACCAATACATTTGGTAATAGCATTAAGTATGGTAAAATGTATGAAGATATAAACGAAATTGATAATTACAAGCAAATGCCTTTGGATAATATCGTTTTTAGTAGGAATTTGAACATTTTTATAATTTCTATTAATTTATTTGGTAATAGCACTTAAGTATGGTAGAATGTATGGAGATATAAACGAAATTGATAATTACAAGCAAATGCCTTTGGATAATATCGTTTTTAGTAGGAATTTGAACATTTTTATAATTTCTATTAATACATTTGGTAATAGCACTTAAGTATGGTAGAATGTATGAAGATATAAACGAAATTGATAATTACAGGCAAATGCCTTTGGATAATATCGTTTTTAGTAGGAGTTTGAACATTTTTATAATTTCTATTAATACATTTGGTAATAGCACTTAAGTATGGTAGAATGTATGGAGATATAAACGAAATTGATAATTAAAAGCAAATGCCTTTGGATAATATCGTTTTTAGTAGGAATTTGAACATTTTTATAATTTCTACCAATAAATTTGGTAATAGCATTAAGTATGGTAGAATGTATGAAGATATAAACGAAATTGATAATTACAAGCAAATGCCTTTGGATAATATCGTTTTTAGTAGGAATTTGAACATTTTTATAATTTCTATTAATACATTTGGTAATAGCACTTAAGTATGGTAGAATGTATGGAGATATAAACGAAATTGATAATTACAAGCAAATGCCTTTGGATAATATCGTTTTTAGTAGGAATTTGAACATTTTTATAATTTCTATCAATACATTTGGTAATAGCACTTAAGTATGGTAGAATGTATGAAGATATAAACGAAATTGATAATTACAAGCAAATGCCTTTGGATAATATCGTTTTTAGTAGGAATTTGAACATTTTTATAATTTCTACCAATAAATTTGGTAATAGCATTAAGTATGGTAGAATGTATGAAGATATAAACGAAATTGATAATTACAAGCAAATGCCTTTGGATAATATCGTTTTTAGTAGGAATTTGAACATTTTTATAATTTCTATCAATACATTTGGTAATAGCACTTAAGTATGGTAGAATGTATGAAGATATAAACGAAATTGATAATTACAAGCAAATGCCTTTGGATAATATCGTTTTTAGTAGGAATTTGAACATTTTTATAATTTCTATCAATACATTTGGTAATAGCACTTAAGTATGGTAGAATGTATGAAGATATAATCGAAATTGATAATTACAAGCAAATGCCTTTGGATAATATCGTTTTTAGTAGGAATTTGAACATTTTTATAATTTCTACCAATACATTTGGTAATAGCATGAAATATGGTAGAATGTATGAAGATATAAACGAAATTGATAATTACAAGCAAATGCCTTTGGATAATATCGTTTTTAGTAGGAATTTGAACATTTTTATAATTTCTATCAATACATTTGGTAATAGCACTTAAGTATGGTAGAATGTATGGAGATATAAACGAAATTGATAATTACAAGCAAATGCCTTTGGATAATATCGTTTTTAGTAGGAATTTGAACATTTTTATAATTTCTATCAATACATTTGGTAATAGCACTTAAGTATGGTAGAATGTATGAAGATATAAACGAAATTGATAATTACAAGCAAATGCCTTTGGATAATATCGTTTTTAGTAGGAATTTGAACATTTTTATAATTTCTACCAATACATTTGGTAATAGCATGAAATATGGTAGAATGTATGAAGATATAAACGAAATTGATAATTACAAGCAAATGCCTTTGGATAATATCGTTTTTAGTAGGAATTTGAACATTTTTATAATTTCTACCAATACATTTGGTAATAGCATTAAGTATGGTAAAATGTATGAAGATATAAACGAAATTGATAATTACAAGCAAATGCCTTTGGATAATATCGTTTTTAGTAGGAATTTGAACATTTTTATAATTTCTATTAATTTATTTGGTAATAGCACTTAAGTATGGTAGAATGTATGGAGATATAAACGAAATTGATAATTACAAGCAAATGCCTTTGGATAATATCGTTTTTAGTAGGAATTTGAACATTTTTATAATTTCTATTAATACATTTGGTAATAGCACTTAAGTATGGTAGAATGTATGAAGATATAAACGAAATTGATAATTACAAGCAAATGCCTTTGGATAATATCGTTTTTAGTAGGAGTTTGAACATTTTTATAATTTCTATTAATACATTTGGTAATAGCACTTAAGTATGGTAGAATGTATGAATATATAAACGAAATTGATAATTACAAGCAAATGCCTTTGGATAATATCGTTTTTAGTAGGAATTTGAACATTTTTTAATTTCTACCAATACATTTGGTAATAGCATTAAGTATGGTAAAATGTATGAAGATATAAACGAAATTGATAATTACAAGCAAATGCCTTTGGATAATATCGTTTTTAGTAGGAATTTGAACATTTTTATAATTTCTATTAATTTATTTGGTAATAGCACTTAAGTATGGTAGAATGTATGGAGATATAAACGAAATTGATAATTACAAGCAAATGCCTTTGGATAATATCGTTTTTAGTAGGAATTTGAACATTTTTATAATTTCTATTAATTTATTAGGTAATAGCACTTAAGTATGGTAGAATGTATGGAGATATAAACGAAATTGATAATTAAAAGCAAATGCCTTTGGATAATATCGTTTTTAGTAGGAATTTGAACATTTTTATAATTTCTATCAATACATTTGGTAATAGCATTAAGTATGGTAGAATGTATGAAGATATAATCGAAATTGTTAATTACAATTACAGTAAAAAAAGTTAACAAAATCACTAGATGTCTATAGTAGACACATGAAGAGTGACATCTATCGATGTGCTAAAATATCAATTTAATTGATAGGAGATAAATTAGTTTCTATGCCTATGTTTTGAAGTATAATATGTAACTATTTCAAACTAGTAAGATGTAACAACGCAATATCTTAATAATATTTCGTCAGTAATACATCATACATTCAATATCAATATAAAAACCAATGTAAAAAAAAACATGGGACTAGTAAAAGGATTAGAGAATGACCGAAGTTAAATTGTTAAGTTCATACAAAAACACACTTCTTCAAAGTAAATTTAAGTCTCATGGGAGTTAATGTGAACCCCTTCAGGTTCAAATCAGGAGAGACAGGTAAAAAGAATAGGGAGGCAGAATGAATAAAGATATATATGAAATAAATATTTAAATATTTTAAGTAAGCAAATTCCTTTAGATAATCATGTTTTTAGTAGGAAATTGAAGATATTTATTATTCATATAAAATAGTATTTTTTCAATAGAAATTGAAGTTTAATAGGAATTTTAGTAAACACAAGCTGCCGAGCACAGGCAAAAGTATCAGGATCGCAGAATGTATGAAGAGATATTTGAAATTGAAAATGACCGTAGAAATAAAGCTTAGGTTTTATATCAGGGCAGCAGAACGCTGCAGGCGGTAACTTTTTTTCAAATTTGTCAACACAATTATGGAAATTGGGTAAAAAGTACCAGGATTGCAGACTGACACTGAGGAGATAAATATTTTTTATTCAAGTAAGCGAATTACTCTAGAAAATCATGTTTTTAGTAGGAATATGAAGATTTTTTCAGTTCATGTCTTTATATCTGGGAATAGCTCCAGGATTGCAAGATGCCTTGCGAGATTGAATTCATATTTACATATCTGGGAATAGCACAAGATCGCAGACTGACTGAGGAGATAAATATTTTTTTATTGCAACGGCACAGGAGGCATATTTTTGAAAAATTTCACCCCAACTATGGAGTTTCGATGAAAAGATCGCAGACCTTTCGAGGAGATATATATATATATATGTATATACATACAAGCAAGACGTTGGGCAGACGACGCAGGAGACGCCGGAATGTGAGACGCGTACGCGGTAGGAATGGGTCCAGGTTGAATCTACTGCCATCAGTTGAAATTCGCGTTGGAGTGCTCTCAGCAGGGGCTCAGGGGAGTAGGCAGTGCTGGGCGGTCCCACGCGGGCATGGCTTGCGGGCTGGACGGCACTGCCAGAACCGGGGCGTCTGCCATCTCTGCTGCCAAGCCGGTCGTTGCTGCTCACTGCACAGGCCCTGCAGGACGTCTTCTGGGAGCCCTGGCTGGAAGTTGTCACGTGTGCCGCAGAGTTAGTTCTTTATAAACATTTTTTCACGGTACACGATGTAAGAAAACTGAAATTATAGTTCTTAAAAATGTTATGATTTATATATATATGTTATAATACAAAATCGTATCGTAATTTTCATTTAAAGTTGTGCTTATATTCATCTGTTGGTTTTTGTTGACATTTGTTTCAAGAAATGACAAATTCCAAGCATTTTGAAGGAATCTGTACATTTTTACTATTTTATGATTTATAAAGATTCGTTCATTCCTCAAAAGATGTTTTATTAAGATATTGCCAAGCGACATCTGTTGTTTTTTAGTTAAACTCTTCTCAAAAAGTGTCATAAATCACTGACAGGACCGACGCGTCCGTTGCTCACAGCTCGACCCTGCAGGACTTCCTGGCAGCCTGGCCGGAAGCTGTCACGCGAGCCGCGTAGTTAGTACTTTATTAACATCTTTTTCTACGTACAGGATGTTATAAAACCGAATTAAAGGTCGTGAAAATGTCATGTAGCCTGATAACACAAAATCAGTATCCAACATTTAATGTGTTTCAGTACTTGTGAGTCGCGCTGCCCTGGTCCCATGAAAGAGTTGCTGGAGACATGGACAGGAAACGTTCTGCCCCAGGAACTGCGGCTTTTGCTGCGAGGAGCGCTTGTGCCTCGCCTGGGACCCCGCCGGAGACTATGCCCCTGCATCACTGGGTACTGCCCTGACATGAGCTTGCTGGTATGTAACCTACTTAGTTTACTGATGATACTAATGTACTCTATAGGACTACATAAATTAACTTTATATATCAAAGGAGGGTTGCTTGCTTTTACTAGTTCTAATCTGCTTTTTACTAGTGTTTAACATTTAATTTTCAGACAAATGTCTTCAGAGGCATTCCTTTTTATTATGAAAATTTACTCTTAATATTAGACATATCAAATCCAAATCCAAATGTGTATTATTCATTAAATATTCATTAATTATTCATTAAATAAATTAAAAATTAAGTATAAATGCATAATTAATATAGGCACTATCGAATAACACAAACATACTCATAAATTATATAATGTAATCAAACAGTCATATCAAACCATCTTAATTTGTAGTGTTATTGTAATTTATAGTGTTATTTTACTATTATTGATTTATTGTAAATAGAAACATGTTTATTTTGTGATAAAAGTTCACAAAATTATTAAATATATGATTTTGCTTAAACCGGCCCGGTATAATACATTTGATTGAATAGTTAAATGACAAATGTGTGCTTTTCAGGTATTTTACTGGATGAGAGTGTGTGGGCGCTGGTTTGCCGGCCTTGGCGCGCTCTCACACCCTCCCTCCTCGGGAGTGATGCAGGGTGCATGCAGGCTATTCCTGTTGAACATGATTCCAGCCCTACAGGTCATCTCTCTGACTGGTTTCACACATGATACACATTGAAAACAAATCAAAATAGAAAATGAGTTGACCATCATCCATAAAGTCATACTGATAGCTGGCCACAATGATTACCAGACATCATTAAGAATGGCCAATAAAATTTCTTTTTTCATGTATAAAGATGTCTATGACACATTAATTAGAATGCTTTTGAAGGTTTTTTTTTAACTTCTGATTATGCTTAATTGTGCAGAGTTTTGGGGACTGGTGTGCCAGGTGGGAACAGATTCTGGGAGCAAGCGCGCTAGCGGGAACCCTGAACCGAGCACTACAGCCCCGCCGGCTGCGCTGGCCACGTGGCTCAACCGTTGACCGCCTAATGCGCACATTGTGTCCCATTGCAACTCCTGAAAGGTATGTCATACTATCCTTATTTCTCACCAGGCAGGCTATATTTTTAATTTTATTAAATTAGTTTATGAATGAAAATCATATCCTATATTAATACATCTGAGAATAGCACCAAGATTGCAGAACTTCCTTGGGAGAAGTTTTATTTTCAAATTAACACAATTCTTCACAGGAAATAGCTTTTTTCCAATAGAAAGTGCAGTTTCATAAGAATTTTAGTAAGCACAACCTGTTCAGCACTGGCATAAGTCTAAGGATAGTAGAATGTATGAAGAGATATATGAAATTGAAAATTTTGGTGAATCTTAGTTATTGTATGAGGATTGCAGTGCACAAGGTGTTTTTTTTCTTCAAATTTAACATCCCGATTACGGAAACTGGGTAAATAGTACCAGCAGTGCAGACTGACCGAGGAGATAAATATTTGATTATTCAACCAAATTCCTATAGAAAATCACGTTTTTAGTAGAAATTTACAGGAAATAGCTTAAAACAGAAAATAGCTTTTTTTCAGTAGAAAGTGCAAAAGTATGTATATGGATGGTAGAATGTATGAAATTGAATATTTTGGTGAATCCTAGATTTTGTTTCAGGATTTTCAGGAAATTTTTAAACTGACCAAGATGGCATTAAAATGTCTCAAATGATCCTCAATAGGAGGATTTTAGTTCACATCGGGCTTGCTTCTCTACTATGTTATATCCACCGCTTATATATATAGGTTTTCCTAGTCCATGCAATATTTTTTTTTTATAGACAGCATACAATATTAAACTTCTCAGATTTCAAAATAATTATTAAAATACAATAATTTCATTTATATTAGTAAATTTGAAACCATGTCATAAATGGTAAGGTCTCAAATAAAATTTATTTTGAATCGTTCTCTCTGGGTTTCATTTATTATATTTTGTTTAATCAGTATCTCAATTTACAGTAGTGGTGCTTTTATCAGCTATTGATTTAATAATACTGTGTATCAACGTCTCAAATACTTAAATTACTTGCATTCATTCATGTCATGAGTCATCGCAACTCCAGTGGCACACTTTTATTCAATATTATAGAGCTGCAACTATTTCATACTTTTAAATAACAATCAAAACTCTCTCTCAGTTACATGGCTACGATGCAGTTAGAAGGTGCAAAATCAAATCCCACTTTTGAACCTTAAAATAATTTTGTTCACACCATAAACCTTAATTAATAAAAATGTGCATTTAATAAATAATTGTTTGTATTAATTTCCAGATCACGGCATCAGCAGTCACCACGCGCGCCCCGTGAGTGCTACTCTCCCCCGTGCCTCGGATCACACTCCTGTGAACTTGAACAACCACAAGCCCCTCTATGTGGACACTAAAGCAGAAGCTGTCTCGTAAGTCTTGCTGGAGAGAGTCTTAAATACTTATTAATGTAATTCTCAGTGAGAAATATAATTCTTAAAATAATTTAGTCTTTTTATCCAAAAAAACTATGGGCGAAATTGCATATATTTCGAAATAGCATTGAATCAGTTTTTTCTTATGAATTTGTTGCCAATGTTGTAAGTGCTATAATTTGGTTATTTTAAATTCCAGTTATCGTGCAATGTATTAGTACCGGCCACAGAACCCCGACGAGTTGGGAGAAATGCGACGATAGATGGTACGTCGGCTCCAGCCAGCGCACCGGGCGCTTTGGCACCTTCCCGGGCAACTACGTGGAGAAGATCTGACCGCCTTAGGGCAGGCTCGGAGACAAGCTGCTCCCTCGTAAGGCAGCTCCAGCCAGGAAGGTGCTACTTGATGTCAAGAATCGCATTGTTCAAATGTGGGATAGAACTTTCTCGGCGAAATAAATGGGCTAGCAAAGCAAACTGAGTTGCGCTAAGTTTGTCAAGTTAAAATAACTCACCGTCGCATTTTATACTTATGTAGATAGATAGGTACTGTAATTATGAATAAATATATACCAAAAACTAGCAGTTTATAATAAAGTCTTCTCTCATTTGTTACATTTACTGAATACAGTGTAAAGTAAATTGATAAGATTTTTACATAAATTTTCTTATTAAACAATGTAATCAATAATATATGTACCTTCTTCTACTGTTAACGTGTTATGTTTGTTCATTTACAATGCAGTTGAAATTAACTCCTGCCCCAGTACTAGCAGTTATGTTTTTAAGATTATTTTTCTATGATTATTTATAAATCGTTCAGCACCCATTGGTCACTTTGATTGTTGACAGTACTAATGTTAATACATATAGCTATCTAACTTGTATTTAATAAATATTGTGTATTGTAAGGAAAAACCAAAATCTCATCTTATGATAACACCCTTAATATAGTCGGTCTAATTAACGGAATATGTATAAAATATATTTGTGAATATGAATGCCAATCGTTTGCGTAAGAAGAAAATATTTATTTTATTTTGTAACGCACAAAGTCTTAAATTATTTGCATAAAAGAATTGAATTTTTCTCAATCCATTTTTTAATTAGACATGTCTTTTTTTTTTTATTATTATCGATATTTTCCCAGTGTTCTCCGTACTTTTCCAATACACTTAAATAATAAATAATAAAAGCTAAAATAATTAGCTCTTTATTTATATGTATTTTAATTTGAGATCGGTGTGGCTTGATGAATATTATTTTAGAGTTCTTATACAAGAAGAGGTGATTGGCGGTGCTGATATTAAATAACTGTAAATTACAAAAAGTAGGCCATGAATGTTGTCCTTTCCATAATGTCGTCATGGAATATGTTATTGTAAAAACATATAAATGTTATAAAATATTATCACATCTTTAATGTAGAATACACAGTGTAATGTTTAATTTGCCTAGATCAGGATTTCTTATGGCATGTTTATTGTATCACGTGTCAGCTAAGCATACCTCGACCGGTATGTACTTTTGTTTAAAAAATATTAAATTGTAAACACACAGCTGACAATTTAGGCATTGCCATTTTCTATACACTTGTATGAAAAAAGCTAATATGTAAGACTTTCACGGTTGGAGAGGTTCACCTGGTTAAGTGTGAAATTTAAACACAAAGTTATTTATATGTTTTTATAAATAGCGTTTTGTGTGTTAGAGTATTTTGTTAATTTAATTGTGAATAATTGTATGTACAAGCTTTCTTTCCAAAGATTTTAATAGTTTTTATCCAAAACTATTCACAATCATCAAATTGGTTTTAAAAAATATTGTATAGTTTTGTTATTTACTGTTAAAATTATAATAGCCGTTCAAGAGAATAATATATTCAAAGTCTAATCAAATACCTAGCACCATTATTTGACTAATGTTTTTTTAACACATTTTCACCAAAAATATTTGCATTAGTTTTTTCTCATTATGAATGGATTTGTCGTGTAATGAGATTATATCACATTAGTCACAACACATGCGACGTAGACTGTTTTGCATAAGTTGGAAAACAGACGTGCGTAGATCTAGTCACTAGCCAAATGTAATGCTATCTATTAGTAACCTCCCAGAGTAAGACTGTGCAGCGTTCGAGACCCGGGGTGGAAAAATCTAAATATCTAAATCGCAGGAAAATTTTATAGAAGAATTTTATCCTCGCTGGATCCATACTTAATCGTAGATTTATTTATCTGCTTTAGAATAACTGTTACTGAAATGTGTTCTTCCAATAATCGTATGATAATTTATATATGTATATCAAGTAAACGTAATTTTCAAAACTGAATTTTAAAATAAACTACGTCCGAGTCTAGAAAGACAGTCAAGTCGCAATACTTGCAAACTCTGTTATACTTAAAATTTTAAACAAAGCAGTAGATTACACTTTCTTGTTGTATTCAAAAATTATATTTTCTCTAAACTGAAATACGGTAATTTATTTAGACTCGTAGATAATCTATACCAAATTTTCAAATGACAATGCAATATTTCGTTGATATTTTACCGATATTGATTGCCTGAACGAATTGACAAATATAAAGACAAATAATATTGATTTAACATCATTGGATGAATATACTTTACAACTGATTTTTGTCATTTAGGCATATATGTTATTAATAAGTTATGTTAAATACGAAACCAAAAATATTGTCAACATATCATTTGAATGTTAATTATTTTATCTATTATCGTTTTGTTCTGTTAAGCCGGCGTGTAAGATTTAATTATTGTAAGGATGTACAGTGCTTTTTACCTCTTATTTGTTCATTTAATGTTTATTTTAATTTTGTAATACTCGATTCATTTCATCACAATAAATATTGTCTCTTTAAGATATCTGTATTATTGACTCTCCCATTCCCGTTCCCTCCGTGAGCGGGCGACGGCGGTAGACGCCGGAATGTGCGAAGGAAGGTTGGGTTGAAATATTGAAAAAAATTAAAAAATATATACCTCCTGTGCCATGCTGCTCTCCTAATACAAAACCCAAGTATTCCAGAATGCGAAAAATGAAAAAATAAAAAAAATATTCACGCATATATCTCCTCGTGTATCATGCTGCCCTGATACTTTTTGGCCGATTTCGCAGGTTGGGTTGACTGAAAACTCTATGAAAACGACGTTTGCTTACATAATAACCGGATACAATCGAAACGCCCGCCTCCTTAGAGCAAAACGGAACGCATCCGACCGCTCGGTCCGCTATTCCCGAAAATTCCCGTCGTTTTCATAAAATTTTCGCTCGCCCGCTCGCCGTCTCGCGGCTTTGGCGGCAAAATTTCTTTCAATATTTATGTATATATTTATTTATCTACTCGACAGGCCTGCGACCCTGATACTTTTCATCGAAACCCCACGGTTGGGTTGAAATTTTGAAAAAAAATTAAAAATATATACCTCCTGTGCCATGCTGCTCTCCTAATACAAAACCCAAGTATTCCAGAATGCGAAAAATGAAAAAATAAAAAATATATTCACGCATATATCTCCTCGTGTATTATGCTGCCCTGATACTTTTTGGCCGATTTCGCAGGTTGGGTTGACTGAAAACTCAAACTTCCTTGGGAGATGTTTTAATTTCATAATTAACACAATTCTACGCAGAAAATAACTCTTTTTCCATAGAAATTGCAGTTTATTAAGACTTTTAGTAAACACAACCTGCCGGACCCAGGCAAAAGTATTAGGATCGCAGAATGTATGAAGAGATATTTGAAATTGAAAAAGACCGCTGAAGTAAAACTTAGGTTGTGTATCAGGGCAGCAAAACGCTGCAGGAGGTAATATTTTTTCAAAATTACCAACCCAACTATGAAAATTGGGTAAAAAGTACCAGGATCGCAGACTGACTGAGGAGATAAATATTTTTTCATTCAAATAAGCCAAATACCTTAAGAAAATCATATTTTTAGTAGGAATTTGAAGATTTTTTCAATTCACGTCTTTATATCTGGGATAAGCTCCAGGATGGCAGGACTTCCTTGCGAGATGTTTAATTTTCATTATTAACACAATTCTTCACAGACAATGACTCTTTTTCAATAGAAATTGCAGTTTATTAAGACTTTTAGTAAACACAACTTGCCGGACCCAAGCAAAAGTATTAGGATTGCAGAATGTATGAAGAGATATTTGAAATTGAAAATGACTGTAGAAGTAAAACTTAGGTTTTGTATCAGGGCAGCAGAACCCTGTAGGAGGTAACTTTTTTCAAAATTACCAGCCCAACTATGGAAATTGGTTAAAAAGTACCAGGATCGCAGACTGACTGAGGAGATAAATATTGTTTCATTCAAATAAGCCAAATAAATCATATTTTTAGTAGGAATTTGAAGCTTTTTTCAATTCATGTCTTTATATCGGGGAATAGCTCCAGGATTGCAGGACTTCCTTGCGAGATGTTTTATTTTCATAATAAACACTATTCTTATTTTACATTTTTCAGAATAACCAAATAAATAAATCGAATTATTTCCATATTTTATTTATTCATTATATATTATCTTATATTGGATAAACAGTAATACATTTGTTTACAAAAATATAAAAGCCAATCACACAACTGCCTAAATAAATTATCAAAATGTTTCACGAGAACGTCCATGTTATTCAATCTTTAAAAATGCGCGTAGATTTCCAATTTAAAATAACCAATGCAGTGATTTGTTTTCAGTTTTCAAACTGCAACAGCAGATGTAATCATTATTGTTTTTGAGTTTATTTAATGAATAAACACATAAGTTATCATAGTATGAAGTCATTTTTAAGTCTTTAAAAAAAAAAAAAAATTGAGACGTCTTCGATGTGAGCTTTAGCATTAACAATATAATATGACTATCGAAAAACTTTGAGATAACGTTATCACTGCAAGGCCACATTTCCTGAACATTTTCATGCGAGATTAAGATATTTACTAATAAATGTTTGGAGGTGAGTATTATGGGAAAAATATTGCTTGACACTTAGTTTAAGTAAATAGCCGGTCGATAAGGTGTAATAGATCAAAATGACAGGGTTCATAACGTCACTTATTATCTAAAAAAGAGCTATTCGTATTAGAAGATTGTATTATATTCTACATACAACTAGGTCCTACTTTATTCTGTTAATATTACGAGAAAATTATCTTAGTACTCGGGTAACATAGATTAAGTTAGAATCCTGTCGTTATAAATAAAGTTCTTATTAGGTATTCTTGAAATTTTGCGAATTCTTGAAGATTTGAGGAAATGGTAAAAAAATTGTTTATCAAATTATGTAATATCAAATCCTTCTCATAAATGCACAACTTCAAACCAAAATCAAAATATTTGATAAAATCATATAAGCAATACATTACGTTATTATTCCAGGTTCATTATGTATCGGAATCGGGTAAAACTATAAAAAAATTAATTAGTCAGAAATCAAAATGATTGATAGTACATTTATATGGCGTGGACACGAATCACTTCTTGACCGTGTTGACATACTAATATTTCTATATATTAACTATCTCATTCTACCGTTCAATGACAATGTATCTCCACACAATATATTAATATCAAAAGATTAATTTATTACACATGAATAGTTAGTTAAATTTAATACATTTTTCCAAAATAAGCTATACAAGATTCAGTCATAAATATTAATAAAAAACTTAATAGAATAAATAACATTAAAATATTAGTTTAGTGCTAATTAATACAGGTAATATAAAATTAGGAAACGAGTTTGAAAATAGACATAGCAGAGATCTTTTCATGATGGTTGTTGATTTTGGTTAGCAATTTAACCTGCAAATGTATTTCAAACACATCTCCAAGTATAAATAAGCTTTTAAGCAAAAACTAGCAACAATATATGGTAGGTGTAATATTTAAAGTCAAAATGGTAGTATACAATATTTAGTAATAAGCATATTCATCAAATAAATTAGTCGTAATATTCAACAAAAAAAAACATACAAATCCTAAAGACAACAAAAACAATATGGCAAAAATATATTTTGAATAAAAATACAATAATAAATATAAATAGCATAGACGACACGAAAAGAGTTAATTTCTGGATGTTAAGCAGTCAAGTATTTTTTTCATAATAAATAAAGATATCAAAACTTATAGATAAATTAAGAGCAAACTAGGAAAAATCCAATATTAATATATATATACACGGCAAAAAACTAAAAGTATTTTATTACATCAGAAATATTGAATATGTTAAAAAATCATCATTCGAAGTAGACACCATCAAAGAGAAAGCAAAACTGAGATTCTGAAAAATGCAACGGGAAAACCCATGCCTATTGTAGAGAGTGAAAAGAAGTAATAATGAGAAGACGCTTGACCGATGGTTTATGTATGTTTATGTAAATGTGTCTGCATTCTTTTGGTAAATAGTACAAATTTGAAGCTCTTTATAAAAAATATATATGCAAGAGATCCACAAAAAATATTTATTATCTTAATATATTAATGTACGCCTCAGTAAATTATCTAATTATTTAATGGTTTACTTTTGTATGTGAACATTTAAAAAAAATTAGATTACATCTTCATATAAATCCCTTGTAAATAATAATTGTTTAGTTTCTGCGAGATTGGAGTAACATCTGTGTTTATAAAAGTCAATTCCATTAAACCAAATCTCTTTGTTTTAACAAATAAACAAAAATATACTAAATAATTTTAAACAAGTTTTAAGTTTAGTATAGTTTTTGAATAATTTAGTTTTGTTAAACATATTATTCATATATATATATATATATATATATATATATATATATACACAGTGCTTGGAGTCTCCATTCATCTGTGCTGCGCTGCCGTTGGCATGGTTGGAAGATTCAGAAAGGCCGAGAGACTTGGACACAGATGATTAAAGACTGGAGGCTCGCTTGCGCTCCATCGTACGCTTCTTCAACTGGAAACATAAACACATATTTTTATGTACAAAAATCACAATCTTCGTTTCAAAATAAACATATGTAATAAAAAAAATACAATACCTCTTGCTCCTTCTTCAAACGCTTCTCGTCGTCTTCTTGTCTCCTCCGCGCAGCCTGGTTCTCAGCCTGGGCCTCAGAAAGGGAGGTCAGGAAAGCTTCCAAGGCTCCGAAGAACTCCTCAGGCTGGCTTGTAGCCGCATCTTCTCCAAAGAGACGCACCGCTCCCTCAAATCGAGACTTCATGTCCTGCAATATTTAAAAGAATTAAAAAAAGACCTTTCATAAGTACATTATTTTCATTTTCAACTAAACCGGTTCTAGTTAACTACTGAAGATTGAAAGAGATAAAGACTCATGCAATCCCAAGTCTTCATGAAGGCCCCTATAGACTTATAAGAAAGTCTAAAGCAACTAACTTAAATTGCATGCTAGTGGACTACAAAGCTGTATCTTATGGTATAATAGGACATTAAGCAATTTATTTAATTTTACCTAATAATCAAATATAATGTTTTGTTTCCAATAAACTGTTATTTCTACAAAAAAATGTATTTTTAATAATATTTAAGAGAAAATCTGGGTTTGCATTGATTACTCGAATGAATCCATTGAATAAAGTCAAAACTATAAAAGAACACAAAGACTTAGATTAAAGACGTGAAGAGCAAACATCAACTGACCCGGAACTGATCCTCGAGCTCGGTGAACTTGCTATTGGAAGGCATCGTGGGGAGCTGAGTACGCTGGTAGTCCATCTCGCGGCGGGTGTCTCCCAGGCCCACTCGCAAGGTGGCCATGTCCTTCTCCGGCTGTCCCAGGGAAACCTTGGATGCTTCAAGCAGGAGCACAACCTTGAACTATTGAAATTTTATCAATTAATATATGTAAATTTATTTATTGTAATTGCAATAAATCATGTTTTATGTAAATATTGAATATTTTTAACAGAAAGTATTCGGTGGAACTCTATTATAATATTTATAAAAGTATGACAATAGTCATATAGACAATAGACGATACTGAGATGTGTGCTTTCTTCAACCGTTTCACGTAGAGTATAAAAATGAAAAATTTGAAACAATCACAATTTGATGCAAATGACTTAGAGTTTGTTGTTACCTTGGACTCCAGAACCTGCACGAGGTAGTGCAAGAGAGTGGTGTTACGAGCCTGGCTCGACTTTGTGTCAGCCAGTCGATTGAGAGATGCTGAATAAACCAAAGTTGAAATCATTATATTCAATTCATACAGCATAATATATACAGAAATTTATTTGTTTTAAATTCAAGACATATTTATCTTGAAAATCAATCAGATATATTTCGATATTTATAACAATCGATGGTAAATTACTGCACTTTGCAGTAATAAAATACTAGGGACCAATATTTCAACAACTCAATTTCATTTAATTACATATAGCTAAACAGTTTGAGGAGTGTCAGAGATGATTTGTAGAGTATACACAATTAGAGTATACACAGATAAAGTAAAACACAGATATTGCAGATGCGAAAGGGAGGGAACGTTTATAGACTAGGTGTTATTCTAAAGGGTTACGATTTTATATTATTTTTGACATTTTATCACACTACAAACTGGAAAAGCCGCTCCACACCCTCAACGAGGAACTCTGATGGCGCTCTGAAATCTAAACAATTTGATTTTATATGTTCAAAGTACAAATAAAGTGTTTAAAAATATTTCTTAAAATAATCATTTGAATCTACGACCAACCAAAGAAAGTGTGTTTTGTTTGTAACATATTTATGAAATTTCATTTTAGAAATCATGAACTTATATATGAAAATCAACTATTTAGTTTCCATAGAGCTATCAATATATATATAAATGTCACTCTTCATAAATCTGATCAATTTCCCGCGCACTTCACTTTTACGATAGAAATTCAATTTTATCATTTGACATATGCGAGTCTTCATTCTGTAAAGTCGATCAAAATTAACGCAAGATATTGCCTAGCGACATCTGTTGGTTTTTGAAGCCTATAGAAGGAATCTGTACATTTTATCTTTTTTTTTATTTATAAAAATTCGTTCATTCCTCAATAGATGTCTAATTAAGATATTGCCTAGCGACATCTGTTGGTTTTTGAAGCCTATAGAAGGAATCTGTACATTTTATCTTTTTTTTTATTTATAAAAATTCGTTCATTCCTCAATAGATGTCTAATTAAGATATTGCCTAGCGACATCTGTTGGTTTTTGAAGCCTATAGAAGGAATCTGTACATTTTTTATTTTTTTTTATTTATAAAAATTCGTTCATTCCTCAATAGATGTCTAATTAAGATATTGCCTAGCGACATCTGTTGGTTTTTGAAGCCTATAGAAGGAATCTGTACATTTTATCTTTTTTTTTATTTATAAAAATTCGTTCATTCCTCAATAGATGTCTAATTAAGATATTGCCTAGCGACATCTGTTGGTTTTTGAAGCCTATAGAAGGAATCTGTACATTTTTTATTTTTTTTTATTTATAAAAATTCGTTCATTCCTCAATAGATGTCTAAATAAAATTTTGCTTAGCGACATCTGTTGGATTTTGATGATATTTGTTTTAAAAAATGAGAAATTCCAAGCAAATAGAAGGAATCTGTACATTTTTACTATTTTATGATTTATAAAAATTCGTTCATTTCTCAATAGATGTCTAATTCAGATATTACCTAGCGACATCTGTTGGTTTATATTTAAACTCTTTTTAAAAAGTGTCATAAATCACTGACAGGACCGACGCGTCCGCTGCTCACTGCACAGCCCTGCAGGACTTCCCGGGATTCTTGGCTGCAAGCTGTCACGCGAGCCGCGGAGATAGTACTTTATTAACATTTTTTTCTACGTACAGGATGTTAAAAAACCGAATTAAAGGTCGTAAAAATGTCGTGTAGCCTGATAACACAAAATCAGTATCCAATATTTAATGTGATTCAGCACTTGTGAGTCGCGCAGCTCTGGTCCCATGAAAGAGTTGCTGGAGTCCTGGACAGGAAACGTTCTGCCCCAGAAACTGAGCTTGTGCCTCGCCTGGCTGCCGCTGCTGCCGCCTGGGACTATGCCTCTGCATCACTGGGTACTGCCCTGACGTGAGCTTGCAGGTATGTAACCTACTTAGTTTACAGATGATACTATTGTACCCTATAGTACTACATACATTAACTTTATATATCAACTAGAGGATGGATGCTTGCTTGTATTAGTTTTAATCTGCTTTTCACTAGTGTTTAACTTATAATTTGCTGACAAATGTCTTTAGAGACATTCCTTTTTATTATGAAAATATACTCTTAATATTAAACATATCGTGTGTGTATTATTTTATTCATTAAATAAATTAAAAAATACAGTATAAATGCATAATTAATATAGGCACTATTGAATAACACAAACAAACTCTAAAATTATATAATGTAATCAAATAGTCATATCAAATCAACCTAATTTTATAGTGTTATTGTACTTTGGAGTGTTTTTATACAATAATTGATTCATTCTAAATTGAAACATGTTTATTAAGTGATAAAAGTTCACAAAATTATAAAATATATGATTTAGCTTAAGCCAGGCTGGCATAATACATTTGATTGAATAGTTAAATGACAAATGTGTGCTTTTCAGGTTCTTTACTGGATGAGAGTGTGTATCCGTCACTGTGCTCGCGGCTGGTGAGGGCACTGGCAATGGCTCTGCTCTGTTCTGCCGCATCCATGGGCAGGCGCGTGGGCGCTGGCCCTGCCGGCCTTGGCGCCCTCCCTTGTCTTGAAGAGTGCATGCAGACTATTCCCGTTAAACATGATTTCAGCCCTACAGGTTAGCTCACTGACCAGTTTCACATATGATACCCGTTGAAAATATATCAAAATAGAATATGAGTTGACCTTAATCCAAATAATCATATTAATAGTTGGGCACAATGATTACCTAACATCATTAAGAACGGCCACTACAATTTATTTTTTCATGTATTCAGTCTATAAATATGTCTATGACACTTTTATTAGTATGCTTGTGATGGTTTTTTTTTTTACCTTCTGATTATGCTAAATTGTGCAGGACCTCGGGGACTGGTGTGCCGGCTGGGAACAGATTCTGGGAGCACTGAACCGAGCACTACAGCCCCACCGGCTGTGTGGCTCAACCGCTGACCTCCTCATGCGCACATTGAGACCCATTACAGCTCCTGAAAGGTATGTCATGCTATCCTTATTACTCACCAGGCAGCCTCGGTTTGCCAGAATTGACAGTAATCCGGATGAAGTATTTATTGAGTTAGTTGAGTTAGTGAGTTGGGTATAGCACCTAGATTGCAGGACTTCCTTGTAAGATTTATTTTAATTTCATAATAAACACAATTCTTCAGAGGAAATAGCTTTTTTCAATAGAATTGCAGTTGCATAAGAATTTTAGTAAGCACAACTTGTGCAGCACAGGCATAAGTTTTAGGATGGTATAATGTATGAAGTGATATATGATAGTGAAAATTTCGGTGAATCTTAGGTTTTGTATGAGGGTAGCAGTGCAGAAGGTGTCTTTTTTCTTCAAATTTAACATCCCAACTAGGTAAATAGTACCTGCAATGCAGATTGATTGAGGAGATAAATTATTTTCTTATCCAAGCAAATTACTTTAGATAATCACGTTATTAGTAGGAATTTGAACATTTTCATAATTAATATTAATACATCTGAAAATAGCACCGAGATTCCAGGACTTCCTTATAAAAGGTTTTATTTTCATAATAAACACAATTCTTCAGAGGAAATAGCTTTTTTTCAATAGAATTGCAGTTTCATAAGAATTTTAGTAAGCCCAACTTGTGCAGCACAGGCATAAGTTGTAGGATGGTATAATGTATGAAAAGATATATGGTAGTGAAAATTTCGGTGAATCTTAGGTTCTGTATGAGGATAGCAGTGCAGAAGACGTTTTTTTTCTTCAAATTTAACATCCCAACTAGGTAAATAGTACCTGCAATGCAGATTGATTGAGGATATAAATTATTTTCTTATCCAAGCTAATTACTTTAGATAATCACGTTTTTAGAAGGAATTTGAACATTTTTATAATTTCTATTAATACATTTGGTAATAGCACTTAAGTATGGTAGAATGTATGGAGATATAAACGAAATTGATAATTACAAGCAAATGCCTTTGGATAATATCGTTTTTAGTAGGAATTTGAACATTTTTATAATTTCTATCAATACATTTGGTAATAGCATTAAGTATCGTAGAATGTATGAAGATATAAACGAAATTGATAATTACAAGCAAATGCCTTTGGATAATATCGTTTTTAGTAGGAATTTGAACATTTTTATAATTTCTATTAATACATTTGGTAATAGCACTTAAGTATGGTAGAATGTATGGAGATATAAACGAAATTGATAATTACAAGCAAATGCCTTTGGATAATATCGTTTTTAGTAGGAATTTGAACATTTTTATAATTTCTACCAATAAATTTGGTAATAGCATTAAGTATGGTAGAATGTATGAAGATATAAACGAAATTGATAATTACAAGCAAATGCCTTTGGATAATATCGTTTTTAGTAGGAATTTGAACATTTTTATAATTTCTACCAATAAATTTGGTAATAGCATTAAGTATGGTAGAATGTATGAAGATATAAACGAAATTGATAATTACAAGCAAATGCCTTTGGATAATATCGTTTTTAGTAGGAATTTGAACATTTTTATAATTTCTACCAATAAATTTGGTAATAGCATTAAGTATGGTAGAATGTATGAAGATATAAACGAAATTGATAATTACAAGCAAATGCCTTTGGATAATATCGTTTTTAGTAGGAATTTGAACATTTTTATAATTTCTATTAGTACATTTGGTAATAGCACTTAAGTATGGTAGAATGTATGGAGATATAAACGAAATTGATAATTACAAGCAAATGCCTTTGGATAATATCGTTTTTAGTAGGAATTTGAACATTTTTATAATTTCTATCAATACATTTGGTAATAGCACTTAAGTATGGTAGAATGTATGAAGATATAATCGAAATTGATAATTACAAGCAAATGCCTTTGGATCATATCGTTTTTAGTAGGAATTTGAACATTTTTATAATTTCTACCAATACATTTGGTAATAGCATTAAGTATGGTAGAATGTATGAAGATATAAACGAAATTGATAATTACAAGCAAATGCCTTTGGATAATATCGTTTTTAGTAGGAATTTGAACATTTTTATAATTTCTATCAATACATTTGGTAATAGCACTTAAGTATGGTAGAATGTATGAAGATATAAACGAAATTGATAATTACAAGCAAATGCCTTTGGATAATATCGTTTTTAGTAGGATTTTGAACATTTTTATAATTTCTACCAATACATTTGGTAATAGCATTAAGTATGGTAGAATGTATGAAGATATAAACGAAATTGATAATTACAAGCAAATGCCTTTGGATAATATCGTTTTTAGTAGGAATTTGAACATTTTTATAATTTCTATCAATACATTTGGTAATAGCACTTAAGTATGGTAGAATGTATGAAGATATAATCGAAATTGATAATTACAAGCAAATGCCTTTGGATCATATCGTTTTTAGTAGGAATTTGAACATTTTTATAATTTCTACCAATACATTTGGTAATAGCATTAAGTATGGTAGAATGTATGAAGATATAAACGAAATTGATAATTACAAGCAAATGCCTTTGGATAATATCGTTTTTAGTAGGAATTTGAACATTTTTATAATTTCTATCAATACATTTGGTAATAGCACTTAAGTATGGTAGAATGTATGAAGATATAAACGAAATTGATAATTACAAGCAAATGCCTTTGGATAATATCGTTTTTAGTAGGATTTTGAACATTTTTATAATTTCTACCAATACATTTGGTAATAGCATTAAGTATGGTAGAATGTATGAAGATATAAACGAAATTGATAATTACAAGCAAATGCCTTTGGATAATATCGTTTTTAGTAGGAATTTGAACATTTTTATAATTTCTATTAATACATTTGGTAATAGCACTTAAGTATGGTAGAATGTATGGAGATATAAACGAAATTGATAATTACAAGCAAATGCCTTTGGATAATATCGTTTTTAGTAGGAATTTGAACATTTTTATAATTTCTACCAATAAATTTGGTAATAGCATTAAGTATGGTAGAATGTATGAAGATATAAACGAAATTGATAATTACAAGCAAATGCCTTTGGATAATATCGTTTTTAGTAGGAATTTGAACATTTTTATAATTTCTACCAATAAATTTGGTAATAGCATTAAGTATGGTAGAATGTATGAAGATATAAACGAAATTGATAATTACAAGCAAATGCCTTTGGATAATATCGTTTTTAGTAGGAATTTGAACATTTTTATAATTTCTACCAATAAATTTGGTAATAGCATTAAGTATGGTAGAATGTATGAAGATATAATCGAAATTGATAATTACAAGCAAATGCCTTTGGATAATATCGTTTTTAGTAGGAATTTGAACATTTTTATAATTTCTACCAATAAATTTGGTAATAGCATTAAGTATGGTAGAATGTATGAAGATATAAACGAAATTGATAATTACAAGCAAATGCCTTTGGATAATATCGTTTTTAGTAGGAATTTGAACATTTTTATAATTTCTACCAATACATTTGGTAATAGCATTAAGTATGGTAAAATGTATGAAGATATAAACGAAATTGATAATTACAAGCAATTGCCTTTGGATTATATCGTTTTTAGTAGGAATTTGAACATTTTTATAATTTCTACCAATACATTTGGTAATAGCATTAAGTATGGTAGAATGTATGAAGATATAAACGAAATTGATAATTACAAGCAAATGCCTTTGGATAATATCGTTTTTAGTAGGAATTTGAACATTTTTATAATTTCTATCAATGCATTTGGTAATAGCACTTAAGTATGGTAGAATGTATGAAGATATAAACGAAATTGATAATTACAAGCAAATGCCTTTGGATAATATCGTTTTTAGTAGGAATTTGAACATTTTTATAATTTCTACCAATACATTTGGTAATAGCATTAAGTATGGTAAAATGTATGAAGATATAAACGAAATTGATAATTACAAGCAATTGCCTTTGGATTATATCGTTTTTAGTAGGAATTTGAACATTTTTATAATTTCTACCAATACATTTGGTAATAGCATTAAGTATGGTAGAATGTATGAAGATATAAACGAAATTGATAATTACAAGCAAATGCCTTTGGATAATATCGTTTTTAGTAGGAATTTGAACATTTTTATAATTTCTATCAATGCATTTGGTAATAGCACTTAAGTATGGTAGAATGTATGAAGATATAAACGAAATTGATAATTACAAGCAAATGCCTTTGGATAATATCGTTTTTAGTAGGAATTTGAACATTTTTATAATTTCTACCAATACATTTGGTAATAGCATTAAGTATGGTAGAATGTATGAAGATATAAACGAAATTGATAATTACAAGCAAATGCCTTTGGATAATATCGTTTTTAGTAGGAATTTGAACATTTTTATAATTTCTATCAATGCATTTGGTAATAGCACTTAAGTATGGTAGAATGTATGAAGATATAAACGAAATTGATAATTACAAGCAAATGCCTTTGGATAATATCGTTTTTAGTAGGAATTTGAACATTTTTATAATTTCTACCAATACATTTGGTAATAGCATTAAGTATGGTAGGAATGTATGAAGATATAAACGAAATTGATAATTACAAGCAAATGCCTTTGGATAATATCGTTTTTAGTAGGAATTTGAACATTTTTATAATTTCTACCAATACATTTGGTAATAGCATTAAGTATGGTAGAATGTATGAAGATATAAACGAAATTGATAATTACAAGCAAATGCCTTTGGATAATATCGTTTTTAGTAGGAATTTGAACATTTTTATAATTTCTATCAATGCATTTGGTAATAGCACTTAAGTATGGTAGAATGTATGAAGATATAAACGAAATTGATAATTACAAGCAAATGCCTTTGGATAATATCGTTTTTAGTAGGAATTTGAACATTTTTATAATTTCTACCAATACATTTGGTAATAGCATTAAGTATGGTAGAATGTATGAAGATATAAACGAAATTGATAATTACAAGCAAATGCCTTTGGATAATATCGTTTTTAGTAGGAATTTGAACATTTTTATAATTTCTATTAATACATTTGGTAATAGCACTTAAGTATGGTAGAATGTATGGAGATATAAACGAAATTGATAATTACAAGCAAATGCCTTTGGATAATATCGTTTTTAGTAGGAATTTGAACATTTTTATAATTTCTACCAATACATTTGGTAATAGCATTAAGTATGGTAAAATGTATGAATATATAAACGAAATTGATAATTACAAGCAAATGCCTTTGGATAATATCGTTTTTAGTAGGAATTTGAACATTTTTATAATTTCTACCAATACATTTGGTAATAGCATTAAGTATGGTAGAATGTATGAAGATATAAACGAAATTGATAATTACAAGCAAATGCCTTTGGATAATATCGTTTTTAGTAGGAATTTGAACATTTTTATAATTTCTACCAATACATTTGGTAATAGCATTAAGTATGGTAAAATGTATGAAGATATAAACGAAATTGATAATTACAAGCAATTGCCTTTGGATTATATCGTTTTTAGTAGGAATTTGAACATTTTTATAATTTCTACCAATACATTTGGTAATAGCATTAAGTATGGTAGAATGTATGAAGATATAAACGAAATTGATAATTACAAGCAAATGCCTTTGGATAATATCGTTTTTAGTAGGAATTTGAACATTTTTATAATTTCTACCAATACATTTGGTAATAGCATTAAGTATGGTAAAATGTATGAAGATATAAACGAAAATGATAATTACAAGCAATTGCCTTTGGATAATATCGTTTTTAGTAGGAATTTGAACATTTTTATAATTTCTACCAATACATTTGGTAATAGCATTAAGTATGGTAGAATGTATGAAGATATAAACGAAATTGATAATTACAAGCAAATGCCTTTGGATAATATCGTTTTTAGTAGGAATTTGAACATTTTTATAATTTCTACCAATACATTTGGTAATAGCATTAAGTATGGTAGAATGTATGAAGATATAAACGAAATTGATAATTACAAGCAAATGCCTTTGGATAATATCGTTTTTAGTAGGAATTTGAACATTTTTATAATTTCTATCAATACATTTGGTAATAGCATTAAGTATCGTAGAATGTATGAAGATATAAACGAAATTGATAATTACAAGCAAATGCCTTTGGATAATATCGTTTTTAGTAGGAATTTGAACATTTTTATAATTTCTATTAATACATTTGGTAATAGCACTTAAGTATGGTAGAATGTATGGAGATATAAACGAAATTGATAATTACAAGCAAATGCCTTTGGATAATATCGTTTTTAGTAGGAATTTGAACATTTTTATAATTTCTATTAATACATTTGGTAATAGCACGTAAGTATGGTAGAATGTATGGAGATATAAACGAAATTGATAATTACAAGCAAATGCCTTTGGATAATATCGTTTTTAGTAGGAATTTGAACATTTTTATAATTTCTACCAATACATTTGGTAATAGCATTAAGTATGGTAAAATGTATGAAGATATAAACGAAATTGATAATTACAAGCAATTGCCTTTGGATAATATCGTTTTTAGTAGGAATTTGAACATTTTTATAATTTCTACCAATACATTTGGTAATAGCATTAAGTATGGTAGAATGTATGAAGATATAAACGAAATTGATAATTACAAGCAAATGCCTTTGCATAATATCGTTTTTAGTAGGAATTTGAACATTTTTATAATTTCTATTAATACATTTGGTAATAGCACTTAAGTATGGTAGAATGTATGGAGATATAAACGAAATTGATAATTACAAGCAAATGCCTTTGGATAATATCGTTTTTAGTAGGAATTTGAACATTTTTATAATTTCTATAAATACATTTGGTAATAGCACTTAAGTATGGTAGAATGTATGAAGATATAAACGAAATTGATAATTACAAGCAAATGCCTTTGGATAATATCGTTTTTAGTAGGAATTTGAACATTTTTATAATTTCTACCAATACATTTGGTAATAGCATTAAGTATGGTAAAATGTATGAATATATAAACGAAATTGATAATTACAAGCAAATGCCTTTGGATAATATCGTTTTTAGTAGGAATTTGAACATTTTTATAATTTCTACCAATACATTTGGTAATAGCATTAAGTATGGTAGAATGTATGAAGATATAAACGAAATTGATAATTACAAGCAAATGCCTTTGGATAATATCGTTTTTAGTAGGAATTTGAACATTTTTATAATTTCTACCAATACATTTGGTAATAGCATTAAGTATGGTAAAATGTATGAAGATATAAACGAAATTGATAATTACAAGCAATTGCCTTTGGATAATATCGTTTTTAGTAGGAATTTGAACATTTTTATAATTTCTACCAATACATTTGGTAATAGCATTAAGTATGGTAGAATGTATGAAGATATAAACGAAATTGATAATTACAAGCAAATGCCTTTGGATAATATCGTTTTTAGTAGGAATTTGAACATTTTTATAATTTCTATCAATGCATTTGGTAATAGCACTTAAGTATGGTAGAATGTATGAAGATATAAACGAAATTGATAATTACAAGCAAATGCCTTTGGATAATATCGTTTTTAGTAGGAATTTGAACATTTTTATAATTTCTATCAATACATTTGGTAATAGCATTAAGTATCGTAGAATGTATGAAGATATAAACGAAATTGATAATTACAAGCAAATGCCTTTGGATAATATCGTTTTTAGTAGGAATTTGAACATTTTTATAATTTCTACCAATACATTTGGTAATAGCATTAAGTATGGTAGAATGTATGAAGATATAAACGAAATTGATAATTACAAGCAAATGCCTTTGGATAATATCGTTTTTAGTAGGAATTTGAACATTTTTATAATTTCTATTAATACATTTGGTAATAGCACTTAAGTATGGTAGAATGTATGAAGATATAAACGAAATTGATAATTACAAGCAAATGCCTTTGGATAATATCGTTTTTAGTAGGAATTTGAACATTTTTATAATTTCTACCAATACATTTGGTAATAGCATTAAGTATGGTAAAATGTATGAATATATAAACGAAATTGATAATTACAAGCAAATGCCTTTGGATAATATCGTTTTTAGTAGGAATTTGAACATTTTTATAATTTCTACCAATACATTTGGTAATAGCATTAAGTATGGTAGAATGTATGAAGATATAAACGAAATTGATAATTACAAGCAAATGCCTTTGGATAATATCGTTTTTAGTAGGAATTTGAACATTTTTATAATTTCTACCAATACATTTGGTAATAGCATTAAGTATGGTAAAATGTATGAAGATATAAACGAAATTGATAATTACAAGCAATTGCCTTTGGATAATATCGTTTTTAGTAGGAATTTGAACATTTTTATAATTTCTATTAATACATTTGGTAATAGCACGTAAGTATGGTAGAATGTATGGAGATATAAACGAAATTGATAATTACAAGCAAATGCCTTTGGATAATATCGTTTTTAGTAGGAATTTGAACATTTTTATAATTTCTACCAATACATTTGGTAATAGCATTAAGTATGGTAAAATGTATGAAGATATAAACGAAATTGATAATTACAAGCAATTGCCTTTGGATAATATCGTTTTTAGTAGGAATTTGAACATTTTTATAATTTCTACCAATACATTTGGTAATAGCATTAAGTATGGTAGAATGTATGAAGATATAAACGAAATTGATAATTACAAGCAAATGCCTTTGCATAATATCGTTTTTAGTAGGAATTTGAACATTTTTATAATTTCTATTAATACATTTGGTAATAGCACTTAAGTATGGTAGAATGTATGGAGATATAAACGAAATTGATAATTACAAGCAAATGCCTTTGGATAATATCGTTTTTAGTAGGAATTTGAACATTTTTATAATTTCTATAAATACATTTGGTAATAGCACTTAAGTATGGTAGAATGTATGAAGATATAAACGAAATTGATAATTACAAGCAAATGCCTTTGGATAATATCGTTTTTAGTAGGAATTTGAACATTTTTATAATTTCTACCAATACATTTGGTAATAGCATTAAGTATGGTAAAATGTATGAATATATAAACGAAATTGATAATTACAAGCAAATGCCTTTGGATAATATCGTTTTTAGTAGGAATTTGAACATTTTTATAATTTCTACCAATACATTTGGTAATAGCATTAAGTATGGTAGAATGTATGAAGATATAAACGAAATTGATAATTACAAGCAAATGCCTTTGGATAATATCGTTTTTAGTAGGAATTTGAACATTTTTATAATTTCTACCAATACATTTGGTAATAGCATTAAGTATGGTAAAATGTATGAAGATATAAACGAAATTGATAATTACAAGCAATTGCCTTTGGATAATATCGTTTTTAGTAGGAATTTGAACATTTTTATAATTTCTACCAATACATTTGGTAATAGCATTAAGTATGGTAGAATGTATGAAGATATAAACGAAATTGATAATTACAAGCAAATGCCTTTGGATAATATCGTTTTTAGTAGGAATTTGAACATTTTTATAATTTCTATCAATGCATTTGGTAATAGCACTTAAGTATGGTAGAATGTATGAAGATATAAACGAAATTGATAATTACAAGCAAATGCCTTTGGATAATATCGTTTTTAGTAGGAATTTGAACATTTTTATAATTTCTATCAATACATTTGGTAATAGCATTAAGTATCGTAGAATGTATGAAGATATAAACGAAATTGATAATTACAAGCAAATGCCTTTGGATAATATCGTTTTTAGTAGGAATTTGAACATTTTTATAATTTCTACCAATACATTTGGTAATAGCATTAAGTATGGTAGAATGTATGAAGATATAAACGAAATTGATAATTACAAGCAAATGCCTTTGGATAATATCGTTTTTAGTAGGAATTTGAACATTTTTATAATTTCTATTAATACATTTGGTAATAGCACTTAAGTATGGTAGAATGTATGAAGATATAAACGAAATTGATAATTACAAGCAAATGCCTTTGGATAATATCGTTTTTAGTAGGAATTTGAACATTTTTATAATTTCTACCAATACATTTGGTAATAGCATTAAGTATGGTAAAATGTATGAATATATAAACGAAATTGATAATTACAAGCAAATGCCTTTGGATAATATCGTTTTTAGTAGGAATTTGAACATTTTTATAATTTCTACCAATACATTTGGTAATAGCATTAAGTATGGTAGAATGTATGAAGATATAAACGAAATTGATAATTACAAGCAAATGCCTTTGGATAATATCGTTTTTAGTAGGAATTTGAACATTTTTATAATTTCTACCAATACATTTGGTAATAGCATTAAGTATGGTAAAATGTATGAAGATATAAACGAAATTGATAATTACAAGCAATTGCCTTTGGATTATATCGTTTTTAGTAGGAATTTGAACATTTTTATAATTTCTACCAATACATTTGGTAATAGCATTAAGTATGGTAGAATGTATGAAGATATAAACGAAATTGATAATTACAAGCAAATGCCTTTGGATAATATCGTTTTTAGTAGGAATTTGAACATTTTTATAATTTCTACCAATACATTTGGTAATAGCATTAAGTATGGTAAAATGTATGAAGATATAAACGAAAATGATAATTACAAGCAATTGCCTTTGGATAATATCGTTTTTAGTAGGAATTTGAACATTTTTATAATTTCTACCAATACATTTGGTAATAGCATTAAGTATGGTAGAATGTATGAAGATATAAACGAAATTGATAATTACAAGCAAATGCCTTTGGATAATATCGTTTTTAGTAGGAATTTGAACATTTTTATAATTTCTACCAATACATTTGGTAATAGCATTAAGTATGGTAGAATGTATGAAGATATAAACGAAATTGATAATTACAAGCAAATGCCTTTGGATAATATCGTTTTTAGTAGGAATTTGAACATTTTTATAATTTCTACCAATACATTTGGTAATAGCATTAAGTATGGTAGAATGTATGAAGATATAAACGAAATTGATAATTACAAGCAAATGCCTTTGGATAATATCGTTTTTAGTAGGAATTTGAACATTTTTATAATTTCTACCAATACATTTGGTAATAGCATTAAGTATGGTAGAATGTATGAAGATATAAACGAAATTGATAATTACAAGCAAATGCCTTTGGATAATATCGTTTTTAGTAGGAATTTGAACATTTTTATAATTTCTACCAATACATTTGGTAATAGCATTAAGTATGGTAAAATGTATGAAGATATAAACGAAAATGATAATTACAAGCAATTGCCTTTGGATAATATCGTTTTTAGTAGGAATTTGAACATTTTTATAATTTCTACCAATACATTTGGTAATAGCATTAAGTATGGTAGAATGTATGAAGATATAAACGAAATTGATAATTACAAGCAAATGCCTTTGGATAATATCGTTTTTAGTAGGAATTTGAACATTTTTATAATTTCTACCAATACATTTGGTAATAGCATTAAGTATGGTAGAATGTATGAAGATATAAACGAAATTGATAATTACAAGCAAATGCCTTTGGATAATATCGTTTTTAGTAGGAATTTGAACATTTTTATAATTTCTATCAATACATTTGGTAATAGCATTAAGTATCGTAGAATGTATGAAGATATAAACGAAATTGATAATTACAAGCAAATGCCTTTGGATAATATCGTTTTTAGTAGGAATTTGAACATTTTTATAATTTCTATTAATACATTTGGTAATAGCACTTAAGTATGGTAGAATGTATGGAGATATAAACGAAATTGATAATTACAAGCAAATGCCTTTGGATAATATCGTTTTTAGTAGGAATTTGAACATTTTTATAATTTCTATTAATACATTTGGTAATAGCACGTAAGTATGGTAGAATGTATGGAGATATAAACGAAATTGATAATTACAAGCAAATGCCTTTGGATAATATCGTTTTTAGTAGGAATTTGAACATTTTTATAATTTCTATCAATACATTTGGTAATAGCACTTAAGTATGGTAGAATGTATGAAGATATAAACGAAATTGATAATTACAAGCAAATGCCTTTGCATAATATCGTTTTTAGTAGGAATTTGAACATTTTTATAATTTCTATCAATACATTTGGTAATAGCACTTAAGTATGGTAGAATGTATGAAGATATAAACGAAATTGATAATTACAAGCAAATGCCTTTGGATAATATCGTTTTTAGTAGGAATTTGAACATTTTTATAATTTCTACCAATACATTTGGTAATAGCATTAAGTATGGTAAAATGTATGAAGATATAAACGAAATTGATAATTACAAGCAAATGCCTTTGGATAATATCGTTTTTAGTAGGAATTTGAACATTTTTATAATTTCTATAAATACATTTGGTAATAGCACTTAAGTATGGTAGAATGTATGAAGATATAAACGAAATTGATAATTACAAGCAAATGCCTTTGGATAATATCGTTTTTAGTAGGAATTTGAACATTTTTATAATTTCTACCAATACATTTGGTAATAGCATTAAGTATGGTAAAATGTATGAAGATATAAACGAAATTGATAATTACAAGCAAATGCCTTTGGATAATATCGTTTTTAGTAGGAATTTGAACATTTTTATAATTTCTATAAATACATTTGGTAATAGCACTTAAGTATGGTAGAATGTATGAAGATATAAACGAAATTGATAATTACAAGCAAATGCCTTTGGATAATATCGTTTTTAGTAGGAATTTGAACATTTTTATAATTTCTACCAATACATTTGGTAATAGCATTAAGTATGGTAAAATGTATGAAGATATAAACGAAATTGATAATTACAAGCAAATGCCTTTGGATAATATCGTTTTTAGTAGGAATTTGAACATTTTTATAATTTCTATAAATACATTTGGTAATAGCACTTAAGTATGGTAGAATGTATGGAGATATAAACGAAATTGATAATTAAAAGCAAATGCCTTTGGATAATATCGTTTTTAGTAGGAATTTGAACATTTTTATAATTTCTATCAATACATTTGGTAATAGCATTAAGTATGGTAGAATGTATGAAGATATAATCGAAATTGTTAATTACAATTACAGTAAAAAAAGTTAACAAAATCACTAGATGTCTATAGTAGACACATGAAGAGTGACATCTATCGATGTGCTAAAATATCAATTTAATTGATAGGAGATAAATTAGTTTCTATGCCTATGTTTTGAAGTATAATATGTAACTATTTCAAACTAGTAAGATGTAACAACGCAATATCTTAATAATATTTCGTCAGTAATACATCATACATTCAATATCAATATAAAAACCAATGTAAAAAAAAACATGGGACTAGTAAAAGGATTAGAGAATGACCGAAGTTAAATTGTTAAGTTCATACAAAAACACACTTCTTCAAAGTAAATTTAAGTCTCATGGGAGTTAATGTGAACCCCTTCAGGTTCAAATCAGGAGAGACAGGTAAAAAGAATAGGGAGGCAGAATGAATAAAGATATATATGAAATAAATATTTAAATATTTTAAGTAATTAAATTCCTTTAGATAATCATGTTTTTAGTAGGAAATTGAAGATATTTATTATTCATATAAAATAGTATTTTTTCAATAGAAATTGAAGTTTAATAGGAATTTTAGTAAACACAAGCTGCCGAGCACAGGCAAAAGTATCAGGATCGCAGAATGTATGAAGAGATATTTGAAATTGAAAATGACCGTAGAAATAAAGCTTAGGTTTTATATCAGGGCAGCAGAACGCTGCAGGCGGTAACTTTTTTTCAAATTTGTCAACACAATTATGGAAATTGGGTAAAAAGTACCAGGATTGCAGACTGACACTGAGGAGATAAATATTTTTTATTCAAGTAAGCGAATTACTCTAGAAAATCATGTTTTTAGTAGGAATATGAAGATTTTTTCAGTTCATGTCTTTATATCTGGGAATAGCTCCAGGATTGCAAGATGCCTTGCGAGATTGAATTCATATTTACATATCTGGGAATAGCACAAGATCGCAGACTGACTGAGGAGATAAATATTTTTTTATTGCAACGGCACAGGAGGCATATTTTTGAAAAATTTCACCCCAACTATGGAGTTTCGATGAAAAGATCGCAGACCTTTCGAGGAGATATATATATATATATATGTATATACATACAAGCAAGACGTTGGGCAGACGACGCAGGAGACGCCGGAATGTGAGACGCGTACGCGGTAGGAATGGGTCCAGGTTGAATCTACTGCCATCAGTTGAAATTCGCGTTGGAGTGCTCTCAGCAGGGGCTCAGGGGAGTAGGCAGTGCTGGGCGGTCCCACGCGGGCATGGCTTGCGGGCTGGACGGCACTGCCAGAACCGGGGCGTCTGCCATCTCTGCTGCCAAGCCGGTCGTTGCTGCTCACTGCACAGGCCCTGCAGGACGTCTTCTGGGAGCCCTGGCTGGAAGTTGTCACGTGTGCCGCAGAGTTAGTTCTTTATAAACATTTTTTCACGGTACACGATGTAAGAAAACTGAAATTATAGTTCTTAAAAATGTTATGATTTATATATATATGTTATAATACAAAATCGTATCGTAATTTTCATTTAAAGTTGTGCTTATATTCATCTGTTGGTTTTTGTTGACATTTGTTTCAAGAAATGACAAATTCCAAGCATTTTGAAGGAATCTGTACATTTTTACTATTTTATGATTTATAAAGATTCGTTCATTCCTCAAAAGATGTTTTATTAAGATATTGCCAAGCGACATCTGTTGTTTTTTAGTTAAACTCTTCTCAAAAAGTGTCATAAATCACTGACAGGACCGACGCGTCCGTTGCTCACAGCTCGACCCTGCAGGACTTCCTGGCAGCCTGGCCGGAAGCTGTCACGCGAGCCGCGTAGTTAGTACTTTATTAACATCTTTTTCTACGTACAGGATGTTATAAAACCGAATTAAAGGTCGTGAAAATGTCATGTAGCCTGATAACACAAAATCAGTATCCAACATTTAATGTGTTTCAGTACTTGTGAGTCGCGCTGCCCTGGTCCCATGAAAGAGTTGCTGGAGACATGGACAGGAAACGTTCTGCCCCAGGAACTGCGGCTTTTGCTGCGAGGAGCGCTTGTGCCTCGCCTGGGACCCCGCCGGAGACTATGCCCCTGCATCACTGGGTACTGCCCTGACATGAGCTTGCTGGTATGTAACCTACTTAGTTTACTGATGATACTAATGTACTCTATAGGACTACATAAATTAACTTTATATATCAAAGGAGGGTTGCTTGCTTTTACTAGTTCTAATCTGCTTTTTACTAGTGTTTAACATTTAATTTTCAGACAAATGTCTTCAGAGGCATTCCTTTTTATTATGAAAATTTACTCTTAATATTAGACATATCAAATCCAAATCCAAATGTGTATTATTCATTAAATATTCATTAATTATTCATTAAATAAATTAAAAATTAAGTATAAATGCATAATTAATATAGGCACTATCGAATAACACAAACATACTCATAAATTATATAATGTAATCAAACAGTCATATCAAACCATCTTAATTTGTAGTGTTATTGTAATTTATAGTGTTATTTTACTATTATTGATTTATTGTAAATAGAAACATGTTTATTTTGTGATAAAAGTTCACAAAATTATTAAATATATGATTTTGCTTAAACCGGCCCGGTATAATACATTTGATTGAATAGTTAAATGACAAATGTGTGCTTTTCAGGTATTTTACTGGATGAGAGTGTGTGGGCGCTGGTTTGCCGGCCTTGGCGCGCTCTCACACCCTCCCTCCTCGGGAGTGATGCAGGGTGCATGCAGGCTATTCCTGTTGAACATGATTCCAGCCCTACAGGTCATCTCTCTGACTGGTTTCACACATGATACACATTGAAAACAAATCAAAATAGAAAATGAGTTGACCATCATCCATAAAGTCATACTGATAGCTGGCCACAATGATTACCAGACATCATTAAGAATGGCCAATAAAATTTCTTTTTTCATGTATAAAGATGTCTATGACACATTAATTAGAATGCTTTTGAAGGTTTTTTTTTAACTTCTGATTATGCTTAATTGTGCAGAGTTTTGGGGACTGGTGTGCCAGGTGGGAACAGATTCTGGGAGCAAGCGCGCTAGCGGGAACCCTGAACCGAGCACTACAGCCCCGCCGGCTGCGCTGGCCACGTGGCTCAACCGTTGACCGCCTAATGCGCACATTGTGTCCCATTGCAACTCCTGAAAGGTATGTCATACTATCCTTATTTCTCACCAGGCAGGCTATATTTTTAATTTTATTAAATTAGTTTATGAATGAAAATCATATCCTATATTAATACATCTGAGAATAGCACCAAGATTGCAGAACTTCCTTGGGAGAAGTTTTATTTTCAAATTAACACAATTCTTCACAGGAAATAGCTTTTTTCCAATAGAAAGTGCAGTTTCATAAGAATTTTAGTAAGCACAACCTGTTCAGCACTGGCATAAGTCTAAGGATAGTAGAATGTATGAAGAGATATATGAAATTGAAAATTTTGGTGAATCTTAGTTATTGTATGAGGATTGCAGTGCACAAGGTGTTTTTTTTCTTCAAATTTAACATCCCGATTACGGAAACTGGGTAAATAGTACCAGCAGTGCAGACTGACCGAGGAGATAAGTATTTGATTATTCAACCAAATTCCTATAGAAAATCACGTTTTTAGTAGAAATTTACAGGAAATAGCTTAAAACAGAAAATAGCTTTTTTTCAGTAGAAAGTGCAAAAGTATGTATATGGATGGTAGAATGTATGAAATTGAATATTTTGGTGAATCCTAGATTTTGTTTCAGGATTTTCAGGAAATTTTTAAACTGACCAAGATGGCATTAAAATGTCTCAAATGATCCTCAATAGGAGGATTTTAGTTCTCATCGGGCTTGCTTCTCTACTATGTTATATCCACCGCTTATATATATAGGTTTTCCTAGTCCATGCAATATTTTTTTTTTATAGACAGCATACAATATTAAACTTCTCAGATTTCAAAATAATTATTAAAATACAATAATTTCATTTATATTAGTAAATTTGAAACCATGTCATAAATGGTAAGGTCTCAAATAAAATTTATTTTGAATCGTTCTCTCTGGGTTTCATTTATTATATTTTGTTTAATCAGTATCTCAATTTACAGTAGTGGTGCTTTTATCAGCTATTGATTTAATAATACTGTGTATCAACGTCTCAAATACTTAAATTACTTGCATTCATTCATGTCATGAGTCATCGCAACTCCAGTGGCACACTTTTATTCAATATTATAGAGCTGCAACTATTTCATACTTTTAAATAACAATCAAAACTCTCTCTCAGTTACATGGCTACGATGCAGTTAGAAGGTGCAAAATCAAATCCCACTTTTGAACCTTAAAATAATTTTGTTCACACCATAAACCTTAATTGATAAAAATGTGCATTTAATAAATAATTGTTTGTATTAATTTCCAGATCACGGCATCAGCAGTCACCACGCGCGCCCCGTGAGTGCTACTCTCCCCCGTGCCTCGGATCACACTCCTGTGAACTTGAACAACCACAAGCCCCTCTATGTGGACACTAAAGCAGAAGCTGTCTCGTAAGTCTTGCTGGAGAGAGTCTTAAATACTTATTAATGTAATTCTCAGTGAGAAATATAATTCTTAAAATAATTTAGTCTTTTTATCCAAAAAAACTATGGGCGAAATTGCATATATTTCGAAATAGCATTGAATCAGTTTTTTCTTATGAATTTGTTGCCAATGTTGTAAGTGCTATAATTTGGTTATTTTAAATTCCAGTTATCGTGCAATGTATTAGTACCGGCCACAGAACCCCGACGAGTTGGGAGAAATGCGACGATAGATGGTACGTCGGCTCCAGCCAGCGCACCGGGCGCTTTGGCACCTTCCCGGGCAACTACGTGGAGAAGATCTGACCGCCTTAGGGCAGGCTCGGAGACAAGCTGCTCCCTCGTAAGGCAGCTCCAGCCAGGAAGGTGCTACTTGATGTCAAGAATCGCATTGTTCAAATGTGGGATAGAACTTTCTCGGCGAAATAAATGGGCTAGCAAAGCAAACTGAGTTGCGCTAAGTTTGTCAAGTTAAAATAACTCACCGTCGCATTTTATACTTATGTAGATAGATAGGTACTGTAATTATGAATAAATATATACCAAAAACTAGCAGTTTATAATAAAGTCTTCTCTCATTTGTTACATTTACTGAATACAGTGTAAAGTAAATTGATAAGATTTTTACATAAATTTTCTTATTAAACAATGTAATCAATAATATATGTACCTTCTTCTACTGTTAACGTGTTATGTTTGTTCATTTACAATGCAGTTGAAATTAACTCCTGCCCCAGTACTAGCAGTTATGTTTTTAAGATTATTTTTCTATGATTATTTATAAATCGTTCAGCACCCATTGGTCACTTTGATTGTTGACAGTACTAATGTTAATACATATAGCTATCTAACTTGTATTTAATAAATATTGTGTATTGTAAGGAAAAACCAAAATCTCATCTTATGATAACACCCTTAATATAGTCGGTCTAATTAACGGAATATGTATAAAATATATTTGTGAATATGAATGCCAATCGTTTGCGTAAGAAGAAAATATTTATTTTATTTTGTAACGCACAAAGTCTTAAATTATTTGCATAAAAGAATTGAATTTTTCTCAATCCATTTTTTAATTAGACATGTCTTTTTTTTTTTATTATTATCGATATTTTCCCAGTGTTCTCCGTACTTTTCCAATACACTTAAATAATAAATAATAAAAGCTAAAATAATTAGCTCTTTATTTATATGTATTTTAATTTGAGATCGGTGTGGCTTGATGAATATTATTTTAGAGTTCTTATACAAGAAGAGGTGATTGGCGGTGCTGATATTAAATAACTGTAAATTACAAAAAGTAGGCCATGAATGTTGTCCTTTCCATAATGTCGTCATGGAATATGTTATTGTAAAAACATATAAATGTTATAAAATATTATCACATCTTTAATGTAGAATACACAGTGTAATGTTTAATTTGCCTAGATCAGGATTTTTTATGGCATGTTTATTGTATCACGTGTCAGCTAAGCATACCTCGACCGGTCTGTACTTTTGTTTAAAAAATATTAAATTGTAAACACACAGCTGACAATTTAGGCATTGCCATTTTCTATACACTTGTATGAAAAAAGCTAATATGTAAGACTTTCACGGTTGGAGAGGTTCACCTGGTTAAGTGTGAAATTTAAACACAAAGTTATTTATATGTTTTTATAAATAGCGTTTTGTGTGTTAGAGTATTTTGTTAATTTAATTGTGAATAATTGTATGTACAAGCTTTCTTTCCAAAGATTTTAATAGTTTTTATCCAAAACTATTCACAATCATCAAATTGGTTTTAAAAAATATTGTATAGTTTTGTTATTTACTGTTAAAATTATAATAGCCGTTCAAGAGAATAATATATTCAAAGTCTAATCAAATACCTAGCACCATTATTTGACTAATGTTTTTTTAACACATTTTCACCAAAAATATTTGCATTAGTTTTTTCTCATTATGAATGGATTTGTCGTGTAATGAGATTATATCACATTAGTCACAACACATGCGACGTAGACTGTTTTGCATAAGTTGGAAAACAGACGTGCGTAGATCTAGTCACTAGCCAAATGTAATGCTATCTATTAGTAACCTCCCAGAGTAAGACTGTGCAGCGTTCGAGACCCGGGGTGGAAAAATCTAAATATCTAAATCGCAGGAAAATTTTATAGAAGAATTTTATCCTCGCTGGATCCATACTTAATCGTAGATTTATTTATCTGCTTTAGAATAACTGTTACTGAAATGTGTTCTTCCAATAATCGTATGATAATTTATATATGTATATCAAGTAAACGTAATTTTCAAAACTGAATTTTAAAATAAACTACGTCCGAGTCTAGAAAGACAGTCAAGTCGCAATACTTGCAAACTCTGTTATACTTAAAATTTTAAACAAAGCAGTAGATTACACTTTCTTGTTGTATTCAAAAATTATATTTTCTCTAAACTGAAATACGGTAATTTATTTAGACTCGTAGATAATCTATACCAAATTTTCAAATGACAATGCAATATTTCGTTGATATTTTACCGATATTGATTGCCTGAACGAATTGACAAATATAAAGACAAATAATATTGATTTAACATCATTGGATGAATATACTTTACAACTGATTTTTGTCATTTAGGCATATATGTTATTAATAAGTTATGTTAAATACGAAACCAAAAATATTGTCAACATATCATTTGAATGTTAATTATTTTATCTATTATCGTTTTGTTCTGTTAAGCCGGCGTGTAAGATTTAATTATTGTAAGGATGTACAGTGCTTTTTACCTCTTATTTGTTCATTTAATGTTTATTTTAATTTTGTAATACTCGATTCATTTCATCACAATAAATATTGTCTCTTTAAGATATCTGTATTATTGACTCTCCCATTCCCGTTCCCTCCGTGAGCGGGCGACGGCGGTAGACGCCGGAATGTGCGAAGGAAGGTTGGGTTGAAATATTGAAAAAAATTAAAAAATATATACCTCCTGTGCCATGCTGCTCTCCTAATACAAAACCCAAGTATTCCAGAATGCGAAAAATGAAAAAATAAAAAAAATATTCACGCATATATCTCCTCGTGTATCATGCTGCCCTGATACTTTTTGGCCGATTTCGCAGGTTGGGTTGACTGAAAACTCTATGAAAACGACGTTTGCTTACATAATAACCGGATACAATCGAAACGCCCGCCTCCTTAGAGCAAAACGGAACGCATCCGACCGCTCGGTCCGCTATTCCCGAAAATTCCCGTCGTTTTCATAAAATTTTCGCTCGCCCGCTCGCCGTCTCGCGGCTTTGGCGGCAAAATTTCTTTCAATATTTATGTATATATTTATTTATCTACTCGACAGGCCTGCGACCCTGATACTTTTCATCGAAACCCCACGGTTGGGTTGAAATTTTGAAAAAAAATTAAAAATATATACCTCCTGTGCCATGCTGCTCTCCTAATACAAAACCCAAGTATTCCAGAATGCGAAAAATGAAAAAATAAAAAATATATTCACGCATATATCTCCTCGTGTATTATGCTGCCCTGATACTTTTTGGCCGATTTCGCAGGTTGGGTTGACTGAAAACTCAAACTTCCTTGGGAGATGTTTTAATTTCATAATTAACACAATTCTACGCAGAAAATAACTCTTTTTCCATAGAAATTGCAGTTTATTAAGACTTTTAGTAAACACAACCTGCCGGACCCAGGCAAAAGTATTAGGATCGCAGAATGTATGAAGAGATATTTGAAATTGAAAAAGACCGCTGAAGTAAAACTTAGGTTGTGTATCAGGGCAGCAAAACGCTGCAGGAGGTAATATTTTTTCAAAATTACCAACCCAACTATGAAAATTGGGTAAAAAGTACCAGGATCGCAGACTGACTGAGGAGATAAATATTTTTTCATTCAAATAAGCCAAATACCTTAAGAAAATCATATTTTTAGTAGGAATTTGAAGATTTTTTCAATTCACGTCTTTATATCTGGGATAAGCTCCAGGATGGCAGGACTTCCTTGCGAGATGTTTAATTTTCATTATTAACACAATTCTTCACAGACAATGACTCTTTTTCAATAGAAATTGCAGTTTATTAAGACTTTTAGTAAACACAACTTGCCGGACCCAAGCAAAAGTATTAGGATTGCAGAATGTATGAAGAGATATTTGAAATTGAAAATGACTGTAGAAGTAAAACTTAGGTTTTGTATCAGGGCAGCAGAACCCTGTAGGAGGTAACTTTTTTCAAAATTACCAGCCCAACTATGGAAATTGGTTAAAAAGTACCAGGATCGCAGACTGACTGAGGAGATAAATATTGTTTCATTCAAATAAGCCAAATAAATCATATTTTTAGTAGGAATTTGAAGCTTTTTTCAATTCATGTCTTTATATCGGGGAATAGCTCCAGGATTGCAGGACTTCCTTGCGAGATGTTTTATTTTCATAATAAACACTATTCTTATTTTACATTTTTCAGAATAACCAAATAAATAAATCGAATTATTTCCATATTTTATTTATTCATTATATATTATCTTATATTGGATAAACAGTAATACATTTGTTTACAAAAATATAAAAGCCAATCACACAACTGCCTAAATAAATTATCAAAATGTTTCACGAGAACGTCCATGTTATTCAATCTTTAAAAATGCGCGTAGATTTCCAATTTAAAATAACCAATGCAGTGATTTGTTTTCAGTTTTCAAACTGCAACAGCAGATGTAATCATTATTGTTTTTGAGTTTATTTAATGAATAAACACATAAGTTATCATAGTATGAAGTCATTTTTAAGTCTTTAAAAAAAAAAAAAATTTGAGACGTCTTCGATGTGAGCTTTAGCATTAACAATATAATATGACTATCGAAAAACTTTGAGATAACGTTATCACTGCAAGGCCACATTTCCTGAACATTTTCATGCGAGATTAAGATATTTACTAATAAATGTTTGGAGGTGAGTATTATGGGAAAAATATTGCTTGACACTTAGTTTAAGTAAATAGCCGGTCGATAAGGTGTAATAGATCAAAATGACAGGGTTCATAACGTCACTTATTATCTAAAAAAGAGCTATTCGTATTAGAAGATTGTATTATATTCTACATACAACTAGGTCCTACTTTATTCTGTTAATATTACGAGAAAATTATCTTAGTACTTGGGTAACATAGATTAAATTAGAATCCTGTCGTTATAAATAAAGTTCTTATTAGGTATTCTTGAAATTTTGCGAATTCTTGAAGATTTGAGGAAATGGTAAAAAAATTGTTTATCAAATTATGTAATATCAAATCCTTCTCATAAATGCACAACTTCAAACCAAAATCAAAATATTTGATAAAATCATATAAGCAATACATTACGTTATTATTCCAGGTTCATTATGTATCGGAATCGGGTAAAACTATAAAAAAATTAATTAGTCAGAAATCAAAATGATTGATAGTACATTTATATGGCGTGGACACGAATCACTTCTTGACCGTGTTGACATACTAATATTTCTATATATTAACTATCTCATTCTACCGTTCAATGACAATGTATCTCCACACAATATATTAATATCAAAAGATTAATTTATTACACATGAATAGTTAGTTAAATTTAATACATTTTTCCAAAATAAGCTATACAAGATTCAGTCATAAATATTAATAAAAAACTTAATAGAATAAATAACATTAAAATATTAGTTTAGTGCTAATTAATACAGGTAATATAAAATTAGGAAACGAGTTTGAAAATAGACATAGCAGAGATCTTTTCATGATGGTTGTTGATTTTGGTTAGCAATTTAACCTGCAAATGTATTTCAAACACATCTCCAAGTATAAATAAGCTTTTAAGCAAAAACTAGCAACAATATAGGTGTAATATTTAAAGTCAAAATGGTAGTATACAATATTTAGTAATAAGCATATTCATCAAATAAATTAGTCGTAATATTCAAAAAAAAAAACATACAAATCCTAAAGACAACAAAAACAATATGGCAAAAATATATTTTGAATAAAAATACAATAATAAATATAAATAGCATAGACGACACGAAAAGAGTTAATTTCTGGATGTTAAGCAGTCAAGTATTTTTTTCATAATAAATAAAGATATCAAAACTTATAGATAAATTAAGAGCAAACTAGGAAAAATCCAATATTAATATATATATACACGGCAAAAAACTAAAAGTATTTTATTACATCAGAAATATTGAATATGTTAAAAAATCATCATTCGAAGTAGACACCATCAAAGAGAAAGCAAAACTGAGATTCTGAAAAATGCAACGGGAAAACCCATGCCTATTGTAGAGAGTGAAAAGAAGTAATAATGAGAAGACGCTTGACCGATGGTTTATGTATGTTTATGTAAATGTGTCTGCATTCTTTTGGTAAATAGTACAAATTTGAAGCTCTTTATAAAAAATATATATGCAAGAGATCCACAAAAAATATTTATTATCTTAATATATTAATGTACGCCTCAGTAAATTATCTAATTATTTAATGGTTTACTTTTGTATGTGAACATTTAAAAAAAATTAGATTACATCTTCATATAAATCCCTTGTAAATAATAATTGTTTAGTTTCTGCGAGATTGGAGTAACATCTGTGTTTATAAAAGTCAATTCCATTAAACCAAATCTCTTTGTTTTAACAAATAAACAAAAATATACTAAATAATTTTAAACAAGTTTTAAGTTTAGTATAGTTTTTGAATAATTTAGTTTTGTTAAACATATTATTCATATATATATATATATATATATATATATATATATATATATATATATATATATATATATATATATATATATATATATATACACAGTGCTTGGAGTCTCCATTCATCTGTGCTGCGCTGCCGTTGGCATGGTTGGAAGATTCAGAAAGGCCGAGAGACTTGGACACAGATGATTAAAGACTGGAGGCTCGCTTGCGCTCCATCGTACGCTTCTTCAACTGGAAACATAAACACATATTTTTATGTACAAAAATCACAATCTTCGTTTCAAAATAAACATATGTAATAAAAAAAATACAATACCTCTTGCTCCTTCTTCAAACGCTTCTCGTCGTCTTCTTGTCTCCTCCGCGCAGCCTGGTTCTCAGCCTGGGCCTCAGAAAGGGAGGTCAGGAAAGCTTCCAAGGCTCCGAAGAACTCCTCAGGCTGGCTTGTAGCCGCATCTTCTCCAAAGAGACGCACCGCTCCCTCAAATCGAGACTTCATGTCCTGCAATATTTAAAAGAATTAAAAAAAGACCTTTCATAAGTACATTATTTTCATTTTCAACTAAACCGGTTCTAGTTAACTACTGAAGATTGAAAGAGATAAAGACTCATGCAATCCCAAGTCTTCATGAAGGCCCCTATAGACTTATAAGAAAGTCTAAAACAACTAACTTAAATTGCATGCTAGTGGACTACAAAGCTGTATCTTATGGTATAATAGGACATTAAGCAATTTATTTAATTTTACCTAATAATCAAATATAATGTTTTGTTTCCAATAAACTGTTATTTCTACAAAAAAATGTATTTTTAATAATATTTAAGAGAAAATCTGGGTTTGCATTGATTACTCGAATGAATCCATTGAATAAAGTCAAAACTATAAAAGAACACAAAGACTTAGATTAAAGACGTGAAGAGCAAACATCAACTGACCTGGAACTGATCCTCGAGCTCGGTGAACTTGCTATTGGAAGGCATCGTGGGGAGCTGAGTACGCTGGTAGTCCATCTCGCGGCGGGTGTCTCCCAGGCCCACTCGCAAGGTGGCCATGTCCTTCTCCGGCTGTCCCAGGGAAACCTTGGATGCTTCAAGCAGGAGCACAACCTTGAACTATTGAAATTTTATCAATTAATATATGTAAATTTATTTATTGTAATTGCAATAAATCATGTTTTATGTAAATATTAAATATTTTTAACAGAAAGTATTCGGTGGAACTCTATTATAATATTTATAAAAGTATGACAATAGTCATATAGACAATAGACGATACTGAGATGTGTGCTTTCTTCAACCGTTTCACGTAGAGTATAAAAATGAAAAATTTGAAACAATCACAATTTGATGCAAATGACTTAGAGTTTGTTGTTACCTTGGACTCCAGAACCTGCACGAGGTAGTGCAAGAGAGTGGTGTTACGAGCCTGGCTCGACTTTGTGTCAGCCAGTCGATTGAGAGATGCTGAATAAACCAAAGTTGAAATCATTATATTCAATTCATACAGCATAATATATACAGAAATTTATTTGTTTTAAATTCAAGACATATTTATCTTGAAAATCAATCAGATATATTTCGATATTTATAACAATCGATGGTAAATTACTGCACTTTGCAGTAATAAAATACTAGGGACCAATATTTCAACAACTCAATTTCATTTAATTACATATAGCTAAACAGTTTGAGGAGTGTCAGAGATGATTTGTAGAGTATACACAATTAGAGTATACACAGATAAAGTAAAACACAGATATTGCAGATGCGAAAGGGAGGGAACGTTTATAGACTAGGTGTTATTCTAAAGGGTTACGATTTTATATTATTTTTGACATTTTATCACACTACAAACTGGAAAAGCCGCTCCACACCCTCAACGAGGAACTCTGATGGCGCTCTGAAATCTAAACAATTTGATTTTATATGTTCAAAGTACAAATAAAGTGTTTAAAAATATTTCTTAAAATAATCATTTGAATCTACGACCAACCAAAGAAAGTGTGTTTTGTTTGTAACATATTTATGAAATTTCATTTTAGAAATCATGAACTTATATATGAAAATCAACTATTTAGTTTCCATAGAGCTATCAATATATATATAAATGTCACTCTTCATAAATCTGATCAATTTCCCGCGCACTTCACTTTTACGATAGAAATTCAATTTTATCATTTGACATATGCGAGTCTTCATTCTGTAAAGTCGATCAAAATTAACGCAAGATATTGCCTAGCGACATCTGTTGGTTTTTGAAGCCTATAGAAGGAATCTGTACATTTTATCTTTTTTTTTATTTATAAAAATTCGTTCATTCCTCAATAGATGTCTAATTAAGATATTGCCTAGCGACATCTGTTGGTTTTTGAAGCCTATAGAAGGAATCTGTACATTTTTTATTTTGTTTTATTTATAAAAATTCGTTCATTCCTCAATAGATGTCTAAATAAAATTTTGCTTAGCGACATCTGTTGGATTTTGATGATATTTGTTTTAAAAAATGAGAAATTCCAAGCAAATAGAAGGAATCTGTACATTTTTACTATTTTATGATTTATAAAAATTCGTTCATTTCTCAATAGATGTCTAATTCAGATATTACCTAGCGACATCTGTTGGTTTATATTTAAACTCTTTTTAAAAAGTGTCATAAATCACTGACAGGACCGACGCGTCCGCTGCTCACTGCACAGCCCTGCAGGACTTCCCGGGATTCTTGGCTGCAAGCTGTCACGCGAGCCGCGGAGATAGTACTTTATTAACATTTTTTTCTACGTACAGGATGTTAAAAAACCGAATTAAAGGTCGTAAAAATGTCGTGTAGCCTGATAACACAAAATCAGTATCCAATATTTAATGTGATTCAGCACTTGTGAGTCGCGCAGCTCTGGTCCCATGAAAGAGTTGCTGGAGTCCTGGACAGGAAACGTTCTGCCCCAGAAACTGAGCTTGTGCCTCGCCTGGCTGCCGCTGCTGCCGCCTGGGACTATGCCTCTGCATCACTGGGTACTGCCCTGACGTGAGCTTGCAGGTATGTAACCTACTTAGTTTACAGATGATACTATTGTACCCTATAGTACTACATACATTAACTTTATATATCAACTAGAGGATGGATGCTTGCTTGTATTAGTTTTAATCTGCTTTTCACTAGTGTTTAACTTATAATTTGCTGACAAATGTCTTTAGAGACATTCCTTTTTATTATGAAAATATACTCTTAATATTAAACATATCGTGTGTGTATTATTTTATTCATTAAATAAATTAAAAAATACAGTATAAATGCATAATTAATATAGGCACTATTGAATAACACAAACAAACTCTAAAATTATATAATGTAATCAAATAGTCATATCAAATCAACCTAATTTTATAGTGTTATTGTACTTTGGAGTGTTTTTATACAATAATTGATTCATTCTAAATTGAAACATGTTTATTAAGTGATAAAAGTTCACAAAATTATAAAATATATGATTTAGCTTAAGCCAGGCTGGCATAATACATTTGATTGAATAGTTAAATGACAAATGTGTGCTTTTCAGGTTCTTTACTGGATGAGAGTGTGTATCCGTCACTGTGCTCGCGGCTGGTGAGGGCACTGGCAATGGCTCTGCTCTGTTCTGCCGCATCCATGGGCAGGCGCGTGGGCGCTGGCCCTGCCGGCCTTGGCGCCCTCCCTTGTCTTGAAGAGTGCATGCAGACTATTCCCGTTAAACATGATTTCAGCCCTACAGGTTAGCTCACTGACCAGTTTCACATATGATACCCGTTGAAAATATATCAAAATAGAATATGAGTTGACCTTAATCCAAATAATCATATTAATAGTTGGGCACAATGATTACCTAACATCATTAAGAACGGCCACTACAATTTATTTTTTCATGTATTCAGTCTATAAATATGTCTATGACACTTTTATTAGTATGATTGTGATGGTTTTTTTTTTTTACCTTCTGATTATGCTAAATTGTGCAGGACCTCGGGGACTGGTGTGCCGGCTGGGAACAGATTCTGGGAGCACTGAACCGAGCACTACAGCCCCACCGGCTGTGTGGCTCAACCGCTAACCTCCTCATGCGCACATTGAGACCCATTACAGCTCCTGAAAGGTATGTCATGCTATCCTTATTACTCACCAGGCAGCCTCGGTTTGCCAGAATTGACAGTAATCCGGATGAAGTATTTATTGAGTTAGTTGAGTTAGTGAGTTGGGTATAGCACCTAGATTGCAGGACTTCCTTGTAAGATTTATTTTAATTTCATAATAAACACAATTCTTCAGAGGAAATAGCTTTTTTCAATAGAATTGCAGTTGCATAAGAATTTTAGTAAGCACAACTTGTGCAGCACAGGCATAAGTTTTAGGATGGTATAATGTATGAAGTGATATATGATAGTGAAAATTTCGGTGAATCTTAGGTTTTGTATGAGGGTAGCAGTGCAGAAGGTGTCTTTTTTCTTCAAATTTAACATCCCAACTAGGTAAATAGTACCTGCAATGCAGATTGATTGAGGAGATAAATTATTTTCTTATCCAAGCAAATTACTTTAGATAATCACGTTATTAGTAGGAATTTGAACATTTTCATAATTAATATTAATACATCTGAAAATAGCACCGAGATTCCAGGACTTCCTTATAAAAGGTTTTATTTTCATAATAAACACAATTCTTCAGAGGAAATAGCTTTTTTTCAATAGAATTGCAGTTTCATAAGAATTTTAGTAAGCCCAACTTGTGCAGCACAGGCATAAGTTGTAGGATGGTATAATGTATGAAAAGATATATGGTAGTGAAAATTTCGGTGAATCTTAGGTTCTGTATGAGGATAGCAGTGCAGAAGACGTTTTTTTTCTTCAAATTTAACATCCCAACTAGGTAAATAGTACCTGCAATGCAGATTGATTGAGGATATAAATTATTTTCTTATCCAAGCTAATTACTTTAGATAATCACGTTTTTAGAAGGAATTTGAACATTTTTATAATTCATATTAATACAGATGAAAATAGCACCGAGATTGCAGGACTTCCTTATAAAAGGTTTTATTTTCATAATAAACACAATTCTTCAGAGGAAATAGCTTTTTTTCAATAGAATTGCAGTTGCATAAGAATTTTAGTAAGCACAACTTGTGCAGCACAGGCATAAGTTGTAGGATGGTATAATGTATGAAGTGATATATGATAGTGAAAATTTCGGTGAATCTTAGGTTTTGTATGAGGATAGCAGTTCAGAAGGTGTCTTTTTTCTTCAAATTTAACATCCCAGTAAGGTAAATAATGCCAGAAATTCAGATTGATCGAGGAGAATAATTATTTTTTTATCCAAGCAAATTACTTTAGATAATCGCTTTTTTAGTAGGAATTTGAACATTTTTATAATTAATATTAATACATCTGAAAATAGCTTCGAGATTGCAGGACTTCCTTATAAAAGGTTTTATTTTTATAATAAACGAAATTCTTCGGAGGAAATAGCTTTTTTCAATAGAAAGAGCAAAAGTATGTATATGGATGGTTGAATGTATGAAAAGACATATGAAATTGAAAATTTTGGTGAATCTTAGGTTTTGTATGAGGATAGCAGTGCAGGAGGTGTTTTTTTTCGTTAAATTTAATATCCCGATTAGGGATACCGGGTATATAGTACCAGCAGTGCAGACTGACCGAGGAGTTAAATATTTGATTATTAAACTAATTTCGTATGGAAAATCACGTTTTGATTAGGAATTTGAACATTTTTATATTTAATATTAATAGATATGAAAATAGCACCATGATTGCAGGACTTCCTTATAAAAGGTTTTATTTTCATAATAAACACAATTCTTCAGAGGAAATAGCTTTTTTTCAATAGAATTGCAGTTTCATAAGAATTTTAGTAAGCCCAACTTGTGCAGCACAGGCATAAGTTGTAGGATGGTATAATGTATGAAAAGATATATGGTAGTGAAAATTTCGGTGAATCTTAGGTTCTGTATGAGGATAGCAGTGCAGAAGACGTTTTTTTTCTTCAAATTTAACATCCCAACTAGGTAAATAGTACCTGCAATGCAGATTGATTGAGGATATAAATTATTTTCTTATCCAAGCTAATTACTTTAGATAATCACGTTTTTAGAAGGAATTTGAACATTTTTATAATTCATATTAATACAGATGAAAATAGCACCGAGATTGCAGGACTTCCTTATAAAAGGTTTTATTTTCATAATAAACACAATTCTTCAGAGGAAATAGTTTTTTTCAATAGAATTGCAGTTGCATAAGAATTTTAGTAAGCACAACTTGTGCAGCACAGGCATAAGTTTTAGGATGGTATAATGTATGAAGTGATATATGAAATTGAAAATTTCGGTGAATCTTAGGTTTTGTATAGGATAGCAGTGTAGGAGGTGTCTTTTTTCTTCAAATTTAACATCCCAGTAAGGTAAATAATGCCTGAAATTCAGATTGATCGAGGAGAATAATAATTTTTTTATCCAAGCAAATTACTTTAGATAATCGCTTTTTTAGTAGGAATTTAAACATTTTTAAAATTAATATTAATACATCTGAAAATAACACTGAGATTGCAGGACTTCCTTATAAAAGGTTTTATTTTCATAATAAACACAATTCTTCAGAGGAAATAGCTTTTTTTCAATAGAAAGTGCAGTTTCATAAGAATTTTAGTAAGCACAACTTGTGCAGCACAGGCATAAGTTTTAGGATGTCATAATGTAGGAAGTGATATATGAAATTGAAAATTTCGGTGAATCTGAGGTTTTGTATAGGATAGCAATGTAGGAGGTGTCTTTTTTCTTCAAATTTAACATCCCAGTAAGGTAAATAGTACCTGAAATTCAGATTGATCGAGGAGATAAATTATTTTTTTATCCAAGCAAATTACTTTAGATAATCACGTTTTTAGAAGGAATTTGAACATTTTTATAATTTCTATTAATACATTTGGTAATAGCACTTAAGTATGGTAGAATGTATGAAGATATAAACGAAATTGATAATTACAAGCAAATGCCTTTGGATAATATCGTTTTTAGTAGGATTTGAACATTTTTATAATTTCTATTAATACATTTGGTAATAGCACTTAAGTATGGTAGAATGTATGGAGATATAAACGAAATTGATAATTAAAAGCAAATGCCTTTGGATAATATCGTTTTTAGTAGGAATTTGAACATTTTTATAATTTCTACCAATACATTTGGTAATAGCATTAAGTATGGTAAAATGTATGAAGATATAAACGAAATTGATAATTACAAGCAAATGCCTTTGGATAATATCGTTTTTAGTAGGAATTTGAACATTTTTATAATTTCTATTAATTTATTTGGTAATAGCACTTAAGTATGGTAGAATGTATGGAGATATAAACGAAATTGATAATTACAAGCAAATGCCTTTGGATAATATCGTTTTTAGTAGGAATTTGAACATTTTTATAATTTCTATCAATACATTTGGTAATAGCACTTAAGTATGGTAGAATGTATGAAGATATAAACGAAATTGATAATTACAAGCAAATGCCTTTGGATAATATCGTTTTTAGTAGGAATTTGAACATTTTTATAATTTCTACCAATACATTTGGTAATAGCATTCAATATGGTAGAATGTATGAAGATATAAACGAAATTGATAATTACAAGCAAATGCCTTTGGATAATATCGTTTTTAGTAGGAATTTGAACATTTTTATAATTTCTATTAATACATTTGGTAATAGCACTTAAGTATGGTAGAATGTATGGAGATATAAACGAAATTGATAATTACAAGCAAATGCCTTTGGATAATATCGTTTTTAGTAGGAATTTGAACATTTTTATAATTTCTATCAATACATTTGGTAATAGCATTAAGTATCGTAGAATGTATGAAGATATAAACGAAATTGATAATTACAAGCAAATGCCTTTGGATAATATCGTTTTTAGTAGGAATTTGAACATTTTTATAATTTCTATTAATACATTTGGTAATAGCACTTAAGTATGGTAGAATGTATGAAGATATAAACGAAATTGATAATTACAAGCAAATGCCTTTGCATAATATCGTTTTTAGTAGGAATTTGAACATTTTTATAATTTCTATCAATACATTTGGTAATAGCACTTAAGTATGGTAGAATGTATGAAGATATAAACGAAATTGATAATTACAAGCAAATGCCTTTGGATAATATCGTTTTTAGTAGGAATTTGAACATTTTTATAATTTCTATTAATACATTTGGTAATAGCACTTAAGTATGGTAGAATGTATGAAGATATAAACGAAATTGATAATTACAAGCAAATGCCTTTGGATAATATCGTTTTTAGTAGGAATTTGAACATTTTTATAATTTCTACCAATACATTTGGTAATAGCACTTAAGTATGGTAGAATGTATGAAGATATAATCGAAATTGATAATTACAAGCAAATGCCTTTGGATCATATCGTTTTTAGTAGGAATTTGAACATTTTTATAATTTCTACCAATACATTTGGTAATAGCATTAAGTATGGTAGAATGTATGAAGATATAAACGAAATTGATAATTACAAGCAAATGCCTTTGGATAATATCGTTTTTAGTAGGAATTTGAACATTTTTATAATTTCTATTAATACATTTGGTAATAGCACTTAAGTATGGTAGAATGTATGGAGATATAAACGAAATTGATAATTACAAGCAAATGCCTTTGGATAATATCGTTTTTAGTAGGAATTTGAACATTTTTATAATTTCTATCAATACATTTGGTAATAGCATTAAGTATGGTAGAATGTATGAAGATATAAACGAAATTGATAATTACAAGCAAATGCCTTTGGATAATATCGTTTTTAGTAGGATTTGAACATTTTTATAATTTCTATTAATACATTTGGTAATAGCACTTAAGTATGGTAGAATGTATGGAGATATAAACGAAATTGATAATTAAAAGCAAATGCCTTTGGATAATATCGTTTTTAGTAGGAATTTGAACATTTTTATAATTTCTACCAATACATTTGGTAATAGCATTAAGTATGGTAAAATGTATGAAGATATAAACGAAATTGATAATTACAAGCAAATGCCTTTGGATAATATCGTTTTTAGTAGGAATTTGAACATTTTTATAATTTCTATTAATTTATTTGGTAATAGCACTTAAGTATGGTAGAATGTATGGAGATATAAACGAAATTGATAATTACAAGCAAATGCCTTTGGATAATATCGTTTTTAGTAGGAATTTGAACATTTTTATAATTTCTATCAATACATTTGGTAATAGCACTTAAGTATGGTAGAATGTATGAAGATATAAACGAAATTGATAATTACAAGCAAATGCCTTTGGATAATATCGTTTTTAGTAGGAATTTGAACATTTTTATAATTTCTACCAATACATTTGGTAATAGCATTAAATATGGTAGAATGTATGAAGATATAAACGAAATTGATAATTACAAGCAAATGCCTTTGGATAATATCGTTTTTAGTAGGAATTTGAACATTTTTATAATTTCTACCAATACATTTGGTAATAGCATTCAATATGGTAGAATGTATGAAGATATAAACGAAATTGATAATTACAAGCAAATGCCTTTGGATAATATCGTTTTTAGTAGGAATTTGAACATTTTTATAATTTCTATTAATACATTTGGTAATAGCACTTAAGTATGGTAGAATGTATGGAGATATAAACGAAATTGATAATTACAAGCAAATGCCTTTGGATAATATCGTTTTTAGTAGGAATTTGAACATTTTTATAATTTCTATTAATACATTTGGTAATAGCACTTAAGTATGGTAGAATGTATGGAGATATAAACGAAATTGATAATTACAAGCAAATGCCTTTGGATAATATCGTTTTTAGTAGGAATTTGAACATTTTTATAATTTCTACCAATACATTTGGTAATAGCATTAAGTATGGTAGAATGTATGAAGATATAAACGAAATTGATAATTACAAGCAAATGCCTTTGGATAATATCGTTTTTAGTAGGAATTTGAACATTTTTATAATTTCTATTAATACATTTGGTAATAGCACTTAAGTATGGTAGAATGTATGAAGATATAAACGAAATTGATAATTACAAGCAAATGCCTTTGCATAATATCGTTTTTAGTAGGAATTTGAACATTTTTATAATTTCTATCAATACATTTGGTAATAGCACTTAAGTATGGTAGAATGTATGAAGATATAAACGAAATTGATAATTACAAGCAAATGACTTTGCATAATATCGTTTTTAGTAGGAATTTGAACATTTTTATAATTTCTATCAATACATTTGGTAATAGCACTTAAGTATGGTAGAATGTATGAAGATATAAACGAAATTGATAATTACAAGCAAATGCCTTTGGATAATATCGTTTTTAGTAGGAATTTGAACATTTTTATAATTTCTATCAATACATTTGGTAATAGCATTAAGTATGGTAGAATGTATGAAGATATAAACGAAATTGATAATTACAAGCAAATGCCTTTGGATAATATCGTTTTAAGTAGGAATTTGAACATTTTTATAATTTCTATCAATACATTTGGTAATAGCATTAAGTATCGTAGAATGTATGAAGATATAAACGAAATTGATAATTACAAGCAAATGCCTTTGCATAATATCGTTTTTAGTAGGAATTTGAACATTTTTATAATTTCTATCAATACATTTGGTAATAGCACTTAAGTATGGTAGAATGTATGAAGATATAAACGAAATTGATAATTACAAGCAAATGCCTTTGCATAATATCGTTTTTAGTAGGAATTTGAACATTTTTATAATTTCTATCAATACATTTGGTAATAGCACTTAAGTATGGTAGAATGTATGAAGATATAAACGAAATTGATAATTACAAGCAAATGCCTTTGCATAATATCGTTTTTAGTAGGAATTTGAACATTTTTATAATTTCTATCAATACATTTGGTAATAGCACTTAAGAGGGCTACTTTTTCAAAAATTCCGTTTTCATTCACCAACCCGGACACCAGAGGTCTCTAGCGTAGCTTTCAATTGGAAACTGAATGACAGTTCTAGTTGGACTAAGTTTTGTTATTTATGGTCAATTATCAAAGAAGAATTTTTTTTTTTTAATATTTAATAAATTTATATTGTTGATTTTTCTTTTCAAATATTCAAAAAGGAATAAATATTTATAAACATTTTAAAATAATTATTGTCATATTTAACTTATTGAAATTATGCTATAAAGCCACATTTCCATGGGATTTTTTTGTAAACTTTGCGTGAATTCAGTAAAATTGCAATAAATCGACCACTACTTTACCTTTTTACAAAAAAAATTCCAAACAAGAAATATAAATATTCACACTGAAGTCAAAATCCGTTGTTGGAGGTTCCATATTTGAGTTTTTTGATCATTTTCTCGTACCTTTTGCGAAAAATCGAATGCACCAACCAAAAAAATTTAAATGCAAAAAGTTAGATAAATCCCTTCTTCCAAACGGAAGCTTTTTTTTATTTCTAATAAATACTCAATACTCTAAAAAAATCAGTTTTCAACATACAAAAATAAAGTGACATAATACATATATAAATATATATATATATATATAATATATATATGTATATATACACGCATATATATATATACATATATATATATACTTATATGTATGTATGTATATATATATATATATATTTATTTAGACATATGTATGTAAATTATAATAAAAAGGCCCAAATATATATAATGAAAACACACATCTCACCAAAAACATTTATTTATTATTAATTGAACAAATATATGACACTGGACAGAAATCTGAACATTATACAGGTTATTTCTTTTCTTCTTCATCCAGTGCCTCTCTTCATTGGAGGCTTAGTAATGTGCAATTGTCCTTGTACTTGAAAATACCATTCGTGGTGGACGTTTATAGTAATATTCTGTTTTTTATCTATTTTCCAAAATTTTAATTTTTTGTTGAGAATTGCTTCTTCAACACTTGTTCCCGATATTGATAGTGGATATTTTACTTCCACAATTTTATCACCACTAATTCCATCAGGTGTTGACGATCTATCAAAGGGACACAATTCTAAAAAAAGAAGGAATTTACTAACTGACAAGATGATTATTCACGACAGTTTTCTTATTTTTCCTCCAATCGATTGATTTACAAGACACTAGTAATATATAAAATAAATTTACTCGTTTCGCTTTTGGATTCTTAGTATGTATATGAAAGCGAGTATTTTCTTGGCATTTTGAATTTTGTCACAAACTGTCCGTCGCCACTGTACATGCAATTATGAATTTTTAGGTTAGACTTCGTTATGATCTCACGACCAATGACTGTTAGACCAGGCATCCTCAACCTCCAGCCCGAAACACGTATTCCAAAGTGAAATATGCAAGAAATGTATATAGAAATCGACTTACTGATTCTCACCTTGATAACGTATTGAGAGTAGTGTGTAGCAATTATAAACCCGATTTTTCTAAAATAAAAAAGTTTTATCTCAATATCATACTAAATTTGAAATAGGCGTTTGGATATATTTAGGTTTTAAAGATTAAGATTTAATACATGGGAAATAAGTGTAAAACCAAGTCCCCACTAACTAATTGCCTGAAAAAAGCCATTACTCAAAAATATTGCATGTGTGACTTGTAAGAAAAAAAATGTTGAGTATCACTGGGTCGGGTATTACGGTCGCAAATTGATCCTGTGTCGAAATTGTCATTTGTACAAAGTAGCTATGTTGCCAAATTGACATCTTAGAGAGAGACATGCTTTCAATGCAATGTTGCCAATACTAACAACGACAAACGAGCACAGTAGCCTAAGCTGTCATCTGCTCCGTTCTCTATGGATCAAGCATGGCTGACTACGTCACAAATATTCTAAGTAGATTTTTAAATAAAATACATTTTTGTATTTTACTCGCAAAATACGCACAAATTTAATACAATTAATGTTTAAAAAGTGACATGATGAGCTTAAATATCTTTTTTAATAGATGTCAAGCCTTGTACAGCGATAAATCAACCAATAACGATTTTTAAATACCGAGAAACGAATTGGCGTCATGCTCGCTTGGAGGCTATCTCCGTTCTGACAGAAATAGAGGACCGTTTTACTTGGAGAAATCGTGTCATTTGATTTATTTAATTCTTAGTTTATTATTCTATTGATAGAGTTGATTTTCTTACAGAGTATTAAAAAAATATTAAATTATATTTATCTATTTTTTATTATTTAATTAACGTCCATTTTCAGGGTAAAATAAAATCTTGAAGATGTTGAAAAATTGGATAAAATGACGACTTTTTAAAACCAAAGTTTGATAAAGATTTTTTTTTTTTTAATTTTTAAATTAATAAGGCGCACATGGTTTATATTTAATCTTTTAATTCCAATTGAAAAAAAGACTTTTAAATGTTAAGGATTCTTGGAAAATGTACCGGACGAATCTCACAATTCCTACACTTCAATCGGAAAAACACACATTTATCATATTAATAGTAAATTTATAAGGAATAAAAATATATTGTGTTCGGAAGAAAGAATGTATCTAACTTTTTGCATTAAAATTTTTTTGATTAGTGCAGTCGATTTTTCGCAAAATCGACTTGAAAATGATCAAAAAAACTCGAGAAGTGGGACTTGGCCCTTAAGTATGGTAGAATGTATGAAGATATAAACGAAATTGATAATTACAAGCAAATGCCTTTGCATAATATCGTTTTTAGTAGGAATTTGAACATTTTTATAATTTCTATCAATACATTTGGTAATAGCACTTAAGTATGGTAGAATGTATGAAGATATAAACGAAATTGATAATTACAAGCAAATGCCTTTGCATAATATCGTTTTTAGTAGGAATTTGAACATTTTTATAATTTCTATCAATACATTTGGTAATAGCACTTAAGTATGGTAGAATGTATGAAGATATAAACGAAATTGATAATTACAAGCAAATGCCTTTGCATAATATCGTTTTTAGTAGGAATTTGAACATTTTTATAATTTCTATCAATACATTTGGTAATAGCACTTAAGTATGGTAGAATGTATGAAGATATAAACGAAATTGATAATTACAAGCAAATGCCTTTGCATAATATCGTTTTTAGTAGGAATTTGAACATTTTTATAATTTCTATCAATACATTTGGTAATAGCACTTAAGTATGGTAGAATGTATGAAGATATAAACGAAATTGATAATTACAAGCAAATGCCTTTGCATAATATCGTTTTTAGTAGGAATTTGAACATTTTTATAATTTCTATCAATACATTTGGTAATAGCACTTAAGTATGGTAGAATGTATGAAGATATAAACGAAATTGATAATTACAAGCAAATGCCTTTGGATAATATCGTTTTTAGTAGGAATTTGAACATTTTTATAATTTCTATTAATACATTTGGTAATAGCACTTAAGTATGGTAGAATGTATGGAGATATAAACGAAATTGATAATTACAAGCAAATGCCTTTGGATAATATCGTTTTTAGTAGGAATTTGAACATTTTTATAATTTCTATTAATACATTTGGTAATAGCACTTAAGTATGGTAGAATGTATGGAGATATAAACGAAATTGATAATTACAAGCAAATGCCTTTGGATAATATCGTTTTTAGTAGGAATTTGAACATTTTTATAATTTCTATTAATACATTTGGTAATAGCACTTAAGTATGGTAGAATGTATGGAGATATAAACGAAATTGATAATTACAAGCAAATGCCTTTGGATAATATCGTTTTTAGTAGGAATTTGAACATTTTTATAATTTCTACCAATACATTTGGTAATAGCATTAGGTATGGTAAAATGTATGAAGATATAAACGAAATTGATAATTACAAGCAATTGCCTTTGGATAATATCGTTTTTAGTAGGAATTTGAACATTTTTTTAATTTCTACCAATACATTTGGTAATAGCATTAAGTATGGTAGAATGTATGAAGATATAAACGAAATTGATAATTACAAGCAAATGCCTTTGGATAATATCGTTTTTAGTAGGAATTTGAACATTTTTATAATTTCTATCAATGCATTTGGTAATAGCACTTAAGTATGGTAGAATGTATGAAGATATAAACGAAATTGATAATTACAAGCAAATGCCTTTGGATAATATCGTTTTTAGTAGGAATTTGAACATTTTTATAATTTCTATCAATACATTTGGTAATAGCATTAAGTATCGTAGAATGTATGAAGATATAAACGAAATTGATAATTACAAGCAAATGCCTTTGGATAATATCGTTTTTAGTAGGAATTTGAACATTTTTATAATTTCTACCAATACATTTGGTAATAGCATTAAGTATCGTAGAATGTATGAAGATATAAACGAAATTGATAATTACAAGCAAATGCCTTTGGATAATATCGTTTTTAGTAGGAATTTGAACATTTTTATAATTTCTATCAATACATTTGGTAATAGCATTAAGTATCGTAGAATGTATGAAGATATAAACGAAATTGATAATTACAAGCAAATGCCTTTGGATAATATCGTTTTTAGTAGGAATTTGAACATTTTTATAATTTCTATTAATACATTTGGTAATAGCACTTAAGTATGGTAGAATGTATGGAGATATAAACGAAATTGATAATTACAAGCAAATGCCTTTGGATAATATCGTTTTTAGTAGGAATTTGAACATTTTTATAATTTCTATTAATACATTTGGTAATAGCACTTAAGTATGGTAGAATGTATGGAGATATAAACGAAATTGATAATTACAAGCAAATGCCTTTGGATAATATCGTTTTTAGTAGGAATTTGAACATTTTTATAATTTCTATAAATACATTTGGTAATAGCACTTAAGTATGGTAGAATGTATGGAGATATAAACGAAATTGATAATTAAAAGCAAATGCCTTTGGATAATATCGTTTTTAGTAGGAATTTGAACATTTTTATAATTTCTATTAATACATTTGGTAATAGCACTTAAGTATGGTAGAATGTATGGAGATATAAACGAAATTGATAATTAAAAGCAAATGCCTTTGGATAATATCGTTTTTAGTAGGAATTTGAACATTTTTATAATTTCTACCAATACATTTGGTAATAGCATTAAGTATGGTAAAATGTATGAAGATATAAACGAAATTGATAATTACAAGCAAATGCCTTTGGATAATATCGTTTTTAGTAGGAATTTGAACATTTTTATAATTTCTATTAATTTATTTGGTAATAGCACTTAAGTATGGTAGAATGTATGAAGATATAAACGAAATTGATAATTACAAGCAAATGCCTTTGGATAATATCGTTTTTAGTAGGAATTTGAACATTTTTATAATTTCTATTAATACATTTGGTAATAGCACTTAAGTATGGTAGAATGTATGGAGATATAAACGAAATTGATAATTAAAAGCAAATGCCTTTGGATAATATCGTTTTTAGTAGGAATTTGAACATTTTTATAATTTCTACCAATACATTTGGTAATAGCATTAAGTATGGTAAAATGTATGAAGATATAAACGAAATTGATAATTACAAGCAAATGCCTTTGGATAATATCGTTTTTAGTAGGAATTTGAACATTTTTATAATTTCTATTAATTTATTTGGTAATAGCACTTAAGTATGGTAGAATGTATGGAGATATAAACGAAATTGATAATTACAAGCAAATGCCTTTGGATAATATCGTTTTTAGTAGGAATTTGAACATTTTTATAATTTCTATTAATACATTTGGTAATAGCACTTAAGTATGGTAGAATGTATGAAGATATAAACGAAATTGATAATTACAGGCAAATGCCTTTGGATAATATCGTTTTTAGTAGGAATTTGAACATTTTTATAATTTCTATTAATACATTTGGTAATAGCACTTAAGTATGGTAGAATGTATGGAGATATAAACGAAATTGATAATTAAAAGCAAATGCCTTTGGATAATATCGTTTTTAGTAGGAATTTGAACATTTTTATAATTTCTATCAATACATTTGGTAATAGCATTAAGTATGGTAGAATGTATGAAGATATAATCGAAATTGTTAATTACAATTACAGTAAAAAAAGTTAACAAAATCACTAGATGTCTATAGTAGACACATGAAGAGTGACATCTATCGATGTGCTAAAATATCAATTTAATTGATAGGAGATAAATTAGTTTCTATGCCTATGTTTTGAAGTATAATATGTAACTATTTCAAACTAGTAAGATGTAACAACGCAATATCTTAATAATATTTCGTCAGTAATACATCATACATTCAATATCAATATAAAAACCAATGTAAAAAAAAACATGGGACTAGTAAAAGGATTAGAGAATGACCGAAGTTAAATTGTCAAGTTCATACAAAAACACACTTCTTCAAAGTAAATTTAAGTCTCATGGGAGTTAATGTGAACCCCTTCAGGTTCAAATCAGGAGAGACAGGTAAAAAGAATAGGGAGGCAGAATGAATAAAGATATATATGAAATAAATATTTAAATATTTTAAGTAAGCAAATTCCTTTAGATAATCATGTTTTTAGTAGGAAATTGAAGATATTTATTATTCATATAAAATAGTATTTTTTCAATAGAAATTGAAGTTTAATAGGAATTTTAGTAAACACAAGCTGCCGAGCACAGGCAAAAGTATCAGGATCGCAGAATGTATGAAGAGATATTTGAAATTGAAAATGACCGTAGAAATAAAGCTTAGGTTTTATATCAGGGCAGCAGAACGCTGCAGGCGGTAACTTTTTTTCAAATTTGTCAACACAATTATGGAAATTGGGTAAAAAGTACCAGGATTGCAGACTGACACTGAGGAGATAAATATTTTTTATTCAAGTAAGCGAATTACTCTAGAAAATCATGTTTTTAGTAGGAATATGAAGATTTTTTCAGTTCATGTCTTTATATCTGGGAATAGCTCCAGGATTGCAAGATGCCTTGCGAGATTGAATTCATATTTACATATCTGGGAATAGCACAAGATCGCAGACTGACTGAGGAGATAAATATTTTTTTATTGCAACGGCACAGGAGGCATATTTTTGAAAAATTTCACCCCAACTATGGAGTTTCGATGAAAAGATCGCAGACCTTTCGAGGAGATATATATATATATATATGTATATACATACAAGCAAGACGTTGGGCAGACGACGCAGGAGACGCCGGAATGTGAGACGCGTACGCGGTAGGAATGGGTCCAGGTTGAATCTACTGCCATCAGTTGAAATTCGCGTTGGAGTGCTCTCAGCAGGGGCTCAGGGGAGTAGGCAGTGCTGGGCGGTCCCACGCGGGCATGGCTTGCGGGCTGGACGGCACTGCCAGAACCGGGGCGTCTGCCATCTCTGCTGCCAAGCCGGTCGTTGCTGCTCACTGCACAGGCCCTGCAGGACGTCTTCTGGGAGCCCTGGCTGGAAGTTGTCACGTGTGCCGCAGAGTTAGTTCTTTATAAACATTTTTTCACGGTACACGATGTAAGAAAACTGAAATTATAGTTCTTAAAAATGTTATGATTTATATATATATGTTATAATACAAAATCGTATCGTAATTTTCATTTAAAGTTGTGCTTATATTCATCTGTTGGTTTTTGTTGACATTTGTTTCAAGAAATGACAAATTCCAAGCATTTTGAAGGAATCTGTACATTTTTACTATTTTATGATTTATAAAGATTCGTTCATTCCTCAAAAGATGTTTTATTAAGATATTGCCAAGCGACATCTGTTGTTTTTTAGTTAAACTCTTCTCAAAAAGTGTCATAAATCACTGACAGGACCGACGCGTCCGTTGCTCACAGCTCGACCCTGCAGGACTTCCTGGCAGCCTGGCCGGAAGCTGTCACGCGAGCCGCGTAGTTAGTACTTTATTAACATCTTTTTCTACGTACAGGATGTTATAAAACCGAATTAAAGGTCGTGAAAATGTCATGTAGCCTGATAACACAAAATCAGTATCCAACATTTAATGTGTTTCAGTACTTGTGAGTCGCGCTGCCCTGGTCCCATGAAAGAGTTGCTGGAGACATGGACAGGAAACGTTCTGCCCCAGGAACTGCGGCTTTTGCTGCGAGGAGCGCTTGTGCCTCGCCTGGGACCCCGCCGGAGACTATGCCCCTGCATCACTGGGTACTGCCCTGACATGAGCTTGCTGGTATGTAACCTACTTAGTTTACTGATGATACTAATGTACTCTATAGGACTACATAAATTAACTTTATATATCAAAGGAGGGTTGCTTGCTTTTACTAGTTCTAATCTGCTTTTTACTAGTGTTTAACATTTAATTTTCAGACAAATGTCTTCAGAGGCATTCCTTTTTATTATGAAAATTTACTCTTAATATTAGACATATCAAATCCAAATCCAAATGTGTATTATTCATTAAATATTCATTAATTATTCATTAAATAAATTAAAAATTAAGTATAAATGCATAATTAATATAGGCACTATCGAATAACACAAACATACTCATAAATTATACAATGTAATCAAACAGTCATATCAAACCATCTTAATTTGTAGTGTTATTGTAATTTATAGTGTTATTTTACTATTATTGATTTATTGTAAATAGAAACATGTTTATTTTGTGATAAAAGTTCACAAAATTATTAAATATATGATTTTGCTTAAACCGGCCCGGTATAATACATTTGATTGAATAGTTAAATGACAAATGTGTGCTTTTCAGGTATTTTACTGGATGAGAGTGTGTGGGCGCTGGTTTGCCGGCCTTGGCGCGCTCTCACACCCTCCCTCCTCGGGAGTGATGCAGGGTGCATGCAGGCTATTCCTGTTGAACATGATTCCAGCCCTACAGGTCATCTCTCTGACTGGTTTCACACATGATACACATTGAAAACAAATCAAAATAGAAAATGAGTTGACCATCATCCATAAAGTCATACTGATAGCTGGCCACAATGATTACCAGACATCATTAAGAATGGCCAATAAAATTTCTTTTTTCATGTATAAAGATGTCTATGACACATTAATTAGAATGCTTTTGAAGGTTTTTTTTTAACTTCTGATTATGCTTAATTGTGCAGAGTTTTGGGGACTGGTGTGCCAGGTGGGAACAGATTCTGGGAGCAAGCGCGCTAGCGGGAACCCTGAACCGAGCACTACAGCCCCGCCGGCTGCGCTGGCCACGTGGCTCAACCGTTGACCGCCTAATGCGCACATTGTGTCCCATTGCAACTCCTGAAAGGTATGTCATACTATCCTTATTTCTCACCAGGCAGGCTATATTTTTAATTTTATTAAATTAGTTTATGAATGAAAATCATATCCTATATTAATACATCTGAGAATAGCACCAAGATTGCAGAACTTCCTTGGGAGAAGTTTTATTTTCAAATTAACACAATTCTTCACAGGAAATAGCTTTTTTCCAATAGAAAGTGCAGTTTCATAAGAATTTTAGTAAGCACAACCTGTTCAGCACTGGCATAAGTCTAAGGATAGTAGAATGTATGAAGAGATATATGAAATTGAAAATTTTGGTGAATCTTAGTTATTGTATGAGGATTGCAGTGCACAAGGTGTTTTTTTTCTTCAAATTTAACATCCCGATTACGGAAACTGGGTAAATAGTACCAGCAGTGCAGACTGACCGAGGAGATAAATATTTGATTATTCAACCAAATTCCTATAGAAAATCACGTTTTTAGTAGAAATTTACAGGAAATAGCTTAAAACAGAAAATAGCTTTTTTTCAGTAGAAAGTGCAAAAGTATGTATATGGATGGTAGAATGTATGAAATTGAATATTTTGGTGAATCCTAGATTTTGTTTCAGGATTTTCAGGAAATTTTTAAACTGACCAAGATGGCATTAAAATGTCTCAAATGATCCTCAATAGGAGGATTTTAGTTCTCATCGGGCTTGCTTCTCTACTATGTTATATCCACCGCTTATATATATAGGTTTTCCTAGTCCATGCAATATTTTTTTTTTATAGACAGCATACAATATTAAACTTCTCAGATTTCAAAATAATTATTAAAATACAATAATTTCATTTATATTAGTAAATTTGAAACCATGTCATAAATGGTAAGGTCTCAAATAAAATTTATTTTGAATCGTTCTCTCTGGGTTTCATTTATTATATTTTGTTTAATCAGTATCTCAATTTACAGTAGTGGTGCTTTTATCAGCTATTGATTTAATAATACTGTGTATCAACGTCTCAAATACTTAAATTACTTGCATTCATTCATGTCATGAGTCATCGCAACTCCAGTGGCACACTTTTATTCAATATTATAGAGTTGCAACTATTTCATACTTTTAAATAACAATCAAAACTCTCTCTCAGTTACATGGCTACGATGCAGTTAGAAGGTGCAAAATCAAATCCCACTTTTGAACCTTAAAATAATTTTGTTCACACCATAAACCTTAATTAATAAAAATGTGCATTTAATAAATAATTGTTTGTATTAATTTCCAGATCACGGCATCAGCAGTCACCACGCGCGCCCCGTGAGTGCTACTCTCCCCCGTGCCTCGGATCACACTCCTGTGAACTTGAACAACCACAAGCCCCTCTATGTGGACACTAAAGCAGAAGCTGTCTCGTAAGTCTTGCTGGAGAGAGTCTTAAATACTTATTAATGTAATTCTCAGTGAGAAATATAATTCTTAAAATAATTTAGTCTTTTTATCCAAAAAAACTATGGGCGAAATTGCATATATTTCGAAATAGCATTGAATCAGTTTTTTCTTATGAATTTGTTGCCAATGTTGTAAGTGCTATAATTTGGTTATTTTAAATTCCAGTTATCGTGCAATGTATTAGTACCGGCCACAGAACCCCGACGAGTTGGGAGAAATGCGACGATAGATGGTACGTCGGCTCCAGCCAGCGCACCGGGCGCTTTGGCACCTTCCCGGGCAACTACGTGGAGAAGATCTGACCGCCTTAGGGCAGGCTCGGAGACAAGCTGCTCCCTCGTAAGGCAGCTCCAGCCAGGAAGGTGCTACTTGATGTCAAGAATCGCATTGTTCAAATGTGGGATAGAACTTTCTCGGCGAAATAAATGGGCTAGCAAAGCAAACTGAGTTGCGCTAAGTTTGTCAAGTTAAAATAACTCACCGTCGCATTTTATACTTATGTAGATAGATAGGTACTGTAATTATGAATAAATATATACCAAAAACTAGCAGTTTATAATAAAGTCTTCTCTCATTTGTTACATTTACTGAATACAGTGTAAAGTAAATTGATAAGATTTTTACATAAATTTTCTTATTAAACAATGTAATCAATAATATATGTACCTTCTTCTACTGTTAACGTGTTATGTTTGTTCATTTACAATGCAGTTGAAATTAACTCCTGCCCCAGTACTAGCAGTTATGTTTTTAAGATTATTTTTCTATGATTATTTATAAATCGTTCAGCACCCATTGGTCACTTTGATTGTTGACAGTACTAATGTTAATACATATAGCTATCTAACTTGTATTTAATAAATATTGTGTATTGTAAGGAAAAACCAAAATCTCATCTTATGATAACACCCTTAATATAGTCGGTCTAATTAACGGAATATGTATAAAATATATTTGTGAATATGAATGCCAATCGTTTGCGTAAGAAGAAAATATTTATTTTATTTTGTAACGCACAAAGTCTTAAATTATTTGCATAAAAGAATTGAATTTTTCTCAATCCATTTTTTAATTAGACATGTCTTTTTTTTTTTATTATTATCGATATTTTCCCAGTGTTCTCCGTACTTTTCCAATACACTTAAATAATAAATAATAAAAGCTAAAATAATTAGCTCTTTATTTATATGTATTTTAATTTGAGATCGGTGTGGCTTGATGAATATTATTTTAGAGTTCTTATACAAGAAGAGGTGATTGGCGGTGCTGATATTAAATAACTGTAAATTACAAAAAGTAGGCCATGAATGTTGTCCTTTCCATAATGTCGTCATGGAATATGTTATTGTAAAAACATATAAATGTTATAAAATATTATCACATCTTTAATGTAGAATACACAGTGTAATGTTTAATTTGCCTAGATCAGGATTTTTTATGGCATGTTTATTGTATCACGTGTCAGCTAAGCATACCTCGACCGGTCTGTACTTTTGTTTAAAAAATATTAAATTGTAAACACACAGCTGACAATTTAGGCATTGCCATTTTCTATACACTTGTATGAAAAAAGCTAATATGTAAGACTTTCACGGTTGGAGAGGTTCACCTGGTTAAGTGTGAAATTTAAACACAAAGTTATTTATATGTTTTTATAAATAGCGTTTTGTGTGTTAGAGTATTTTGTTAATTTAATTGTGAATAATTGTATGTGCAAGCTTTCTTTCCAAAGATTTTAATAGTTTTTATCCAAAACTATTCACAATCATCAAATTGGTTTTAAAAAATATTGTATAGTTTTGTTATTTACTGTTAAAATTATAATAGCCGTTCAAGAGAATAATATATTCAAAGTCTAATCAAATACCTAGCACCATTATTTGACTAATGTTTTTTTAACACATTTTCACCAAAAATATTTGCATTAGTTTTTTCTCATTATGAATGGATTTGTCGTGTAATGAGATTATATCACATTAGTCACAACACATGCGACGTAGACTGTTTTGCATAAGTTGGAAAACAGACGTGCGTAGATCTAGTCACTAGCCAAATGTAATGCTATCTATTAGTAACCTCCCAGAGTAAGACTGTGCAGCGTTCGAGACCCGGGGTGGAAAAATCTAAATATCTAAATCGCAGGAAAATTTTATAGAAGAATTTTATCCTCGCTGGATCCATACTTAATCGTAGATTTATTTATCTGCTTTAGAATAACTGTTACTGAAATGTGTTCTTCCAATAATCGTATGATAATTTATATATGTATATCAAGTAAACGTAATTTTCAAAACTGAATTTTAAAATAAACTACGTCCGAGTCTAGAAAGACAGTCAAGTCGCAATACTTGCAAACTCTGTTATACTTAAAATTTTAAACAAAGCAGTAGATTACACTTTCTTGTTGTATTCAAAAATTATATTTTCTCTAAACTGAAATACGGTAATTTATTTAGACTCGTAGATAATCTATACCAAATTTTCAAATGACAATGCAATATTTCGTTGATATTTTACCGATATTGATTGCCTGAACGAATTGACAAATATAAAGACAAATAATATTGATTTAACATCATTGGATGAATATACTTTACAACTGATTTTTGTCATTTAGGCATATATGTTATTAATAAGTTATGTTAAATACGAAACCAAAAATATTGTCAACATATCATTTGAATGTTAATTATTTTATCTATTATCGTTTTGTTCTGTTAAGCCGGCGTGTAAGATTTAATTATTGTAAGGATGTACAGTGCTTTTTACCTCTTATTTGTTCATTTAATGTTTATTTTAATTTTGTAATACTCGATTCATTTCATCACAATAAATATTGTCTCTTTAAGATATCTGTATTATTGACTCTCCCATTCCCGTTCCCTCCGTGAGCGGGCGACGGCGGTAGACGCCGGAATGTGCGAAGGAAGGTTGGGTTGAAATATTGAAAAAAATTAAAAAATATATACCTCCTGTGCCATGCTGCTCTCCTAATACAAAACCCAAGTATTCCAGAATGCGAAAAATGAAAAAATAAAAAAAATATTCACGCATATATCTCCTCGTGTATCATGCTGCCCTGATACTTTTTGGCCGATTTCGCAGGTTGGGTTGACTGAAAACTCTATGAAAACGACGTTTGCTTACATAATAACCGGATACAATCGAAACGCCCGCCTCCTTAGAGCAAAACGGAACGCATCCGACCGCTCGGTCCGCTATTCCCGAAAATTCCCGTCGTTTTCATAAAATTTTCGCTCGCCCGCTCGCCGTCTCGCGGCTTTGGCGGCAAAATTTCTTTCAATATTTATGTATATATTTATTTATCTACTCGACAGGCCTGCGACCCTGATACTTTTCATCGAAACCCCACGGTTGGGTTGAAATTTTGAAAAAAATTTAAAAATATATACCTCCTGTGCCATGCTGCTCTCCTAATACAAAACCCAAGTATTCCAGAATGCGAAAAATGAAAAAATAAAAAATATATTCACGCATATATCTCCTCGTGTATTATGCTGCCCTGATACTTTTTGGCCGATTTCGCAGGTTGGGTTGACTGAAAACTCAAACTTCCTTGGGAGATGTTTTAATTTCATAATTAACACAATTCTACGCAGAAAATAACTCTTTTTCCATAGAAATTGCAGTTTATTAAGACTTTTAGTAAACACAACCTGCCGGACCCAGGCAAAAGTATTAGGATCGCAGAATGTATGAAGAGATATTTGAAATTGAAAAAGACCGCTGAAGTAAAACTTAGGTTGTGTATCAGGGCAGCAAAACGCTGCAGGAGGTAATATTTTTTCAAAATTACCAACCCAACTATGAAAATTGGGTAAAAAGTACCAGGATCGCAGACTGACTGAGGAGATAAATATTTTTTCATTCAAATAAGCCAAATACCTTAAGAAAATCATATTTTTAGTAGGAATTTGAAGATTTTTTCAATTCACGTCTTTATATCTGGGATAAGCTCCAGGATGGCAGGACTTCCTTGCGAGATGTTTAATTTTCATTATTAACACAATTCTTCACAGACAATGACTCTTTTTCAATAGAAATTGCAGTTTATTAAGACTTTTAGTAAACACAACTTGCCGGACCCAAGCAAAAGTATTAGGATTGCAGAATGTATGAAGAGATATTTGAAATTGAAAATGACTGTAGAAGTAAAACTTAGGTTTTGTATCAGGGCAGCAGAACCCTGCAGGAGGTAACTTTTTTCAAAATTACCAGCCCAACTATGGAAATTGGTTAAAAAGTACCAGGATCGCAGACTGACTGAGGAGATAAATATTTTTTCATTCAAATAAGCCAAATAAATCATATTTTTAGTAGGAATTTGAAGCTTTTTTCAATTCATGTCTTTATATCGGGGAATAGCTCCAGGATTGCAGGACTTCCTTGCGAGATGTTTTATTTTCATAATAAACACTATTCTTATTTTACATTTTTCAGAATAACCAAATAAATAAATCGAATTATTTCCATATTTTATTTATTCATTATATATTATCTTATATTGGATAAACAGTAATACATTTGTTTACAAAAATATAAAAGCCAATCACACAACTGCCTAAATAAATTATCAAAATGTTTCACGAGAACGTCCATGTTATTCAATCTTTAAAAATGCGCGTAGATTTCCAATTTAAAATAACCAATGCAGTGATTTGTTTTCAGTTTTCAAACTGCAACAGCAGATGTAATCATTATTGTTTTTGAGTTTATTTAATGAATAAACACATAAGTTATCATAGTATGAAGTCATTTTTAAGTCTTTAAAAAAAAAAAAAATTTGAGACGTCTTCGATGTGAGCTTTAGCATTAACAATATAATATGACTATCGAAAAACTTTGAGATAACGTTATCACTGCAAGGCCACATTTCCTGAACATTTTCATGCGAGATTAAGATATTTACTAATAAATGTTTGGAGGTGAGTATTATGGGAAAAATATTGCTTGACACTTAGTTTAAGTAAATAGCCGGTCGATAAGGTGTAATAGATCAAAATGACAGGGTTCATAACGTCACTTATTATCTAAAAAAGAGCTATTCGTATTAGAAGATTGTATTATATTCTACATACAACTAGGTCCTACTTTATTCTGTTAATATTACGAGAAAATTATCTTAGTACTCGGGTAACATAGATTAAGTTAGAATCCTGTCGTTATAAATAAAGTTCTTATTAGGTATTCTTGAAATTTTGCGAATTCTTGAAGATTTGAGGAAATGGTAAAAAAATTGTTTATCAAATTATGTAATATCAAATCCTTCTCATAAATGCACAACTTCAAACCAAAATCAAAATATTTGATAAAATCATATAAGCAATACATTACGTTATTATTCCAGGTTCATTATGTATCGGAATCGGGTAAAACTATAAAAAAATTAATTAGTCAGAAATCAAAATGATTGATAGTACATTTATATGGCGTGGACACGAATCACTTCTTGACCGTGTTGACATACTAATATTTCTATATATTAACTATCTCATTCTACCGTTCAATGACAATGTATCTCCACACAATATATTAATATCAAAAGATTAATTTATTACACATGAATAGTTAGTTAAATTTAATACATTTTTCCAAAATAAGCTATACAAGATTCAGTCATAAATATTAATAAAAAACTTAATAGAATAAATAACATTAAAATATTAGTTTAGTGCTAATTAATACAGGTAATATAAAATTAGGAAACGAGTTTGAAAATAGACATAGCAGAGATCTTTTCATGATGGTTGTTGATTTTGGTTAGCAATTTAACCTGCAAATGTATTTCAAACACATCTCCAAGTATAAATAAGCTTTTAAGCAAAAACTAGCAACAATATAGGTGTAATATTTAAAGTCAAAATGGTAGTATACAATATTTAGTAATAAGCATATTCATCAAATAAATTAGTCGTAATATTCAAAAAAAAAAACATACAAATCCTAAAGACAACAAAAACAATATGGCAAAAATATATTTTGAATAAAAATACAATAATAAATATAAATAGCATAGACGACACGAAAAGAGTTAATTTCTGGATGTTAAGCAGTCAAGTATTTTTTTCATAATAAATAAAGATATCAAAACTTATAGATAAATTAAGAGCAAACTAGGAAAAATCCAATATTAATATATATATACACGGCAAAAAACTAAAAGTATTTTATTACATCAGAAATATTGAATATGTTAAAAAATCATCATTCGAAGTAGACACCATCAAAGAGAAAGCAAAACTGAGATTCTGAAAAATGCAACGGGAAAACCCATGCCTATTGTAGAGAGTGAAAAGAAGTAATAATGAGAAGACGCTTGACCGATGGTTTATGTATGTTTATGTAAATGTGTCTGCATTCTTTTGGTAAATAGTACAAATTTGAAGCTCTTTATAAAAAATATATATGCAAGAGATCCACAAAAAATATTTATTATCTTAATATATTAATGTACGCCTCAGTAAATTATCTAATTATTTAATGGTTTACTTTTGTATGTGAACATTTAAAAAAAATTAGATTACATCTTCATATAAATCCCTTGTAAATAATAATTGTTTAGTTTCTGCGAGATTGGAGTAACATCTGTGTTTATAAAAGTCAATTCCATTAAACCAAATCTCTTTGTTTTAACAAATAAACAAAAATATACTAAATAATTTTAAACAAGTTTTAAGTTTAGTATAGTTTTTGAATAATTTAGTTTTGTTAAACATATTATTCATATATATATATATATATATATATATATATATATATATATATATACACAGTGCTTGGAGTCTCCATTCATCTGTGCTGCGCTGCCGTTGGCATGGTTGGAAGATTCAGAAAGGCCGAGAGACTTGGACACAGATGATTAAAGACTGGAGGCTCGCTTGCGCTCCATCGTACGCTTCTTCAACTGGAAACATAAACACATATTTTTATGTACAAAAATCACAATCTTCGTTTCAAAATAAACATATGTAATAAAAAAAATACAATACCTCTTGCTCCTTCTTCAAACGCTTCTCGTCGTCTTCTTGTCTCCTCCGCGCAGCCTGGTTCTCAGCCTGGGCCTCAGAAAGGGAGGTCAGGAAAGCTTCCAAGGCTCCGAAGAACTCCTCAGGCTGGCTTGTAGCCGCATCTTCTCCAAAGAGACGCACCGCTCCCTCAAATCGAGACTTCATGTCCTGCAATATTTAAAAGAATTAAAAAAAGACCTTTCATAAGTACATTATTTTCATTTTCAACTAAACCGGTTCTAGTTAACTACTGAAGATTGAAAGAGATAAAGACTCATGCAATCCCAAGTCTTCATGAAGGCCCCTATAGACTTATAAGAAAGTCTAAAACAACTAACTTAAATTGCATGCTAGTGGACTACAAAGCTGTATCTTATGGTATAATAGGACATTAAGCAATTTATTTAATTTTACCTAATAATCAAATATAATGTTTTGTTTCCAATAAACTGTTATTTCTACAAAAAAATGTATTTTTAATAATATTTAAGAGAAAATCTGGGTTTGCATTGATTACTCGAATGAATCCATTGAATAAAGTCAAAACTATAAAAGAACACAAAGACTTAGATTAAAGACGTGAAGAGCAAACATCAACTGACCTGGAACTGATCCTCGAGCTCGGTGAACTTGCTATTGGAAGGCATCGTGGGGAGCTGAGTACGCTGGTAGTCCATCTCGCGGCGGGTGTCTCCCAGGCCCACTCGCAAGGTGGCCATGTCCTTCTCCGGCTGTCCCAGGGAAACCTTGGATGCTTCAAGCAGGAGCACAACCTTGAACTATTGAAATTTTATCAATTAATATATGTAAATTTATTTATTGTAATTGCAATAAATCATGTTTTATGTAAATATTAAATATTTTTAACAGAAAGTATTCGGTGGAACTCTATTATAATATTTATAAAAGTATGACAATAGTCATATAGACAATAGACGATACTGAGATGTGTGCTTTCTTCAACCGTTTCACGTAGAGTATAAAAATGAAAAATTTGAAACAATCACAATTTGATGCAAATGACTTAGAGTTTGTTGTTACCTTGGACTCCAGAACCTGCACGAGGTAGTGCAAGAGAGTGGTGTTACGAGCCTGGCTCGACTTTGTGTCAGCCAGTCGATTGAGAGATGCTGAATAAACCAAAGTTGAAATCATTATATTCAATTCATACAGCATAATATATACAGAAATTTATTTGTTTTAAATTCAAGACATATTTATCTTGAAAATCAATCAGATATATTTCGATATTTATAACAATCGATGGTAAATTACTGCACTTTGCAGTAATAAAATACTAGGGACCAATATTTCAACAACTCAATTTCATTTAATTACATATAGCTAAACAGTTTGAGGAGTGTCAGAGATGATTTGTAGAGTATACACAATTAGAGTATACACAGATAAAGTAAAACACAGATATTGCAGATGCGAAAGGGAGGGAACGTTTATAGACTAGGTGTTATTCTAAAGGGTTACGATTTTATATTATTTTTGACATTTTATCACACTACAAACTGGAAAAGCCGCTCCACACCCTCAACGAGGAACTCTGATGGCGCTCTGAAATCTAAACAATTTGATTTTATATGTTCAAAGTACAAATAAAGTGTTTAAAAATATTTCTTAAAATAATCATTTGAATCTACGACCAACCAAAGAAAGTGTGTTTTGTTTGTAACATATTTATGAAATTTCATTTTAGAAATCATGAACTTATATATGAAAATCAACTATTTAGTTTCCATAGAGCTATCAATATATATATAAATGTCACTCTTCATAAATCTGATCAATTTCCCGCGCACTTCACTTTTACGATAGAAATTCAATTTTATCATTTGACATATGCGAGTCTTCATTCTGTAAAGTCGATCAAAATTAACGCAAGATATTGCCTAGCGACATCTGTTGGTTTTTGAAGCCTATAGAAGGAATCTGTACATTTTATCTTTTTTTTTATTTATAAAAATTCGTTCATTCCTCAATAGATGTCTAATTAAGATATTGCCTAGCGACATCTGTTGGTTTTTGAAGCCTATAGAAGGAATCTGTACATTTTTTATTTTTTTTTATTTATAAAAATTCGTTCATTCCTCAATAGATGTCTAAATAAAATTTTGCTTAGCGACATCTGTTGGATTTTGATGATATTTGTTTTAAAAAATGAGAAATTCCAAGCAAATAGAAGGAATCTGTACATTTTTACTATTTTATGATTTATAAAAATTCGTTCATTCCTCAATAGATGTCTAATTCAGATATTACCTAGCGACATCTGTTGGTTTATATTTAAACTCTTTTTAAAAAGTGTCATAAATCACTGACAGGACCGACGCGTCCGCTGCTCACTGCACAGCCCTGCAGGACTTCCCGGGATTCTTGGCTGCAAGCTGTCACGCGAGCCGCGGAGATAGTACTTTATTAACATTTTTTTCTACGTACAGGATGTTAAAAAACCGAATTAAAGGTCGTAAAAATGTCGTGTAGCCTGATAACACAAAATCAGTATCCAATATTTAATGTGATTCAGCACTTGTGAGTCGCGCAGCTCTGGTCCCATGAAAGAGTTGCTGGAGTCCTGGACAGGAAACGTTCTGCCCCAGAAACTGAGCTTGTGCCTCGCCTGGCTGCCGCTGCTGCCGCCTGGGACTATGCCTCTGCATCACTGGGTACTGCCCTGACGTGAGCTTGCAGGTATGTAACCTACTTAGTTTACAGATGATACTATTGTACCCTATAGTACTACATACATTAACTTTATATATCAACTAGAGGATGGATGCTTGCTTGTATTAGTTTTAATCTGCTTTTCACTAGTGTTTAACTTATAATTTGCTGACAAATGTCTTTAGAGACATTCCTTTTTATTATGAAAATATACTCTTAATATTAAACATATCGTGTGTGTATTATTTTATTCATTAAATAAATTAAAAAATACAGTATAAATGCATAATTAATATAGGCACTATTGAATAACACAAACAAACTCTAAAATTATATAATGTAATCAAATAGTCATATCAAATCAACCTAATTTTATAGTGTTATTGTACTTTGGAGTGTTTTTATACAATAATTGATTCATTCTAAATTGAAACATGTTTATTAAGTGATAAAAGTTCACAAAATTATAAAATATATGATTTAGCTTAAGCCAGGCTGGCATAATACATTTGATTGAATAGTTAAATGACAAATGTGTGCTTTTCAGGTTCTTTACTGGATGAGAGTGTGTATCCGTCACTGTGCTCGCGGCTGGTGAGGGCACTGGCAATGGCTCTGCTCTGTTCTGCCGCATCCATGGGCAGGCGCGTGGGCGCTGGCCCTGCCGGCCTTGGCGCCCTCCCTTGTCTTGAAGAGTGCATGCAGACTATTCCCGTTAAACATGATTTCAGCCCTACAGGTTAGCTCACTGACCAGTTTCACATATGATACCCGTTGAAAATATATCAAAATAGAATATGAGTTGACCTTAATCCAAATAATCATATTAATAGTTGGGCACAATGATTACCTAACATCATTAAGAACGGCCACTACAATTTATTTTTTCATGTATTCAGTCTATAAATATGTCTATGACACTTTTATTAGTATGCTTGTGATGGTTTTTTTTTTACCTTCTGATTATGCTAAATTGTGCAGGACCTCGGGGACTGGTGTGCCGGCTGGGAACAGATTCTGGGAGCACTGAACCGAGCACTACAGCCCCACCGGCTGTGTGGCTCAACCGCTGACCTCCTCATGCGCACATTGAGACCCATTACAGCTCCTGAAAGGTATGTCATGCTATCCTTATTACTCACCAGGCAGCCTCGGTTTGCCAGAATTGACAGTAATCCGGATGAAGTATTTATTGAGTTAGTTGAGTTAGTGAGTTGGGTATAGCACCTAGATTGCAGGACTTCCTTGTAAGATTTATTTTAATTTCATAATAAACACAATTCTTCAGAGGAAATAGCTTTTTTCAATAGAATTGCAGTTGCATAAGAATTTTAGTAAGCACAACTTGTGCAGCACAGGCATAAGTTTTAGGATGGTATAATGTATGAAGTGATATATGATAGTGAAAATTTCGGTGAATCTTAGGTTTTGTATGAGGGTAGCAGTGCAGAAGGTGTCTTTTTTCTTCAAATTTAACATCCCAACTAGGTAAATAGTACCTGCAATGCAGATTGATTGAGGAGATAAATTATTTTCTTATCCAAGCAAATTACTTTAGATAATCACGTTATTAGTAGGAATTTGAACATTTTCATAATTAATATTAATACATCTGAAAATAGCACCGAGATTCCAGGACTTCCTTATAAAAGGTTTTATTTTCATAATAAACACAATTCTTCAGAGGAAATAGCTTTTTTTCAATAGAATTGCAGTTTCATAAGAATTTTAGTAAGCCCAACTTGTGCAGCACAGGCATAAGTTGTAGGATGGTATAATGTATGAAAAGATATATGGTAGTGAAAATTTCGGTGAATCTTAGGTTCTGTATGAGGATAGCAGTGCAGAAGACGTTTTTTTTCTTCAAATTTAACATCCCAACTAGGTAAATAGTACCTGCAATGCAGATTGATTGAGGATATAAATTATTTTCTTATCCAAGCTAATTACTTTAGATAATCACGTTTTTAGAAGGAATTTGAACATTTTTATAATTCATATTAATACAGATGAAAATAGCACCGAGATTGCAGGACTTCCTTATAAAAGGTTTTATTTTCATAATAAACACAATTCTTCAGAGGAAATAGCTTTTTTTCAATAGAATTGCAGTTGCATAAGAATTTTAGTAAGCACAACTTGTGCAGCACAGGCATAAGTTTTAGGATGGTATAATGTATGAAGTGATATATGATAGTGAAAATTTCGGTGAATCTTAGGTTTTGTATGAGGATAGCAGTTCAGAAGGTGTCTTTTTTCTTCAAATTTAACATCCCAGTAAGGTAAATAATGCCAGAAATTCAGATTGATCGAGGAGAATAATTATTTTTTTATCCAAGCAAATTACTTTAGATAATCGCTTTTTTAGTAGGAATTTGAACATTTTTATAATTAATATTAATACATCTGAAAATAGCTTCGAGATTGCAGGACTTCCTTATAAAAGGTTTTATTTTTATAATAAACGAAATTCTTCGGAGGAAATAGCTTTTTTCAATAGAAAGAGCAAAAGTATGTATATGGATGGTTGAATGTATGAAAAGACATATGAAATTGAAAATTTTGGTGAATCTTAGGTTTTGTATGAGGATAGCAGTGCAGGAGGTGTTTTTTTTCGTTAAATTTAATATCCCGATTAGGGATACCGGGTATATAGTACCAGCAGTGCAGACTGACCGAGGAGTTAAATATTTGATTATTAAACTAATTTCGTATGGAAAATCACGTTTTGATTAGGAATTTGAACATTTTTATATTTAATATTAATAGATATGAAAATAGCACCATGATTGCAGGACTTCCTTATAAAAGGTTTTATTTTCATAATAAACACAATTCTTCAGAGGAAATAGCTTTTTTTCAATAGAATTGCAGTTTCATAAGAATTTTAGTAAGCCCAACTTGTGCAGCACAGGCATAAGTTGTAGGATGGTATAATGTATGAAAAGATATATGGTAGTGAAAATTTCGGTGAATCTTAGGTTCTGTATGAGGATAGCAGTGCAGAAGACGTTTTTTTTCTTCAAATTTAACATCCCAACTAGGTAAATAGTACCTGCAATGCAGATTGATTGAGGATATAAATTATTTTCTTATCCAAGCTAATTACTTTAGATAATCACGTTTTTAGAAGGAATTTGAACATTTTTATAATTCATATTAATACAGATGAAAATAGCACCGAGATTGCAGGACTTCCTTATAAAAGGTTTTATTTTCATAATAAACACAATTCTTCAGAGGAAATAGTTTTTTTCAATAGAATTGCAGTTGCATAAGAATTTTAGTAAGCACAACTTGTGCAGCACAGGCATAAGTTTTAGGATGGTATAATGTATGAAGTGATATATGAAATTGAAAATTTCGGTGAATCTTAGGTTTTGTATAGGATAGCAGTGTAGGAGGTGTCTTTTTTCTTCAAATTTAACATCCCAGTAAGGTAAATAATGCCTGAAATTCAGATTGATCGAGGAGAATAATAATTTTTTTATCCAAGCAAATTACTTTAGATAATCGCTTTTTTAGTAGGAATTTAAACATTTTTAAAATTAATATTAATACATCTGAAAATAACACTGAGATTGCAGGACTTCCTTATAAAAGGTTTTATTTTCATAATAAACACAATTCTTCAGAGGAAATAGCTTTTTTTCAATAGAAAGTGCAGTTTCATAAGAATTTTAGTAAGCACAACTTGTGCAGCACAGGCATAAGTTTTAGGATGTCATAATGTAGGAAGTGATATATGAAATTGAAAATTTCGGTGAATCTGAGGTTTTGTATAGGATAGCAATGTAGGAGGTGTCTTTTTTCTTCAAATTTAACATCCCAGTAAGGTAAATAGTACCTGAAATTCAGATTGATCGAGGAGATAAATTATTTTTTTATCCAAGCAAATTACTTTAGATAATCACGTTTTTAGAAGGAATTTGAACATTTTTATAATTTCTATCAATACATTTGGTAATAGCACTTAAGTATGGTAGAATGTATGAAGATATAAACGAAATTGATAATTACAAGCAAATGCCTTTGGATAATATCGTTTTTAGTAGGATTTGAACATTTTTATAATTTCTATTAATACATTTGGTAATAGCACTTAAGTATGGTAGAATGTATGGAGATATAAACGAAATTGATAATTAAAAGCAAATGCCTTTGGATAATATCGTTTTTAGTAGGAATTTGAACATTTTTATAATTTCTACCAATACATTTGGTAATAGCATTAAGTATGGTAAAATGTATGAAGATATAAACGAAATTGATAATTACAAGCAAATGCCTTTGGATAATATCGTTTTTAGTAGGAATTTGAACATTTTTATAATTTCTATTAATTTATTTGGTAATAGCACTTAAGTATGGTAGAATGTATGGAGATATAAACGAAATTGATAATTACAAGCAAATGCCTTTGGATAATATCGTTTTTAGTAGGAATTTGAACATTTTTATAATTTCTATCAATACATTTGGTAATAGCACTTAAGTATGGTAGAATGTATGAAGATATAAACGAAATTGATAATTACAAGCAAATGCCTTTGGATAATATCGTTTTTAGTAGGAATTTGAACATTTTTATAATTTCTACCAATACATTTGGTAATAGCATTCAATATGGTAGAATGTATGAAGATATAAACGAAATTGATAATTACAAGCAAATGCCTTTGGATAATATCGTTTTTAGTAGGAATTTGAACATTTTTATAATTTCTATTAATACATTTGGTAATAGCACTTAAGTATGGTAGAATGTATGGAGATATAAACGAAATTGATAATTACAAGCAAATGCCTTTGGATAATATCGTTTTTAGTAGGAATTTGAACATTTTTATAATTTCTATCAATACATTTGGTAATAGCATTAAGTATCGTAGAATGTATGAAGATATAAACGAAATTGATAATTACAAGCAAATGCCTTTGGATAATATCGTTTTTAGTAGGAATTTGAACATTTTTATAATTTCTATTAATACATTTGGTAATAGCACTTAAGTATGGTAGAATGTATGAAGATATAAACGAAATTGATAATTACAAGCAAATGCCTTTGCATAATATCGTTTTTAGTAGGAATTTGAACATTTTTATAATTTCTATCAATACATTTGGTAATAGCACTTAAGTATGGTAGAATGTATGAAGATATAAACGAAATTGATAATTACAAGCAAATGCCTTTGGATAATATCGTTTTTAGTAGGAATTTGAACATTTTTATAATTTCTATTAATACATTTGGTAATAGCACTTAAGTATGGTAGAATGTATGAAGATATAAACGAAATTGATAATTACAAGCAAATGCCTTTGGATAATATCGTTTTTAGTAGGAATTTGAACATTTTTATAATTTCTACCAATACATTTGGTAATAGCACTTAAGTATGGTAGAATGTATGAAGATATAATCGAAATTGATAATTACAAGCAAATGCCTTTGGATCATATCGTTTTTAGTAGGAATTTGAACATTTTTATAATTTCTACCAATACATTTGGTAATAGCATTAAGTATGGTAGAATGTATGAAGATATAAACGAAATTGATAATTACAAGCAAATGCCTTTGGATAATATCGTTTTTAGTAGGAATTTGAACATTTTTATAATTTCTATTAATACATTTGGTAATAGCACTTAAGTATGGTAGAATGTATGGAGATATAAACGAAATTGATAATTACAAGCAAATGCCTTTGGATAATATCGTTTTTAGTAGGAATTTGAACATTTTTATAATTTCTATCAATACATTTGGTAATAGCATTTAGTATGGTAGAATGTATGAAGATATAAACGAAATTGATAATTACAAGCAAATGCCTTTGGATAATATCGTTTTTAGTAGGATTTGAACATTTTTATAATTTCTATTAATACATTTGGTAATAGCACTTAAGTATGGTAGAATGTATGGAGATATAAACGAAATTGATAATTAAAAGCAAATGCCTTTGGATAATATCGTTTTTAGTAGGAATTTGAACATTTTTATAATTTCTACCAATACATTTGGTAATAGCATTAAGTATGGTAAAATGTATGAAGATATAAACGAAATTGATAATTACAAGCAAATGCCTTTGGATAATATCGTTTTTAGTAGGAATTTGAACATTTTTATAATTTCTATTAATTTATTTGGTAATAGCACTTAAGTATGGTAGAATGTATGGAGATATAAACGAAATTGATAATTACAAGCAAATGCCTTTGGATAATATCGTTTTTAGTAGGAATTTGAACTTTTTTATAATTTCTATCAATACATTTGGTAATAGCACTTAAGTATGGTAGAATGTATGAAGATATAAACGAAATTGATAATTACAAGCAAATGCCTTTGGATAATATCGTTTTTAGTAGGAATTTGAACATTTTTATAATTTCTACCAATACATTTGGTAATAGCATTAAATATGGTAGAATGTATGAAGACATAAACGAAATTGATAATTACAAGCAAATGCCTTTGGATAATATCGTTTTTAGTAGGAATTTGAACATTTTTATAATTTCTACCAATACATTTGGTAATAGCATTCAATATGGTAGAATGTATGAAGATATAAACGAAATTGATAATTACAAGCAAATGCCTTTGGATAATATCGTTTTTAGTAGGAATTTGAACATTTTTATAATTTCTATTAATACATTTGGTAATAGCACTTAAGTATGGTAGAATGTATGGAGATATAAACGAAATTGATAATTACAAGCAAATGCCTTTGGATAATATCGTTTTTAGTAGGAATTTGAACATTTTTATAATTTCTATTAATACATTTGGTAATAGCACTTAAGTATGGTAGAATGTATGGAGATATAAACGAAATTGATAATTACAAGCAAATGCCTTTGGATAATATCGTTTTTAGTAGGAATTTGAACATTTTTATAATTTCTACCAATACATTTGGTAATAGCATTAAGTATGGTAGAATGTATGAAGATATAAACGAAATTGATAATTACAAGCAAATGCCTTTGGATAATATCGTTTTTAGTAGGAATTTGAACATTTTTATAATTTCTATTAATACATTTGGTAATAGCACTTAAGTATGGTAGAATGTATGAAGATATAAACGAAATTGATAATTACAAGCAAATGCCTTTGCATAATATCGTTTTTAGTAGGAATTTGAACATTTTTATAATTTCTATCAATACATTTGGTAATAGCACTTAAGTATGGTAGAATGTATGAAGATATAAACGAAATTGATAATTACAAGCAAATGACTTTGCATAATATCGTTTTTAGTAGGAATTTGAACATTTTTATAATTTCTATCAATACATTTGGTAATAGCACTTAAGTATGGTAGAATGTATGAAGATATAAACGAAATTGATAATTACAAGCAAATGCCTTTGGATAATATCGTTTTTAGTAGGAATTTGAACATTTTTATAATTTCTATCAATACATTTGGTAATAGCATTAAGTATGGTAGAATGTATGAAGATATAAACGAAATTGATAATTACAAGCAAATGCCTTTGGATAATATCGTTTTAAGTAGGAATTTGAACATTTTTATAATTTCTATCAATACATTTGGTAATAGCATTAAGTATCGTAGAATTGTATGAAGATATAAACGAAATTGATAATTACAAGCAAATGCCTTTGGATAATATCGTTTTTAGTAGGAATTTGAACATTTTTATAATTTCTATTAATACATTTGGTAATAGCACTTAAGTATGGTAGAATGTATGGAGATATAAACGAAATTGATAATTACAAGCAAATGCCTTTGGATAATATCGTTTTTAGTAGGAATTTGAACATTTTTATAATTTCTATTAATACATTTGGTAATAGCACTTAAGTATGGTAGAATGTATGGAGATATAAACGAAATTGATAATTACAAGCAAATGCCTTTGGATAATATCGTTTTTAGTAGGAATTTGAACATTTTTATAATTTCTATTAATACATTTGGTAATAGCACTTAAGTATGGTAGAATGTATGGAGATATAAACGAAATTGATAATTACAAGCAAATGCCTTTGGATAATATCGTTTTTAGTAGGAATTTGAACATTTTTATAATTTCTACCAATACATTTGGTAATAGCATTAGGTATGGTAAAATGTATGAAGATATAAACGAAATTGATAATTACAAGCAATTGCCTTTGGATAATATCGTTTTTAGTAGGAATTTGAACATTTTTTTAATTTCTACCAATACATTTGGTAATAGCATTAAGTATGGTAGAATGTATGAAGATATAAACGAAATTGATAATTACAAGCAAATGCCTTTGGATAATATCGTTTTTAGTAGGAATTTGAACATTTTTATAATTTCTATTAATACATTTGGTAATAGCACTTAAGTATGGTAGAATGTATGGAGATATAAACGAAATTGATAATTACAAGCAAATGCCTTTGGATAATATCGTTTTTAGTAGGAATTTGAACATTTTTATAATTTCTATTAATACATTTGGTAATAGCACTTAAGTATGGTAGAATGTATGGAGATATAAACGAAATTGATAATTACAAGCAAATGCCTTTGGATAATATCGTTTTTAGTAGGAATTTGAACATTTTTATAATTTCTACCAATACATTTGGTAATAGCATTAAGTATGGTAGAATGTATGAAGATATAAACGAAATTGATAATTACAAGCAAATGCCTTTGGATAATATCGTTTTTAGTAGGAATTTGAACATTTTTATAATTTCTATTAATACATTTGGTAATAGCACTTAAGTATGGTAGAATGTATGAAGATATAAACGAAATTGATAATTACAAGCAAATGCCTTTGCATAATATCGTTTTTAGTAGGAATTTGAACATTTTTATAATTTCTATCAATACATTTGGTAATAGCACTTAAGTATGGTAGAATGTATGAAGATATAAACGAAATTGATAATTACAAGCAAATGACTTTGCATAATATCGTTTTTAGTAGGAATTTGAACATTTTTATAATTTCTATCAATACATTTGGTAATAGCACTTAAGTATGGTAGAATGTATGAAGATATAAACGAAATTGATAATTACAAGCAAATGCCTTTGGATAATATCGTTTTTAGTAGGAATTTGAACATTTTTATAATTTCTATCAATACATTTGGTAATAGCATTAAGTATGGTAGAATGTATGAAGATATAAACGAAATTGATAATTACAAGCAAATGCCTTTGGATAATATCGTTTTTAGTAGGAATTTGAACATTTTTATAATTTCTATTAATACATTTGGTAATAGCACTTAAGTATGGTAGAATGTATGGAGATATAAACGAAATTGATAATTACAAGCAAATGCCTTTGGATAATATCGTTTTTAGTAGGAATTTGAACATTTTTATAATTTCTATCAATACATTTGGTAATAGCATTAAGTATCGTAGAATGTATGAAGATATAAACGAAATTGATAATTACAAGCAAATGCCTTTGGATAATATCGTTTTTAGTAGGAATTTGAACATTTTTATAATTTCTATTAATACATTTGGTAATAGCACTTAAGTATGGTAGAATGTATGGAGATATAAACGAAATTGATAATTACAAGCAAATGCCTTTGGATAATATCGTTTTTAGTAGGAATTTGAACATTTTTATAATTTCTATCAATACATTTGGTAATAGCACTTAAGTATGGTAGAATGTATGAAGATATAAACGAAATTGATAATTACAAGCAAATGCCTTTGCATAATATCGTTTTTAGTAGGAATTTGAACATTTTTATAATTTCTATCAATACATTTGGTAATAGCACTTAAGTATGGTAGAATGTATGAAGATATAAACGAAATTGATAATTACAAGCAAATGCCTTTGCATAATATCGTTTTTAGTAGGAATTTGAACATTTTTATAATTTCTATCAATACATTTGGTAATAGCACTTAAGTATGGTAGAATGTATGAAGATATAAACGAAATTGATAATTACAAGCAAATGCCTTTGCATAATATCGTTTTTAGTAGGAATTTGAACATTTTTATAATTTCTATCAATACATTTGGTAATAGCACTTAAGTATGGTAGAATGTATGAAGATATAAACGAAATTGATAATTACAAGCAAATGCCTTTGCATAATATCGTTTTTAGTAGGAATTTGAACATTTTTATAATTTCTATCAATACATTTGGTAATAGCACTTAAGTATGGTAGAATGTATGAAGATATAAACGAAATTGATAATTACAAGCAAATGCCTTTGCATAATATCGTTTTTAGTAGGAATTTGAACATTTTTATAATTTCTATCAATACATTTGGTAATAGCACTTAAGTATGGTAGAATGTATGAAGATATAAACGAAATTGATAATTACAAGCAAATGCCTTTGCATAATATCGTTTTTTGGTAGGAATTTGAACATTTTTATAATTTCTATCAATACATTTGGTAATAGCACTTAAGTATGGTAGAATGTATGAAGATATAAACGAAATTGATAATTACAAGCAAATGCCTTTGGATAATATCGTTTTTAGTAGGAATTTGAACATTTTTATAATTTCTATCAATACATTTGGTAATAGCATTAAGTATGGTATAATGTATGAAGATATAAACGAAATTGATAATTACAAGCAAATGCCTTTGGATAATATCGTTTTTAGTAGGAATTTGAACATTTTTATAATTTCTACCAATAAATTTGGTAATAGCATTAAGTATGGTAGAATGTATGAATATATAAACGAAATTGATAATTACAAGCAAATGCCTTTGGATAATATCGTTTTTAGTAGGAATTTGAACATTTTTATAATTTCTATAAATACATTTGGTAATAGCACTTAAGTATGGTAGAATGTATGGAGATATAAACGAAATTGATAATTAAAAGCAAATGCCTTTGGATAATATCGTTTTTAGTAGGAATTTGAACATTTTTATAATTTCTACCAATACATTTGGTAATAGCATTAAGTATGGTAAAATGTATGAAGATATAAACGAAATTGATAATTACAAGCAAATGCCTTTGGATAATATCGTTTTTAATAGGAATTTGAACATTTTTATAATTTCTATTAATTTATTTGGTAATAGCACTTAAGTATGGTAGAATGTATGGAGATATAAACGAAATTGATAATTACAAGCAAATGCCTTTGGATAATATCGTTTTTAGTAGGAATTTGAACATTTTTATAATTTCTATTAATACATTTGGTAATAGCACTTAAGTATGGTAGAATGTATGGAGATATAAACGAAATTGATAATTACAAGCAAATGCCTTTGGATAATATCGTTTTTAGTAGGAATTTGAACATTTTTATAATTTCTATTAATTTATTTGGTAATAGCACTTAAGTATGGTAGAATGTATGGAGATATAAACGAAATTGATAATTAAAAGCAAATGCCTTTGGATAATATCGTTTTTAGTAGGATTTTGAACATTTTTATAATTTCTATCAATACATTTGGTAATAGCACTTAAGTATGGTAGAATGTATGAAGATATAATCGAAATTGATAATTACAAGCAAATGCCTTTGGATAATATCGTTTTTAGTAGGAATTTGAACATTTTTATAATTTCTACCAATACATTTGGTAATAGCATAAAGTATGGTAGAATGTATGAAGATATAAACGAAATTGATAATTACAAGCAAATGCCTTTGGATAATATCGTTTTTAGTAGGAATTTGAACATTTTTATAATTTCTACCAATACATTTGGTAATAGCATTAAGTATGGTAAAATGTATGAATATATAAACGAAATTGATAATTACAAGCAAATGCCTTTGGATAATATCGTTTTTAGTAGGATTTTGAACATTTTTATAATTTCTATCAATACATTTGGTAATAGCACTTAAGTATGGTAGAATGTATGAAGATATAATCGAAATTGATAATTACAAGCAAATGCCTTTGGATAATATCGTTTTTAGTAGGAATTTGAACATTTTTATAATTTCTATCAATACATTTGGTAATAGCACTTAAGTATGGTAGAATGTATGAAGATATAAACGAAATTGATAATTACAAGCAAATGCCTTTGCATAATATCGTTTTTAGTAGGAATTTGAACATTTTTATAATTTCTATCAATACATTTGGTAATAGCACTTAAGTATGGTAGAATGTATGAAGATATAAACGAAATTGATAATTACAAGCAAATGCCTTTGCATAATATCGTTTTTAGTAGGAATTTGAACATTTTTATAATTTCTATCAATACATTTGGTAATAGCACTTAAGTATGGTAGAATGTATGAAGATATAAACGAAATTGATAATTACAAGCAAATGCCTTTGCATAATATCGTTTTTAGTAGGAATTTGAACATTTTTATAATTTCTATCAATACATTTGGTAATAGCATTAAGTATGGTAGAATGTATGAAGATATAAACGAAATTGATAATTACAAGCAAATGCCTTTGGATAATATCGTTTTAAGTAGGAATTTGAACATTTTTATAATTTCTATCAATACATTTGGTAATAGCATTAAGTATCGTAGAATGTATGAAGATATAAACGAAATTGATAATTACAAGCAAATGCCCATGGATAATATCGTTTTTAGTAGGAATTTGAACATTTTTATAATTTCTATTAATACATTTGGTAATAGCACTTAAGTATGGTAGAATGTATGGAGATATAAACGAAATTGATAATTACAAGCAAATGCCTTTGGATAATATCGTCTTTAGTAGAAATTTGAACATTTTTATAATTTCTATTAATACATTTGGTAATAGCACGTAAGTATGGTAGAATGTATGGAGATATAAACGAAATTGATAATTACAAGCAAATGCCTTTGGATAATATCGTTTTTAGTAGGATTTTGAACATTTTTATAATTTCTATTAATACATTTGGTAATAGCACTTAAGTATGGTAGAATGTATGGAGATATAAACGAAATTGATAATTACAAGCAAATGCCTTTGGATAATATCGTTTTTAGTAGGAATTTGAACATTTTTATAATTTCTATTCTTACATTTGGTAATAGCACTTAAGTATGGTAGAATGTATGGAGATATAAACGAAATTGATAATTACAAGCAAATGCCTTTGGATAATATCGTTTTTAGTAGGAATTTGAACATTTTTATAATTTCTATTAATACATTTGGTAATAGCACTTAAGTATGGTAGAATGTATGGAGATATAAACGAAATTGATAATTACAAGCAAATGCCTTTGGATAATATCGTTTTTAGTAGGAATTTGAACATTTTTATAATTTCTACCAATACATTTGGTAATAGCATTAAGTATGGTAGAATGTATGAAGATATAAACGAAATTGATAATTAAAAGCAAATGCCTTTGGATAATATCGTTTTTAGTAGGAATTTGAACATTTTTATAATTTCTATTCTTACATTTGGTAATAGCACTTAAGTATGGTAGAATGTATGGAGATATAAACGAAATTGATAATTACAAGCAAATGCCTTTGGATAATATCGTTTTTAGTAGGAATTTGAACATTTTTATAATTTCTATTAATACATTTGGTAATAGCACTTAAGTATGGTAGAATGTATGGAGATATAAACGAAATTGATAATTACAAGCAAATGCCTTTGGATAATATCGTTTTTAGTAGGAATTTGAACATTTTTATAATTTCTATTAATACATTTGGTAATAGCACTTAAGTATGGTAGAATGTATGGAGATATAAACGAAATTGATAATTAAAAGCAAATGCCTTTGGATAATATCGTTTTTAGTAGGAATTTGAACATTTTTATAATTTCTACCAATACATTTGGTAATAGCATTAAGTATGGTAAAATGTATGAAGATATAAACGAAATTGATAATTACAAGCAAATGCCTTTGGATAATATCGTTTTTAGTAGGAATTTGAACATTTTTATAATTTCTATTAATTTATTTGGTAATAGCACTTAAGTATGGTAGAATGTATGGAGATATAAACGAAATTGATAATTACAAGCAAATGCCTTTGGATAATATCGTTTTTAGTAGGAATTTGAACATTTTTATAATTTCTATTAATACATTTGGTAATAGCACTTAAGTATGGTAGAATGTATGAAGATATAAACGAAATTGATAATTACAGGCAAATGCCTTTGGATAATATCGTTTTTAGTAGGAATTTGAACATTTTTATAATTTCTATTAATACATTTGGTAATAGCACTTAAGTATGGTAGAATGTATGGAGATATAAACGAAATTGATAATTAAAAGCAAATGCCTTTGGATAATATCGTTTTTAGTAGGAATTTGAACATTTTTATAATTTCTATCAATACATTTGGTAATAGCATTAAGTATGGTAGAATGTATGAAGATATAATCGAAATTGTTAATTACAATTACAGTAAAAAAAGTTAACAAAATCACTAGATGTCTATAGTAGACACATGAAGAGTGACATCTATCGATGTGCTAAAATATCAATTTAATTGATAGGAGATAAATTAGTTTCTATGCCTATGTTTTGAAGTATAATATGTAACTATTTCAAACTAGTAAGATGTAACAACGCAATATCTTAATAATATTTCGTCAGTAATACATCATACATTCAATATCAATATAAAAACCAATGTAAAAAAAAACATGGGACTAGTAAAAGGATTAGAGAATGACCGAAGTTAAATTGTCAAGTTCATACAAAAACACACTTCTTCAAAGTAAATTTAAGTCTCATGGGAGTTAATGTGAACCCCTTCAGGTTCAAATCAGGAGAGACAGGTAAAAAGAATAGGGAGGCAGAATGAATAAAGATATATATGAAATAAATATTTAAATATTTTAAGTAAGCAAATTCCTTTAGATAATCATGTTTTTAGTAGGAAATTGAAGATATTTATTATTCATATAAAATAGTATTTTTTCAATAGAAATTGAAGTTTAATAGGAATTTTAGTAAACACAAGCTGCCGAGCACAGGCAAAAGTATCAGGATCGCAGAATGTATGAAGAGATATTTGAAATTGAAAATGACCGTAGAAATAAAGCTTAGGTTTTATATCAGGGCAGCAGAACGCTGCAGGCGGTAACTTTTTTTCAAATTTGTCAACACAATTATGGAAATTGGGTAAAAAGTACCAGGATTGCAGACTGACACTGAGGAGATAAATATTTTTTATTCAAGTAAGCGAATTACTCTAGAAAATCATGTTTTTAGTAGGAATATGAAGATTTTTTCAGTTCATGTCTTTATATCTGGGAATAGCTCCAGGATTGCAAGATGCCTTGCGAGATTGAATTCATATTTACATATCTGGGAATAGCACAAGATCGCAGACTGACTGAGGAGATAAATATTTTTTTATTGCAACGGCACAGGAGGCATATTTTTGAAAAATTTCACCCCAACTATGGAGTTTCGATGAAAAGATCGCAGACCTTTCGAGGAGATATATATATATATATGTATATACATACAAGCAAGACGTTGGGCAGACGACGCAGGAGACGCCGGAATGTGAGACGCGTACGCGGTAGGAATGGGTCCAGGTTGAATCTACTGCCATCAGTTGAAATTCGCGTTGGAGTGCTCTCAGCAGGGGCTCAGGGGAGTAGGCAGTGCTGGGCGGTCCCACGCGGGCATGGCTTGCGGGCTGGACGGCACTGCCAGAACCGGGGCGTCTGCCATCTCTGCTGCCAAGCCGGTCGTTGCTGCTCACTGCACAGGCCCTGCAGGACGTCTTCTGGGAGCCCTGGCTGGAAGTTGTCACGTGTGCCGCAGAGTTAGTTCTTTATAAACATTTTTTCACGGTACACGATGTAAGAAAACTGAAATTATAGTTCTTAAAAATGTTATGATTTATATATATATGTTATAATACAAAATCGTATCGTAATTTTCATTTAAAGTTGTGCTTATATTCATCTGTTGGTTTTTGTTGACATTTGTTTCAAGAAATGACAAATTCCAAGCATTTTGAAGGAATCTGTACATTTTTACTATTTTATGATTTATAAAGATTCGTTCATTCCTCAAAAGATGTTTTATTAAGATATTGCCAAGCGACATCTGTTGTTTTTTAGTTAAACTCTTCTCAAAAAGTGTCATAAATCACTGACAGGACCGACGCGTCCGTTGCTCACAGCTCGACCCTGCAGGACTTCCTGGCAGCCTGGCCGGAAGCTGTCACGCGAGCCGCGTAGTTAGTACTTTATTAACATCTTTTTCTACGTACAGGATGTTATAAAACCGAATTAAAGGTCGTGAAAATGTCATGTAGCCTGATAACACAAAATCAGTATCCAACATTTAATGTGTTTCAGTACTTGTGAGTCGCGCTGCCCTGGTCCCATGAAAGAGTTGCTGGAGACATGGACAGGAAACGTTCTGCCCCAGGAACTGCGGCTTTTGCTGCGAGGAGCGCTTGTGCCTCGCCTGGGACCCCGCCGGAGACTATGCCCCTGCATCACTGGGTACTGCCCTGACATGAGCTTGCTGGTATGTAACCTACTTAGTTTACTGATGATACTAATGTACTCTATAGGACTACATAAATTAACTTTATATATCAAAGGAGGGTTGCTTGCTTTTACTAGTTCTAATCTGCTTTTTACTAGTGTTTAACATTTAATTTTCAGACAAATGTCTTCAGAGGCATTCCTTTTTATTATGAAAATTTACTCTTAATATTAGACATATCAAATCCAAATCCAAATGTGTATTATTCATTAAATATTCATTAATTATTCATTAAATAAATTAAAAATTAAGTATAAATGCATAATTAATATAGGCACTATCGAATAACACAAACATACTCATAAATTATACAATGTAATCAAACAGTCATATCAAACCATCTTAATTTGTAGTGTTATTGTAATTTATAGTGTTATTTTACTATTATTGATTTATTGTAAATAGAAACATGTTTATTTTGTGATAAAAGTTCACAAAATTATTAAATATATGATTTTGCTTAAACCGGCCCGGTATAATACATTTGATTGAATAGTTAAATGACAAATGTGTGCTTTTCAGGTATTTTACTGGATGAGAGTGTGTGGGCGCTGGTTTGCCGGCCTTGGCGCGCTCTCACACCCTCCCTCCTCGGGAGTGATGCAGGGTGCATGCAGGCTATTCCTGTTGAACATGATTCCAGCCCTACAGGTCATCTCTCTGACTGGTTTCACACATGATACACATTGAAAACAAATCAAAATAGAAAATGAGTTGACCATCATCCATAAAGTCATACTGATAGCTGGCCACAATGATTACCAGACATCATTAAGAATGGCCAATAAAATTTCTTTTTTCATGTATAAAGATGTCTATGACACATTAATTAGAATGCTTTTGAAGGTTTTTTTTTAACTTCTGATTATGCTTAATTGTGCAGAGTTTTGGGGACTGGTGTGCCAGGTGGGAACAGATTCTGGGAGCAAGCGCGCTAGCGGGAACCCTGAACCGAGCACTACAGCCCCGCCGGCTGCGCTGGCCACGTGGCTCAACCGTTGACCGCCTAATGCGCACATTGTGTCCCATTGCAACTCCTGAAAGGTATGTCATACTATCCTTATTTCTCACCAGGCAGGCTATATTTTTAATTTTATTAAATTAGTTTATGAATGAAAATCATATCCTATATTAATACATCTGAGAATAGCACCAAGATTGCAGAACTTCCTTGGGAGAAGTTTTATTTTCAAATTAACACAATTCTTCACAGGAAATAGCTTTTTTCCAATAGAAAGTGCAGTTTCATAAGAATTTTAGTAAGCACAACCTGTTCAGCACTGGCATAAGTCTAAGGATAGTAGAATGTATGAAGAGATATATGAAATTGAAAATTTTGGTGAATCTTAGTTATTGTATGAGGATTGCAGTGCACAAGGTGTTTTTTTTCTTCAAATTTAACATCCCGATTACGGAAACTGGGTAAATAGTACCAGCAGTGCAGACTGACCGAGGAGATAAATATTTGATTATTCAACCAAATTCCTATAGAAAATCACGTTTTTAGTAGAAATTTACAGGAAATAGCTTAAAACAGAAAATAGCTTTTTTTCAGTAGAAAGTGCAAAAGTATGTATATGAATGGTAGAATGTATGAAATTGAATATTTTGGTGAATCCTAGATTTTGTTTCAGGATTTTCAGGAAATTTTTAAACTGACCAAGATGGCATTAAAATGTCTCAAATGATCCTCAATAGGAGGATTTTAGTTCTCATCGGGCTTGCTTCTCTACTATGTTATATCCACCGCTTATATATATAGGTTTTCCTAGTCCATGCAATATTTTTTTTTTATAGACAGCATACAATATTAAACTTCTCAGATTTCAAAATAATTATTAAAATACAATAATTTCATTTATATTAGTAAATTTGAAACCATGTCATAAATGGTAAGGTCTCAAATAAAATTTATTTTGAATCGTTCTCTCTGGGTTTCATTTATTATATTTTGTTTAATCAGTATCTCAATTTACAGTAGTGGTGCTTTTATCAGCTATTGATTTAATAATACTGTGTATCAACGTCTCAAATACTTAAATTACTTGCATTCATTCATGTCATGAGTCATCGCAACTCCAGTGGCACACTTTTATTCAATATTATTGTACCGGACGTCAGCTAAGCGTTTTTGACGCTGGCCTCACGACGGTGGAGAACTGCCTTTTTTATGTTCCCACCGGCACGTTGGCAGCATTGTGGCTAACTTCATGAACCATATTGTTACTATCTTCATGTGCAATAAATGACAGTTAGAGAATACGAACAGAAAACGATGGCGGTTTAAGTTAACCTCTCCCTTCCCGGCACACATCCAAATCCCCATCAATTACAGTCTTTGTGCCAGAAATGTCTGGCACAAGTGGTCCTTCGAACCGGATGAGAGTCAGTGTTTGATTTGGATGTGGAAAGTGATGTTTCGGTGTTTTACACGTGGTAAAACGACCGAAAGTGTGTCGTGTTAAAGTCTGAACCGCGGAAATCACGGCCTTACAACCCGTGATTTAAGAAGCATTTGCGAGCGCAAAGATTTGCAACGATTTGTAAAGATGCCGACCACCCGCTCCGGCGTAAATGTCGCCGCGAAGGACAGAGCTGGGTCCGATTCGGGAAGTATGTCGTCCCGAAACTCCAATCGGACAGCGGCAGATAATACGCTAAGACAGATGCGCCGCGACTTAGAGGAAGCACAGCGTGTAGCGCGTGAGATGGAGGCCCGGTATAGTGTTCTGGTAGCCAACACTGCCGCACAGACAGCCGCCAGAGAGAGGCTCGCCGAAAGTGCCGCCGCGACCGGACCGAGCACCAGCCCCGCTAGGGCCGCGCTGACGTCACCTCACAGACACACGGAGAGAATTCACTCGGACGACCCGCATCGTCAAACCGCGGCATGGGTTTCCCAGCAAAGCGATCCTTTGGCTCGGATAATGACCGCCGTCACTGATGCAATGCGGCAATTCTCTGACTCCCAAAATCCGAGACAGGATATAGCGAGAGCGTATCCGGGAACGTCGCCTCTGCACCGTACAGCAGAAGAGCCGGCGATCGAGTTCCCTATGTCATCGTCACTGCACCGGACAGCAGACAAGCCGGCGATGATGTATGTCCGATCGGACTCGGCGGCGAGAGTGTCGCCGCCGCCCCACCACATTCCTGCCTACCCCGACTCAAGGGGAATGAGGCAGATGGAAGCCTCCACGGCGAGGCAGTCCAGCATCAAGGTCGCAGGTAACCTGAACGACCCCGAGCGAGTCGATGGTCGCCACAAGGATGATGGCCGACACGATGGCCGACACGATGGCCGACAGGAGGGTGGCCGACAGGGTGGCCGACAGGAGGATGGCCGACAGGATGGCCGACAGGACGGCCGCGGGGATCGCCGCCAGGATGGCCGCGATGTATGCCGCGAGGATGGCCGCAAGGATCGCCGCCAGGATAGCCGCGAGGATGGCCGCGGTTCCCGCCGCGATGACCGCCGCGATGGTGCGATGCACACCGGGGAGCCGCCGCATGGGCCCTTCCCAGCTGCGATGGCAGCGCGAGGCGTCCCTTCGTCGCTTGGACTTGCGAGTCGGGAAGCGCCTCACAACGGGGAGCCGTCGCCTGGGCCCCTCTCAGCTGCGATGGCAGCTCGCGACGTCCCGCCGCCGACAGGACTGGCGGACCGGGACGCGCCCTCCATCAATGCCGCGCCTGCCAGGGAGCCGCCGAGTGCGCCTCCGCTGGCCGCGCTGGCAGCTCGCGACGTCCCGCCGCCGACAGGACTGGCGGACCGGGACGCGCCCTCCATCAATGCCGCGCCTGCCAGGGAGCCGCCGAGTGTGCCTCCGCTGGCCGCGCTGGCACCTCGCGACGTCCCGCCGCCGACAGGACTGGCGGACTGGGACGCGCCCTCCATCGATGCTGCGCCTGCCAGGGAGCCGCCGAGTGCGCCTCCGCTGGCCGCGCTCGCATCCCGCGACGTCCCGCCGCCGACAGGACTGGCGGAGCGGGACGCGCCCTTCATCGATGCCGCGCCTGCCAGGGAGCCGCCGATTGCGCCTCCGCTGGCCTCGCTCGCATCCCGCGTCGTCCCGCCGCCGACAGGACTGGCGGACCGGGACGCGCCCTTCTTCGGCGCCGTGCGTGCCAGGGAGCCGCCGATTGCGCCTCCGCTGGCCACGCTGGCACCCCGCGACGTCCCGCCGCCGGCAGGACTGGCGGATCGGGACGCGCCCTTCGTCGATGCCGCGCGTGCCAGGGAGCCGCCGATTGCGCCTCCGCTGGCCTCGCTCGCATCCCGCGTCGTCCCGCCGCCGACAGGACTGGCGGACCGGGACGCGCCCTTCTTCGGCGCCGTGCGTGCCAGGGAGCCGCCGATTGCGCCTCCGCTGGCCACGCTGGCACCCCGCGACGTCCCGCCGCCGGCAGGACTGGCGGACCGGGACGCGCCCTCCATCGATGCCGCGCCTGCCAGGGAGCCGCCGAGTGCGCCTCCGCTGGCCGCGCTGGCAGCTCGCGACGTCCCGCCGCCGACAGGACTGGCGGACCGGGACGCGCCCTCCATCGATGCCGCGCCTGCCAGGGAGCCGCCGAGTGCGCCTCCGCTGGCCGCGCTGGCAGCTCGCGACGTCCCGCCGCCGACAGGACTGGCGGAGCGGGACGCGCCCTTCGTCGATGCCGCGCCTGCCAGGGAGCCGCCGAGTGCGCCTCCGCTGGCCGCGCTGGCAGCTCGCGACGTCCCGCCGCCGACAGGACTGGCGGAGCGGGACGCGCCCTTCGTCGATGCCGCGCCTGCCAGGGAGCCGCCGATTGCGCCTCCGCTGGCCGCGCTCGCATCCCGCGACGTCCCGCCGCCGACAGGACTGGCGGAGCGGGACGCGCCCTTCGTCGATGCCGCGCCTGCCAGGGAGACGCCGATTGCGCCTCCGCTGGCCGCGCTCGCATCCCGCGACGTCCCGCCGCCGACAGGACTGGCGGAGCGGGACGCGCCCTTCGTCGATGCCGCGCCTGCCAGGGAGACGCCGATTGCGCCTCCGCTGGCCGCGCTCGCATCCCGCGACGTCCCGCCGCCGACAGGACTGGCGGAGCGGGACGCGCCCTTCGTCGATGCCGCGCGTGCCAGGGAGCCGCCGATTGCGCCTCCGCTGGCCGCGCTGGCAGCCCGCGATGTCCCTTCGCCGCTTAAACTTGCGAGTCGGGACGCGCCCACCAGGAAGCCGCCGCCCCGGCCGCCCGACGCTACTTGCCGCCGCCCCGGCCGCCCCGACGCACTTGCCGCCGCCCCGGCTGCGCCGTCGCCCGACGCCATCGTCGCTCCACCGCCGTCTTCGTCGCCTCCGTCTACGCCAAGCCCGACGCTCGCCCGCACATCCGCCGACGCCGGAAAAACGGACAGCTGACGTGGATCAGGAGTATGGCAGAGCCTTACTGGGGGAGTGTACCGGACGTCAGCTAAGCGTTTTTGACGCTGGCCTCACGACGGTGGAGAACTGCCTTTTTTATGTTCCCACCGGCACGTTGGCAGCATTGTGGCTAACTTCATGAACCATATTGTTACTATCTTCATGTGCAATAAATGACAGTTAGAGAATACGAACAGAAAACGATGGCGGTTTAAGTTAACCTCTCCCTTCCCGGCACACATCCAAATCCCCATCAATTACAGTCTTTGTGCCAGAAATGTCTGGTACAATTATAGAGCTGCAACTATTTCATACTTTTAAATAACAATCAAAACTCTCTCTCAGTTACATGGCTACGATGCAGTTAGAAGGTGCAAAATCAAATCCCACTTTTGAACCTTAAAATAATTTTGTTCACACCATAAACCTTAATTAATAAAAATGTGCATTTAATAAATAATTGTTTGTATTAATTTCCAGATCACGGCATCAGCAGTCACCACGCGCGCCCCGTGAGTGCTACTCTCCCCCGTGCCTCGGATCACACTCCTGTGAACTTGAACAACCACAAGCCCCTCTATGTGGACACTAAAGCAGAAGCTGTCTCGTAAGTCTTGCTGGAGAGAGTCTTAAATACTTATTAATGTAATTCTCAGTGAGAAATATAATTCTTAAAATAATTTAGTCTTTTTATCCAAAAAAACTATGGGCGAAATTGCATATATTTCGAAATAGCATTGAATCAGTTTTTTCTTATGAATTTGTTGCCAATGTTGTAAGTGCTATAATTTGGTTATTTTAAATTCCAGTTATCGTGCAATGTATTAGTACCGGCCACAGAACCCCGACGAGTTGGGAGAAATGCGACGATAGATGGTACGTCGGCTCCAGCCAGCGCACCGGGCGCTTTGGCACCTTCCCGGGCAACTACGTGGAGAAGATCTGACCGCCTTAGGGCAGGCTCGGAGACAAGCTGCTCCCTCGTAAGGCAGCTCCAGCCAGGAAGGTGCTACTTGATGTCAAGAATCGCATTGTTCAAATGTGGGATAGAACTTTCTCGGCGAAATAAATGGGCTAGCAAAGCAAACTGAGTTGCGCTAAGTTTGTCAAGTTAAAATAACTCACCGTCGCATTTTATACTTATGTAGATAGATAGGTACTGTAATTATGAATAAATATATACCAAAAACTAGCAGTTTATAATAAAGTCTTCTCTCATTTGTTACATTTACTGAATACAGTGTAAAGTAAATTGATAAGATTTTTACATAAATTTTCTTATTAAACAATGTAATCAATAATATATGTACCTTCTTCTACTGTTAACGTGTTATGTTTGTTCATTTACAATGCAGTTGAAATTAACTCCTGCCCCAGTACTAGCAGTTATGTTTTTAAGATTATTTTTCTATGATTATTTATAAATCGTTCAGCACCCATTGGTCACTTTGATTGTTGACAGTACTAATGTTAATACATATAGCTATCTAACTTGTATTTAATAAATATTGTGTATTGTAAGGAAAAACCAAAATCTCATCTTATGATAACACCCTTAATATAGTCGGTCTAATTAACGGAATATGTATAAAATATATTTGTGAATATGAATGCCAATCGTTTGCGTAAGAAGAAAATATTTATTTTATTTTGTAACGCACAAAGTCTTAAATTATTTGCATAAAAGAATTGAATTTTTCTCAATCCATTTTTTAATTAGACATGTCTTTTTTTTTTTATTATTATCGATATTTTCCCAGTGTTCTCCGTACTTTTCCAATACACTTAAATAATAAATAATAAAAGCTAAAATAATTAGCTCTTTATTTATATGTATTTTAATTTGAGATCGGTGTGGCTTGATGAATATTATTTTAGAGTTCTTATACAAGAAGAGGTGATTGGCGGTGCTGATATTAAATAACTGTAAATTACAAAAAGTAGGCCATGAATGTTGTCCTTTCCATAATGTCGTCATGGAATATGTTATTGTAAAAACATATAAATGTTATAAAATATTATCACATCTTTAATGTAGAATACACAGTGTAATGTTTAATTTGCCTAGATCAGGATTTTTTATGGCATGTTTATTGTATCACGTGTCAGCTAAGCATACCTCGACCGGTCTGTACTTTTGTTTAAAAAATATTAAATTGTAAACACACAGCTGACAATTTAGGCATTGCCATTTTCTATACACTTGTATGAAAAAAGCTAATATGTAAGACTTTCACGGTTGGAGAGGTTCACCTGGTTAAGTGTGAAATTTAAACACAAAGTTATTTATATGTTTTTATAAATAGCGTTTTGTGTGTTAGAGTATTTTGTTAATTTAATTGTGAATAATTGTATGTACAAGCTTTCTTTCCAAAGATTTTAATAGTTTTTATCCAAAACTATTCACAATCATCAAATTGGTTTTAAAAAATATTGTATAGTTTTGTTATTTATATTAATTTTAGATTAATGTTAATCAGGATGCGTATTTATTTACCCATGCAGGTATTAGTATGTTTATGTGATTAAGCATATTTTTTCACACATTGAAAATGATTAAAGAAATTTTGTTATTTACTGTTAAAATTATAATAGCCGTTCAAGAGAATAATATATTCAAAGTCTAATCAAATACCTAGCACCATTATTTGACTAATGTTTTTTTAACACATTTTCACCAAAAATATTTGCATTAGTTTTTTCTCATTATGAATGGATTTGTCGTGTAATGAGATTATATCACATTAGTCACAACACATGCGACGTAGACTGTTTTGCATAAGTTGGAAAACAGACGTGCGTAGATCTAGTCACTAGCCAAATGTAATGCTATCTATTAGTAACCTCCCAGAGTAAGACTGTGCAGCGTTCGAGACCCGGGGTGGAAAAATCTAAATATCTAAATCGCAGGAAAATTTTATAGAAGAATTTTATCCTCGCTGGATCCATACTTAATCGTAGATTTATTTATCTGCTTTAGAATAACTGTTACTGAAATGTGTTCTTCCAATAATCGTATGATAATTTATATATGTATATCAAGTAAACGTAATTTTCAAAACTGAATTTTAAAATAAACTACGTCCGAGTCTAGAAAGACAGTCAAGTCGCAATACTTGCAAACTCTGTTATACTTAAAATTTTAAACAAAGCAGTAGATTACACTTTCTTGTTGTATTCAAAAATTATATTTTCTCTAAACTGAAATACGGTAATTTATTTAGACTCGTAGATAATCTATACCAAATTTTCAAATGACAATGCAATATTTCGTTGATATTTTACCGATATTGATTGCCTGAACGAATTGACAAATATAAAGACAAATAATATTGATTTAACATCATTGGATGAATATACTTTACAACTGATTTTTGTCATTTAGGCATATATGTTATTAATAAGTTATGTTAAATACGAAACCAAAAATATTGTCAACATATCATTTGAATGTTAATTATTTTATCTATTATCGTTTTGTTCTGTTAAGCCGGCGTGTAAGATTTAATTATTGTAAGGATGTACAGTGCTTTTTACCTCTTATTTGTTCATTTAATGTTTATTTTAATTTTGTAATACTCGATTCATTTCATCACAATAAATATTGTCTCTTTAAGATATCTGTATTATTGACTCTCCCATTCCCGTTCCCTCCGTGAGCGGGCGACGGCGGTAGACGCCGGAATGTGCGAAGGAAGGTTGGGTTGAAATATTGAAAAAAATTTAAAAATATATACCTCCTGTGCCATGCTGCTCTCCTAATACAAAACCCAAGTATTCCAGAATGCGAAAAATGAAAAAATAAAAAAAATATTCACGCATATATCTCCTCGTGTATCATGCTGCCCTGATACTTTTTGGCCGATTTCGCAGGTTGGGTTGACTGAAAACTCTATGAAAACGACGTTTGCTTACATAATAACCGGATACAATCGAAACGCCCGCCTCCTTAGAGCAAAACGGAACGCATCCGACCGCTCGGTCCGCTATTCCCGAAAATTCCCGTCGTTTTCATAAAATTTTCGCTCGCCCGCTCGCCGTCTCGCGGCTTTGGCGGCAAAATTTCTTTCAATATTTATGTATATATTTATTTATCTACTCGACAGGCCTGCGACCCTGATACTTTTCATCGAAACCCCACGGTTGGGTTGAAATTTTGAAAAAAATTTAAAAATATATACCTCCTGTGCCATGCTGCTCTCCTAATACAAAACCCAAGTATTCCAGAATGCGAAAAATGAAAAAATTAAAAATATATTCACGCATATATCTCCTCGTGTATTATGCTGCCCTGATACTTTTTGGCCGATTTCGCAGGTTGGGTTGACTGAAAACTCAAACTTCCTTGGGAGATGTTTTAATTTCATAATTAACACAATTCTACGCAGAAAATAACTCTTTTTCCATAGAAATTGCAGTTTATTAAGACTTTTAGTAGACACAACCTGCCGGACCCAGGCAAAAGTATTAGGATCGCAGAATGTATGAAGAGATATTTGAAATTGAAAAAGACCGCTGAAGTAAAACTTAGGTTGTGTATCAGGGCAGCAAAACGCTGCAGGAGGTAATATTTTTTCAAAATTACCAACCCAACTATGAAAATTGGGTAAAAAGTACCAGGATCGCAGACTGACTGAGGAGATAAATATTTTTTCATTCAAATAAGCCAAATACCTTAAGAAAATCATATTTTTAGTAGGAATTTGAAGATTTTTTCAATTCACATCTTTATATCTGGGATAAGCTCCAGGATGGCAGGACTTCCTTGCGAGATGTTTAATTTTCATTATTAACACAATTCTTCACAGACAATGACTCTTTTTCAATAGAAATTGCAGTTTATTAAGACTTTTAGTAAACACAACTTGCCGGACCCAAGCAAAAGTATTAGGATTGCAGAATGTATGAAGAGATATTTGAAATTGAAAATGACTGTAGAAGTAAAACTTAGGTTTTGTATCAGGGCAGCAGAACCCTGCAGGAGGTAACTTTTTTCAAAATTACCAGCCCAACTATGGAAATTGGTTAAAAAGTACCAGGATCGCAGACTGACTGAGGAGATAAATATTTTTTCATTCAAATAAGCCAAATAAATCATATTTTTAGTAGGAATTTGAAGCTTTTTTCAATTCATGTCTTTATATCGGGGAATAGCTCCAGGATTGCAGGACTTCCTTGCGAGATGTTTTATTTTCATAATAAACACTATTCTTATTTTACATTTTTCAGAATAACCAAATAAATAAATCGAATTATTTCCATATTTTATTTATTCATTATATATTATCTTATATTGGATAAACAGTAATACATTTGTTTACAAAAATATAAAAGCCAATCACACAACTGCCTAAATAAATTATCAAAATGTTTCACGAGAACGTCCATGTTATTCAATCTTTAAAAATGCGCGTAGATTTCCAATTTAAAATAACCAATGCAGTGATTTGTTTTCAGTTTTCAAACTGCAACAGCAGATGTAATCATTATTGTTTTTGAGTTTATTTAATGAATAAACACATAAGTTATCATAGTATGAAGTCATTTTTAAGTCTTTAAAAAAAAAAAAAATTTGAGACGTCTTCGATGTGAGCTTTAGCATTAACAATATAATATGACTATCGAAAAACTTTGAGATAACGTTATCACTGCAAGGCCACATTTCCTGAACATTTTCATGCGAGATTAAGATATTTACTAATAAATGTTTGGAGGTGAGTATTATGGGAAAAATATTGCTTGACACTTAGTTTAAGTAAATAGCCGGTCGATAAGGTGTAATAGATCAAAATGACAGGGTTCATAACGTCACTTATTATCTAAAAAAGAGCTATTCGTATTAGAAGATTGTATTATATTCTACATACAACTAGGTCCTACTTTATTCTGTTAATATTACGAGAAAATTATCTTAGTACTCGGGTAACATAGATTAAGTTAGAATCCTGTCGTTATAAATAAAGTTCTTATTAGGTATTCTTGAAATTTTGCGAATTCTTGAAGATTTGAGGAAATGGTAAAAAAATTGTTTATCAAATTATGTAATATCAAATCCTTCTCATAAATGCACAACTTCAAACCAAAATCAAAATATTTGATAAAATCATATAAGCAATACATTACGTTATTATTCCAGGTTCATTATGTATCGGAATCGGGTAAAACTATAAAAAAATTAATTAGTCAGAAATCAAAATGATTGATAGTACATTTATATGGCGTGGACACGAATCACTTCTTGACCGTGTTGACATACTAATATTTCTATATATTAACTATCTCATTCTACCGTTCAATGACAATGTATCTCCACACAATATATTAATATCAAAAGATTAATTTATTACACATGAATAGTTAGTTAAATTTAATACATTTTTCCAAAATAAGCTATACAAGATTCAGTCATAAATATTAATAAAAAACTTAATAGAATAAATAACATTAAAATATTAGTTTAGTGCTAATTAATACAGGTAATATAAAATTAGGAAACGAGTTTGAAAATAGACATAGCAGAGATCTTTTCATGATGGTTGTTGATTTTGGTTAGCAATTTAACCTGCAAATGTATTTCAAACACATCTCCAAGTATAAATAAGCTTTTAAGCAAAAACTAGCAACAATATAGGTGTAATATTTAAAGTCAAAATGGTAGTATACAATATTTAGTAATAAGCATATTCATCAAATAAATTAGTCGTAATATTCAAAAAAAAAAACATACAAATCCTAAAGACAACAAAAACAATATGGCAAAAATATATTTTGAATAAAAATACAATAATAAATATAAATAGCATAGACGACACGAAAAGAGTTAATTTCTGGATGTTAAGCAGTCAAGTATTTTTTTCATAATAAATAAAGATATCAAAACTTATAGATAAATTAAGAGCAAACTAGGAAAAATCCAATACACGGCAAAAAACTAAAAGTATTTTATTACATCAGAAATATTGAATATGTTAAAAAATCATCATTCGAAGTAGACACCATCAAAGAGAAAGCAAAACTGAGATTCTGAAAAATGCAACGGGAAAACCCATGCCTATTGTAGAGAGTGAAAAGAAGTAATAATGAGAAGACGCTTGACCGATGGTTTATGTATGTTTATGTAAATGTGTCTGCATTCTTTTGGTAAATAGTACAAATTTGAAGCTCTTTATAAAAAATATATATGCAAGAGATCCACAAAAAATATTTATTATCTTAATATATTAATGTACGCCTCAGTAAATTATCTAATTATTTAATGGTTTACTTTTGTATGTGAACATTTAAAAAAAATTAGATTACATCTTCATATAAATCCCTTGTAAATAATAATTGTTTAGTTTCTGCGAGATTGGAGTAACATCTGTGTTTATAAAAGTCAATTCCATTAAACCAAATCTCTTTGTTTTAACAAATAAACAAAAATATACTAAATAATTTTAAACAAGTTTTAAGTTTAGTATAGTTTTTGAATAATTTAGTTTTGTTAAACATATTATTCATATATATATATATATATATATATATATATATATATATATATACACAGTGCTTGGAGTCTCCATTCATCTGTGCTGCGCTGCCGTTGGCATGGTTGGAAGATTCAGAAAGGCCGAGAGACTTGGACACAGATGATTAAAGACTGGAGGCTCGCTTGCGCTCCATCGTACGCTTCTTCAACTGGAAACATAAACACATATTTTTATGTACAAAAATCACAATCTTCGTTTCAAAATAAACATATGTAATAAAAAAAATACAATACCTCTTGCTCCTTCTTCAAACGCTTCTCGTCGTCTTCTTGTCTCCTCCGCGCAGCCTGGTTCTCAGCCTGGGCCTCAGAAAGGGAGGTCAGGAAAGCTTCCAAGGCTCCGAAGAACTCCTCAGGCTGGCTTGTAGCCGCATCTTCTCCAAAGAGACGCACCGCTCCCTCAAATCGAGACTTCATGTCCTGCAATATTTAAAAGAATTAAAAAAAGACCTTTCATAAATACATTATTTTCATTTTCAACTAAACCGGTTCTAGTTAACTACTGAAGATTGAAAGAGATAAAGACTCATGCAATCCCAAGTCTTCATGAAGGCCCCTATAGACTTATAAGAAAGTCTAAAGCAACTAACTTAAATTGCATGCTAGTGGACTACAAAGCTGTATCTTATGGTATAATAGGACATTAAGCAATTTATTTAATTTTACCTAATAATCAAATATAATGTTTTGTTTCCAATAAACTGTTATTTCTACAAAAAAATGTATTTTTAATAATATTTAAGAGAAAATCTGGGTTTGCATTGATTACTCGAATGAATCCATTGAATAAAGTCAAAACTATAAAAGAACACAAAGACTTAGATTAAAGACGTGAAGAGCAAACATCAACTGACCTGGAACTGATCCTCGAGCTCGGTGAACTTGCTATTGGAAGGCATCGTGGGGAGCTGAGTACGCTGGTAGTCCATCTCGCGGCGGGTGTCTCCCAGGCCCACTCGCAAGGTGGCCATGTCCTTCTCCGGCTGTCCCAGGGAAACCTTGGATGCTTCAAGCAGGAGCACAACCTTGAACTATTGAAATTTTATCAATTAATATATGTAAATTTATTTATTGTAATTGCAATAAATCATGTTTTATGTAAATATTAAATATTTTTAACAGAAAGTATTCGGTGGAACTCTATTATAATATTTATAAAAGTATGACAATAGTCATATAGACAATAGACGATACTGAGATGTGTGCTTTCTTCAACCGTTTCACGTAGAGTATAAAAATGAAAAATTTGAAACAATCACAATTTGATGCAAATGACTTAGAGTTTGTTGTTACCTTGGACTCCAGAACCTGCACGAGGTAGTGCAAGAGAGTGGTGTTACGAGCCTGGCTCGACTTTGTGTCAGCCAGTCGATTGAGAGATGCTGAATAAACCAAAGTTGAAATCATTATATTCAATTCATACAGAAATTTATTTGTTTTAAATTCAAGACATATTTATCTTGAAAATCAATCAGATATATTTCGATATTTATAACAATCGATGGTAAATTACTGCACTTTGCAGTAATAAAATACTAGGGACCAATTTTTCAACAACTCAATTTCATTTAATTACATATAGCTGAACAGTTTGAGGAGTGTCAAAGATGATTTGTTTACTTCACAATTAGAGTATACACAGATAAAGTAAAACACAGATATTGCAGATGCAAAAGGGAGGGAAAGTTTATAGACTAGGTGTTATTCTAAAGGGTTACGATTTTATATTATTTTTGACATTTTGGCTTCAGACCGGTTGCCTGGAAGCAATCACACTAAAATATATATATATTTTTGTTGTCAATTGATTAAAATTAGTTTTTGCCCTAAGAGAATATCTTCACTGATTTTAATGTTTATTTTAACATTGGGAAAAACTACCTTCCTAAAGGGCTAAAAAATTTCAGAACTTCCTGTACCAAAATCTATAATGGAAGTTTTGTAGAAATATGAAACAAATCCTGTGTACTAATAGATCTTTACTCCTATGGTTAGCGATCTTCTCATGCACTATACTGTCGAACATGATAACACCGTCAGGTTGAAAAATGCCGTTTTAAAATTATAAAGGGTTACGATTTTATATTATTTTTGACATTTTATCACACTACAAACTGGAAAAGCCGCTCCACACCCTCAACGAGGAACTCTGATGGCGCTCTGAAATCTAAACAATTTGATTTTATATGTTCAAAGTACAAATAAAGTGTTTAAAAATATTTCTTCAAATAATCATTTGAATCTACAACCAACCAAAGGAAGTGTGTTTTGTTTGTAACATATTTATGAACTTACTTATATATGAAAATCAACTATTTAGTTTCCATAGAGCTATCAATATATATAAATGTCACTGATCAATCAATATCTGATCAATTTCCCGCGCACTTCACTTTTACGATAGAAATTCAATTTTATCATTTGACATATGCGAGTCTTCATTCTGTAAAGTCGATCAAATTAACGCCTGACGCCATCTGTTAATTATTGTTTTAACTTGCTTTAAAAAGTGACAAATTTGACAAACAGCCCAGAGAAGGAGTCTGTACATATTTACCTTTTTATAAATTATATACAATAGATATTTCAAGGCCGCAATAGATGTCTTAACTGTCAAATATCACTGACAGAAGCTGCACACTGCGCAGATCCTGCAGGACATCTTCAGTTTAGGCAGTGCTGGATGCGACAGAACCACTGTCTGCTGCAAAGCCGGTCACCGCCGCTCTCTGCACAGGCCCTGCGGGGCATCTTCTGGGAGTCCCGGCTGGAAGTTGTGTGAAGCGAGCCGCCGGGTAAGTACTTTATTAACAATTTTTCCACTTACGCGATGTGAGAAAATTGAAATGAAAGGTCGTAAAAATGTTATGTAGACTGATAATACAAAATCAGTATCCAATATTGAATGTGTTTCTGGACTCGGGAGCCGCGCAATCCCGCATCGAAAGAGTTGCCGGAGACGTGGACAGGCATCGTTCTGCCCCAGGAGCTGCGGTTTTTGCTACGAGCTGCGCTTGTGCCTCGCCCGGTTGCCGCTGCTGCCGAGACACTATGCCTCTGCATCACTGGATACTGGCCTAGCATGAGCTTGCTGGTACATAACCTTCTTCTACATAAATTAACTTTGTATATCAACCAGAGGATGGTTGTTTTTTGTATCGGTTCTAATCTGCTTTTTACTAACAAGTATGCCATTTTAATTTTAGAGCGTTAAACTTATAATTCTCAGGCAAATGTCTATTATGTAGTTTTTGTATTTAGTTATTCAAATGTTTATTTAGTGATAAAAGTTCACACAATTATAAAATAGAAGATTTTATTTATCCGGCCGGGTATAATATGTTTGATTGAATAATTAAATCACAAATGTGTGCTTCTCAGGTACTTGACTTGAAGAGAGTGTGTAATCCATAGCCGTGCATCTGGTTGATGACTCCGCTTTGACACTGCTGCGGCCTGGTCAGGCGCGTGGGCGTTGACCCTGCCGGTCTTGGCGCGCTCTCTCATCCTCCCTAGTCACGAGGGCTGGATGCAGGCTATTCTCGTTGAACCTGATTCCAGACCTATAGGCCGGCTCACTTACTGTTTTCATGTATAATACATATCGAAAATAAATAAAAAAAGAAAGTGAGTTGACCATCATCCAAAAAATTGCATTGATAGTTTGCCGCAGTGATTACCAGGCATCATTGAGAATGCCCATTAAAAATTTCGTTTTTTACATATAAAATTTTTTACAACTTAAATCAGTAAGCTTTTTAGTTTAAGCTTATGTGTGCAGAGTCTTGGGGCTGGTGTGCCAGTTGGGAAGAGATTCTAGTAGCCCCGAGCCGAGCACTGCTGCCCCGCTGGCTTAACCGCCGTCCGCCTCATGCGCACATTGTGCCCCACTACAGCTCCTGGAAGGTCTTTCATGCTCTCCTTATTTCTAACCAGGCAGCCTTGGCTCGCCAGATTTTACGGCAATTCGGATAAAGTATTTATTGAGTTAGTCAACATAACCGTTAATGGAATATAATCAGGACCACTTGACTAAGTTTATAGAGCTATACCACTATTTTTATACATTGCTTTATATATGTTTATTTTGCGCATTGAACGTCAATCAAGTGCGTATTTATTTACCCATACAAGTATATATTAATATAAATATGATTAGGCACATTTTTCACACATTAAAACTATGGTTTATGTCATGTTTGGAACAATGATAGTAGAAAAATATGAATTTATTTAGAATAACTTGCCATATTTATATAAAGAGATATTTATGTTTTGTAAGCACTTCAAATATATGCATGGAGAACATAATGTAGATGACAATTAATGGCATTTATAAGGAACTGTAATTGTTAATAATATTATATCTCCGGCTGTGCTCTATTATATTCATGTATTTATTTTTATGCGTAGTGTAATGTTCTTTACTAGAAAACCAATGATATGTTAAAATAAAACCAAGTGGTTTTGGAGACTACTTAATGTGGAAAATCACTCAAGTATTTTATTCAAAAATATTTATTCTCCCCTTCTTACTATTTTTATAAATACACTGTGATTCTGCACTCAATCTAATTGCTTTCAGATGGCGGCCAGGACAGCCAGGAATCATCACAAACTAGTTTTTTAGTACATAGTATTAAAATTGTTGCTGTTAATATCATTTTAATGGGGTTTCACAGCACTCAATAGAAGCAACTTTTCCACAAAAATTTGTAATGTTGTAAAATCTATGATTCATGTATTTCTGTTGAATTTGTTATGTATAAGCTCGCTTTTTTCTGTATAGACTCAGTTTTGAAGATGGCGTGATCGGCGAAAGAGCTCTCGCTACAAGTGAAATAAACGTAGTCTCCAAAACCACTTGGTTTTATTTTATTATAATAAAATGGAGTATTACAAAATAAATACCAGTTCCATTAATTAACCAATGATATGTATTTTAAAATATGTGTTGAATCTACTGTCATCAGGAGAAACACCCGTCCGAAATGCTCTCAGCTGGGACTCGGGAGAGAAGCTGTGCAGGACGCGTGCTGGGCGGTCCCAAGCGGGCATGACTTGCGATCTGAACGGCACTGACAGAACCTACAATATCAATTTAGATTTTAAGAGTGATCAAATCACTGGCTGCCTTGACGGTAGAATTTATCACTTTAAAAAAGTTATGGACAGTTTAGACGTGATGATATATCAATTTAATTGATTAGTGATAAATAAGTTACGATGCCTATCCTTAAAAATAAAATATGTCATTATTAAAAACTACTTATAATAAAAATCTATAACATCTCTTCCGTCATACATCTAAAATTCAATATCAATGTAACGACCCAGATAATAACAACCCACATTGAACTAAAGGTATTGTATTACCAGAGCAGCATAACACAACCTATTATAGACAAATCACAAAAAAGGTTTATTTGAAAGACAAAATTTTAAGATCAATAAAATCGCTGCCTTCCGTAACGGTAAAATTAGTTAAAGATGATAATCCGTGAGTAAAAAACTTAAGATTGACATCTATTAAGGTGGTGGCATATCAATTTTGATTTTTAGAGTGATAAGATCGGTAAAATCAGTTTTTAAAAGGTTGTAGAAAGTCGGAAACAAAATCAACAGATGTCTATAGTAGACACTTGAAGAATGACATCTATCGATGTGCTTACATATCAACTGAGGGGCGTATGATTGATAACACCGCTGCCTGTTTTAAAAATTTGTTTAAGTATAAACAAAATCACTAGATGTCTATAGTGGACACATGAAGAGTGACATCTATCGATGTGCATAAATATCAATCCTGATTTTAAAATTTTTTAAATCGCTGCCTGCCATAACAGTAAAAAAAGTTATCGACGAAATCACCAGATGTCGATAGTATAGGTTTTTATGAGTGACATCTATCGAGGTGATGAAATATCAATTTAATTGGTAGGTGATAAATTAGTTTCTATGCCTATGTTTAGAAGTAAAATATGTAACTATTTCAAACTAGTAAGATATAACAACGCAATATCTTTACAATATTTTTGTCAGTAATACATCATACATTCAATATCAATATAAAAACCAATGTAAAAAAAAACATGGGACTAGTAAAAGGATTAGAGAATGACCGAAGTTAAATTGTTAAATTCATACAAAAACACACTTCTTCAAAGTAAATGTAAGTCTCATGGGAGTTAAAGTAAATCCCTTCAGGTTCAAATCAGGAAAGACAGGTAAAAAGAATAGGGTGGCAGAATGAATAAAGAGATATACGAAATAAACCTTTTTGTTATTAGAGTAAGCAAATTCCTTTAGAAAATCATGTATTTAGTAGGAAATTGAGGATATTTATTATTCATATAAAATAGCATTTTTTCAAGAGAAATTGAAGTTTATTAGGAATTTAAGTAAACACAAGCTGCCGAGCACAGGCAAAAGTATCAGGATCGCAGAATGTATGAAGAGATATTTGAAATTGAAAATGACCGTAGAAGTAAAACTTAGGTTTTACATCAGGGCAGCAGAACGCTGCAGGCGGTAACTTTTTTTCAAATTTGTCAACACAACTATGGAAATTGGGTAAAAAGTACCAGAATTGCAGACTGACTGAGGAGATAAATATTTTTTTATTCAAGTAAGCGAATTACTCTAGAAAATCATGTTTTTAGTAGGAATATGAAGATTTTTTCAATTCATGTCTTTATATCTGGGAATAGCTCCAGGATTGCAGGATGCCTTGGGAGATTGAATTCATATTTATATATCTGAGAATAGCACAGAATCGCAGACTGACTGAGGAGATAAATATATTTTTATTGCAATGGCACAGGAGGCATATTTTTGAAAAATTTCACCCCAACTTTGGAGTTTCGATGAAAAGATCGCAGACCTTTCGAGGAGATATATATATATATTAAAAAAAACATGGGACCAGTAAAAGGATTAGAGAATGACCGAAGTAAAATTGTTATATTCATACAATAAAAAAAATAAATAAACAATAAAATAAATGAAATGCCACGCCCTGACCCAACCAAGCTCTGGTCCGACAAAGTCAAACTTGAAAAAAATGCAGCCAAAGGACGTCTTGGGGAAACCTATGGAATGCCTCTTCTTAAACTTCCTGTGAGTCCTTGCGTCAGGGCTTGACCTGGGCCAGGATTTGAGCTGGCCCCGGGCTTGAGTGGACTCAGATCTTGACCTGACCCAGAGCTTGAGTAAGGCCAGGCCTTGAATTGACCAGGGCTTAACCTGACCCAGAGCTTAAGTAAGGCAAGGCTTTGAGTTAAGCCAAGGCTAGAGTTAATCCTGGGCTTAAGTTATGCCAGTGCTTGTATTAAGCCAGGGCTTGAGTTATGCCAGGAATTGAGTTAAACTAGGGCTTAAGTTAAGCAAGGGCTTGAGTTATGCCAGGGCTTGAGTTATGCCAGGAATTGAGTTAAACTAGGGCTTAAGTTAAGCAAGGGCTTGAGTTATGCCAGGGCTTGAGTTCAGCCGGGGCTTGAGTTAGGCTAGAGCTTGAGATGACTGGGTCTTGACCTGACCCAGAGCTTGAGTAAGGCAAGGCGTTGAGTTGCCCCAGGGCTTAACCTGGGCCAAGACTTGAGTTGGCCCAGGAATTGAGCTGGCCTCTGGCTTGAGTTGACCCAGGGCTTGACCTGACCTAGAGCTTGAGTAAGGCTAGGTTTTGAGTTGTCCTAGGGCTTGATCTGACCCAGAGCTTGAGTAAGGCAAGGCTTTGAGTTAAGCCAAGGCTAAAGTTAATCCTGGGCTTAAGTTATGCCAGTGCTTGAGTTAAGCCAGGGCGTAGGTTAAGCCAGGGTTTAGGTTTTACCAGGCCTTGTGTTAAGCCAGGGCTTGAGTTATGCCAGGGCTTGAGTTAAATCCAGGGATTGAGTTAAGTCAGGGCTTGAGTTAAGCCGGGGCTTGAGTTAGGCTAGAGCTTGAGTTGACTAGGTCTTGACCTGACCCAGAACTTAAGTAAGGCAAGGCCTTGAGTTGCCCCAGGCCTTGACCTGACTCTGAGCTTGAGTAAGGCCAGGCCTTGTATTGCCCCAGGGCTTGACCTGGGCCAGGACTTGAGTTGGCTCTGGACTTGAGTTGGCCCAGGCCTTGATTTGACCAGGGCTTGACCTGACCCTAAGCTTGAGTAAAACAAAGCCTTGAGTTAATCCTGGGTTTAAGTTATGCAAGTGCTTGAGTTAATCCTGGGTTTAAGTTATGCCAGTGCTTGACTTAAGCCAGGGCTTAAGTTATGCCAGGGCTTGAGTTAAGCCAGGACTTGAGTTATTGCAGAGCTTGAGTTATGCCAGGCCTTGAGTTAGGCCAGGGCTTGAGCTGGCTTTGGGCTTAAGCTGGGCCAGGGCTTTGGCCGGGCCAGGGCTTAAGTTGGGCCTGGACTTAAGTTGGGCCAGGACTTGAGCTGGCCCTGGGCTTAGGCTGGGCCAGGCCTTTGGCTGGGTCAGGGCTTTGGCTAGGCCAGGGCTTATGTTGGGCCAGGACTTGAGTTTAGCTTGGATTTGAGTTGACTAGGGCTTATGTTTAGCCAGGCCTTGAGTTAGGTCAGAGCTTGAGTTGTGCCAGGACTTAAGTTGGGCCAGGACTTGAGCTGGCCCTGGGCTTAGGCTGGGTTAGGGCTTTGGCTAGGCCAGGGCTTAAGTTGGGCCAGGACTCGAGTTTGGCCAGGACATGAGTTGGCCAGGGCTTATGTTTGGCCAGGCCTTGAGTTAGGCATGAGCTTTTGATATCACGCGTTTTGCAACCCTCGTGTAGCGAGACCTCGAGGAGGTCTCTCCAACACGAATTGGGACAACATATATTCACCCCTAAGCCTTCCCTGCTACGGAGGGTTTCATTTTCTTTTACTGCGTCAATTTTCATTTCTGGCTATTTATTTCACTGCTTTAAATAAGATCGTGAAAAATAAGTACTTTTTATTCATCACTGGCCGTGAGTTTTATTTGCGGAAACTGCCTTTGATCTTCCCCGCCATTTCGGAAACTTCCCTACTTTCGCTAACTTCCTTTCCTAGAATGTAGTCAAATTTTCATTTTTCTCCGATGAATGCCATTAGAGTATCTGCTTCCACCTCGTTTCTATAATACACACAAATCTTTGCTATTCTATTATCAATACAATCAATTTTAGTGTGAACGTATATTTTTTTATATTTAATTGACATTATGAATGTTTTATTCAATTTCTAAAATTTGTAATTTCTCGCCACATTTTTTACTATCTCAACAAAACTTACACGAATATGTCTGTATGTATTAAATATGAAGACTTTTCAAACATTTGATTATTCCAAAAAACTTTATGCATGAATGCTGGTATAAACTACGTGTCTTTGTTATCTGCAGTTCATTTTTCATTACAAAAGCGAACCGTTCCCAAATACCTCCATTACAAGTGCATTCGCCTTTGCAATAAAATTTGTAATAGCAGTTTAATTTTAGATGCAACTTCAAACTGAGCATCAAATTAAATATGAATAATGCAATGCATTTATTATACATTCTTACTGTGCAAAAGTGATTATTTTTTATAACTCGGTCGGTATTCTAAGTGGACTCAAGTTGATAAATTAAGATAAAATTATAATAATTACATATATTTACAAAAATATTTAGCAGAAACTAACGCGGCGTATAAAACATATTGTAAAACAAATCAAACCTGTTATTTTTTTCAGCAGTCAAACCAGAGTTTCAGCTCAATTTTTATCTGCATGATAATATTATAATATAAAATCTTCATAATGTATTAAGTTCAAGAATGACGATGTACAATTCGATGTACATTGTATTTTTGTCTACACTTTGAGTTTATTAGAATTATTTGCATAACTAGTTTTGGGTTTTAGTCATGCATCTGATGATGACCCGGTGTATAGGGTCGAAAATCTAGTTATGCAAATAATTCTAATAAACCCAAAGTGAAGACAAAAATACAATGATACTTTTTATCATTACTGTGGTAAAAGATATCTTAAAAAATTGAACAATATTTTTTTTGAACAAACATTAGTTTAGAAAAATCGTAATTTTTTCAAATTTTTCAACATCTTTACAACATTATTTGACCTAAAATAAAGAACGGTAATTTAATAATAAAAAGAATGGATAAATAAAATTATAAGCATTTTTAATATTCTGTTAAAAAAAAAACAATTTTCAAAAAAGAAAAATAAATAAACAATAAAACAAATGAAATGCCACGCCCTGACCCGACTTAGCTCTGGTCCGACCAAGTCAAACTTGAAAAAAATCCAGCCAAAGGACGTCTTGGGGAAACCTATGGAATGCCTCTTCTTAAACTTCCTGTGAGTCCAGGACCTAGGCCAGGACTTGAGCTGGCCCCGGGCTTGAGTTGACCCAGGGCTTGAGTAAGGCCAGGCCTTGAATTGACCAGGGCTTAACCTGAACCCAGAGCTTGAGTTAAGCCAGGGCTTGAGTTATGCCAGGGCTTGAGTTATGCCAGGGCTTGAGTTATGTCAGGGCTTGAGTTAAACCAGGGCTTGAGTTAAGCCAGGGCTTGAGTTATGCCAGGGCTTGAGTTATGCCAGGGCTTGAGTTAAGCCAGGGCTTGAGTTAAACCAGGGCTTGAGTTAAACCAGGGCTTGAGTTATGCCAGGGCTTGGGTTATGCCAGGGCTTGGGTTATGCCAGGGCTTGGGTTATGCCAGGGCTTGGGTTATGCCAGGGCTTGGGTTATGCCAGGGCTTGAGTTAAACCAGGGCTTGAGTTATGCCAGGGCTTGAGTTATGCCAGGGCTTGAGTTAAACCAGGGCTTGAGTTAAGCCAGGGCTTGAGTTATGCCAGGGCTTGAGTTAAGCCAGGGCTTGAGTTAAACCAGGGCTTGAGTTAAACCAGGGCTTGAGTTATGCCAGGGCTTGAGTTAAGCCAGGGCTTGAGTTATGCCAGGGCTTGAGTTATGCCAGGGCTTGAGTTAAGCCAGGGCTTGAGTTAAACCAGGGCTTGAGTTATGCCAGGGCTTGAGTTATGCCAGGGCTTGGGTTATGCCAGGGCTTGAGTTAAGCCAGGGCTTGAGTTAAACCAGGGCTTGAGTTATGCCAGGGCTTGAGTTATGCCAGGGCTTGAGTTAAGCCAGGGCTTGAGTTAAACCAGGGCTTGAGTTATGCCAGGGCTTGAGTTATGCCAGGGCTTGAGTTAAGCCAGGGCTTGAGTTAAACCAGGGCTTGAGTTATGCCAGGGCTTGGGTTATGCCAGGGCTTGAGTTATGCCAGGGCTTGGGTTATGCCAGGGCTTGGGTTATGCCAGGGCTTGAGTTAAACCAGGGCTTGAGTTATGCCAGGGCTTGAGTTAAACCAGGGCTTGAGTTATGCCAGGGCTTGGGTTAAACCAGGACTTGAGTGAGGCCAGGGCTTGAGTTAGGCCATGCTTTGAGTTAGGCCAGGGCTTGAGTTAGGCCAGAGCTTGAGCTGGCCCTGGGCTTAGGCTAGGCCAGGGCTTAGGCTAGGCCAGGGCTTTGGCCGTGCCAGGGCTTTTGTTTGGCCCGGCCTTGAGGTTAAGCTGAAGCTTGAGTTGGGTCAGGACTTAAGTTGGGTCAGGACTTGAGCTGGCCTTGGGTTTAGGCTGGGCCAGGGCTTTGGCTGGGCCAGGGCTTAAGATGGACTAGGGCTTTGAATTTGCCCAGGACAAGAGTTTGGTCAACACTTAAGTTCAGCCAGGACTTGAGTTTTGCCAGGTCTTGAGTTTGGCCAAGGTGTGAGTTAGGCCAGGGCTTGAGCTGGCCTTGGGCTTAGGCTGGGCCAGGGCTTTGGCCGGGCCAGGGCCTAAGTTGTACCTGGACTTAAGTTGGGCCAGGACTTGAGCTGGCCCTGGGCTTAGGCTGGGCCAGGCCTTTGGCTGAGCCAGGGCTTAAGTTGGGCTAGGGCTTTGAATTTGGCCAGGACTTGAGTTTGGCCAAGACTTGAGTTTTGCCAGGACTTGAGTTTGGCCAAGGCATGAGTTAGGCCAGGGCTTGAGCTGGCCCTGGGCTTAGGCTGGGCCAGGGCTTTGGCCGGGCCAGGGCCTAAGTTGTACCTGGACTTAAGTTGGGCCAGGACTTGAGCTGGCCCTGGGCTTAGGCTGGGCCAGGCCTTTGGCTGAGCCAGGGCTTAAGTTTGGCCCAGGGCTTAAGTTGGGCTAGGGCTTTGAATTTGTCCAGGACTTGAGTTTGGCCAAGATTTGAGTTTTGCCAAGACTTGAGTTTGGCCAAGGCATGAGTTAGGCCAGGGCTTGAGCTGGCCCTGGGCTTAGGCTGGGCCAGGGCTTTGGCCGGGCCAGGGCTTAAGTTGTACCTGGACTTAAGTTGGGCCAGGACTTTAGTTGGTGACATCTGGTCACTTGGTGACATCACGGCTTGCTGGTGACGTCACGGCGGGTCGATGACGTCACGGCGGGTTAATGACGTCACGGTGGATTGATGACGTTACGGCGGGTCGATGACGTCACGTCGGGGTTGGTGACGTCACGACGGGTCAATGACGTCACAGTGGGTCGATGACGTCACGGCAGGTCAGTGACGTCACGGCGGTTCGATGACGTCACGGCGGTTCGATGACGTCACGGCGGTTCGATGACGTCACGGCGGGGTTGGTGACGTCACGGCGGGGTTGGTGACGTCACGGCGGGTCAATGACGTCACGGTGGATCGATGACGTCACGGCAGGTCGGTGACGTCACGGCGGTTCGATGACGTCACGGCGGGACAGTAACGTCACGGCGGATCGGTGACGTCACGGTGGGTCGATGACGTCACGGCAGGTCGGTGACGTCACAGCGGGTGACGAATGATACAATTTACCAGCAACTTGAAGGCCTTCCTATTGGAAGTAACCTAAGTCCATTGATAGCAGAATGCTTCATGGATTCGTTTGAAGAGAAGTTACTAAAATCATGCTGGGTTAAAAATATCATTTACTACTATAGGTATGTAGATGATATCTTGATTTGTTGGAGTGGAACAGAGAGACAATTGGACAAATTGGAAAGAAGTTGATAAGAGCATAAACTTTTTATATCTTTCGATTAAAAATGTAACTAGCCGTCACCATTTTAGTGTATATCGTAAGCATTTTATAGGGTGTTTTTTATAGAGGTATAGAACTTTGAAATGGAATAAAACAAAGATAATTTTTTTAAATTGACATGAAATTAACTTTATTCGAAAGATAATTTTTTGGCATTATAATTTAAATATGATTTACGGCATATGACTGCCACCGCTGGCTCAGACGTAGTCTAGTCTGGAGGTCCAATTCTCGATGACTCTTTCCAACATTTGTGGCCGTATATCGGCAATAACGCGGCGAATGTTGTCCTCCAAGTGGTCAATCGTTTGGGGCTTATCGGCGTAGACTAGCGACTTCACATATCCCCACAGAAAATAGTCTAGCGACGTTAAATCGCACGATCTTGGAGGCCAATTAACGGGTCCGAAACGTGAAACTATGCGGTTACCAAACGTTTCCTTTAATAAAGCAATTGTGGCACGTGCTGTGTGACATGTTGCGCCGTCTTGTTGAAACCACAGCACATCATGGTTGTTCAATTGATGAACGAAAAAGTCAGTAATCAGCCATGATTACTGACTTTTTTTAGAGCCATCTATAGCGGTCACCATTGACTGTAACGGCCTGACCAGCATCGTCTTTAAAAAAGTACGGACCAATGATTCCACCAGCCCATAAAGCACACCAAACAGTCAGTTTTTCTGGATGTAACGGTGTCTCAACATACACTTGAGGATTATCATCACTCCAAATACGGCAGTTTTGTTTATTGACGTATCCATTCAACCAAAAGTGAGCTTCATCGCTAAACAAAATTCGCTTATGAAAATCGGGATCAACGGCAATCTTGTTTTAGGCCCATTCACCAAATCTGCGCCTTGCTAGGTGATCGTGTGGCTTCAATTCTTGCACGAGTTGGATTTTGTAAGCACGCAAACCAAGATCTTTCCTTAAAATCTTCCATAAAGTGGATGGACACATATCCAATTCCTGTGCACGATGGCGGATAGACTGATTCGGGTCTTCCTCTACGCTACGCTCTACAGCAGCAATGACTTCTTCTGTACGCACTGTACGACGTCTCTGTGGATGCGTATTATTATTTAGAGTAAACGTGGTGCGAAAACGTTCCATAGTTAATCGAATTAATTGCTCTGATGGACGATTATGTTGACCATAAAATGGACGTAGTGCGCGATGCGTTTTTCGAACAGAACCATGATTTCCAAAATAAATTTGCACAATTTGAAAGCGTTGTTCAGGCGTCAGTCTATTCATGTTTAAATGCCAAACCAAACTAAACATAAATCCCTTGACAACTGACAAAATGGCCGCCGGTTAAAACAGTGTTGCCAGTTTAAAGTTCTATACCTTTATAAAAAACACCCTGTACATATATACTTACATTGTATACATTGTAAATCCATGCACCCCTGGTCACATAAATTAGCAGCATACCATAGCATGGTACACCGGCTAGTTAAATTACCGTTAGAATTAGAAGCATCCAATGAAGAATTAAAAATAATAAAATCAATTGCAGCAGGTAATGGCTACCCAAAAAATATTGTTGATAAAATCTTTTGTAAAAAACCACATGCAAAAAACTCTAATCAAATATACCCTGTTAGCCGTAGCGACGAAGAGAAGCCGTTTAGATGCATAGAATATTTTGGTCAAATCTCACTTGATATTTGCAAACAATCATCAGAATTTAAAATGGCCTTCAAAAATAGAAGCAATTTAGGAATACATTTAAAAAACAGTAAGGACAAAGTTGATGCCTTCCAGAAGAGTGGAGTCTACAAATTAACGTGTGATGACTGTAAAGCTATGTACATTGGTCAAACAGGTCGTAGTTTTGCAACAAGATACAAAGAGCACCTGGCATCCTTTAGAAATAATAAACTAGACTCACAATTTGCAAAACATCTCAATGACAATAAACATAATTTAAACGTTGACAATAAGCCAAGTCTCCTTCATTTTTCTAATAAAGGCTATAGACTTAATATTTTGGAGCAATTAGAAATAATTAAGCACCAAAATTTAGAATTCCCTCTGATCAACGAACAACTGAATAACCATAATTCTCCCATTCTTAATATTTTTAAAAATACACTTTGATTCTGCATTCAAACTAATTGCTTTCAGGTGGCGGCCAGGACAGCCAGGAATCATCACAAACTAGTTTATTTAAGTACTTAGTATTAAAATTATTGCTGTTAATATCATTTTAATGGGGTTTCACAGCACCCAATAGAAGCATTTTTCCACATAAATTTGTAATGTAGTATAATCTATGACTCATGTATTTCTGTTGAATTTGTTATGTATAAGCTCGCTTTTTTCTGTAGATTCAGTCTTGAAGATGCCATGTTCGCAAAAGAGCTCTCGCTAATAGTGAAATTAACGTAGTCTCCAAAACCATTTGGTTTTATTTTATTATAATAAAATGGAGTATTACAAAATAAATACCAGTTCCATTAAGAGTTAATTGGAATTGAAGTAGAGCCTAACGGTGAATACCTTTTTTTAATGTGTAAAATTCTACTTTTAAGGCGGGCAGGGTTCTGTCGATGCCGTTCAATCCGCAAGCCATGTCCGCATGGAATGGCCCAGCACAGCCTATTCTCCCGAGCTCTAGAATATTTTGAAATATGATTCAATGCTGTTACGATATCAATATATGATGCAATAAAAATATTTTTATGGTTTTAAAAATGTAACATCCGGTCAATCTAAAAGATATTTGAAATAAATCAACCTAGGCAAGCCAATGCACTTTCATAGCTGGAGATATAATAATATTAACAATCAGAGTTCCTTATAAATGCCATAAATTGTTAACGGCATAAAGTTTTCTGTGCAAATGTTTGAAGGGCTTACGAAACATAAATCTTTCTTTGTATAAATAAAGCATTATTATCCAAAATTTTAAGAATAAAACTACAGGGATAATGGTGAAGAGACCGTGTACCTACACTAACACAGAAGTTATAAAGAATATCAAGTATCATAATTAAAGGCGTACGCATTTTGAGCTCAAATACCAGTGGGAGAGCGCCGGTGTTACGAACATTTGTTAAAAACATATATAACAAAACAACCATACTGAGCAATCTAACCTTGAATATACACGCAGTGAGTAGTGCGAGTGCTTCAGGAGGCGTCGGATTTTTTTGGTGAACCGTTCTATTATAACCGAAAGCCAAACCCGCATTGAGTACGCACTAGACTATCACAATATCGTCAGTTATTCTAAATTAATAAATATTTTTCTACTAACATTGTTTGAAACACGGCATAAACCAAAATATAAGAAATAAAATTAAAGTAGTGCTATAGCCCTATAAACTTAGTCAAGTGGTCCTGATTATACCTGATTTACAGTTAAAATCTGGCAAGCCAAGGCTGTCTGGTTAGAAATAAGGATATCATGACAGACCTTCAAGGACCTGTAGAGGGATACAATATGCGCATTTGACAGACGGAGGTTGAGCCATGCGGCCTGCGCAGCAAAACCAGCAAGGCAGAAGTGCTCTGCTCAGGGTTTCCGCTAGCGCACGTGCTCCCAGAATCTCTTCCCAGCTGGCACACCAGTCCCAAGACTGCACAAATAAGCATGATCGGAAGTTTAAAATAAAACATTAAAAAACTTACTGATTTAAGTGTCATAGAAATCTTTATAGATTTTATATTTAAAAAATATTTTTTTAGTGGGCATTATCAATGGTGCCTGGTAATCGTTGCGGCAAACTATCAATGTAATTTTTTGGATGATGGTCAACTCATTTTTCTTTTTTGATTTGTTTTCTATATGTATTATATATGAAAATAGTCAACGAGCTGACCTGTAGGGCTAGAATCAGGTTCAACGGGAAAAGCCCGCATGGAGCCCGTATGACGAGGGAGGATGTGAGAGCGCGCCAAGGCCGGCAGGGTCAGCGCCCACGCGCTTGCCCAAGGCCGCAGCAGTGCCAGAACGGAGTCATCAACCGGATGCACAGCTATGGATTACACACTCTCTTCCAGTAAAGTACCTGAGAAGCACACATTTGTCATTTAATTATTCAATCAAACGTATTATATCAGGCCGTATTAAATAAAATCATCTATTTAATATGTCTTTGAACCTGTATCACTAAAAATACATATTTCAATTTACAATGAATCAATAATTAAATACAAACACTACATATTAGACGTTTATCTGAAAATTATAAGTTTAACACTCTAAAATTAAAATGGCATACTTGTTAGTAAAAAGCAGATTAGAACTAGTACAAAAAACAACCATCCTCTAGTTTATATATAAAGTTAATTTATGTAGTACTATAGAGTAGATAAGGATCACCAGTATACTGAGAAGGTTACATGCCAGCAAGCTCATGCCAGGGCAGTATCCAGTGATGCAAGGCATAGTGTCTCGAGTGGGGTTCCATGTGGCAGCAGCTGCAACCACGCAAGGCACAAGCTCACCTCGCAGCAAAAACCGCAGCTCCTGGGGCAGAACGATTCCTGTCCACGTCTCTAGCAACTCTTTCATGGAAGCGGGATTGCGCAGCTCCCAAGTCCTGAAACACATTAAATATTGGATAATGATTTTGTATTATCAGTCTACATAACATTTTTAAGACCTTTAATTTCAGTTTTCTTACATCGAGTAAGTGGAATTTTTTTTAATAAAGTACTTACTCGGCGTCTCGCCCGACAGCTTCCAGCCAAGACTCCCAGAAGATGTCCTGCAGGGCCTGTGCAGTGAGCAGCGGTGACCGGCTTTGCAGCAGACGGCGGACGCGCCGGTTCTGTCGCATCCAGCACTGCCTACCCCCCCGAACCCCAGTTGATTCAACACATATTTTTAAATTACACATATATCATTGCTGTTCGAGTAAAGAATAAATATTTTTATACAGTTGACAGCAAGTTAGAACAATATGCCAGAGTACGAACCTGCGAGGGCGAGAGATCAGGTCGGGTGAGCTAGGAAACCAAAGATGTCCTGCAGGATCTGCGCAGTGTGCAGCGGACGCGCCGGTTCTGTCAGTAGACATCTATTGAGACCTTGAAATATCTTTATAATTTATAAAATAGTAAGTATGTACAGATTCCTTCTCTAGGCTGTAGAAATTTGTCACTTTTTAAAACAAGTTTAAACAATAATTAACAGATGACGTTAAGCGTTAATTTTGATCATCTTTACAGAATGAAGTCTCCTAATTGTCAAATGATAAAATTGAATTTCTATAGTAATTTTATACGTAATTTTCAATTTCAAATATCTCTTCATACATTCTGCCAGCCTAATACTTATTTCTACGCTGGGCAGGTTGTGTTTACTAAAATTCTTATTGAGCTGCACTTTCTATTGAAAAAATGGTAATTCCTGTGAAGAATTGTGTTTATTATGAAAATAAAGCATCTCCCAAGGAAGTCCTGCAAGCCCTATGCTATTCCTATATGCATTAAAAAAATATATACCTCCTGTGTCATGCTGCTCTCCTAATACGAAACCCAAGTCTCACAGAATGCGAAAAATGAAAAAGTAAAAATAAATATTTAAGTATATATCTCACGTATATGCTGCCCTGATACTTTTCGACCGATTTCGCAGGTTGGGTCGACTGAATACTCTATGAAAACGACGTTTGTTTACATAATTAATAACCGGATACAATCGAAACGCCCACTGTGAAACGAAACGCATCCGACCGCTCGGTCCGCGATTCCTGAATATTCCCGTTTTCATAAAATTTCATCCATCGCGTTCGGCGGTGTCGCTCACCCGTGCGCGTCCAGAAAAATAGATTTTCTTTTCACATACAATATACTCCCGTCGCGATTCCCCCGAGCACACGAGCCCGGGTTCGTCGCAAATCGATCGATCGCCCCCGCAAGGATCGATCGGATTGTCTCTCTTGACCGGACTGCGTGCGCTACCACTCTGGCAGATGTAATTTTATTTTATCAATTGAATTAAAAGTTGAAAACAATGAACATTCTCTAATGACACCTTTTTTGTTTTTGTGAGTAGGGAAGACTTAGTTTTTTTAATTCAAATTTCAGTGGAAATAACAAATCGAAAGGACTGTGGCACGTTCGGAATCTGCCGGTATAACTTATTTTTATTTATTTTTTTGGTAAATATACCTTTCTGAGGATCTGATGTTTGGGGTAGCTATTTTACAGGAGATAATTTTTGCATTAGGTTGAATAATAGCTGGATTCAATTCTTGCATCGACTGCAGAGAAACCTAAACGTAGTAAGAAAGCATTTAATAAATTTAACATGTCACTCAGGAGAAAAATTCAAGTTATTTACCAATCTGAGAATCATGGGTAACGTATCGGAGAAGCAGAATCAGATATATGATAGTTCTTTCTTGCCGTGCCATGGGGTTTTCCTTTGTAAATATCAGCATTGCAGGTGGGAAGACTCATTTCATAAACTTTACTCTTTTTGGTACTCTGATTTTCTGGCTATTTTAGGATCGGTGAGAAAATATTAGTCAGAACTAAATAAATCTGAAGATGATCGAGCGTTCGGTGATTACAACCACTAGACTGCGGTATCTGGATGATAAGTCAGAGAGAATTTTGATGAGAAGTAAGTAGCTAAAGAATATACCTGTCTGAAGGGTTCGGGGAAAATGAGAACTATTGACTCGGTTTTTTCTTCACAGTATTTTGTATGGTTTTCTAGAACTTATAGGTGATGTTTATAGAAATGATTGATTCAAAGGTTTTTTTCGCAGTAAACAAACCCAGTGTGTGTTATATAAACAATAGATTCAATATAAAAGTTGTTTAATTTTTAATACATCACCCGAGATGACACATTCTCCTCCTGCAGCAGAAATAATTTTATTATTATGTAAGCGAGGGGATGTGGGTTCGAATCCCGCACAAATCACGTTGATATATTTTTCTAAGAGTTTCTTTAATCAATTTTCAATATTTAAAAAAATGTTCTTAATCATTATCAAGAAATAATTTTATTTAAATTATAAGTGGATACACTTTGATTTGACTTAATAGTAAATTATTACAGACTTGAGACTAGTAAATACGTTCTAGCTGAGAATATCGACAATTTCAAATAAATCATTCCATACCAGAGCGATTCTCTCGCTGCACCTCGGACAGTGCCTTGAGCGTGTCATTTTTGCAAATGTTGTAAAAAACTAAAACACAATGCGGATTCAATGTCACACAGAACAAATAGACTGATATTTTATCTGAATTATATATTTTTTATTGAAAACCGAGATTAATTTTGAGCTTTGTGTACTTTTTGGTTGAATTTTATGGATTGCCCATCTAGTAAAAATAGATCTGTTAACATATTGTATTAAAATCATTAATAGCTATTTAATTTGATTTTTGGATTAAAAGCTTATTATAACATATTCGAGTCTAAATATAAATTGATAGCCCCGTTTTCTATACATTACAATGTTGACAATATAATAATATTTTTCTAAAATTATTTGACACTTTTGCCTAGTTCAATTATTACCAAAAACTAATGATTTGTTAGCAACATTCCGATATTCATATAACATTGGAAAAATACAGGACTCGAAAATTAACATTGTCTGAAGCGCGACAACATCTAAATATGTCAAGATTACCATTGTACATCTATTATTTGTTTGGGTAAGAAAAAATATTTAGAATGTGGAAAAATATTCAGGATTACAAAAATACTTATATGCATATAAATTTAGAGATTGATGAAGATCTATTAAAAACCGAGATATAAAATTTTAATGCAGTTTAAGTTTAAACATGACCCATGAAAATTTAGAAAATTATCTATTTAATAAATATAATTTTTAAATATTGAGTTATCATTTAGAAGTTGAAGAAAGCTTTGGTGATTTTTATTTTTGGTGATAAATTATAATCAGTGAGATCAAAGAATCTTAGCCTGAGTGCGACGACCGCATCTCGTGCCATTTGTGAATCACAGCATAAATTAATTACACTTCACATGAATTTTTTATCAACAGAGGGAATAAAGTCATCACAATAATTGTAACTTCAGATGTGACACAATAAATTTATAAAATTACAATACAATCGATTTTATATGTGATACCGACACCAGATAATAAGGGCAGATTTTTTTCTTTTTAACAAGATGATAATCTTTATTACTAGGTTTTCTTAGAAAGGTTAAGTTGATTAGTTGATAGAAATAGAGTATGAATTAAAATTAACAGTCTAAACTTTGAAATACTGTTATAGGAGTATTATAATTTCAAATATAAATAATTACCTTATAGTGTATACATGAGAAAACCAGTTTTACAACATAAAGAGATGAATCTACAATGTTAATCTATGAACTGCTTGTCAATTCTGTTTGTTAATTTTTAACAGGTTTTGTTATTTGTATATAAAACATTACTACTGGTTCAATATGATTAACAATTGTGTAACTGAACTCGTATAAACAAGGATTTATTATGTTAATACTGAAAAAATACAGAGATTGGAATCCTCGTTGAGGATCTATAATCTAAAAATCTGTTTAAAATACTTATTTACTATTGTAATCTGATGGTTGTAAATTCAAGACTTCAAATGAGTGACGCACGCTGAATTTGGATAGTAGAAAAATAATTTTAAATTATTACTTTCTTGGCCTATAGACTTTTTCAAAGGTGAACTATGCGCTATGGGTTGTCAGATCTAGGCACATATGGCTAACTGTAGCTAATATCTCTAATGTCTTTTAAAAATATACCAACTATTCTAAGGCAGTATAAATTTGCTTTTGATTGTTCTCTTTCGAGTTAGAGCTGCAGGTCAGCGGCACATCAGAGGTAAGACTGGAGAGCTTGTTTAGGCCAGGCTATCTTGACATCGAATCTCTTGTAGGCAAATCTTGTGGACAGTCGACGTCGCCTAATAAGGTTTCTGGAATGGAAATGTAAAACCTCTTTTACACAGGAATATTATGTAAAAATAAATATTAAAAATCTATGTAAAGATGATCCGATCCGCATTTGCAATACAAAATTCAGATTCATAAATTTGACAAATCCAATCTGATAATAATTCAAAGTCCTGTCTTTAAGTATTGTTTGATGCACTCTGTGTGGAATGTTGACTTGTGAAGTATGTCTAAAGCTGTTTTTTTATTTTTTAGTCAATTCCATGTCAGTAAGCTTGAGCAGTGATGATCTAGATATTTCAATAAAATTGTTGCTTAGTTAATTGAATTGAAACAAAGCCAAAAAGATACAGATATCTGTAATAAAAAAGCACCCTGGCAGGAAAACCCGTAGAACCCTACATGCAGCACCCACTAAGCATTGTAGTGGTTTATAAGTACTATTCATATTTAAAAATACCTAAAAGTTAAATCTTGCAAAATAAATAAAATAACAACAGATGGCATTAATAATTTTAAATTAAGCATTTAATGTTAATATAAACTTAACTACAAACTTATGCACAGAATCGGTCATCATTATTCATATATGTAATGGCTTACTGACTCCACTGTCACTTAACTTAAATTCAGAATAAAATTTTTACTGTCAATCATCATGACACATGGATTCAATACCCAAGATTTACAACATAAAGAATATAAATATTACTATTGTTAATAATTATTTAAAATAATAATTCACATTTAAATTCTTATCCTGTTCAGAGCTAGCCTGCCGCTTCAGGACAGCTACAGCTCCAAAGGGAGCGGTGAGGTAATAGCCCCCCTCACCTGCTAGCAAGGGCGGGGGGAGCAGGCCGGCAGAAAGTTGTCTGCTCCCAATGGACCGCCACTGTTGGACCCACTGCCACCTGATTTCATCTAAAATACAAATGTTATTTTAAAGAATGGTCGACAATAGAATATAAATATTACTATTGTTAATAATTATTTAAAATAATAATTCACATTTAAATTCTTATCCTGTTCAGAGCTAGCCTGCCGCTTCAGGACAGCTACAGCTCCAAAGGGAGCGGTGAGGTAATAGCCCCCCTCACCTGCTAGCAAGGGCGGGGGGAGCAGGCCGGCAGAAAGTTGTCTGCTCCCAATGGACCGCCACTGTTGGACCCACTGCCACCTGATTTCATCTAAAATACAAATGTTATTTTAAAGAATGGTCGACAATGCTTTATCTCTCTATGCATTCTCTGTAGCTAGAGACACCTGAGTTTTATATATATACTAGAAATGTAGCCTGTCATAAAATGACGTATTCGATGAACGATGCAATAGTGTTTGAACATATGTTTGGCTGACAATAAGATGAATCTTTCGTAAGCTTTCGTTTTGTACCATCAGTTGGATGAAGGTGTGAAGTTCTGTGATATATTTCTTTTTGTCATGAGGTCGATGCACGTTAAGAAGACGCTGCTCAAGTTTTCCTTCCAATTCATTGCTTGACATTTCTGTCACATTTCGTGTCACAATCAACGCATCACTTTCACTGCACTGTTCTTTATTTGATGCAGTCTTTATCATATTCAATTGTGCAATTCTTTTTGAATTACGTTTGCTGTGCGTAGACAGTGTTATTTTTTAAGGAGGCATTTTAAGTTATTAATGATGTGATTATAATTTCTAACGCAATTTCGATAAAAAAAAAATAAAATTGGTACTTGTGTCAAGCTGACATAAACTGAAAATTTCTAAGAAGCATCAAAATTTGTTTTTTTGTAAAAGTTCTAAATTTGAAATTCTCGTGTTGAACAATAAAATCCTATAATTCGTACATATTGAAACTCGCTAAAACATATTTTATAATTTAATTAAATTAGTTTATGAATAAAAATATTATCCTATCGTCTTGAAATTCGGCACATAGCTGCGGAAAAATTTACTGAACTTACGTGCAAAAAATCAGCGTTGTATCTTTTAAGATATTCTATAGAGAACCAAAAGATGAAACATACACACACACACACACACACACACAATGGCTATTATTATAGTAAATAGTATATCTTTCATTATTTCTGTCAATATTATTAAATTTTCAAATATCAAAGACGCATTTCTAACATGACAGGAGGGGCGATCGACTGCCCTCAGATGCATGGCAACTGCTATTAAGTGCTTATTCCACACCACTGTATTGTGCTGTAGAACAGTATTATGCTTGCCTACTAGGGCTTAAGACCACTAATGTAAGCGTGATACAAGATTGTGAAGTAACATCAAAAATAGTAGAAACATCCAAAAAAAAATTACAAATCAAAGTTCCAAGTCTCACTAAGAAAAATCGTTCCTTCGGGCTTTAACAGTTATCTGGAAAAGCCAGCGTGTTTAGAAAGATTTGCACAATGGTTTGCCAAGCAAGAGAAACTTCAACAATATCATTATAAAATTTATTTTTTTTACTTTAATAATATATTCATACTAATAGTAATGTTTTTAAACAAATTAAAGACAAAAGTATCATGATAGTCACAGCCAAAGGTTGGCCTATAGGGAATGTCTGGTTATACAGGATATGCAACTCCTGCTAGCAGCCTCTCGGGTTCCCTCAGATGCAGTGTCGCTACTGGAACGGTAAGTCATCATCAAATACCAGGATCATGTTTCATTTTTAATAAAAAAGGTTGTTTCCATTTTATTCAATTATGCTTGAGATTACATGCAAGTTTCAACGGGCTCTTCCCAAACCGCTCCAGTGCTGAAAGTGACTTTGTCCGTTGAATTTATAATCAACTGTTTTTAATTTAAGAGAAAATCCTTTCGGTGTAATCTTTTATGAAAAGATGTTTAAAAACAATACAATATGCACCTTATACTGCTTAAGATATTTGAAGGGGAGCAGTGTTGTACAAATTTGTGTGAACATTGCACGTTTATCTTTGACAAAGAATAATCTTACTTGAGTCAGCTCCAGGAGGGAATCCAAGCTCAGGTAATTTGGAAAATTTCAGCCCATAAATTGCACATTAGCACTCTCTTACTGTAGTCAGTATCAGGGTAAAGCGATGAGATTTTTCAATTTTGAAAACAAGAAAATTTTCTTTGATCGCAGAATATCAAAGTAAAAGAAATCATTTCCAGTGCAGGTGACTTTTTTTATTCATTCATGCTCTGATAGTGAAGCAACAGAACAGACAGTGGCACTGTTACCTCGATTGTAAAAACATGCAGTTTGTGAATCTTTATCCAGGTTATCTTCACAAAAGTGGAGCAAATATAAAAAACCTCACAAGGGTGAGGCGGGGATGGATGCAGACGATATGAAAGAATTGTAGCTTGCTGAAAAACTACATCTATAAATTTCTTAAAACTGTCTCAGAGTCCGCGAGCGGTCATAAAAGCCACTCGGTGAGAGCTCCCTCCTGAAGCGCTGTCACAGAAAAACCTTCTGTAATTCTTCTGAGGGCAGTGCGACGGTTGAAGCTTGGCTACAATCCAAGAAAAAATTTAAGGGTTATCCAAGTGTAACAGGTTATTTAATGACTTACTTCAGCAAAATAGCAGCAAAAGAGTGGGCTCCGTCAGTATGATGTAAATCGTGTTACTAAAAAGGTTCCAAACTTGGTGGTTGACTGAACACAGGCTTCTGGGATAGCTCTCGGTAACTTCAGTCGACTCCTTCTTCCTTTTCTCCATCTGAAGAGAATATTTAAATACACGTTACTTGTCCAGTTTTCAACATTAGGTCAGCCGCCATTCCAGAGGTTAGCGGCTATTTATTTTTTGTGAAGGACGAATGTACCACTGACCGTGTGACTCAATTGAATCGAGCTTGTAATAAAAAAAATATGTGACGGTAAATTATAATATAATCTGTGAATTTTCTAGCACAGAAAAATCTGTGTAAGCGCATACAACTCCCGACCGGTCGAGAGCATTCTTAGCGCGTGTAGACTGAAAACAAAAATAAGAAAACTTACTCATCAGAAAGCATATCCTAGCCTTTCTAGCGAGAGGTTTGGTCTATCGAAGCTCTGATCTCGACCTAAAGATGCCGATTCTGAAGCATCAGACGCGTGCCGCGCGTCCCCCGACTACCGTGGCGGGGCGGCGGGGCGGCGGGGCTGCGGGGCTGCGGGGCTGCGGGGCTGCGGGGCTGCGGGGCGGCGGGGCACGCCGGCGGGACACGCCGGCGGGGCGCACTGGCCGCGCGCACGGCCCGCCCGGAGGCCAGAAGACCGGGAGACGCCTGCTGGCGGCGTGCATTCGTTCAATGCCTGGGAGAGCTATCGTAACCGTGTGCGATTTCGAACTAATCATATCAATTATGTTCAATACATTCTGCAATGATTTGAAACTGTCAAAAAATTTGTTATCTGTCAAAACTGTTGACAAAAATTATGCTAAGGAGTTTGTAATCAATCCACTTTTTAAGATGATGAAATCACTTCATCTCTCTAGTAACCAAGAGCACGATGTTGTTGGTTGAAATTAAATTTTGTTTTATGTATCACATCCGAGACTTAAAAGAAGTATTCTTGATTGTAAAAAAATTGTTTTACTACTAGACTGAAGGCACAAACCATTAAAATGCTACTATTATCTTACTAAATCGCATTACTAGAATATCAAAGCAAATTGATATTTTTCTGAGATTTACTGATTTTCAATTAAATGGCTTTTCTTTTTACTCACATTATCGAGAATTTTTTTTCCAATTAAAAATCGCTACAAAAAAATTAATCTACAAAAATTTGCTCAAGCAATATCTTACTAGCGATCTAATTAATCAGATCCGTGTTCGCTACAAAAACAGGTCATTCAGACGACATCGTTTCAAGGTTTTTACCATAAAATAGTATTGTTACAATATTTACAACGCTTAAATATTTTTTAATAAAATGGTAAATTTCTGTGGCAACTTTTATAAATTTGGTTTTTAACATCACGATGTTCAAGCAAAATTAAAAAATACATACAAACATGGTATTAAAGGTCGAAGATTTCTGTGAGGCATGTTATGTGCCCGTTAGGTACACACCGGACTTCAGTTGAACGTATGGAAATAACAACACTTTCAATACTTGTTATGGAATTTATTACACCGACAGTGTGTCGTCGATGGTCAGGCTAGTTATATTGAATCGAGAAATGATACAGTCTTATATATAAAATATTATGGACATAGTCCAGAAAGAGTGCAAATATACATAATCAGATAAATGCACAAACATGTTATTGTATGTTTGGCATATATAAGATATTTAAATAAGTGAATGGAAAGTTACTTGATATTGTGGGGCGGAATAAGGTCCACTCCTCAGTGCAACATTAGTTTGAACTAACAAGGACTTTCAATTTATGATAAGAAGTACTAGCAAAACATAGGGTGATTGGGTAGGTACATTACAGGCATTTTCCCTCACAAATAAATAACTCAAGGATATTAATATTTTCAGTGACAATTGACTTTATACAATCTCAGCGGTGGACATTCTCAAATGATTCGATAAATAGGATTGAATATATCCTTAACATTCCGACAAAGCTGTTTCCAAAATTCCGCATCATTTTTATTCCGCTATAAGGTCAGTATAAAATATGTACAGTTTGTGCTCTCGTTCAGCTGCGCGTGCCGCTCCCGTGTGTGGGTTAAATAAAAGCCGGGTCTTTGTTCATATACCTACATATTTTATATTTGCATCTTTATAAAACATAACATTTATAAATATTCTTACATATACAAGTTGGAGCAAGACTGGCAGCCCCGGAGCGTCGAGATTGCGCGACATTTGTCAAACAGTGCGGCGGCCTGTCCGGAAGCGGACTCCTCGAATACGTTATTTGGATTTATTGGAGAGTTGAAAAAACGTATTATTTTTTGAATAATATTTTCTAGGTCACAAAAGTCCCTCCCGCCAAATCAAATCACATCGAAATAAATATTGCTCGGTGTTATGGATAAGATATCCTCAAATCAAATTGGTATATTTTGATCGTTTGTTTTCCCGTCTGGAATGCCGCGAGCTGGCTGGACTCGAGAGAATGTATTAGTCTTGCTTTGCTGAGCTTAAACTCGTTTGACGCTGCAAGGTTTGACAGATGGTTTGCATTCAACGACAGAGATTATATCACAATAAGTAAAGTAGTCGAGTCGGTAGTACATTTGCCGTCGACGCTGCCGACAAAAGACATTTAAGGCTGTCAGACACGTTCAAAGTTAACATACAGCTTTTTAGACAGAGGCTTAGCTTTAGAGACACTGCGAAATATTTTCGTTTCTGTTAAAAAAGTATTTTATTTTGAGTAATCTATTTTGTATATATTGATAAAAAGTAGTGTAGATGGTTACATATATAATAATAATAATAATAATAATGACAAAAAATATTCAATTGCTTGATACACATTTTTTTCATAAATACACACTATTTTATTAGAATGATTATTACATATGGGTAAATAATTATTAAAATAAATGCATTTATTTTATTTCTACAATATACTTTTTCTACAGATCATTATAAGCGTGGATCAAAATAATATTATTATCTCGACTCGCCGCGCCCGCGCCCGCGCCCTCTCCCACGCCCACGCCCGGGCCCACGCCCACGCCCACGCCCACGCCCAGGCCCACGCCCACGCCCACGCCCACGCCCACGCCCACGCCCAGGCCCACGCCCACGCCCACGCCCGCGCTGTCGAGGCGCCGCGCGGACAGAGAAAGCGCGGAGGCGTCGCGGCGAGGCGACGGACGCGGAGACGCGATGCTACCGATGTCGATTAAATTTGTCTTTTCAATCATAACAAGGCCAGGAGAAATGTCAGCGCTTTGAATAGGTAAGTCTCCTATTTTATAAAATTCCTTGATGTCCTTTGATGCAACATTATTAAACGGTGGTTTTTACTACAGATTGGCAAAGTTAATCGAATTAACAAAGTTTACAGTGACTAACTTTTGTTATATCGCAGAGTTTTATTTTTAAACTTACAAAGAAAACTATCGTACTGGCTTTGTTATTTTTTTATGTATCAATAAAAAAGACAAAAGAAATCTATGTGTTTACAAATAAACACTACTTCTGGTCAGCCATTTGCATCGCGTCCCTTGAAAATTTACGAGTTATTAACATTAAACACTTATAGTACAGCAAGAAGGCGGCGGATCTGTATTCCGACTAGGTCTTGAGAAGATGTTAATTGGAATTACATTCAGAAATGGGACTATCATTTTGTGGAGCTTCACATTATGGACAATTCACATGCGACTCTGACTCACATATGATAAATATTATTCTATTTTTACTCAGTGAAGCAATAACAAATATACATAAACTGTCCATGCTCTGATTTGGTCTTTAATTACAGTGTTTACGTGTGATGACACTGCCTGATGACAATTGTCAAACTGAAGTTTGCAATATATAACGACAATATAATTTTTATGTGCTGAATTGAATGGTTGAATGAAAATATAATCAAACAAAAATATATGAAACCGACTTACGATATTTGTTGATCAGTAAGACTGTACTAAATTTTATAAAATTCAATATACCGATACTCTTGTATTGTTAAAAAAAACCTGTCATCGAACAATAGTATTTACAATCATGTTGTGCATGCTATGGAATCTCTTTAATGTTATCTGGCATTTATGTTTAACATCTTGTATGTGACTACTGAGACCCACACAGGATCATTATTCAAGACACTGTGGAATAGACTTTTTGAATGTTAGATCTGGATATTGGTCAGTATTCAAGAAACAAGTTTCATTCAAGATAGCCCAGAGTGTAGATGAATAATTATTTTTTTCTAGACCAGTTAAGGCTAAAAGGGACTCTAACATGATTTAAATATATATATTTTTTAATATTTTTGGCAGAAAGTATCTCGGTAGAATTTTATGTTTATATTTTAAACATTATTAGTGTGCCCTGTATACTAAAGTATGCAGTTTTTTTAATGTTTTCTGACCTCCAGCAATCGACATAGTTGTTGAAGTTGATGATATAGTCAATATATTGAGACATTCCCTGTAAAATTGTTCATAAATATATAGACAGTACTCGGTGGAATTCCATTTTAATATTTTAAATAAAATTATTTTTCCGCATGCTTCATTTTATTGGTGACATTATCAAAATCTGTTTCTATAAACTTCGTTTGATAATGCCAATATAAAAGGTTGGTGAAACCGGTTGTCACCAATAAAATTGAGCATGTGGAAAAATCGCAAAAGTATTTAATTTGAAATATTTTAATTAAATATCAGCAAAAATGCTATTTGTAAACATTGAACCGTGCAATGATGTGTCAAAGTGAAGTACAAGAAAATCATTTACATTGAATAAAGTCATTTATAATATGAATGTAACATAATTATTCATTTTATGAATATTGAATGGAATTAATGGTTTGTCAGGACTAATAAATTCATTTTTCATTTGTGTGTGTTTCCTTGGCAGACATAAATTCCCAAACTTATTGCTTTATCATAAAACTTACAAATCTCTCACTTCAATCTCATTTTCTGTTTCGATGCCAACTCCTACGACTCACTTTGTATATTTTATTATTTAAGTTATCACAAAAATACACATGGAGAAATCAATTTCAATCAAAACTTAGTCACAATTGACATAAGCTTGAATAAACTAACATTTGGGCTCGTGAAATTACTCGGTGTTAATAAGACAGACTCGAGATATCTCCGAGTAGGGCTACAATGCAATGAGCGTTGGTTTGTATGCACTCACTGCCCAATATCAAATAAAAAAATTGCCACTTGGCATCAAAAATGAGCATGGAGCTCCACAAAACGTGATTTGTCCGTGGCTAGAGGCTTCGTAATGTTAAGTTACTGAATCTGCCGCCTCTTCGCCGAAGTGGAGTTAGGACAACATAATACACCACAAAACACAACATCAGCGAGAGAAAACCGTCAGGTGCACCAACACCCGTAGCATTCTTTATTCCTATTGATATCTGATATACACACAGAAATATTTGAGATCCCTTTTCCAGCTTGAATACATATATTAAAAATATATCCCGATACAACTGCGAAGAGTTGCAGTCAACCGCACTACGTCTAATTCATAGCTACACCTATGCTGAGTCTGTTTTACGAATTGCATGAAAATCTACTAGTTATTTATTTTGCAAAATAGACGTCCTTTCCGTCTCTGAAGACATAAACTTATGGAAAAATTTAAGTTATGTTACGTTAACTAATACCGATGCCAGTCTGGTGCCTGTAGCAGGCGCGGGCTTGACATGTAAAATACATGATCTCAAAGCTCATTCACCTCATTAGAGGAGTGAACCTTCATTCTGTTTATTCCTAATTTTTCGAATTTAGCAACCTTCAATATTGTTATCACCGACTATCTGAGATAATTTGATGATTCCTTTATAAGGAGAATAGTTTAAAATTAGTAAACTATTTGTCTCTTAAAATCATTCAGTTAAAATTTTTCACAAATGTGAATATAAAATCTATCATACATTTCGGATTAATTATAATTTGTATACAATACGTAAGCCGACATCAATGAAAATTTGGTTAAATCCTATTTATTAAAATACTTGTGCCAGAAATAAAAACAATGATACAGCCTGCATGTCACTGGCGCTAGTGTAAAGGGATTGATACACAAGAGACACCGCAACCGGCACAGCTTCCGACTCATAAATCGACTCTACAGCTCTGTGGGTCAAGCGGAGTGGGAAAGTCCCGAGGGCAGTGAAGGCGAACATATATGGCTGACACAAGTGGCTCCCTACCTATCGTCTCTTCCTACCTTTAATTTTTTTACTGTTAGAAACAGAAAAGAGAGAACACCCAAGCAAACTAAATGAGGATTCCTAATATTCAAGAAAAGTTGAGGACGAAATGGCACCTGAAGTTAGATGTGCTTCGCAGATACACATACAGATGACATACACTGAGAAGCTCCAAAATGGATGAAAAATCAAAAAACAAAAGTAAATGAAAAGGTATTTTATAAATCCGTCGGTGATCTGAATTAAAAGTTACCAAACATAATCAATTCCGCCTAAATTATAGAATAAAACAAGGTTCACTTTTGAATGATTTGCACATTTGAATGATTGAAACACTGGGCGCTCAAACTAGCATCCCCGATTCTGAGCAATGAGACAAGCACAAGATTTTAGTTCCGAATTTGCCAGCCACAGAGACAGCCGAGAATTAGGCCGACTTTCTAATTAGCGATTGGCAACCTGAAATTTCAGATTTTGTGTTTTTAAACTACAGCTAAAAATAATATTTTTAATTTTTGCAAATATATTTTCAATCAATTCACTCCTCTTATAGCTACCGAAGTAAGTACTAAAAAGAAAATCAGACAGCTCCAATTTGAAATATTTAAATTAAATACAGCTAATGAAAATCAGAGAACCCTCTATCTAAACGCTTAGCAATGTGTATGTCGGTTTCTGGTGCTTTATTGACTTTCAATGAGAATCGTTCACAAGAAACGTACGTAACGAAGGTCTAATCACTTCGTCGCAGGATAGACACACCACCACGGTCCAAAGAAAATTTCAACAAAAAGGGTTCTACAACTAATTGATTGTGTAATATGTTGATGGAAAAATTAGTTAACCCAGACATCGACATGTACATTAAGAAATTAACAAGACATTTGATAGAATGAATATGAATGTTCTTTAAAAGTTATATCCTATTGAAATCGAGGGATTTTTAAACATAAAATCACATTTTACAATTAAAAATCTTGAAACCAAATAAATTATATCACAAGCTTTTTTACTGGCAAGAACTTGTAATCAAATAAACATTTTCAAAACACTCTTAGCGTGCACTTGACAAGTTTCTCTAGAATGTACAAACTCCTGTCTGAATGAGTGTTATAAAATGACAAATATTCTAGTTCTTGCCAGTCATATATCCCTGCATGCAGTACTCGGGAAGCTATAAGAAAATATTACATAACATTTACATGATAATACAATACCAAACCAATCTTATCAAGTTATAAAGCATCTGGTCTCAGATTTGACTTTTATTCTAACGACTTAAACTAAACTATTAAATATGGAAATTTTAGTGTTTTATTTACAATACACTTTTTATTGAGTCCACACAACTGTGATTGTGACTGATTATCGCTGATAAATTAGAGTAGTGTATCTTGTATATTAGATCGGCATGTATTTTGAATGAAGTTTTATTATCGTACACAGATTCAATTAACTGATCAAGGCGAAGAGTAAAATTAGATCACAAAACAACTCGGCACACCTGCCAATGCAAAGTGGGTGATCTGCTGGAATCACATGGCTTGATTTCGGAGTCTGAGAGTGCACATCCCCAAGAAGTGCATCTTTAAGTTTTCAAACATCATCTATTCACAATAATTTATATCTTTAATTGGAAATACAATGCCTTGCTATAATATAGCACAGAAAAATGTGAAGCAGCAGACCCATTAAATGGTTTTCTTGTGTGCTCTGCGAGCTAGTAGACCGAAAGAAAGAGCTAGTAGACCGACCTTATTCAATGGGAAAAATAGTTTAAAATCCTATTTATTTTTTAAATGCTTTGTAACATTTAGATAAGAAAGTTTAAAATATATGCCATTAAAATAATTGAAACCACTTTTTAGTTGCATTAAATAATAATTATTTTTTGATAAAAAGAGATTTCATCTTAATGTCTAAAGCAGAGCATATTTTCACAATATGAACGCCTACGATTAGGATTTTCTCCTTTTTTTGATTTGTTCGGCAATTCTCCAATGATTGTTTTGTGACATTAAAATTACATTTATTGACATTTCTCAATAAAAAATTTCAACTATCGGGTGCGAGTTAACATACTTTTTTGATGAAAGTATGTCATCTCAGAAGCACGAGGTGGCTGCATCTCGCCTAGCCTGCAGGCGAGCAGCACGCACACATCTCGCTCTGTGCATTATTCAGTGTGAAAGCATCCATTGTGAAAAGTTTCCATGTAATATATCTCATTATTATTTATTTATTTTTATTAAGAAATGTCACTCTATTATTTTACATTAGGCCTAGATGGTTGTATATAGTTTTACTTAAATAGTAGACATTAGCAGATAAATACATCATTAAATTTTGTTATAGTTGCTAGGTATATCTTTAGATTGGCAACATTTCAAATAGCTAAATTATGTTTGTCCATGTGTTGAAACATCAATTTTTATTGGGAGATATACTTGCAGCATTGCACATACGAATATGAAAACATTTTGATCTATAATAGTTTATGCAATTTTTTTCCAAGTTTTGTAAGCAAATTATGTTTTGCAATACAAAGCTTTTGTCAAAATTGAAATAAATGTTGATGGTAATGGTTGCAGTGTGTCAAACAACTGTTTAGATGAGTGGTGACACATACACACGCAGGTGGCAACACGCGACTGCTCGGCAACTGTTGCCCAGTATATTAAGTACCAATTCCCCGGTTTTGTAATATTTTAGGATCAAAATAACCATTTGTATTGAGAACGTGTCAACACAATGATTATATCATGAACACAACATAATATTGACAAGAAAATATTTGCCAAACTAATAGACTTTCTAATGACTAGTTTATATGGGGCACAACCCGCTCAGGCTTCCAACAGGAAGTAAATAGTTTCATTAAAATACAATTTACAAACTAATGCCTTGTTTTTTCTTGGTCTTTAATATTTTACATCTAAAAAATGTCTGCTTGTAAACATGTATAAATATATAATTATCTAAATGGATAATATTTCCGTAAATACACTTTTGTAAGACAGACACGCACCTGAGGACTTGACTCTGTGCACATTACACGCACCAATTAAAAGTACCTCGACCACGTACACCTACATCTTACAATAAGACTGGATTTCTGTCTTCAGTATTGTGTAACTACTTGATTATAGACTTATACTTAGATCAGATGAATATACTTTCTATTGGTATTCTCGCTTTTTATATTTAATACCTTTTTACTATTAAAGATTATTCTTTCTTTTTAACAGCTAACAAAATACAAATACCCCTGCAGTATCATTTATTACAGAATGACCATTTTCAAATTGTCAAGATTTTTAATAATTTAAAATAAAACCTCATCTTCGTTCCTTTTGCCTATTCTCAACTCGGAGAGTTGAAGTCCCACGGTGACACAAGTCACCGGGTGAGAATGAAGGCGTTTAAGAAACAAACATATGTTCCTGTGCCGCCGAAAAAGCCACAAACGATAGATAGGAGAGTTGAAGTGCCGAAGTACAGCACTTCGACACTGCGGCACCCATATTAAGGAAATAAACAGAATATAGATGGATTTCGTGACGAGTTTGCCGCTGGGTGTCCAGCTAACTATATACTTGCAGGTCAAAATTCAAATGAATCCAATACCAATTTGCCGAGGAGTACACTTTAAATCCGAAACAATCAGACTAAGCACACTTGCAGTAACTGCAAGATGTTTCTTGTGCTGTATTTACAAATTCATAAATGTGATATATCAATAAATATGTCAAATAGTGAATTAAAGGAGTGATCCCCAGTTTATCGCATTTATAATAAATCTAACTAAGTATTTAAGATTATTTACTAGACATTACATAGCAGTTTACCTTAACATTTATAAGCAAATTAAATAAGCTTTTTTTTTTGCTCAAATGAATCAATCCTTATATAAATAATAAATAAATTCGCAGGTGACCGCGAGGCCGGGGGGGCGCGTGGTGGCAGAGGTTGTGCGAATTTCGATTTTATTTTTAATTAATACGATTTTGGAGCCATTTTATTTTATGCGACTTTCATTCGCAAAAAATCGACCATTCTGTTGATGTAATAAAAACTGGAATAACTTTTTATATTATTACACAAATTCAACACATTACTACCACATAAATCTAACACATCGAAGTACACAGCAATTTTTGGATATGACATTCTGGAAATTGAACGCTTGGGTGAATAACTCGATAAAGCTGTGAGAAAATTTAGCAATTTTGATTTTTATGATTGTTTCGATGAGCGCGCTCGCTGCCTTGCGTGACTTTTAAACTCATCAAAATTGCATGCTGTCTATTTGCTACTTGTAATGCTCGCGATATAATCGAATATAAGAGTCGACGGGTTGTAATGCCACTATTAAATAAATTGCTGGATACTTCGATGCTTCAGTTTGGACGATACATTTATAGATATAAATAATTTACACGTTGATACTGTAGCATATTCAGCAAGCTGAGAATGTACATTGATCATATTTTACTATACAACGTTAAATATCACTGTTGATGCAATGCAATGTTGAGTGATTTGAAAATGATTATTTCTAAAAGGACATTCGGAGCTCGCAGCCATTCGAAAACCGAATGTCTGAAAATAAAAATATATTACTTATTTACTTGTATTGCAACATTTTAGATTGAGAGTGAGACTCGTGAGACCGGATTTTGATTTGCTAGGTCCAAAAGTCGCTATCTGTCGATAACGAATTTTTTTTTATGAAGAGCTTTGAAAAAACATACCATGTCCTTGACATTAAGAACATTGAAAAAACTCTTCAATTATTCCGTTAAATCGTATATTTTATATTTAGTGTAAATTAGCTCATCGAAAACAGACGAGAAAAATTCGTCAAATATTGTCAAAAATCTATTTCAAAAGAATATTGTCATTGTATTGTTTCTACATCCCTATAAAAATTCCACCATATTGTCGATTTAGCCGTTAAATATATATTCACTTATCATATTAAATAAATACCAGTTTGAAAATAAAATAATCCCGTTTTGTATTTGTCGAATACAATGTTGCAATACGGGCATCAGCCGTGACATATTTTTCAACGGCAAGCGATAAACTTTAATTGAGACTCAAAATAATTTATCTATTGTTTCTTTTGTAAGATCTCATAGTTATAACCGCGATGACATCATTGGCAGTCGGCACGTGAGTCTGTCCGAGCCGAGGAGCCGAGGAGCCGAGGAGCCGAGGAGTTGGGCTCGCCGAGGCGCACTCGCAATGAACCGCCGCCTTCCTAAGTAGTGACAGAGTCCAAACCCAAAGTAGGTGACATACCAACAAACGAGGAGGCACTTGCGATACGGTCCCTCTAAAGACGCGCACGGTAGATTAATCTTTTGCTCAATATTTGTGATTTTGTCGACAGACACGATATGCCATTAAACGCCATCACCAGGAAACTCAGGCAGAAGGAAAGCGTGGCCCTCATAGGAAGGAACCTCCGTGGAACGCTCACCGGAAGTACCAGAGTACTCCAAGCAGATACACATTACATAGAACACGAGTTCACGGAGGCGACCTGTCTTAGATTCGAGATCGAGCTCTTGGCGTGGAAATCTTTTTAATTTTATTTCTAATACCCCAGTGTAGATTTGACTTTAAAATAGATAACGAGAAATTTTGATATTATTTTTAGATATGCAATTTTTTATGATATAAAACAGGCGTATCACCATAGGAGGTCTCATAAACGTTTTCAGATTGAGAGGTATCAAAACTTTAAAAATGAATGACATTCAAAATCTTGGAAAGATAACCGCACCCTCGACTTAAAAAAAATCTTCATTGTTCTCACAGACAACACGTGCATGTATTTAAAAATACACTATTTCTGAGCAAACTGTAAAAAAATACCTTTTTTTTTTTTTTCAAATATTACAAATATAAATTTCATTCTGGTACGCCGCAAAAGCAGCAAGTTTGTGTCAGTAAACCTCCACGCTTCATCGCTCTATTGTCGATTCCTTCATTCACATAGTAATACTATTTTCAACATATTTATACCCGACATATTAAGTCAAGTCAAGATATTTGCTTTCAGGCCTGACGGAAATTTCGCTTGAAGGCAGTTCAAGCGCACAGTACTGCGGGAAGCTCGCACGAGAGAGCTCAGGAATGTTGGCTTTCTCAGTTGCTCAACATCAGGTGGAGCATCTCGCCGCTGAAGCCGCTCGTGTACTGCGCGCCTCCACTGCTGAGGTCTGCAGAGGTCCGCAGAGGTCTGCAGAGGTCCGCAGAGGTCTGCAGAGGTCCGCAGAGGTCTGCAGAGGTCCGCAGAGGTCTGCAGAGGTCTGCAGAGGTCCTCGGCGCCGCCGTACACTCCGTGCGAGGGCACTTCGCGAGTCGGACGGCTTTGAGGGTAGAACGGCGATTCCAAAGCAGCTTTCTGTTTCGCGTCGATTAAAAATAGCATTAGCATACGTGTAAATAGGCTAAAGCCGTGGACCCGCCGTTCTACCTCGCGTGTTACCTTCATCCTCCAACGACCGAAAGGAAAAGGATTCCAGCAGGGAGACCTCGGCCACGGGGCAAGAGTGGCGGCGGTCTCCTTGGAAAGTACAAAGATTCCAATATATTCATATAAAATAACACATTTCGTAGTCTCCCCGGCGTGCGGGCGCTTACTTAGTCTTACGTCTAGTTCTACAGTATATAGACAGACACATAGGTATATAATATAAGCATTTTTCTTAAAATTATTATAAAAGTTACTTAATTATAAATTAAATTAATAAAACCATTTCACCGCACGGTTTTGAAATAAGAACGAAAAGTGTTGCCTTAATAAAAAAATCACACATCGTGGGGAAGTTGGGTTTTGAATATATTTATAATACATATATTCAATACAGTCATTAAGATGTGCAAATTTTTTATCTCACAATCCAGAATATACCCTCATAGAAGCTCATTCCTTTTTACAAACGATAATTTTCCTCAAACCCGATCAAAAATAAATTGTTAACAAAAGTGTTTGAAGATATTTTTACTCCGAATCTATAATTTTTTTTCTCAGAATGAGAATTAGTCAGACGCTTTGTTGGCGTCGGAATCAATATTCAACAACAATATCTGAATAAACTGCTTGTTTTTTCCGTACAAAATAAAAATGAATTTTTCAAACAATGAGGGCAATTTGTCACTGGTTTTTATTCATTTTATATTTTGTAGGAAAAATTCACAATTTTTTTGGAATATAGCATATTTTTAAATAAAAGTTTGCTGTATTGATATGTTTGATGCCGAGGCTCGATGGTAATAAAGCACAGAGCTTCCCGCTTTCCTCTAGCGGAGCTCGTGGCTTATCTGACACGGCTTTTTGGGTACATTTGCGATCCTTCTAGTTTTAGAGCGTGTCAAAACACAATACGTATCCAATGTTGATCGGCGTGTGATGTTAAATGAAGTATTTGAAAAGAGCGGCGCGGCGACCCGCGGAGGCCCAAGTATTTTGTTGAATACCAATAATTCGATGGCTTTGGTAATTAGAATCTTTTGGCAATCGGAGTTTATTTATATTTTACAATTGAACTCTGAACTCTCGCGAGTAGACTTCTTGTAGGAATTTTGTGCCATAAAAATTAATAAAATATGTCGTTTTTGTAATCTAATCGACAAATAGTGCGAATGGTCATTTCGGTAACTCCCTTTGGATCTAGAGCTTATTTAAATTTCAGTTCAGACTGTTAGTAAAAAATGCACTCAATAAATACACCATAATAACCTTAAGAACGTACATGTAAAATATCAAAGGCGTGCTATTCGCAAAACTGATAAGGCCCTGCTTGCTCGGAGCCATTTCACCGCAAATTCAAGCATACCTGTTTAGCGTTACCTCAAAGCCTTCAGGAGATCGCCGGCAAGAGCCGTGAGTTGCAAGTTGTAGCGGGAGAAATAAAAAAGATTTTGATGACCATAACTAGACTCCGGTTTCGAGGTGTTTCCAGCGGAGTGCGGCCGGGCTGCTCAGTAGATCAATATGGCGGGCGGCTCGGGTTATTCCTCCTCGTCGTTCTGGTAGCTCACGTAGCGCACCGAGGACTTGTCTCCCACGATCAGCGACTGAAAGCGGGACGCACATTACACTACACGACTACACGACTACACGACTACACGACTACACGACTACACGACTACACGACTACACGACTACACTGGACGGTATGAATACTACTGTATATATACAGCGGTGTTGGATGAACGATAACACGCAACTGTCCACCGTTTGTTATCAATAAAAATACTGAATAGAAAAATCATTCTTCCGTTTCATTCAAATTAAAATATTACTGAGAAATTCGAGAAAAGTAAAAATCTGATCTCAAACTGGCTGCGGGAAAACCTACAGAGCGGGCTGGGGAAAAGTACTCGCGAGTGCAATACCTTCTTCTCTTCCTTGGTGGGCGGAGCTCGCAGCATGAAGAGGAGAGGCGCGTACAAGAAGTTGAGAATCGCGATACCGAAGAGCATCCACTCGAAGCCGATGGTGTTGACCAGCGTGCCGGACATGGCGGGACCTGAAAAAAGAATAACACCAATATTTTGATGTGGAATAATTTTACAACAGACGTAAACTATCCGCTTACAGGTGACAGCGGAACGCATCGCAGACTTGCAGAGTAGCCGCCGAGTAATTATTTTTTTCTCTCGCGATTTACTAACCACCCGCATTCAAACGATTCGCTCGCTCGCCACTCGCGAGGCCTCTTTCGGACAAAATAATAGGCTGCCCCCGGGCTCACAGGAAAAGTAACTCCTTCGAGAAGTAACTTCTCCTGGTGTTAGTTTTATTGTAATTTCCCTGACAACAGCAGGGAAATGCGCCTCCGGGCAGACTGCCAAGGTGTCAAGTGCATCACGTTTACTGTAACTTCGCATCCATCGCAGGACTGACCGACGGCAAACCCGAGGCAGAAGGCGATGTCTCCGATAGCGTAGACTGAGCCGTACACGGCGCTGTGGCGGATGTCCACCAGGTAGCCCAGCTCCGGCATCATGGAAGAGTCTACCATGCCAATGGCGAAGCCTAGTCCGGCGTTGGGGACGATCAGATGGTTGATGGATGTCGCCATGGGAATCTGTAATGCATACTTACATCAATACTAGAAATAAAATGTTTAAAAATAAATATACGTTTTATTGAGTAAACTAAAGCACTATTTGCCGCTGGTTTTTAAAATTGGCTCAGCACGCGCTTTGTTAATCATAAAATATTTTGACAATTTGTACCAAGATGAGGCAAACTCCGATGATGACCAGGCCGAGACAAGCCGCCAGCCAACGGCCCATGCGATGACCCAAGGGTCCGAACAGGTTCGTGCCTGCAAATTTATCAAACTAAATTCAATGTGCGCTTTTATACATGGACATATATGCATATAAATATAGTTATACACACACTTCCACGCTGAAGACATGTTTTTGCGTTAAAGTACTGACCTATCAGGTAGCTGATACTAGCGGGTAGGAAGGTGACTCCCTGTTTCCAGCGCCCAGCACCCATGGTGTCCATCATCCAGATGGGGAGGGACGGTTCCAGCATGGCGATGCCCATGTTTGCAAACGTGATGGCGCCTGTTGACACAAAACAACAAGACTCAGACACAATAATTCGATACTATTTATTCTCATTGAATTCCACCTGTGATGATGATTTTTTAAATTAATGTGTAGAGAATAAGAAGCAGTCCCGCTCCGCCTCTCCCCGGCGGACACACCAGGGGAGAGCGCCGAGATATCCCGAAATTTTCAAATTCAAAAATTAATACTTTTTCAAAAAAATGTGTTTAAATACGTGAAATCGATTTGTAAGCAAGGATTCTGTGCGGCTACATACACAACATGTCCCTCTTCTTTCCAACGAGTAATGACACAGCAATTTTAAAGTTAAAATTTAAAAAATGAGGGAGATTCCCAGGCACTCGGAAACAAAAGCTCACCGGCCGCGATGAGGATGTACGGGTCCATGACCAGCGCCTTGAGGGAGGGCGGGTCGGACTCCTGGCGCACCACCGTCGGCTGCAGCATCAGCAGCTGAAGAACTGCAAGCAGATCGAGAGTGAGGGTAGGCATAATCCTTAGAAATGTATGATCAATTTGAGTATACAAATGTTCAATAACGTCTGCAAACTGATCGGTTTGTGAATTAATCAAAAAAGCACGCTGGCGGTAAAGGAGAGACTCACGTCCATCCCCGAGGGCGAGGGCAGATAGGATAAGGAAGGGGGCGGACTTCCCCACGAACTCGTACATGACTCCGCCGAACGGAGGCCCGATCAGCACCCCCAGCGCCAGCCCCCCCAAGGCTATGCCCATGGCGTTGCCTCTTTCCTGTAAGAATGATAACCTGTAGTGACTAGTTGGCGAGCAAAACACTGCGACCGAGGAGGACACTCCCCTGGACAAGACTGTCTATCGAGATCCACCCCGCGTGTCGTCCTCTATGAATCATTTGAGCTTAACGTATACTGAGTTTTATTGAATTTCGATACTCATCAATTTTTTCACAAATGACTGATATATTTTAAATAAAATACTTGTGGGATTTTTCCACTTGTTTTAATTATATTGCTAAGTAATAAAAACAATTAAAAGAAAAGAGCCGTTACTTTATCATCGGGATATCTCTCCGCCAGCATCCCCATCCCGGAGACGGAGGAACAGGAGGAGCCGATGCCCTGCAGAGCCCGCGCCATAAACAGCACTCCGTAAGATCTCCCGAAGGCGAAAACTGAAAGAAGCAACGCAAAGGGTGATTATTAAATATTCAATAAAACCGTATTCAGTAACCCCGCGAGCGTTGCCATAACAGAGTGCTAATCGGTGGTCGACCAGCCGATGAAGGCTGCCCGGCGCGAATAGACTCGGGCTCTGAGCCCCAATAAACATGACTGCGGGTGACTCACTGAGCGTGGAGAGGAACATGATGATGAAACCGGTAAACATGGGCACGCTGTAGCCGATCCTGAAATCACACAGAAAAACAGCTCGTTATTTTAATGGCGAAAGACATCATCTGAATGAGGTTTTTTTGATCTCCGGGCGAACCGAGTCTTTTCCTTCTTTTTGAAACTGAAGAAGATTTGCATTCGGCGAGTCGCGAGGTCGTCAAACTTTACTATGAACATCGCGGCGCAAAGATAAGTGCCGGCCAGCTACAAATGGAATGTCGTACTTGTGGGTTAGGGGCCCCACAATAGGGTTGGCCAAGAGTTGGACGAAGGCTTTGGAAGCGAACATCATTCCGACTTCCACCGTCTCCTCCACCAGCTCCTTGTGCCGAACTGCCTCCAAAGCTGTTATGTTCACTGCAAACAAATAAATAAATTGTATACTTTTTATTGCATACATTTATCTTAATGTTCCTAGCCGAGGGTTACTATTGCGTTTCCAAGTATTTGAAACATTTCAGCGAGAAGTCACTCACCGCTAGAGGTGTCGTTCGTGACGGAGCTGTTGGCGCCAGGACAGGAGCACGCGGGGGTCGGGGCGGGCGGAGGCCCCACCGGCCCGCTGAGGGGCGCGTCCGGGTGTCTGATGTCATACAAGAACTCCGGGATGATGGGCACTGCGCAAAAAGTCCAGACGCATTGCGTATTATCAGTATCAGGGTACTATAACTCCCCACGACCACAACTACCCGCGGGAGGCGAGGATTGATCGGAGTCGACGCCCTCACCCCCTCCCGGCGCCGGAAGATCGCCAGCCAGGCGCTTCCGTTGCCGACGGCGGGTCTCAGTTTACTGTGGAAGTACTCCCTCCGCCTCACAAGGCGAATTTTAAATCCGATCATTTTGCCGACATTTTGAGTCCAAACAATAATTCAGATTGCGGTGTAGAAACTTAACTTTTAACAATAATTTTACTAGCACTGTTTAGCCGGCTTAACCGTGTTGGCCTCAAAAACTGTAATATTTATTTGTATTGCGAGGTCATAGCGCGCCGGTCTGTGAGCCCCTGCGCCGGGCAGAGCGTCTCCGGGTGGCGCTTCCTTTGGAACTATTGTCATCGGCTCGACTATTTCACTTTTATTTTTCATTGATGCGTCGATTCTACAAACCGCAGACATCCGACTCGGACGAACCTAGCGAGCCGGGCAGGCCGCAGCGGAGGGAAGGAGAGCTCGAGCCTCGGCCTCGCCCGGCCCGGCGTCTCCGAGGACCGCCCTTTGTGGCCGGGAAAATCGCATAAAATCGAAAATGTTACGACTGCACTGGGATGTGAACCGGCGTTCCATAGTGTTATTACCAATTTTTGACGATAGAATAATTTTGGCGCGCAAAGCCTCCGCACGCAGTCGCTGCTCTCCCGGCGATGAATTTAAATGTAGGGTCCTTCATCGGCGCGGCCACTTCAGATTGACAAGTCAAACGCCCCCTCCTCTCGGCGAATTTCCCTCAGCCCCCGCGCCCCTCGGCCTCTCGTCTCTGGCGCTGACAACGCCCCGATACGCGCCGACGAGGGCGAGGGCGAGGGCGAGGGCGAGGGCGAGGGCGAGGGCGAGGGCGAGGGCGAGAGCGAGGGCGAGAGCGAGGCCCAAGGCGAGGGCGAGGGCATCAGGGGTGACCGGCGCTCGGCCGAGACACACTTCAACGTGGACATATTCTAAGCGAACCGACTTCTGGCCTCTTTTCCGCCCAGTTAGGATTTCACATTCGATTTTTAAAAATCAAAACTTCAAAAGTCATTTGTTTCGAACAAGAAAGCGCCAGCCAGCATTAACCCGCAGGACAATGAGAAAGAACGTTTTATTGAGATACCGCTGAGATTGAAACCCACATTCCCGGCTACTCGCGGCCCAGCGCTGACCCTTCAAGACACCGTCCCCCGGTCGACTGCCGCGATACAAAAACAAAGAATATACCCCGACGAGACGAGTTAGTGACGAGACAAAAGAGCTTGCAAGTCATCAAATAATGAGATTGCAGAGGCGCAGCGACCCGAATTGCCTCCCCGCGTCGAGGCGGCTGAAGGGAGGAGGCTGTCCGCTACGTGTACTCGTAAGACGACGAGAAAAATTATTTCTCTTTCGAGACCCAGTTAGGGTTCGAACCGGCGCTTCCTGGAATCAATTACTATCGAAAAATAACTGTGCATGCAAAATGCTCTGAAAAAAACTGCTAATTTGATCAAATAGAAACGAACGCAACGCTACTCTGAGGCAAGTCCGCCCGCAGGAAGACCCCGCAGGTGCCGGCGAGAGGCTAGAGGAGCACTTCTCGCCAGCACGCCTTCCCAGAAGCACGGTTCGTGAAGTCGGATGTTCCTTATTTTGGGGCAACTTTATTCCATAAGCATGCTTCACTGACACAAAATATCAGTGATTTTGTAGAATAAAAGAAATCAAATACATGGACGAGAGAAATCGGTTCAAATGTGCCCCACCCTTAAAATATTAATTGACTTGTGAAGGGATCGGCTCACCGGGAAACGGGACTCTAGAGGCGCCCCCATGCTAATACTGTGTCGGATTCTCTCGAAGAATGACCGTTGGGTGTCTTAACCTCGGGCGGGACGGGCCCGACGGGGGCAGGACAGGGGCAGGACAGGGGCAGGACAGGGGCCCAAAACCCCGCGATCCCTCGACCTGCGCCCGCTCGGTACCCGCTCCTCGCCGGACAAAGCCTATACAAAACTATATATGTGTGTGTGTGTGTGTTTGTGTATATAGACATATATATATATATTTAAGTGGAGTTTGGTAGAGAAGGAGTAGAGATAGAGGGGCCTCACCGACAGTGGTGAGCAGCATGTTGTCCAGCAGCAGCGCCACGGCGACGATGGCCAGCACGAGGCGGCGGCTCTCGCGCCAGGCCTGGAGGCGCCCCGCGACCATGCCGCCTGCAAGCACAAGCAGTCCCTGGGATCACTGATTGCCAATTTGAAACAATTACTTCCAAGAGAACTTTTATTTTTTTAATAATTATTGCTCTGGCGCGTTCTCTAGCAGTCGTTCAACGGTTCGTTTCAACACGCCGACTCCCTCGGGAGCGGCTGACCTGCGCGGAGCAGGACGCCAGGATAGACGAATTCGATTTAGGCAATATCGTGAGCGAGTGACGCGCTGCGTTCAAGCCAACTGTCATGCCTGAAGTGAAGGTTATATTTTTTGATCATATTATACATTTCGCTATCCTCGCCTATTTTACGACAGAAATGCGAATAGAGCATCGCAAGGGTCGCGCCCCCGCAGCCCACGGCCCGGGAAATGGCGGGTGACAAGGCACATATCACAAGGCTCATGATTTATCGCGCAGTGAAATGTTGAGAATAATACTGCGGCGAAGGGTTGGCTTTCAATAGAATAATAAAAAGATTTCAGAATTTCATAAAACGCGTATTCATCTGTAAGTTCGCTATCACCTGATACATACGGAGTCTTGTGTATGTGCCGATTTTTCAAAAAAATATTTAATTTATGTAAAATGATATTTTTTTCATAAATAGTGTTAAAATAAATCTATAAAATCGAGTGACGATGTTCTATCACACTCCACACTAGCAGGTGTATAACTAATTGGCCTAGACTTCCGGCAGTGATTTTGTGCAGTCCATAAAGCGTTGCATTTTAAAAATATAATTGATTATATATATATATATATATATAAGAATAATAGTAATAGTAATATGGACTAAAGTGCTATATTGAATAAATTAAATATTGTTTTAAATACTCGGTCCGGCTTTTGAGTAAAATCGAAGTAGGACAGAATGGTGAGGGAGAGAGTCGAGGGAGGGACGGGGGAAGGGGGTCTCGCTCAAAAGCCTCTTTGCGAAGTCCCCAGATTATTGAATCATAATTGATTAATTAATATTGGGGATTCGCCGCGCTTCGTTTCCGGTCTGCCGGGGCTGGAGCTCGGGCTCGCTTTCGTTTTGAGTACTTTTACGGCGTAATTAAAAAACTCATCAGAGGGTCACTGGGGTCTTGAATTATAAATAAATTTTCAATCCAGTAGTGATTAACGCCGTGCTGACTACTCTTAAATCCTCGGTTATTCTGTCGCAATTGACTCCGTTTTGCCTGCGTCTACTCTTTTTTCATCCTATGTTGCGCTTAAAATCTGAACGAGCAATTTGATTAATTGAGAATTTAAAAGTAACTAAAAAATGTCGCGTCGCGCCTCGCAGCCTCTGGCCGACAGTTTTCAATTTAAATGACATTGTTAGTGCGAGCGGAGGGGGCCAGCTCGGGTCAATTGTTTATTTTCTATAATTGCACAAGATCAACAGCTCATTTTAAAAAGACGCACCCTGAACATATTTTTTAAATGGTTTCAATATTTTTATCCAAGCACTCGACAGACCTGAACGCGGCTTGCGAATCGCCTTCCTCGGTTCCCGCTCCTCAACAGGTGCCCGCCTCGGAGGGACCCGAGCGCCGAGCTGAGGGGGCCCTCAAATGTCTGGAGTTTATGTGATTGTACAAACACGCGAGCGCCACTGAATTGTAATGCGTTTGATTGTGACAGAATATTAAGTAAATTCACGTTTGCAACTCGTATATGTTCATTGTGTTTGTAATACGCTCGGGGCAACAGATACCCACAGCATGCCACGAACTATTGTCAAAAATGTTCAAGACGCAGGCGGGAAGAGCGGGAGGAGATAGATCAGTTCAACAGTTCCCGGGGCGCGGCCGGGGGATGCCGGGGGATGCTGGGGGATGCTGGGCTCGCTTACCTCGGGTGTGGACTGGAGAGCAGAAGGTGCTGGCGCAGCGGAGCGCCGCCGGTGACTGGCGAGGCTGAGCTGGACGTCCCTCGCGCCGCGACGCCCGCGCGGGCCCGGCGCGCCTGCGCGACTCGCCAGGCCCGGACTGACCCAGATGCGAATTCATTATTTACTTGTTGCGAGTTTGCGAAGGTATTCGAGGGTCTTTAAAAAAAAATTGTTTGTTTATACCTAAAAAAAACAGATATGTTTCTGTAAGCCCCGTGTATGTTACGTATGAAAATAAATTACGCAGATATATACACAAACTCAAAAACCGGCGGTTATTTGGCTGCTATAGAACCATCCAACCGATGTGCCCCAAACCGGTTTCATTTGAAAGCCAATAATACTGAGGTCATTTTAGACCACTTAAATTAAACAATTAATAATCAAATTTGGTTTATTTAACCTCCTCAGACCCTGTGCACATTGTAATGCACATAAACTTCAGACCTTCTGTTAAAGGACTTATTTCGACTTATTTACATTAGGAACTTTTGTACATCGTTATATTAATTCGTTTTGTTTTGCAAATGTCCTCATCTATCGAGTAATATTTGTATTATATGTCATTCTTGCAAGATGTCACAGGTCGGGCGCGTTTCGGTCCAAATTCGTCACATTTTATTTTTGTTGTTTAATTATTAAAAAGTCAATTACAATAAATTATCGTTGTATGATATTATAAGGAAGACTTATTTTGTTGGTTTGAATCAAAATTTCATTCCAAACTGTAGTGTATCATACCATGACTTGACATCGAATTTAAAAAAAAAAAAATTTTGTTTTACCTTTTCAATGTTTTAGCAGATATTAAAAAAAAATTTCAACCAAAAATAAAAAGTCAGGTCTGAGGAGGTTAATTAAAGAGATTTTCGACATTTCCCATACAAAAGTTTCAACATTTTGCGGTCGAAAATATTTTTCAAAAATAGAACTGTCATGTTCGCGAATAATGCAGGTTGCCAACAAAAAAACACTGATATTGATGATAATACAGGCTGCCGCAACAACAACAACAAAACAACACAGAACTGTCATTAATTTGCGACCAGGTCTTTACAATCCTACTTGGTCGGAAACCAAAGATTTGCTTTCGCCTGGTCAGTCATCGCATCAGACACGATCTGACAGCTAAAGTTTTCAAACAAAAACTCGTGGATCTTACGATAAAAAATCATATAACCGGCGAAGTGCAATGCTAAATGAATTAATTAAAAATAATATTTTATTTCTTTATTTAGCGTAATAGCACGCGCCGGGTGCTAGTAGTTAATATGAAGAGTAGTGCCTGGCGTCACAATTTGTCATACTTTTTTTCCAAGTTTATAGTATTCCGCTTGTCGGTGATCAAATGTTTGAAGACTCGCTGACACTGAAGACAACATGGGAGCACCGAGTGCAGCGAATCCCGACAACTCCCGATCAAGTTTTTTAATCAATATGTGTAGTGATTCAAAGTGGTCAAACATTAACTTTACTTTCATTCAAAATTACGAGTGCAAGTTGCAAGTTGCAAGTTGTGGCATTCGGGTAAAAAACATATCCAGGATATCCTAATAATTTGACAAAAACACTATCCTTCAGCACGAGTCCGCGGAAGTAAGAGAAAGAGAAAGGAAGAAGAATAGGCCAGGACGTTTACAGGAGAGATCGATGCACTCGGTGTGCTATGGCGGTCATGTTCCGGATACTAGCGGTAATATTTTTGTCGTTTACAAACATAGGGAAGGTGATTTATAACAAATAAAAAAGAGACATTGCATGTATACCCTGGTTCCGGGCAGGCTCTGGGCAACGCACCGGATGGCTGCGAACACTTGTTCGCCCTTTTGTAAAGGTGTGTTGCTCTATTTCAAATGCTAGTTGTGACAAAAATTATCCGTAATTTTCTTTAGTTTTAAACTGTCCAGAAAGTATTAAATTCAGAGACCTCCTAAGTGCTTGTGCAGTTCGACGGGCATGGAAAAACAATATGAATATATTTTATTAATTACTATGATATTTATTTAATTTAATAAGGATTTAACGTAACGGCTTAAGAGCGGTGCTTTTACCCTAACTCCGTTTTACTTCACCATACATATATATACTCGTATAAGCAGACATGAGACGACAGGGGGGTCCACCCGGCGCCAGGCCCCGAGCTCGGCCCCGCCTCGCTGCGGGCCGCGTGCTAGATGAGTACTCTCAGGACTTACTCGTAAACTTACCTTGTGAGATATTCACATGTCAATATGCACACACACATACACACACACACATACATATACTATATATATATATATGTGTGTGTGTGTGTGTGTTTAATGTACATTGTCACTTGCAGACTTACGAAATAAAGCGCAGCGCCTGCTTCACCACTCTTTTTATAGTAAATATATTTTTTATCCTGTATTGAGAAAGCACAGATGACGGGCGGCCCTCTCCCTGGGAGGCGGCGTCTAAACAATGAGAGGAAATATGCTGAAGAATCGATAAGCGGCGCAGCGCAGGGCTCCGCTGGAATATTCCTCCTCCTGACCCCTCCTTGGGGTGCACACGATGAGCTGTGAACCCGATACCCTCCACAAATAAACCACATTTATCAATGATAAATGAATATCAATTGGTCGTTTAATAATTCCGTTATTTGAAAACCACTTTTTTGTCCACGCAGGGTTTATCGTTTGAACAGTGTATTTGTGATTGAGGAACGACGCTCTGCATCAAGGCTTCGGTGGTCGAAGGGGCGGAGTTGCCGGCCGCGAAAGGAGAGATGCGGGTTCGATTTCTATCCCAAAAATAAATTCGAGGATCTTTCCGCCGCTTTGTAAGACAATCGACTCTCTCAAATCATATTTTAGATACCCTCGGAAGGTAAAAATAATTTTTAATAAATCATAATATTTTTGGCACGGCTACATTTTTAAATAACGGATAACCTTTTCAAATAAAAATCGCTTCAATTTGCTCAACGTATTAATCTGAAAATGAAATGTTCTTGGCGCGCCCCTCCGGCGCTCTCCTGGGGCACTTGTTGAATCCCACTCCTCCGGGAGCCATGCTTCTAGGTCCTCTATTTACTGAATTATTTGAAGGAAATCAATATTTTTGACAGAGGGTACTTGGTGGAATTCCATTTTAATATTTTAAATAATAAATAAAATACTTGAGTGATTTTTGGCATTATCAAACAGAGTGTGAACGTGAAATGTTGGCGAAACCGGTCACCAATCTATGGGAGCGGTTTCACTTTTCGGAGGCTTCGTCAGTATGGCGAAGTCCTGGAAATGCGAAAGCGCTCAAGGATCAAAAAACCTGATTTATTTATCATTTGGCTTTTCATATTTGCTTCTAAATATAGAGTATTACAAATTAAATAAGTCTGCCGTGAGTATAAAAATTAATCGCCAAATTAAAAATTGCAATCGATTAAAAAAATGATAATTCATTAAATATGCTATTCGTTAGTTTATCAAAAGCGGTAGAGTAACGTTAGGGAGTGATGGGCGCACTCCTACGAGCGAAGGGCAACACGGGAGCTTGCATTCGACAAAATAATAGATAGAATAAATAGATTACTAAATAGCTTCCTCAGGAATCGAAACCAGCATCCTGCAAAACCTAGTTTAAAATAATCAGTATAGAAATTCGCTCGCATGGCAACTCTCTCGAGGCCCGGGACAAGGCGACGGCAGGGCTGGTAGACTCACCGCGGAAGCGATATATACTCGTATATATATATATATATATATATATATATATATATATATATATATATATATATATATATATATATATATGTGTGTGTGTGTGTGTGTGTGTGTGTGTGAGTGTGTGTTTTGTTATTTTGCATTTTTTTCCCCGTCGTTTCATACGTGCCGTGAACCCAAGGCATATAATTAAAAGAGGGACGTGGCAGTGGAGAAGCGAGTACTTGCCGGGGAACAGCCCCACGAGGACTTGTAGACCTTCGAAGTCGCGTAGAAATTTGATTTGTTAAATACAATTTCCCCGACTGCGCGTATTCTCCTTTCCATTATTTTCGCATGATACGCGGCGTTTCGAAACCCGCGGTACCATCTTAACTGAGGATCCCTTTTGGATGCAAAAATGACTATACATGTCTGAAATAAAATATCAAAAAACTTGTGGACGGAAATCACCACTTCCTTACGGACCGAAGGGTGCGCAGCTCGATTAAAGGCGGCGGGATAACTTTTTAATTCCGTAAATCATCGAATGGTCTTTGAAAAGGGCAAAACACTCGCAACGCAAAAAGGGAGTCCGGCGCAGCGGTGAAGCAGCAGGCTGTGGTGAAGCAGCAGGCTGTGGGGAAGCAGCAGGCTGTGGTGAAGCAGCAGGCTGTGGGGAAGCAGCAGGCTGTGGTGAAGCAGCAGGCTGTGGGGAAGCAGCAGGCTGTGGGGAAGCAGCAGGCTGTGGGGAAGTCCCTGCAGGGCGCGACCCGATCCTCCCGGAGCGGCGCGCGTCACGTCCGGCCCTCGGGGCGCGTGGTCGGGCGGGATGGCTGATTGCATTACTTCCGGCGGAAACGTGCGAGGACAACCCTGCAAGTCCCTTCTCTCGGCAATCGTTACGTTCTCATTCTACCTTTTGCAAATTCCCTTTAAGCGTACAATCAAGCCGGGTCGTTGGTCTCGAGCACTGAGTTCTTAAATTCGCAGATGACAGACATCTCTCGCGCGACTCCACGCGAGCCAGCGGAACACCAAGTAGCGCGTCTATTCCAGAAAGATACGTAACATCCTCGCGGAGATATTTGATATCATTTTTTTTGCCCACTACTTACTTGTTTGTTATATATATATATATATATATATATATATATATATATATATGGGTTTGTAAGTACCATGGCATATGAAGTAGGGGCGGACGCTGCGAGGGGGTCGCGCCAAGCAATATCGCCATACCAGAGACGAGGAATGCCCCGCGGGGCCCGGAGCCGGGAAGGAATGCGAGGGGAACCCCCACGCACCCTGCGGGCCAGCATCAGCTTGAGTATATTTCCAATATATTATTTTTAAACTCTACACGTGGAGAACTGGCTCATTGAGGAATAGTTACATAAAAAAACAAATACAGAAAACTCTTTAGACTAGAGAACGAGGAGGCAACAGGCTGGCAGGTCAATCTCGCAGATTTGCGAAGCGTGTCGCAGCAGCGGGGTCGAGCGCAGTTCCAACAGGTGAGTGGTTTCATGTGAAAGCAGGTACTCGTGATATATAATGTTGCTCGGGTACGTAAAGTTGTTCTGGCGGTCGTTATTTACTGGTTTATTTTCTTGGGTGTCAGGACGTGACAGTTGATCATCCATTTTGACCCGATTCAGGGCCACTGACATCCAATAAAAAATGCAATCCGAGGAGACCTTTCTGAACCGCGGCTGCGACATGTCTTGTGATTCCTACCGGTATCTCGAAAGGACGTGTTTTGGTAATTGTTTAGACCGCGGTTACTTCAGACCCCATCGGGTCGGGTGGGGGTTGAAGACGCGGGCGTCTTTCAGGGGCTTCAAACACTTTGCAAATTAAAAAAAGCGCAATTTCCAAGTATACATGTACACATGTCATGAAATAATAAATTGGCAAAAATATATGCCACGCCAGTGGCGAGGTAATGGGACAGTGGCGCGCGGTGAATTTTTTTAGAAGGCAAACAATTTCAGCCGCTGGTGTAATTTTCACGAAATGAAAAGGCAAACGCTCTGTTGCAAACTGCCGGCGCCGGCTCGCCGAGCACCCGAGTGCAACGCATCATCGCTGTGTAGATATGTACATATTTTTGGAATTGAATTTCATTTATGAAGCCTTCTCGTACTCAAAATCTAGTATCTAGTAAAAGAATTCACGATTTAACCGAATCAAAAAATATATTTCTCGGAGCGGATCAGAACCGGGACCGGCCAGCCCTGGCCAGATGATGCCGGCGACTGGCATTTAAGGTGTAAATGAATGTGCGCGCTGGAATTCTCCCGATATGACGACCTCGTTTAGACCGGGAGTACCCCCTGGCAGTATAATCGTAAATTATAAGGGGAAATACCTTAAAACTCAATAAAACGTCTTCATCGGTGGAGGCGCCTGGTGCGTGGGCCAACGATTGCAGCGAAGACTGGAATGAAAACATATAAAAGCCAATATAAGACAACCATGATTATAAATGGATACTGCGGCGGGCGCTTAGCATCCGTATTCGAGTTTTTTGATCATTTTCTTGTACCTCTTGCGAAAAATCGACAGCACCAATCAGAAAAATTTTAATGAAAAAAGTTAGATACATCCCTTCTCCCAAATGTGAAATATTTTTATTTTTTATAAATTTAGTTTTAATATGATAAATATGTGTTTTTCCGATTGATGTGTAGGAATTTGGAGATTCGTTATGTACCTGTTCCAAGAATCCTAAACATTTATGACTCTTTTTTTAGTTGGAATTAAAAGATTAATTATAAACCCTCTCGGTAGGATTAGTTTGAAAATTTGAAAATCGTCATTTTATCCATTTTTTCAACATCTTCAAAATTTTATTTTACCCTGAAAATGGACGTTAATTAAATAATTAAAAATAGATAAATATAACTTATAGTTTTTCAATACTCTGTAAAAAAATCAACTTTCTCAATAGAATAATAAAGTAAAAATTAAATAAAACAAATGACACGACTTCTCTAGGTAAAATGGTCTTTTATTTCTGGCAGACCGGAGATGGACACGAAGCGGGGATGACGTCAATTCGTTTATCGGTGTTTAAAAATCGTTTTTGGCTGATTTAACGCTGTACAAGGCTTGACATCTATTAAAAAAGATATTTAAGCTCATCATGTCCCTTTTTAAACATTAACTGTATTAAATTTGTGCGTATTTTGCGAGTAAAATACAAAAATGTATTTTGAAGTACGAGTATATATATGTATGGTGAAGTAAAACGGAGTTAGGGTAAAAGCACCGCTCTTAAGCCGTTACGTTAAATCCTTATTAAATTAAATAAATATCATAGTAATTAATAAAATATATTCATATTGTTTTTCCATGCCCGTCGAACTGCACAAGCACTTAGGAGGTCTCTGAATTTAATACTTTCTGGACAGTTTAAAACTAAAGAAAATTACGGATAATTTTTGTCACAACTAGCATTTGAAATAGAGCAACACACCTTTACAAAAGGGCGAACAAGTGTTCGCAGCCATCCGGTGCGTTGCCCAGAGCCTGCCCGGAACCAGGGTATACATGCAATGTCTCTTTTTTATTTGTTATAAATCACCTTCCCTATGTTTGTAAACGACAAAAATATTACCGCTAGTATCCGGAACATGACCGCCATAGCACACCGAGTGCATCGATCTCTCCTGTAAACGTCCTGGCCTATTCTTCTTCCTTTCTCTTTCTCTTACTTCCACGGACTCGTGCTGAAGGATAGTGTTTTTGTCAAATTATTAGGATATCCTGGATATGTTTTTTACCCGAATGCCACAACTTGCACCACTCACAGTTTATATAATCTTTCTCAATGGGCTGGTGAGATTGCCTGCCAGCAGGCGCGGCCTGGCGGGCCCGAGGAGCAGCGAGCCGGGAAGAGCTGCTATGCAAAGCCAAGCCGATGCGGCCCTGTATATGTGTGTGTGTATATATATATATATATATATATATATATACATATATGTGTGCATGTGTTAAAGAAACTGCACATATCACCTGTTCCCATAGTTGTGCCAGTTAAAATCTATCGCATCCTTCCCGCTCCAGGGGCTGCGGGGCTGCGGGGCTGCGGGGCTGCGGGGCTGCGGGGCTGCGGGGTTGCGGGGCTGCGGGGCTGCGGGGCTGCGGGGCTGCGGGAATGCGGGGCTGCGGGGCTGCCGCGGGGCGCCGAACGAAACGGCCTCAGCGCACGGGATCACCGAGGTCCGCCAAGACCTGACACTCGTGTTACAAGCAGTACATTATTGTTTTATATGTATTGCTGACTCTTATCGTACGTTTATTTGTATTCAAAAGATATTTTATAAAATATAAATTCATCTTCAAATGATTCAGAAACAATTTTTCAACTTGTTTTGCATTATTTATTTGTAATAAATATATCCAAAATGAACAAATAAGTAATTTTTAAAGGTAATAAAGTATAATAGGCATGACGAAAGATTTTCAAATCCTCTTCCATAATGGGGGTACCCATTTACTATTTACGAAAAAAACTTTATTTCGGTAAAAAACTAGAGTTTAACGATGTTTAAAGCCATTTTTATAATATTTTTTCAAAAGTGCGCGAAAACGCGACATCACGAGGCGTGACGTCATCGCAGCATTTTTTAGACGCTCTGACGTCATTAACTATATTGTCAACCGGCGTGCCATTGTGTTTGCATTGAAGACCATAGACCAATTTGAATACCATAGAGTTGTTGACGTCAGTATGACGTCATGCGCTGTGATTGGTGTTTCAGTCAAAATGGCCGATTGCAGTATTTTAACCTTTTAATTTGTTGAAAATCTTATTAATCTTAGATTTTTAAATAAAACTAAATCAGTTTTTTAAATCCTTTTAATATGTATTTTCCCTTAAAATAATTATTTCTTTGATTCTTTGATACTGTCGTCATGCCTATTATCGAATAATGGCAAATTATTAAAGTAAGATAAAAATATTATATGTGCGATAGTAAATGTGTGGTAATTCAGAATAACGAAAAATTTCCGTCAGTTTTCCTGAGAAATTTCAAGTGCTTGTGGTAGGTCTCGCCCCGAGCCCCCGCGCCCTGAGACCACGAGCCCTGAGACCACGAGCCCTGAGACCACGAGCCCTGAGACCACGAGCCCTGAGACCACGAGCCCTGAGACCACGAGCCCTGAGACCACGAGCCCTGAGACCACGAGCCCTGAGACCACGAGCCCTGAGACCACGAGCCCTGAGACCACGAGCCCTGAGACCACAAGCCCTGCCGCGCTGAGTCAATGTCCTGCTCCCAGTCAATGTTGTCCCTACTAGAGATCCTGACCTCGTTGTGATGAATGTTCAAAACCACCCACGAGTGCGTCTGCTCTTAACAAAACTTTACAGGGGGCTAAAAGTCATGAAGTATGAAACTTCAAATGATTCAATGTATATGTGCGTGTGTGTGTGCGCGTGTGTGTGCGTGTGTGTGCGTGTGTGTGCGTGTGTGTGCGTGTGTGTGGGCAGGCTTGTGGCGAGTGCTGGGCGCTGGAGCGCGCCGCCCCCGCCGCTGTGGCGGCTGCAGTATAAAAAGGTTTTCAACACAAGCGTGGCGCAGAACACTTCTGCCGCCACAGCTGCTGGAGCCCCGAGACTCGCCTGAACCCCCCACACCTGCCGGAGCCCCCGAAACCACCGTGCAGTGTATATCGATAGTGAGTTCGTAGAACCGTGAAAAAACATCAAAATACCAGCATGCTGCATGTAAGTCTCCATTCATATTTAGCGTTGATAGCAAAATCCCCTGCGGTTCCTCGTCACCGGAGTAGATCATGAAAATCATGACGAATTCGGAAATATCCACTGGCGCTGTGCTGCAGCCATACTCGCTCTTTCAAATAAAAAGTGTTCATGTGATATTTTCACCTATGTTTTTAGAAACACCATCCGAAATCTTTTACTCGTTTGTATTATTTTGGAGTTCTACTCAGATATTTTAATTTCCAAATTTTATTTATATTTAGACATTTTTACAATTGTTACACCACCAACATAACACCGTTTACTCTAAGAAGTCTGCAACAGATAGATATTATTAATATATGAAGACCAGGCTTGCGGAGACATGGTCGCTGATACAAATGATCGTGACAGTGGTTCTGATGAAGAGAAGTCTGAACCTGCTGCGTTCACAGTAAAAGTCATCTATTATGGACTTGAATTTGGGCGAAAATTGGGTAGTAATTTTCTATAAAATTAAATTTTTCCCATAGAAAACCATGAACACTAATTCAGCATAAATTTATGCTCAGTGAAATGGTCGCCAACCTCCTCTGAGAGGAGGTTTTTTTAAGATATGGTTAGATTTATTTTACGCTGAAATAAATGACCAAATTGTGCATATTTTAGTTTGTTTTTTGACTAACACGGTTTTACGTATAAAAATCTATGATTTCGATTTACACAGTTTTCTAAGAAAGCAGTGGCGGACTGCGATTAGGCGAGAATTTTAATTTTAAAAATCCAGCATTTTTCTCCGTCGTTTCATATGTGTACTATGCGACTGAACATCTTAATCGATGAGCATTATTAGACAAAATCGTCATCAAATATTGAATAAATCCGCAGGTATGCGGGTCGACTTGTATCGGTTATGACCGATACAGGTTTATTGTGCTCGGTTACAAATGCGATGCGCTTCGGTCGACCGACTTGCGAGAACTGCAATATCCAAATATCCAAAAAAACATACTTTTTCTCCTTATCTAGTGAGTAATACTACCATTAAAAAGATATTTAAAAATAATACTCCCGGGGGGGGGGTCTGCGCGAATCTTTTGAATATTCAATATTACCTCTGTTTCATTTCAAAATAAGGAAAACGTAATATTTAATTTGCCATGTCTGCAGCCGCGGAGAGCACCACCCGGAGAGCCCCGTGGCCGGCAAGCGGAACATGATATGATGACAAAAATAATTTGGAAACGATTTACTATACAATCGGGGACTTGATTCCAATAAAAGATGTAAAATATCACGTCGGGGTCACTAATTTCGCCTATGTTGGTTATGATGATCACGTCGGGGTCACCAATTTCACATTTGTGGTTAATATTTTGTCAGGTTCGCCAGGAATGGTCGAGTTGGCACCAACCGCTTCAATCTCTCGGTAGGAATGTAATCAGAAGGCGGCGAAAGAATTTTCAATGTTCTTTTATTCAGGAACTACAATTAGGAGTACGAAGTTACTACGTCGAAGGTACCAGGGGAGTGCTCAAGAGGTGACTGAGGGTCGACTTATATAGGGTTTTTGTGCGTGCCTCCGCAACATCCATTGGCATGTGCAGCGTCGTGGGGTGCCTGTATTTCGTGGCTTCCTTCCGATGAGTAAACAATATTGCATTGTTGGTTCTCGTTACACGTGGAACATTATTGCATTGTTTGGTCTTGTTACACGTGGAAGGATTCATTCCTTTGCAGTTACTTGTCGGAGACTGAACTTTTATGGATACGAATGCGGGGTGATTGACATCGCCACAATATGTCAATAAAAATATTTCAATATTTCATGGGTGGATATTTTGCTAAAATATTGTGTTGTTGTTAAAATAAGTATTGTTAGTACAAAGCTCTCGTAGCACCCCCTCGCCCCTGCCGGAGCTGACTGTACTCGTTGCAGGCCCGCGTGCTGCTCTGCCCTGCCCTGACGCTGCTCGCGGCCGCCGCGCTGGCCCGCGCCACCCGCGTGGACTACTACGGGCCCCAGACCTTCCACAACGGCAACGACGACGGAGGCAGGCAGCCGGAGTCCATCCACCACGAACCGGTAAGCCGCCCCGAATAAGTCCTCCCACGCTCGAGCGGCAGCGAATCTTCCAGAGCGAGCCTGCCGACCCCCTCCGGGTGCTACGAGCATACTTATCTACACCCTCACTTACTCATGAACATATTTATATATATTTCAATTTATTTACTTTGAAGATATTTTTGCAGGATGTCGGCAGAGCGGCGCCGCCCGCGATCATTACGCACAAACAAGAGCGAACCAACGGTGAGATAATTCAAGTTAAATATTCTCGAACCGGCGCCACGACCCGGACACCCCCGAAGCGCGTCTCCCGTGAGGAACGATCCCGGCTCTGGCGATGCGCGAGCCGGGGAGACCTCGCGTGCACGCTGGAATATTGTCGAGTCACGAGCACATCTCCGACTAGCCTGGCGCTGACTGCTTTCAGACGGGGTCTTCAACTACGTGTTCGCGGCAGACAACGGGCTGAAGCAGGGGGAGTCCATCTCGCCGGACGGCACGCGCACGGGCGCCTACCAGTACGTGGACCCCACCGGGAGGGTCATCTCCGTCAAGTACACGGCCGGCAAGGACGGCTTCAAGGTGGGAGGAACGGAGGCGCATTCCCAACGAAAATGGCAACCGAGCGATCGTGAATGTCTTTCACATTCACAATTGCGGTGTTCTCAATTTCATTAGGAAACAAAGTTGCCAGTTTTAGTAGCGAATTCACTAATCTTTTACTCGTTCGGACCGCGCGTACAAAATGTATAAATTGAGTAGTGATCTGTGCGACTGCAGACTAGATCACACCGGACCGAGGGAAATGTTACAAAAACCGATCGTTTCACGCTCCAGTTGACGCATTCTCCGTACAAGCACAACAATCGATTACCAAACGATCGGTTTGCTATGCGGAAGAAAGTGCAGCGCACGCTTGCCGCCGCGCCTCTCCGCGCCTCTCCGCGCCTCTCCGCGCCTCTCCGCGCCTCTCCGCGCCTCTCCGCGCCTCTCCGCGCCTCTCCGCGCCTCTCCGCGCCTCTCCGCGCCTCTCCGCGCCTCTCCGCGCCTCTCCGCGCCTCTTCGCCCTTTTTCGCGCCTTTCCGTGCGGGGCGACGTTTCGCGTCAAGTGTTTTCAGAAAATAATCACCGGGAATTTCAGGATCTCCAGCACTGCATTCGGTTTTCAATCGCGGCGTGGAGGGAAAATCTCTGTACATATATTTTCTTTATCTCGTGTATTTGACTTTTAATGAAACATTAATTTTTGTATTAGACAAATGGCAGTTTTTACATAATTATTCGCTCATTCTTCTTTAAAGTAACATGTAACATAGTAACATGAATGTATTGTTTTTGTTACGTTATTGAAAGCGTTACGAACCAAATCTTGACAATTTTACGAAAACACTTTTTATGAATGTGCAGCTCTACAATTAGTGTAGGGCAAGTGACGCGGACTCGCTGGTAAAAAGGTGGACGGGAAATGAAACGGGATTCCCGAGTGGAAGGAGCGACGAGAACGGTCGTATAGGGATGTAGTCAATTTTTTTTTAGGTGTTAGGAGCGGAAATACTAACTCAGTCCTGCTCGATTCTCAAAAAGCAAAATCAGAAAGATGATTGATAAAAATACAAAAATTCACAATACGAATGTGCAGAACATCTACAAGAAACTCCAATCCACTAAAAATAAAAATACAATGACTTTTGAGACTGAAATACCTCGTGGAGTGCGTCGTCGCGCCGAGTTGAAGCCGAGTTGCACCGCAGTACTCCATCTTTGTTAAATGTTATTACTTTCTTAGTATTTTATCAAAACCCAGCCGGAGTTTACAGCGAGCCCATTGCGCACGAGAAAAATTCTTTGCACCGTTCTTTGTTAACATTTACGTAATGCGAGCACTCACTCGGCTAAATCCATGGAAAGTGTTATGATACAAGAAACCAACAATGCAAAACACTTTTTACAGCTGCCAATACCGTTTACATAAGGTAAAAGTCACGACATGAAAAAAAAAAACTTCTCCACGAGCACGTCATTGTTAAAGTATCATAGACAAAAACCGCTCGTGGGACCATAGCTAATAGTTTACTCACAGCATTAAACATTCAAAGAGCAATCATACATATTTTCGATTGAAATTCGGGAGTAGCTGTGACACTGTCTGTCGGTATTTCTTAGGAAAAGCTACACACTGCAGACATCCACAAGAACCAGCGTGACCGGCAATGGCGGGCGGCGTGTGATTACTAATTGTTATTTACAAAGAAAAACTATTTTTGGTAAAACTTGTATAATTTTCTACTTGAAACTTTTTATCTTGAAAAATATTTTATTGTGAATACCAAGTACTTAATTGATAATGATTAAGTACATTTTTTCAAATATTGAAAATTGATTAAAGAAACTCTTAGAAAAATATCATCGTGATTCGTTGGCATAATTGGTAATGCACCGGCCATGTTAGCTTGGGGATGTGGGTTCTCGAATCCCACACAAATCACGATGATATTTTTCTAAGAGTTTCTTTAATCAATTTTCAATATTTGAAAAAATGTACTTAATTCATAATCAATCAATCAAACCTGTATAGGCAAAATCGTACTTCCTGTGAGACGGTCTTCACAAAAATCAATAATATACTAAGTACTTACTTACTCTCTGTCAAAATATTGAATACATGAAATAGAAATAGTGTAGAAAGTACAAGAAAGTTCGATTCGGCGGTTTTAGATTATCGAAGGGGACCACGCCCCGAAGCAGCCGAAGCGAGCGGAGCCCGTCCCGGAGTTCCAGTCGCCGGAGAGGCGGGAGCGAGGAGACGGCGAGAAGCACCGCACCATCACCCGCGAGTACCCCGAGCAGTACCACCGCGAGCAGCCCCAGCAGCCCCAGCAGCCCCAGCAGCCCCAGCAGCCCAAGCAGCGCTACACCAACACTCGCCGCCCTCAGGTACGCGAGCGAGACACTCGCTGAGCCCGGCCATATCGGGCACCTCCCGGGTCGGGAAGGCGCGCCGAGGACGGTGCAGATCGAGCAGTTGACGTTTCAGATGCAGCCGTTCAGGGAGCCGGAGCCGCAGCCGGAGTCCCCGGCCGGGCGGGGGCGCGCCATGCTCTACAACGTGGAGCAGCGTCACAACGTCAACTACCAGCGCTACCAGGACGACGGCAAGCCGGTGAGTGTCAGACCTCAATGTCCAGTCATAGGCGGCCTTTCGAGAGCCTCCCCGGTCCAAAGCGAAGCGACCTCGGTGGCAGGATCTACTAAAAATCGATAACCATCGTGTTCGCTTTCAGCTGGGAGGAGACAATGGCGGCCAAGATGGCGGACACGCTCCGAACGTCAACTTCAATGGCGGATACAACTTCGAGTTCCAGGGCTAAATATTAACACATATATTACTTTTGTAAGGACGAATTTTCGTAATAAATATTTTTAAAAATCTATACCACGTTTTGATTTATTTGATTTTTTAAGTTTATGCAACACATTTACTAACCGCATTGGACAGTAAAGCGAACATCCGATGTTTCCCTGTCGTGAGTGAACAAAAAAAAACCTAATAATTGACGCAGAATGCTTGACTGCGTTGTTCTCTGTTGTTGCTCCGCGGCTGCCCGTGGACCCGAGGGCCCTCCCCCCGACTCCCCGGGACTCCCCCCGACTCCCCGGGACTCCCCCCGACTCCCCGGGACTCCCCCCGACTCCCCGGGACTCCCCCCGACTCCCCGGGACTCCCCGGGACTCCCCCCGACTCCCCGGGACTCCCCCCGCCCCTCGCCCGCCGGACGCCGGCAGTTGCTGACAGCTAATTTTCCCCACAATGGAGCACTCGGCTCGTCAAATTACCGACGAGCGCCCCCACGCCCATCTTATTTCAAATACCGTTTTATATTTCTCGATCATGGCCTATTTTGTTAACAGTCAATTTATTTTCTAAAAATATATATATATTAAGTTACATTTTACTGTAATGAATTTTAACCGCTATGCACAGGTTTGAAACCGATTTACCTGTGGCAGGGAAGCACCTGACGCCTCCATCGTCACTAAGTACGAAAAGCAGCACTTTGTCTTTAAGACAAATATAATTTTTGGCTAAAAATACTGGCACATACTTATGAAGACTATCGAAACATAATCAACTTATATATGTAGTACTTATAGCGAATTCCACCTGTAAGTCGAGACAAGTTCTGAGAACTTGTCTCGACTTTTATTCTGTGAATATTTCCCTAAAAGTATTACGGACAATTTTTAGCAGTGCAATCAATATATAATATATTTCATGCCTTAGGGTTCATTTCATTGATAAAATGTTTTGCCATGTCACCAAAAAGGGACGAAGGACCCGATAGAAGATGTTTGAGAATCGCTGCGCCGTCCTCGACCGTCGACAATATTTTCCTGTAAATAAGTTCCCGGCTGGAAATATAAATAAATTTGTTCGGAACGTTCGAGGACGATCATTTGAGAATAAATTAACTTTCAAATGCTTACCCCCCGCTCCTGCCGAAGCAAACCTACACTGTATTAATTTAACCAGCCCCCGCTCCGGCTCCGCTCCGGCTCCGGCTCCGGCTCCGGCTCCGGCTCCGGCTCCGGCTCCGGCTCCGGCTCCGGCTCCGGCCCCGTGGGCGCTGTGCTTGGAGAAAATCAATAACTAATTATTTTTCAATTCTTAGAAATCCTTCCGTTTTCTAAATCTGGCTGCGCCTCGGCGAGTCTGGCCGTCGGGCGCGCAATAACTACGAAATGGCGAACGACAGTCTGATGCGTATTGCGAAATTTAAATAAAGTAAAGAATTTCTATGCAAGAATTATGAACGTACCAAAATCTTTACTTAAATAATATATTTATTGGGGCTGCATCTTTTCTCCGATTGGAAGCCCCAAATCTTATCTATCCCGTCACATGTGTGATAAGCAAGGTAAAAGAAATTTTACTTTCTACCGCTTGCCTGCCTTTCTTCCCTTGCGGCCTCCTTCCCTTGCGAGGAGTGGTTTTCCTCATGTCTCCCCTCGTGGAATAGAGATTAAAGGAGGGCCTCGAGACTGAGTCGCCCCCGCTCCCTCGGGATCCGAGTTCACTCGGAGACGACGCTGGAACGCTAAGTAAGTCGACAGACATTGGCAGACTGCATTGGCTCATCCATTGGATCCTTAGAAGTCGCCGTTTTCTACACTCCTTATAATTTATAATTTCTACTTTATATACCTCCCCGACCGGAGCGCCCGAGTTCAGGCAGTCAGGTAGAGGAGTATCGAGGGGTAGTGCCTTGTTATATACAGAAGAATTTTCCAGCAACGGGTATTTTCCCTTCAAAACGTGAGACAGATTTGATAAAATGGAAATTACTGGAAAATTAAGCGAACCACCCGAATTCGAATCCGACACCCAGCGATCGCCGAGCGGTTGGCCTCCGAGACGGTCATAATTCAAATCATACTCAGCTGGCCAGCCTCTATCGACCCGGCCGCGCCGCCCCGCCCGCCCCGCCCGCCTCGCCGCCCCGCCGCCCCGCCCGCCCCGCCGCCCCGCTCGCCCCCGCCGCGTGACATCCGCTAATGGACTCAATGAGGCCGCTGCCACTACTAGGGAGCACGACTTCATGCTCACCGAATCACTGACAAATACATTCATCTTAATGAAAGTACAATTGAGATCACTTTCTCCACAGATTATTTATAAATATCTAAATGTGTGCGTGTATATTAATCAAAATGCTCGACGATTAATACGGTGTTTATGGTTTTAACTTTGACATTTGACAATCTATGGTCTGAAACGTCAACAAAAACATAACCTTTAATTTTGTTGTATTAATTCAAGCAGTTTTCCATTGTCGCTAATTGTCCGTGAGTGCATGTCTAGTTTTACAATATGGTAGATATCAGGCTATTCTATTTGAAATATTAAAAAATACAAATTCATTTACCAATAATTATCAAACAAAATATATGCAAGACTTTCCTGGTTAGTAGTACAACTGTAGACATCTAACAATCTTTCATCAATTTACATAGGTAAATTAAATATATGTTTCATGTGCCTTTGTATCTTCGCTGCTGTGGTGGTATCGTTTTGCAATGACACATTATACGAGTGTGGAATTCATGCCAGCTCTACACTTAATACAAGATCTGCACTCAACTATGACTGGCTTTATTTTTCTCTTCTTCAACAAAAAGCAGCCTTTCAACTCTATTCTTACCGGCCATAAGATAGGCTCCTTCCAAATTCTATAAAATATATTGTCGGTACTATCAATTAGTTAATCTGATTTGTTGCCTATAAATTTTGTTATTTGACACATTTTTTAATAAGAGAAAATAGATTTTGGTCATTATCAATAGATGTACCTGATTGACTATCATCAGCATCTGACAATAAAGAAGTAAAGGGTGCCAAATCTACAGCTTTTTCCCATCAGTCAGTTTGACATGCACATGATCTCTTGAGATATGAACACTTGGCCGATCAGTTCTTTCCTGATCATGTACCTTCACAAATATCCTTTACATTACACCTATATTTATATAAAATCCGTTAGACATGATAAAACTATGGTGGATCTCAATGGAGGGTTCCCACATGTATTTATTTATATGTATTATTTTAATTTTGCAGGAAGAAAAACACCCCCACAAGGTTTTCGGTTTGAATTCAAGCAGACTGATTGAATTTTACAGTAAAAAGCAAATTTATAGTAAAAAAATAACAAAGAGCATGATAAAGAATACAAACGGCAATAGCGCTTATACAAGCAATAATGAAATGTTGCCATCTGTGGATATTGAAGATAATAAAACAATAGACAGTCTGAAGCTGCAAGCTGTGCCTAGAATATGTCAGTGTTGTCTGTCTACAAAAGATTTAATGAACATGGAAGCCATCCAACCATCGGAGTGTACAATCAACTACTCCAAATTGTTATTTGAGTGTTTTTCTCTTAAGGTATTTAGGCGAAACTATGAAAAACCCTTGAAAAGAAAATCCAAAGACACATGTGAGACTTGATGCACCTTGGTTCTTTTGACCATCAGGGCAGTCACGGAGTGTGAACTCCAAATCCACCTGTCTGAAAAAGGAAATTGAGGATTTTTCTCATTATTTATTGTGTGAATCTGGAAATATACTAATAAAATTATTATCCTGTTTCAGCCCTTGTATTTGCAATCGCAATTTCTGGTCTGTGTGCAGTGCATCCAGCGCCTAAACGAAGCACTGAAGTTTCGCCGTAGCATTGAGGAAGCAAGGACTTACCTCCTTCAGCTGAAGCCAATGCCAGCGCTGCTACCCAAAAAAAGTAAGCTATTTTCCTTGTCATCAGCTTGCAGAGCTATGGCTTCACTTTTCATTGTCTTGTTTTACAGCTGTCAGCAAAATCTTGCTTCTTGACTCCACACACTTGCACCTTCTAATCTTACCAACCAGATAAAGACTCTTCGTTCATCTTCTCTGAACTTATGGAGTACACTTAAAATGGGCATCCTATGTATTCTTTTGTTTTATATATTCCCAAACTATGGAGGCCTTTGCCTAAGCCGTGTCCAATTTTGATATTTGATCCAAAATTTGACGCAGCATAAGAACCAAGAAAGTCTTCAAGTTAATAATTGAAAAAATACATTAAAATCATTAAGGTAATTGCATCCATCATCATAATGCATTATTTACTCTCCAGACTGTAGGCCTCCTCCATAAAAAAATATTGTATTTTCCAATGACTAATATTTTACTTTCTGTTTTATCTCAACAGTCTGTAAAAACAAGTAATGTGTATTTTCAGTTTCGATTGAGACCAATATTAAGAGAAAAAGGTGGAATTCTTCTGACATCATTTCTAAGACTATGAAGAATAATGCATCTGATGAAAATGAAACTACTCACTCCGGCAGATATGCCAATCTTCCCTACAAACTCAATAAAAAAAATTGGTATTGCGAAACTTGCAATGTAAATTTTTTATACTACAGGGATCTCGTAAATCACATGCCTGAACATCATCCGAGGCATATATGCGACGTCTGTGGCAAAATATGTGCAACAAAAAAGAGCCTAACTTTTCACAGTAAAACGCATTTGGATATCAGGCACAAATGTGGTACGTGTCCCAAAGCCTTTAAGAGTAGGTTTTATCTAAAGTCTCACGAAAAAACGCATCAAGGAGAAAAGATTGCATATAAATGTAGTAAATGTAAAGAAACTTTTAGTACTTATAACAATAAAGTCAAACACCTGGTGGAGCAACATGGGCAAGAGGACAAGCTGTACAGGTGTGCACAGTGTCCCTCCAAGTACAGGCTCGGTAGTCATTTACGCTCTCATGTACGCAGCGTCCATCTCCAGGAGAAAAACCACGTCTGTCCAATCTGCAGCCGAGCATTCTTCTTGAAAAAGTGTCTTGTGAATCATTCTGTCACGCACACTGGTTTGAAATTATTCCAGTGTGTTTCCTGCAGTAAGTCCTTTGCCAGAAAGCACACGTTGACTCAACACATGAAAACGCATGCTGGTCAAAAGAACTTTGTCTGTCACTGGTGTGGCCGCGCCTTCACACAGAGATGTACTCTATTAGGGCACTTGCAGACCCACGGTTCAGGTTGAATGCGATTAATCTGAATCTGTTAAACCAGGTTTGGCAACGTGGATTACACAAAATTACATCTATCAAGAATTTAAAAAGACACCACAGTAATCATGTCTTTCTCTCTATCAAACTAATATCGGTTTGAAGTCAGTAGACGAAAGAGAATTTGATAAAATATCATTTTCTTTCGGAGAGAGAGAGAGAGACTAAGAGCTCAGGTATTAAGGAAGTCTCTGACCAAAGACAAACCCATGATAAATTTCAAAAACTGATGTGAAGAGTTTGTTTCCATAATTCGTTCATAATATAAATATTAATATATATAGTAGAAGTGATGATTAATCGGTGTATCGCATAAGGTGCTCTTTGCCTTGGCTGTCTAAGTCATGGATGTGATGTTCAGTCAGGACTAATAAATTCCATAAAATTTGTAAACACTTGCATTTCCAATGGCAGCAGTTGCCATCCAACCCTCCGTCAATGCCAACCACAGCAACCATGTTTTAAAGACCACACAGGGGTTCAGTGACTAGTGCGCTGGGAAGAAGTCATTACTTACAATGAAAATTAAATTGGTTAGTAAATATTAATAAATATATTGAAAAATCATTGTTCACTTTCAATTAAAAAACTAATAGCCTTCCACAGACTAAATCTTTAACAGTTTCATAAGTATCACACATTATTTATTTATTTGCGGAAAACTAGTGAAATATAATTTAGTTCAACTGAATGCTAATAGCATCATCTATTTTTTTATGCAGTTCTTCTGAAAGACGCTTCATTTTACTTTCAAGCAATGCCTCCATTTTCTCCCACAAGGATGTCACTTCTTCTACCACTTTCCCCACTCCACTACTCGTTACGCCTTGTTCGTTCTTCACCATTGTCAAAGTTGCAGTTGAATCATTATTTTCTTCTCTTATATAATTCATATTATTTGCAAGATCTTTAACAAGCTGCATATTTACATTCACTAACGTATCCACCTTCTGAATAATAGTATTAAACTTTACTCCTAAATCTTTGATGTCACTTGATGGTTCTAATTTATTTGCTGCTGCATGTTTTGCTGACTGAATATCGCGCAATATTAGCTTATTCTCTTCTATTATAGAGTCCATTTTCTGCACTATAGCTTTTAATTTCAGATCTAAATCATTTATTTCGCATGATTCTCCTACTCTTGTGCTCTGAGGCTTGCCATCAGATTCAACATTCATTCTGCCCTCATTTTTCTCTGCATTGATTTCTTGGAGATAGGTTGTTGAGAGATCAGGATTGCAAGGTATCAATTTAAGTATATTCAATGAAGTTCCCATGTATATATTTCCTTTGAAATCAAATCCAACTGCCTGAACATCTCCACTTCCTGGGACCAAAGTTGCCAATGTGGACGGAGGTCTGAGGTAGTACAGACCGTCACTTCTACACATAAATACGTAATTTGTACCTTTGTCGTACACTATATTGTGTGTTTTCGCATCAGCCGCCAAACCTGAAATAAAACCAGATATTCACAGCTGCTATAGAAGTTTCTGACCGAAGTCTGGCCAGGAATCGGTACAGAGGCAAATGGAATGCAGAAACTATAAGACTACCCGGATCCTCTAAAAACCCCACTAAGGTCCGCCACAGTTTTACACTATTTCATGCATATTCTCGTGAAGTAAAACCTGTCATATAGAGTACAGGAGTTTTTCTCTGTTTTACACAGCCAGATCTGATCAAATCAATAACCCTTTTTTATATATCACCTGTATGTCAGGTTTTTTTAATTAAAAAGTTGAAAATTTACCTGTTATTGGGATTGAACGGCTCCTCTCTCTTCTGACTACGTACACGTGATGATCGTCACGCACCAGGCTGTAATACACGCCATTGTCACTATCAAATGCCATGCTCCATATGTTATCATAGCCCTGCATCTTCGCAATACTTCCATCATGGAAACGATATACTCTATAGTTAAAGTCGGACACGTAAGTAGATCCGTCTGCTGCCAACACCATGAAGCGATATGAGATATCCTGGAAACCAAAATACACCATGGTCTGTGGAGTGCTGTCCATAAAAGCAATAAACAGCTTGTTCAAAAATATATTTTATGAAATTTAAACATATTCTAGTATATTTGTACTATTTTATCATCTAAATTTAAAATTTTTATGATTTATTTATAATACATCCACTGGCTAAGTTTGTAATACTCCATTTGGCTAATAATGTTTGATATGCATCTTAGTGGTGTTTTGATTTTTATATTAAAACACATAATTTATTATGCTATTTATGTTTCGAATCACCAGTCTGTAGATCCCATGGCAGTTAAGCTAAGTTCGTCTCCAGAGCTGTTGCTCAGAATTACCCTATATCAATTTACCGTTGGGAATAATATCTCAACTTCAGATGTTTCATAGTTATATTGGTAAAAGCCACCAAAGCCGGCACCAAAAGTTGATACTAAAATTTTTCCTTGTTCATCCAGAAGTACATCAGTCGCATGGCCATCTTTGATTCCTGAAAATGGATGGGTGAAAGATTACATTTTAGGCCTACTGACTTGAAATATGTTTCACGTACACTGAACAATGCGATAATTATTACTGAGCTTTAGGGAGTCCAGCAGCAGGGAGTCAAGGAGGGAGCGTTCAGAAGCAATCTCCACCACATTTAGCTCAGCATGTCTCCACCATTTGCCCTATTATATACAGGGACACAGGCACCTCTTCACTTGCAGCCTCCTAACCTTACAGAGTAGTTTTCTGTTTTTTGTTTACAACAAAGTAAATGCCAAAGACATACTAAGGTGAACACAGCTGCAATTATCTCTGACCACTTGCTTCCTTACTTTTATAATTTGCATCAACTCAACCGCGTGCGTCAGACTCGTTTTGAGCAAAAATTCATAATAAATCATATATGATTTATTATGAATTTATTTATGAATTTATTTTTCCTATAGGAAAAACAATTACTTTCTGATTAAGGTAAATCACAATTCGTGTACTGATAAATTCTGGAGAAGCGACAAACTGAATACAGATGCAGTCGCCTCTTTCCCTGTAGCCTCCTACTCTTAAAGAATAGTTGATCAATAACGCACTTGATCAAATTATCAGATGTCTTCCTCAAGCAAAGAGTAAATATTTTTTTTACCTTTGATTAATTGAGGTGAAACTTGACTTTTTTTCAAAATGTGAAGAGTCCCTCCTTGTCTTGTGTAAAATATGTTTTCTTCTTTATCGACAATGATGTGTTGACATTTGGATGGTGTTAGAACCGTAGACCGATAGCGTTTATCTCCAATAACAAAGTAAATTTTGCTGTCTTCTCCCTCCATAGTTTCTAGAACAATAATAACTTCATTCACAACACTTATTATTTAAAAAGAGGGAACTGAGTACCGCTCTTGAACCTTATTTTTGAAGAAACTTTTTTTATAATTTCCATATCCGCAAAAAAGCAAATTCCAAAAATTTGAAAAGATTAACATACCTCTGAACGCTTCCAGCAGCTTACTCAGCTGCCTCTTCCCTTACGATTTTCTTCTGTTACTAAATAGGCTGACCAATACTCACCATATAGATTGTAGAATAAATATTTAGAAATCATTGTGTTTATGATTAACTTAAATAAGAAGTAGGTTTATCGCAATCGATAGTCACAACAGTTGTAGGTCTATCAAATGTGATAACACTATCTCCTGATAACAATAGAAATTTCAGGTAGATAACAAAAAATCTAAGAGAAATTGTTTATATACAGTATATTGTAATTTAATAATCAAAAATTTTACAAAATAATCCATGACTTCTAGTGGTGGCCAAATTTTACACACTTAATCAAGTATTCAAATATTATTATTGTACTATTGATGGACAAGGCATTTGCTTGGTGAAGATCCATATTATTGAAACACATTGACATTGACACATGTAAAGTATACAAAAAATTCCTTTCATTTATCAATATTATTATAGATGTTATTGCTAATGAATTAATAAATAATTATATTTGGCGATTGATGGACAATAATTAGATAGAGATTGAATGTTCTGATTATGAGATGTTCTACTGGAATGGTAATTTTTTGGTACATAGTTGCGAAGTTCAACTTGAAGTTTATGTGTGCTGAAAGTCCACGAGGATTTTCAGGGTCCACGAGGCATCTTTATAAGGATTAAAGCAGGTATCCTTTTAGATCTGGCAGCGTAAAGCAGACAGTTAGTGTGAGCATTAGAGTCGTGTAAAGGGACATGTAAAACAGACCTGAACCAAATCAAAAAAATAAGCAAAGCCATTCCTTGGGATAGTTCTGTGATTCTGTATTTGTTAGATTCCATTTGATGAGCAGTTGAGATATTTGATTCCCAGAGGTCAGATATTTCTACTTTTTTAATGATAATGAACAGACAACACCCAGGCGAAAAGTAATGCTTTATTATGTACTTAGTTTGATTCTACCAATAATACATTGTGTAGAGTATTTGATTGACTTACAAAATATATAGTTGATGTGGGTAAGTTTTGGGTCTTTGATTTATTTAATGTTATTATATTTGCGCTCGTCCTTATACTTTTGACTCGACACAGACCACTAGTCAACTCTTTTGTAATAAAAATACAGATAGGTATAAAAATATCTTATCTATAAATCAGCTAAAATGTGAGATTGTTCACAGACTGAGCGAGTCCAACATTTCAATTTTCAAATACATTTTGTTTCAAAATGAATAATTACCAAAACTGGACAACTTTTGTCCATGAAGCGATCGGTGTCTGCTGACATCTAAAGGCAGAGCAAGTGGGCACAGAGTCTTATGCAAAGACTGTCAAGTATGCTTTATATGGAGCATAAAATAAATTTGATTATCACCTTGAGAATTCGGCAATGATTTTTTCTCTATTAAACACCTTTCAAATCAGATTCCCTTTTCGAGATTGGAATGCACTAAATATAAACTTAACTCACTGTTTTAAATAGTTATTTCTTGAGCGAGTTATAACAAATGTTAAACATATATTAACATGTTTTTAAAGTAACGTTATTTTTGTTATATGTTATATTTGTTGTTTAATTCCCAGTTGAATAATTCATGAGGTTTGATAACACTCGCTGATATATCTATATAAACCACTCATTCCCGGAGCAGTATCGGCCACTAATCATTAGCAGTATCAGCTACTATTTGTTAAATTTCCAATACATTATACATTTTTTAACTACTACACAATATGCCTACACAAAAACTACACAATATGCCTTTCTTTTCTCATTTTGTAATTATTTACATTTAAACTAAAAATGTCAATTTAAAAAAAACTATTTCCCTTGCTAAAAATTATGTTTAAAAGAAAACTTTTAAAATTATTAGATATTAATTTTTGTATTTGCTCTTTTTTTTATATTAATGACTCACGCACGAAATGACGAGAAAATAAAAAAAAAATATTTTCAAGGCACAGGCAGGATACAAGCCCTCACCTCCTGACTATCGTGCCAGGCCTCGAGCTAATAAGCGGAAGTAGTGTGAGATTCACACGTGTGTGTAAAAGAATTAAAGAAAAGAGCACGACCTGAGGGTCGCTTGCTCCTAGACTCTTCTCGTCACTAGGGCCAGGCCATTAATGTCACTTCTCAATGTCCATATCTCTCAGTGATTATTATTGTTGTATTAGATGATTTGTATGATGAAGGGTTCCTGAACTATCGAGATATTAAATAAATGACAAATTTGTGTGAAAAAAAACACCTGAAACATTGAAAACAATTTATTGCTTGTCAGAGAGTGAAATGAAATCCTAAGCAATTCAATCAACGAATCCAGGCAATAGTCACAAAACTATTTTGAATCATGTTACAAAAAGATATTGACAGAAACACGGAAGTTAAGCGTATTTTGTTTTAATAAAATACTTAAGTGATTTTCCACAAAACAAACATGTGGAAAAACACTTAAGTATTTTATTCAAAAAAATATTAAAATGGAATTCCATCAAGTACTTTCTGTCAAAAATATTGTATTTTGTTTGCCAAACAGAGTTGCAGCCGGGCAACAGTGCTCTCTTGTACTGCCTCCAGGTGCAGGAAGAGGTCACCTCTCTGATTCACTCCCTTAGACTTAGTAAGCGGGAATATAAAGCTTCACCCCAGCCGTGACAGGGGTGAGCTGGGGAGCTCTCCATCAAAAACCAACAGTCCAACTGCCCATTTAAGACATTTTTTTAGTATTAGTGAGATGTTTCTTACCAACTATAAATTAAGAACTAATTCTAATCAGTTTATTTGAAGAGATGTTACTACTTATCAGTTATACTAAGAAATGTTTATTCCGAGGCATTTATGATAGCAGCTTTTAAAGTTTTAAATAATTCAGAAATTTAACCTTGAAATATCTGACCAATTAGAGGACTAGTAAAGTTTAATCACATTGAAATAATTTTTTTTATGCAGCAGATACGTATTAGTAGACTTTGGTATAAGGGTGAGACCAGCCCGGGCAGTAGCTACAGACTAGATAACTTAAGATTAATAAAAAAAATCCATGTTGACACATTGGTAAGGGTGTCCTCATAAAATCCCGGTTAAAAAAATAGATCATAATTCTACATTTTTTGTTTGCGAGTCAGCACTCTCCTTCAACTTTAAAGCCGACATCGGTTTCAATAACCATACAATCTAGAATCGGATAATCTGTATGAGGAGTCTATGTGCACTAGTTAACAGACAATGGGCGATCATAAGTAAGATGTAATATTTTTGTAAAATATTCATTACATTTAAAAGTTCCTAATTTTTAATTTTATGTACACAATAAAATGATATCAGTGGCATGCAGTGAGTTTAAAATTTTGAGGAAGCAGAAAATTGAGTAAAAATTTTTTGAATATAAAATAACCCTAATGAATCACATGTATTTTATAAGAAAAATCAACTAAAATATCATAAGTGTATTAAATATCTTTGAATTTCAATGAAAAATCTTAAATTTATAAATATTTTAAGATATAAAAGTTTAAATTGCTCTAAAGATATTTCAGAAAAAGCAATACTTAAGCAAAGCAATATGTGTGAAGCACGCTCCACAACAGCTAAACATAATAATCACGTGCAGACTAAACAATTTTTGGCATAAATTTCACAAAAAAAAAACAATATTAACAAATTGATGAGTATTACAAATACTTAATAAACTAGAATTTATTACTCATGCGGGTAAATCTAGTTTTTTGTTTTTATGCAATCAATTCACATATGAAATGATGAAAAAAATCCACAACAGATTTGAGCATCGGTGGAGTGGACCGATGTGCGCCTCCCACCCGGGTCTCTAGCACTGTCGAGATACATAATCACAATAAGCCATTGGATCTAGAATTTCATTGAAACGTACCAATATAAAAATACTGTGAAACATTAATTTCAAAAATCAAATTTTTTTGGCTTACAAATTTATGCAAACTAAATTTATAAAAATTTACGTAAAGTAAATGATCAAAGAATTTATTTGATAACAAAGCGATAAAGTGAAATTTTATAAAACTCTAATTAATGTAGAAAATTCATAGTCTGATTTTACTATAACAATTTAAATTTGTCAGTCAGAAAAATATTGAATGCAATAAGATCCCTTGCAATGCTATCGCAGCTTTACAATATTCCTACGGCCTTTTACTTTCTGTGTCACTGGATGCTCCGTCTGTCTGTGACAGTACAGGCGTGAGGCGAGGCCGTCCGGTGCGGCTCTCATGACTTACTGAGGGGCAGCTTCTTGAAGATGCCGTGCAAGCGTGAGCGCTCATCAAAGAGACTCCGCACCATCACAACCTGAAAAAAATTAGTATCACTAGCATTTTCAAATATTTAAAAGATATGCATTTTAACACTCCGACGATATGATGAGAAAAACATTTATCTAGCAAGAGAACATCAGTTGCCATCATGCTTGTAATGGTTTATATTCTCACTCAGTTATTGGATACTGGTGGTTGAAGGGAAGTCAAGTCGTGATAATCTGGAGGTAATGAAAAATAGACAAGATGAGAAAAAGTCATCAGTCAAGACAAAGGTAAAATTTGAACCAACACCTGACCATTGCGGCTCGTCAATGAAAATGGCTTCTCCATATATATCCAAATGAAGTGTCTACACACCTGCAATAGACCGACAGCCAGCATAGTGATGACCTGCACTGCACCGCACAATGTGACACGCCACAAGCTGCGTTCAGCACGGTGACCATCTCTGGAGGCACTTGCCGAAGACGTCTCCTATAAAATGTATCCTGGTCGCTGTACATGCTTGTGAAATAAACAGCCTGTGTTTACCTCACAAGCATGGGACACCTCCGTTCATCTCCTTGTCATCCAGAGGCTAGCACACTTGCTGGCAAGCAACGGTGCTAGGCTTGCTCTGTTGGTATTTACCTTATTGTGTACAGAAAAATCATGAAAAACTTACATTGAAGAGTAGATTTTCTTGTTTTTGTACTTGAAAATACTGAATTTAAAAACCTAACCTACTCATCAAGGTTGGTAAGAAACTGTATCAAAGACTGGATCACAAGGTGGTAAGATGACCAAAAATACCCAAGCAGAAGCAGTCGGAAAAGAGATAATAGTGGCAAGGTCACCTGCAGACGGCGTGCTCGGAGTAACGCAGCACGAACTTTGGCAGCAGCCTCACCCACGCGGCGGTGCCAACCAGTGCCTAATGTGGCCAGCGACGGGTCACTGTCCTCTCCCGTATGTCCTTCATCCTCAGTGTCCCTATGCATTTCTTCTTCCGAGTCATCTTCATCGAGATCACCGTCAATCATCAGGTCAAAATACACCTGCAAGGAATTTACACCCATCAGCAGCGTTCACTTAGCTCAAAATCTGAGGATGCAGTTTTAATAATAGTTTTATATCTAAAATGAGTAGCTACCATGAAAGATCATTTTGACCATTTTTATGCTTTTTTACATATTTAAACGCTTTCAATTTTTTCTGATTTTCCTAAATATACAATGTATTTTTCAATATTTTTTTTACATCTCGTTTTATTTTTTTATTTTAGAGAAATATATGTGACCACCATAATATGGAATTCGTTCTTTTAAGCCTGAACAATTTCACATTATAAGTGCCAATTTGAAGAAAGAAAAAGTAGACCATAAACTTTTTATTTTGTACATATATTCTGGGGTTCATATTTACCCTAAAAATGTCATATGATGTTATTAGATAAAATAAAATACATAGATAAAGAAACTCCAAAACTGAAGACAACATGCAAAGAGGGAATAAGGTATCACACACAACAGACGAATCAGAGTCCTCGACAGCAATAACAAAGTGGAGAATATTGTAAATATGCATCAAGACCAAAATAGAAGTAGATTATTGACTTGAATTAGGGCGAAATTGGGTAGTAATTTTCTACAGAATGACCCGAATGTTGAAATGTTGTTAGTGAGATATTAGTAAAAAAAACCAAGACAATTGTTAATTACGGATTGATTACCAAGATTCACCGATCTGAATTTTTTTCTAATTCATCTTATATTGAACTTGAATCGCATCTAGTACTATTGAAGGATGAAGTGACATCATACAAATCAGGAAGAAAAGTTAAAGTCCACGAAAGTGATAACAGTAATTAAGTTGTTGGTTAAATCATGTATAGAATCTACAAGTGGACATGACTACTGAATATGCTTTCTATGATACTTTAAAAGCAGGAGCAAAACGGTAATAATAACAGTACGTACAGTCTTCGAGTTAAAGGCACTGTGCGTGTTGTCGAAGCAGAAGCGATAGTCTCCAGTAACAGGAGCTTTCTCATGGTGGGAACCAGCCTGGCGGCGCGGCTGAGCAGTCATTATGCGCCCCCCCGGAGCCGACAGTTGAAATCCCACATCCAGCGCTCCCTGCCCTCCATCTATCACCTGCAAAAAGATACTTGTTCAGTTTTTTTATTTAATGAATTTGCTGCGCTAAAATCTGTATCAATTTTTTACAACAATGTTAGAATCTTAGTTGTATAATCAATTATTTTTAATAAACACATCCAAGCTCAGTAAATTTGTAAATGGGGGTTTATTAACACACGACTCTGTAAAAAGAATACTCTTCAAGAAGAAGACAATGGAGGCTCTACCTGGGATGTTACAATCTGGCATTTGGCTTATATAATATATATGAAAATCTGCATCAAAGAGGGATTTTTCTCTTTGAACTTGAAGACAGTTGATCATTTTAACTGAAATTTTACACTAAAATAAATCACTTTCACAAATATAAAATCATATTTAGTAAAGAATTGTTCTTAAAAATAGCAATTTTATAGAATCCCTAATTAGTAGGGTACATTCACAAATCACTACATCTTTCTCTCTAACAACCAATACCTCTGCATTTAAAAATCCTCACTTCATCTAATGCCAACGTGAAAAGTTAGCAAAACCTGTCACAAATAGAATTCCACCAAGTACTCTGTCAAAAATATTGAAAATATAATTTTAACAGAATTAAAATACTGATAAAAACTAATGCTTTGCCCGGATTCGAACCTGGGATCCCGAGCATGTGCGCTAGCACAGAGACAGTTTAAATCAATACTTTTGAATTTATGAAACACTTGTGCTTATATGTATGGTACAAAAATTGAGGCGTTTGAAATGTGGCTATATAGGAGAATCCTAAAAATACCATGGGTTGACTGCGTCACAAATGAGAGTCTCGCACAGACTTCGTAAAGAAAGTGAACTCCTGACGATGGTAAAGAAGCGTAAGGTCTCGTATTTGGCCACATTTTTCGTAACAATAAGTTTAGCATCCTACAGCTTACTGTTCAAGGAAAAATTTTACAGAAGAAGGGGCATTGGAAGGAGGAAGCTAACGTGGATGAGGAATTTTCGCCAGTGGCTGGAGGTCGTAAGTGCGGCTGAATTAGTGAGATTGGCCCAGGATAGAAACATGTTTGATGTAATGGTCACCAAGTTTTTAAAATAATAATTATGGTTAGCCTTCAGATGATAATAGAGCACCTGGTATTCAATATCAATGGTTTGGCCCTCGGTAACTGCTTGGTAAAAACAGTCAGACTTTCCAGGGTCTATGCTCACTGTGAGGTCCTTCTCCATTCCCACACAGCTCACAGCTAGCAGAAACATCCCCAGGGCTACGTACATAACCTGAAAAAGCTCAAGTATTAGCCAAACAGTAGCAAAAATAATAGTTACTATCAGCAGTAGAAAACCAGCGACAGCGAATTTCCTGCTTTAGTTAATTATAAGATAGAGTAAATAAATTTAAAAAATCAGTGTTGGATAAAGATTCTGTTCTTTTGGTTTGCTCGTTTTGGTAATAAAAGAAATTCTCCGCATTGACAATGCTGCGTGTCCCGTATATCAATATGTGTTAAATTATAGTTTAAATACTGATTGCCTTAAAATAACCACAGTAAACAAAAATAAATAATTTGAATAAACACCGGTTAGTTTAAGAAATAAATTTATAAGTTATTGTGTATATTTAGAGCGACTGGCAGTTCTTACCTTCATTGTGGGCCTGTGTAACATTAAACTATCATCGATACTGCTCCCTATCAGTTAAATAATAAAAGATAATCCATAAGCTAGCCGACTCGCGTCGTTTAGTTTTATGTTGAATACATTTACGAGCTGGGCAGAGACAAGTGTCAGAGCAAGACGGCGTGTCTCCAGCCGCTCCAGCCACTCCAGCCGCCTCTCATTGTCTGTGGTCCATTTCTGCTTTCATTTTATACGGTTTTGATTGTTTTATAATCGGCTACGACCGTTCGAAATTATTGCAAAATAAAGATTTTCGCTTTGATAACACATGTAATCATAATTATTTTTGGAGGACTTGTATATATATTTTGCAATAAAGTAGTTCAAATTTATCAACATCGAGGTCAAACAGCACTGTAGATTTAACAATTCTTTAAAATAATCACAAAATGAATATAGTTTAAATTGATTTAATTTACAAATAAATTCTCAATCGAAGTGTGGCAACTACCGCTGCCGCCACAGCCGCTGTCGCCGCCACGCGCTCCGCCGCCGAGATGGTCTCCACTGATAGCAGCAGAGTTGGGAAGAAAAGAAAACATGTCTCCAAGAAGAACAAGGTTTCCTGGCGGAAAAATGTGGACATCCAAGATGTAGAAGACTTTTTGGAAGATCAACGGCTCGAAGAACGTCTCGGGTATGGCAGCTGCGCATTGTTTAGGTTATGTTTATGTCGAAGAGCCGTCGCTCGAACGACGCCACATCTCAGTTACCGAGTGGCCTACTCCAGACCGGTTAATTTTTACGTTTGCCGCCTGAAATATTCAGCATATTTTTTATATAATCAATTTTCAAAAAAAACATTGTTTACTTCGAGGATTTTTGTATTCTTATAAAGGTGCTTTGTTTTAATTTAAGGACTGCATTTGCCTCTAAGCCTGACAGTGAGCTGTTTATAATCGACACAGCTCCCTCCAAGAGCAGCCAACGACCTGCACAGGAGTGCCGGCTCACCGCTCGTCAGCGCAAGCTTCAGCGCCAGCCCGAGCACCCCAACTGTCTTCAATCCCTTGTCAACACTTCACAGGTATGCGTACTCCAGAGTCATGCTGTATCTGCCTGTTTCGTCTCCGGTATTTGTTAAAAAAGAACCCACCGCCTTCTGAACATCCTCTATTTTATAATTATGCTAAAAGAGAAATAAATGTAAATTTCGTAGAGAAGAAATTTGAAGGGATCGTTGTTGAATTGATTAGTATTGATATTGGCTTATGACCAAAAGGAATACTTTCAAAGCACCCCACCGAGGAAACTTAACCGCTACTTCCCTGGTGAGCACTGCGGAGACAAAAACAACAGACCCATAAGGGAAGGGCATGCTGTATTTTCAGGTACCCCTGCCAAGTGGCCCCCGCAACAATGTTAAGCCAACCACCCTCAGTAAGAAAACTGAGCAAAAGAAGGTGGCCAAGGGAGTTTATCGCCGTAAACTCGAGGTAGCTACTAAAAATAGAGACATAGCTCGTCGCCGAAGACAGGACCTCAAGGACTCCCGCTGCAATTTCAAGGATCTGTGGGGAGTTGAACGTAAGTATGCATTAATAATAACTTTAAAGGTATGTGAATCGCTTCACTTGTTACTTTGTCCAAAAAGTCCAGTGCTTGCAAACCACTAAATATTGGTTGGCCCGGGCACATTGGTTCATATGTAGAGTATGATTGTTAAAAATTCTCGATAAACGGAAGTGATTCATTAGTACACCGGCCATGTAAGCCAGGGGATGTGGGTTCAAATCCCTCACAAATCACGATGATATTTTTCTGAGAGTTTCTTTAAAGCATCTTCTACGTATGAACTAATGTGCCTAATCATATTAGTAATAATAACTTTAAAATTATATCATTTTTTTGTATCATTTTTATGCTTAATAAATAATGGACAGATGAGTTTGTAGGTTTTGATGACCGTTGTTAATGAACATCTTTTCTTTAGTGCTCTAAGTCTCGTCAAATTCGAACAAATGTTCCTACATTTCAGCTCCAGTGCTATAAATGCTTTCAATAAATTAGTAATTCTTACATTCCTCTCTTTTTTTTCATGTCTCTCTGATTGTTTATACTGCTTTTGCCAATCTAAAAACAAATAAAATTTCTAGCAATAACTCCAGAGGTGAAGTATCCAAAGAGCGAGTGGCTTACTCTGGACACGGTAAACAGTAACCGGCTAGTCAGCAAGCCTAAGCGGCCGACGCGCCGCACAGCTCGGGTAGCTGCCATCCCCGCACCACACCCCGGCGCCTCCTACAATCCCACCTTTAAGGACCACCAGGATCTGCTGCAGAGCGTGGTGAACGAAGAGACCAAGATCATTAAGGAAGAAAAGCATTTGCAGCGAGTCACCGCCGGAATGTTCAGAAAAGTTACACTCGCGCAGAAAAATGTGAGTTGGCTTATGATTTAGGAGATGTTAACTATATAGTTAACATATCCTAAATATCCTTTTTATATAAAAACATGCAAAAAAAAAACAAACAAACCCTACTCGCCTGTTGATACGCTGGCATTTATCATATCAACAGGAAAACGTCAAAACAAGCTCGCTACTCACTAGAATGTTTAGTGATTTTAATAACTTTATGTGATAATTCTCATTCCATGGTTTTATATGAATTATTTAAGTAATGTTTTATGTTTAAATTCTAGAAAGAAGCAATGGCGGAGATGCAGCAGGGTCTTGCGGAGCTGGAGGTGCCGGAAGAACAATCTGATGGAGAGGAGTACCGAGCTGTGAACCCCCCTGTTCAGAATCGGAAGAAGGACCTGCGAACTAAGCGACACATCAAGGAGCACAACCTGGTGCGCGCCACTGCCCGTCATGATGCTGTTGAGAAGAAGAAGCACTCGGACATCTACAAGTCAGTACTCTACAAACATTTCACCTCTCAAAGATGATCTAGTCTAGCTTCATAGTGTTTTGCATAATGCTGGGTTTGTGATACCCAAGATGCAAGATGAGACATTGGAATACAAAAGTCTGTCCTATTTATCAGTGGTCAGCACGCCAAAGTACAATTTAAACCACCAATCACCACTTTTCTGAGAGTCAATTTTCATCCTTAGCATCTTGATTTTTCTTAATGTTTACTCTAAAAGCAGGGAAGTTCCAAGCTCTCGTAATGCAAGCAAAAACTTTTACTGCTACGTGATAGTTGGAAGGTGCACGAGATGAGGCAGTTGAGCAAGCAGAGGCATTGCACGCTACGTCTAACTTGGTGTATCTCCAGCCGTCTGCGGTATACAGATAGTTCACTGCTTTTTTCTTGGAGGCTTTTAATTTCCTTCTGAACCTGAAGACGGAACAGAATTGAAAAAATTGTTACTCCACTTGTCGGCCAGCAAACATGTTAATACTGCTCTGAGAGCACATTTAACTGTGCAGATGGTGGTAAACTCATTTAATTTATTTTAAACGTTTACTACTTTTCAGGCTGCGGTTCTTGCAGAAGGAAGTCAGCTTGCGCGAAGAAACTCTTGGACTAGAACGAGCAGCGCGCATAACGAGACGTGCAGAGTGCCCTCCCCTGCCACGTTTGAACTCACGACCTTTCCGGGAACCTGCACCTGTCTACAGCGACATATCCCAACTCTCAGGCAACTTGCGTAGCCTCGCACCCCAAGGTACACTGCTACGGGGAATGTCTAAGTGTATATCATGATACAATTCTCAGTTTTATCACTGTCTTTATAAGTAACACTATATTTTATTATTGGACTTTTTATTTATTCCATTTTTGGATATCCTTGAATCAACTGTTCCCCGAGAATCAAATATCTCGATTGATTATCAAATAAATACACTGACATCCCAGTTGGCTATTTATATTTGTTGTTTAAGTATGAAGTATTACAAATTGAATTGTGTTGCAAACACTAATGTTGTATTTCTTATTTCTGAATATACTTTTATTATTTCATAAACTTTTTGATAGTTGTATAGGGTTACCTAGCCTTGCCAAACAATGTTCAGTGCAAGTTTGGAATGCCTTAAATGCAATAATCTGATCGTTCTTTCCAGGGGGAGGTCTGATGGAGCAGTTGACTTCTTTACAGCGCCGTGGTATCGCCCCCATATCCGTGCCCAAGGTCTTAAAGAAAGCCAAGAAGAAGCGCTACACGTTGGCTTCCCACCGCCTACCGTGGGAGAACACAGAAACTCCCATCAAGCCCAGCCATCGTAGGACTGCCAGGTCATAGGCAGCAACAAGACCCCTATCAACTCAGATTATCATGATGATTTTGATCGTCTTGCAAGCTTTTCGATCTGCTACTCTCATTCTGAGTAGGTGCTATTAGTAATAAATAATTAATTGAACTAGACCGATAAAACTAAATCCTTTTAGTATTGTGGTTGGCAGTTTTCAGCTGACTGATCGATGCTTAACTCTGAGATCATCAATCACTAGCCTTGTCATATCGCACTAATCACCCTTACCTTAGTAACCAATAATTTCACAAATCGAGGAAACTTAGGTTCATTTTTTCAGCAATAGAAGTAGCAAGTTGAAGCCCAGAAACACAGAGCGCCATCACAGGATGTAAGAAATCATTTTAGAAAAATAATAAACAATCTATTACAGACCTGAACTCTTTTCACTCTATGAATATTTTATTACTATTTAATCATTTTGCCAGATGTAGAGTTGATTCACTGACAGACCAATTGGAGAGGTTAAGCCAACTAATTCCATTACAGGAAGTATCCCCTTGATCCATCGGTGCCGCCTAATTAAAAAACATTGCACTGAATATCTTCTGTTGGTGCAGAATAAATATCTTCATCGCCATTGGTTGTCTGTTTATAGTTTATCGACTGCAGTGTCTCGCTTGCGGCATTCTCTCTAAACTTCTTATTTTGTGTTTTATATAATAAAAATTAAATGAGATTGCAATATTATAAAACATGAAAATCAAAAACTCTTAAATAAAAAAAACTTTTGTGTAGGCGTACAGGGACAGAGATGCCTGTTCAAGGTGTACGACTCTAGTACTTGCACGCCACTGTTGCCACCTCCACACGTGCGAGGGAAAGCATTTGTTTATAAAAAATAATCAAAATCAAATAGTTCTAACTCCATATATTTTACATGAGAAAAAAATTATTCACCAAAAACACAACATATCATAACATATTTTAAACATTACAATGGAAAATACGCCAACATATCATCGTTGGCACTGGTCTGTTGCTCGGGTTCGCTCGACCTGCCACTCCACATCTAGTCACTGTGCATGATTTGCGTGAAAAGGGCTGCAAGTCCACACGCTTTTTACAATCAGTGCATGCCTGATAAACAGCTTAATAATTAGCAATGGGCATAATTGAATATCATTACTTTTTTATTCATTTTTAGCCTCACTCAATAGATTTTTTTCACCATTTCAATAAAATATATTCATTTTTTTAAATGGTCGGTTATGCCCATAACTAAAATCTATACATCTTCATGGCATGTGGTATAATCAAATGAATTACTTGATTCTAATTCTTTAATAACTTGGGGTATAATATCGCTGCTCGGGATTTAGTATCTAACCTGACTTTTATTACTTTTTACAACAAATCAGTTTCCCCACTAGGCCATCGGGCTGCAACATGAAAAAGAATCAATGATCTCAATTTGAAGACTGCATTCTTTGTAATCTCCCGTGATACCAAATAAAAAGCAAGTTAGAAAAAATCACAGGTTGTTAAAAAACTAATAGTAAAAGGCTTAATTATAATAACATTTTACATTTAGTATAGAAAAAATAGCACTGCTTGTGCAAAAACAGTGAACACTCACCAAACCAAAGACAACAAACCAGTAACATTTTTATATTTAATCATTGTGAATATATATATATATACTATATATAATATATATACACATATATATTTATATATAAAGAGAATGGTTCTCAACTGGTCAGCAGGTGTTATTTTTAACTTACATTTATGTGTCAAAAGAGTTAAGATGCCAGGAGATATGAATTGTAAAATATTGTAATATAAGGATAGAAAAGTCAATCGGTGAAACAAGAAAAGCCAAAAAAATGTTGATGTTATCCCATGAAAAACTTTATAGGACACACTCCGACGCATTACCTTTAGATGCGCGTTATGCAATCAGATTATCAAACTGAATCTTCCTCGGCTATTCGATCTTTGAATTCATCTCTCCCGGCGTCCCAGCTCATCAAAAGAAAAAATTACTATGCATGGTGTTTCTAAGCTTATGACTCACCCTTAAAACAGAATCTACGTATCGTCACCACAAAATAAAGTTCTATAGCAGAGTTTAGTTTTCATAGAGCTTAAAAACTGAGCAATATATATTTTTTTCAGAAATAAAATAAAACTTGGAGCAACATACGAAATTCCTATTTAATATTCGGGTTATACGAGCTTAGTAACATCAAACCTTTACTAATAACAATTTAAACTACCTGTTAATCAACCTTACATTAACGTTGGGATGGTTAACGGGAGATTTAATTTAGTTGTTATTAGTCTGACCAATCGTGAATAAGTTGAGGCTGTCATGTCGGGCAAACCACCAGCTTGGAAGACGAGTGGCCAAGCTCGCAAGATGGCGCTTAAATTCAAAGCGGCCGCCATGCACACACACACAGAAGCAGACACGCACTACGCACACAACCCGCAACCCAGACATACGTCCCAATATTAAAATTGTATTTACACATACAAAAATAGACAAATGGTGAAGGAGACTACCCTGCCTGGTGACAATACTAGGACGCTGAAGCAATCATGAACAATGCGCACACGTCTCACAAGTCACAGGGTGCCAAAGTTGATCCATGAAAATATACATTTTTATTTTTATTTAATGCAATATAATGTTTTTAATGATTTCAAAGAGCGAGGTTTTTGAATCGCACTTAAGAAACTAAAAAACTTAACAAGATTGAGCAAAGCCTTTCACTGAATACGCTGTGAAAGAATACTGAAACGTCACAAGCCAACAATAATCTGCTACATGTTGCAGAATCAACTGATGCATAAAACGGTACTCTCTAGTAGTAAACTTACTCGCATCAACTGATCAGGTCAATATTTAACAAGATGTACATAATAAACATTATAGTAGGACTTCAAGTATTTCATTTTTGAGTAGGGAATTTAAGATGTCTCTTTTTTTATTATTCCAAAACTTTTTCACGCCATTCATCAACTAATGAATAAAGACATCGCTCACACTTTGAGAATGGCTTTCACTGGCAGTGTACGAGCTTGCTCTCGCATAAGGCTGACGGGGCTGCTCGGCTTTACTCATGCTACGATTATAGAAATGTCACCAGGCATACTTCCAGGGCGCAATACAATGCAGAAACAAGAAAATCGTCACCAAATTACAATGTAATCCCAATTTATTTACATGAAAACTAACAGACTCTCATGAGGTCGGAACGAGGAACACGCACTCGTCACATAAACCAAGCAAATTCATAGTTGTTATCCGATGTGATTTTATAAACAGTGCATTCCTTACACGCTTCACTTTCTGAAAATGTATTTATATACTATGTGAAAACTATTTTCATAAGTATAGTTCACAATCGCTGTTAATTGATCTATTTTTTTTTTGCGTCAACCCAACCAATGTTTTAATTAAGTCTCACTTCACGAGAACCGCTCCAATACCATAAATAATCCAACTTTGATGTGGCTAAACAAAAAATAAGTGACAACGGTCAACAAAAAGGCTCAAAATGTAAACAAATAAAGAGGTATTTAGTTTTCAGTTCTCCATTTTATAAATTTAAATAAAACCAAATGATATGAAAGACTACTGAACCGTGTAAGGACATTCATATAAATCAGTTAGAAGAATTTGCTCTATTCAAGTGAGAATTGTAGTCATTTGAGCTATGGTTTTTGTTTAGATTTATACATATTTCCAATTTCTCACTTCAAAGACTAAAGTATGTATTGACACATCAAATATGTCGATCCGGTGACTCAGCCGGTTAGCAAGATCGAGCACTCTCGTTTTCATCGAGTGCGCGACCATCTTTACATATTCTTAAAAAATAACTATTCCAATCGTTAGACTATGACACCAAAAAGGCTTTACCCAAGCAAAAGTTGATTCCACTTACGTACTAATAAAAAAATAAAGCTAAATTACCATATGTATATATGCAGCGAGCAGGCTGACGTCGCTAAGGGAATGGGAGATGAAGGGGCTCAAACGACTCCATACCGTAACGCTTCCATCAAACCAAACAACACTGCGGCCACACTCGCACCACACCTCCGCAACTGGGAACCCCTGAGCCTTCAATATTATATTTTAAATTTAATTTAGTCACATACTCATTTCGTGAGTTATGACCGCAGATGTATTAGACCTCTATGGCCATAGAAAAATATTAACACACATTTTCTTTTAACTGATTACTTGTCGCAATATACGAGAATTAAGGGCAATATATATAAACCTTTGAATTAAAGTATGAACTAAATTTTTATTCCTCACAAATGTATGAAGGTATGATATGAAAACAAAATTATTTAAAATATCAGGAGCGGATGTTTTTTTTTATTTTGGTAACAGCTTGTTTAGAAAAATCACTTCACAAGACAAGTAATACATGCATCCCATGTCCACGCTTGTTATTGAATATGGTGAAACAGACCCACTCGCAGCACTTGTTCAAGCTCAATAGGAACATTATTTTCTCTAACTCATTGCTTAAAATGCACAACGATCAATAGAGGTCGACTACTTCCGCTGTTTTTCTGTGCAAAAATACAATGAGATACAAGAAAATGTATAGAAATCAGGCAGTGCGCATATATTTTTATCATCATAATGAAGCTTTTAAACGAGGTATTTAATCTTTTTTGGCTTAACTTTTTAAATTTAACTTTTTCCGTTTGCGATGAAAAGCTGAAACACACTTACAAGTCAAATAAAACCCAAAAACTTTTTGTACGAAAATATGTCAAGTGTTCAGCTTACTAATTAAATGTCAGTTATGCTCAGGCGCAAGGTGAGATTGACCATTTAGGAGGTTTTGTACAGTTTGAAAGGATAAGGCTCCGATTCCCTGCTGCGACGCCTTACACGGATCACAAAAGTTATTAGAAATGTTATATTTTGTACAAAAGGAAACGTTTACTTCTATACTAAATCTAGACTTTCGTATTGCTTGTCTCCTATAAGAATATCAGGTGAGGCGCACTCGCCCTTCTCTACCAAATGCCAATCTATGCTATTTCATCGCAACTACCCTGCAGTAGCACTGCTAGCGGAAGACGTGACAGCCCAAGTGGTCACTGCAATCTCAATCACGATGTACCCAACGCGACAGATGTAAAAGTTGGTCTGCAGACACCACCTCGGCGCCTTTACCCTCCAGCTTCAGTGCGGCTGCAGGTCTAGTGAGTAATATTTTAGAGAAAACTTATTAATGTTAACAATCACTGATACTCTATTTTACAATGTTCAGTAAAACCTCTTTAATTACATATTATTTTTAATGATGAATAATGAACCGAATTTACAAGACAAAACTAGCTTCAAATATATTTAAGAGAAACAGCTTCTTTAAACTTAGGGCCCATTAAGAAAACTCCATACCTTAATTTACAAGAGGATTTGAAAGTTGCGCTTGTGAAGGGGCTCACATGAGCGAGCATCCCTATAGATCCAATCGTCAATCTGGGTTGACTTAAACTTTTGGCAGCTAAAAGCTTGATACACAATTTAACAATAAAGTAAATTAGTAACAGTGCATTAAACAAAACTATAAAATATGCAAATATTTTATTGGTTCAGTGCCATCATAAATTGTGCAATTCACCACCATTGAACGGTTTCCTTCAGGGGACAAAAGTAGTTTTGAGATGCAAGTTTGTGTTTGATGAAATGATATTTTTAACAACGTTTCAAAGTGTTGAAACATCACAAACAACCTTTTTAAATTACCCATAGGCAATGTTTTAACATGTCTTTTAAAAATTTAAATTCTTTTATTTTATTATTATTTACGAGTTATTTTGAACATTTAATAAAATATTTATTTGATTATCGGAGAAAACGACTTTCTAAATTATTAATTAGTGGTTATAATTTGTTTTTTTTTTCAAATCTATTTAGAATTAGACCACAAATTTTAAAACAGATTTCATAAAAGATTTTTCAGCAGTTATTAAAATGGATACAAGACAAATAAGCGTGCGGACAGCAAAGTGTTCTGTTGATCATACTGTGACTGACCCTCTTCCAACGACTATGCTTCGAAGGATGCGGGATTCTGATTGGAAATCTGCGATTGCTGCATACCATGAAGAGGGGCAAGCGGAACTGCAAGGTCACCGAGAGTCCCTCGGGTGCAAGTAAACTGTGCACCTCAAGTATTTAATGTTAACAGCCCCACCCCTGTTTTGAGACTGGTAAATGTGGCCAGTCTTTGACAGCCTGATCTGCACTAAAGTCCTCTCATAATGTAGACACAATAGATTTGATGAAGAACCCTAAGCATCTCACTAAAATAGCAGGAACCGCAGACGTTCCATAAACAAAAACATTGTAAAATAGAGTATCAACAGTGAAGAAAGGTGGACAGATGTGATGTTAGGTACATTACACTTATACACGGTGTTTCAAAACTCACCACAAAAAAAAGGAACTCAGCATCGATTCTATAAACTTTTAAAACATAATTGATTTTCGACCACATCAACGCAGAGAAGAGAAACAACTTAACAGTTCCACAATGAGTGTTACGGAAGTAAACTGTGATTTAATAGAAAAAACTTTATCTTAAAAATGCTAAGCTATGAAAATTATCACGTGATAGTCAAGTCATTTCTCTTTCCTCGAGTCAATGCCCAACTGGTGGCAAGTTCTCCCGCCTCCGATTGATATTGGAATTTTGAAACACACCGTGCATTCAAGATAGGAAGCATAAATATCACGAAAAGCGTACTTTCGAACATTTGAAAATACATTTGGTGTACAAAAGCTATCCATTTAATTATTAATTTCCATGCAAACAAGCAGAGATCTTAAAATTTTTACTGTGTATATATTTTTTTAATACTATAATTTTTTTGAAATGAAATTCTTGCCAAAGCTGACGCATTAAAATTGCTTAAATCCATTCAGTTTAAAGGAGTCATCAAGCAACAAAGCACTGCATGTATTATTTTAATTAATACTTGGGAATAATGTCAAACCACTAACACGCTTAGCAATGCGGTTCCATTTTATTTGCATCCAGACAGGGATTGAATTATTTATTGTTTCATTCTTACAACACACAACAGTAGTGCCTCATTTGGCTTCCAAATTACGAATTAATCAAACAACTTCCACATGCGCGATCATACAGCTCCATTAAATTCTTTTACGCCTATAGCTGATAATTTATATTCAAACTGAGACATGGATTTATGCACTTTTAATACGCATCAGGATCTGCAAGACTACTTGGCTTGGATAAATTTCAATCGACGGGTGTTCAACAAAGGAGAAGGGTTTCATTGTCGCACTACTTGACAACTCAAAATGGACTCACATCATCAAAAAAGTAAATGAACAAAAATGTCCCTTAAATTTATTTTTGTTACTTAGAAATAAAAAAACATGGATATTCAGATATTCTTTAATATCAAAACTGATATTAAAGCAAGCCATGACCGCAAGCAGTGACTGCGGCTCCAACTGCAACGGTTGCTGCAGACATCCATAAATAAAGAAATAAAAGCACTGGGTTTTATTGAAAAATCACCAAATGATACTTTCAATTCAGAATAAATATTTTATACAAAATGTTTGATTTGGTTTTTCAATTTATCAGACAAATCCACGTCTTAGTTTGGATGATCAAGGATTTCATGTTTGAGTCGCACATTGAAACTGTCACAAACAAGGACTCATAATGAGACTGCCCAAATGCACCTTAACTAAATCCAAAATGAGTATTGTCAAATAAAGTGACAGCTATACCCTCCACCCTTCCAAAAAACCGGGTCAACGAACAAGTATGTATTAGTAGTTTTTAGAGACATGAAAATTCATAAAAAAATAAACTACATACATGAACAATGTCACCAGTATATATTAAATATACATTTAAATAAAATTATACATATGTATATATATATATACATATATGTGTATATATATATATTGTTTTGATTATATATGAGCGCTGTCAAAGGTTGCAACATTGGCCAATTATCAACACTGACGAGAAAATCATAATTCCCCATGAACAAATATTCAATTCCACTTGTGAGAATGTAGTTTTATCATCACTGGCTAAGTCACTACCACCTCTGACAGCACTATTTAAAGAGGGACATGCGATTAAAACAGCATAGGTTATCTATCTGGCCTGACACAACTATGTTTACAATACAAGCGACCTGGTAACTTTCCAATAAGACTCCCGGCGAGATTGAGGCCGACGCCTAGCCAATGAGACTCGCCATCATGCCCAAAAACTGCATTCTCGTCAAAATTGCACGCAGTTTTTTTTTTCATTCAATGTAATTTGATTCAAACAATAATCGCTATGTCTTGAGATAAAGATAAGTATAAAAACGAAAAACTCAACTAGAGCGAATAAAATAAGAAACGTTTAAAAAAAATGTTTATTTGTATTTTTTTAAATCACAGATGCTCTCCTTGAAAGAACAAGCAATATTTTTAGTTTATTAGGTTTATAAAAATATTATTTGAATATTTTGCAGTCTATCGGTAAGTTTAGTATGTTTTAATAAAAAAAGTGATAAACATTTACTATAACAAAAGTGGTACATTTTATTGCACAGTGTTTAGATTCAGATAAAAGAAAGAAATTTTTAAAAAATCAAAAGGGTACACGTGGGTTTTCAATGCTGACGATATCACCCAAAAGAAGAGATTGCCAATCACCGAAGTCAGAATGCAATTTATATTTCCTCTCAAAACTATTATTTAGCAAGCGACAAATACAGCGATTTTATGTCGCAGGGAAGTCCCTCTCGACCGAGACCACAAGTTATGGAATATCCGTATAAAAGGTAATCTGGCTAACGGTCTTTTGATTGAATGTTTCGAAGGTGGGACTAAGTTGTGAATATGATCTCTTCATCACCACTTACAAAAAAAAATGTCATTTGCGACAGAGTACTTGGCGAAATCCCATTTTAATATTTTAAATAAAACACTTCAGTGATTTTTCCACATGTTCATTTTTATTGGTGAGCGGTTTCGTCAAACGTCAACATGAAAAGGTTGACGAAACCAGTCACCAATAAAAATTAACATGTGGAAAAATCACCAAAGTATTTTATTTAAAATATTTGTGACACTATAATTTTGTACACATCTGACTGTAAGAAAAAAAACACCTTAACTGTTTGATTGTCAAGTAAAAATACTGCACTGGCAGAACTCGCTAAGTTAAAATAATATTTTCAATCACTTTTGTAAAAATACAGTTGAAGTAATCAATGTTTGCTCTCACCGTGAAAGCATTTTCCATGAGCTGCAATGCGAAGTATCTCCTTATTTAGCAACTCATTCTGCCATTGGCTCCACAATTTATAAAGATTCGACTCTTTAGGTCTAAAGCATTTCTTTGTTGAATTTCGACCGCGTCTATTAATGTAACGAGATTGTATAAAACAATAGCAAGGGAACGGTGACGGTTGTCACTGATTTCACTAACTTATCATCCAACAAGTTCTAGCGATCTACAATATATTAAAGCTTTTTTTACTGTACCTTACATATAAATGATGTTGCTTGTATTTCAAAAAACTCTGGTTTATTTGGTTATGATTTGTTTAATAGTCTCCATCCAAGCGCGGCAATGAAACGATGAGAATAATATAATGCATCAAAACTTTCTGACAGAATTGAACCCACTCCCCTAGATATCGCAACACGGTGACTCATCCATAGCCTTGAGACTTGGCGAGAATATAAATTGCCATGTACACGTGTGAAGCTGATACACTGTGCCATTTAAATATTTGATGACTTGCCAGTAACTAATCTTTGAAAGTATGAAATTAAGCATTTCGGTAATGTAAAATATCAAGACATGTATGCAAGGGGGCTTTCCCATCGTTTCATGGGTGTACTGTGTATCTAAAAACCAACTGTTGACACAATAATCCAGCATGGATGTCTAATGTGTTATCTATTGATTAGTCAACAAGACTTGGCCAATAAGGAGTTGAGCCGCACTCAATTTGGAGGCCCACAGTATTTTTACTAATTAGAGTTAGATTATTGCTTGTTTTTTTCCTTTGTAGATAATACACGTGCCGGCTGAAATATATTTATATTACCATATATAGTGTGTAGTTCAAACAAAACTTAAAAAAGAAGAGAGAGATTAAAACACAAGAGTATATTTACAAGAACAAATGTAGTGCTAAAATAAAAAAAAACTAAAACATGCTAACATACGTAATAAAACATCATTGTTAAAAATGTATCTGGAGAACTACACGCTTTTTGGGAAGAAATAAACCAATATTTGAAAAATACTTTTCACACATTCCAGATGATCACGCCTGAGAATCCACACGCTATGTCTCCATGCATAGAGACCTTTGCTTTGCTTCAACATTTGCTTATATTATATCCTTGCACCAGAATTTCCAGCGCTTATCGACATTTCTTTTGTTTGGAAAGTTTGGCGAGAATTGCGGATGCAATGAGACTCTCAGTATTGTGCAAGATTCAGTGTATCATGACAATAATTTTCCCTGAAAATACAACTGGAGCAAAACTTTTGAGCTCGGATTTGGCTTAACAACCGAGAGAATTATTTTACCTAACAAATGGTATTACTACATCCGACGAGTGCGGTCAGGAGGAAAGCCGTGGGAGAAAGCTCAGCCGATAACATTTAGCTGAGAGCCAACATGAGCATGAATGCACCTAACAGCGCCCCGGCGTCTAATACAGTAACCTCACAGTGTTGCACACATACTCTCCTGGCAGCTTGCCCTCTCCGCATTTGAACATCAGCGAGTCTTTATTTACATTTCTGTTTTAGTTTTTCTAAAAAAAATTATTAAAAAATTATTTTGACGAAAACAGGCACTAGTCATTTTCCCTGCTTATAAATTATTTGACTTTAACATTAAATTGATTATGCATATACAGTGTCAATTGAAAGGCAGTCAATCAGTGCAAAAGCTTTGATGTAACTTCTGCAGACATGGTATCCGGGAGTGCGTGAAATAAAACTATGGTTGTTCCCTTGAGCCGGTGCGGTTCTCCGAGCACCGCACACAAACAAGTCTAATTATGAAACAATGGTAAAGAAGACAGTATACAAACATAACATGCGAGTTAAATCAAAATTTTCAACAAAACCGAGAAGGGAAATTAGACAAAACAATCACATACAAGTAGTTACATATATTCTTTTCGTATTATAAATTTGTGTGAAAAACAGCGTATCTACGCATATACCACATTTTAGGCGAAAGCTTACAAATAAACAGGAGGATTCGAGGAGTAAAGCGTGCTATGTACGTAGATATCCCGCCCGTGCGTCCACCACGAAGATTCATTTATGGACCCGACCGACCTAACTCTGGAGGTCCCCGCGCGAGCAGGGCTTCGGCTTCACTCTGCCGTATTACCGCTGAGTCGACGATTTCACGATTATTCATAAAAAAAAGGTAGACAAAAAAAAGCATATGATATAATGGACAATCGTTACTGGCCGGAAACAGGTGGCGGTAACTTCTCATAATTTTCAATAGTCGTCCCCGAGAGTGGGAAAAAAACAAGACTTAAAACGACCACAATAACCACAATGTGTCAATCGCGATACGTAGCATCAACGACCAGTGTTCCCCGGGGGCTTCTGTGCCGACTTCTACACAAGCGATAAGAGTTACTTTTCACGCACTGCGGAACAAATGTCTGTTAATTGTTCTCTCTTTCTTTGTCTTCTCCAGAGCACTGACACGCCGCATCCACTAAGCCCAGAATGCTTTCTCTTCGCGATTTAATTTATTCCTACATTTAATATTGCTATTTAGATCAGTAAGTTTTTTAAATATATATTTGTATATTAAAAGTACACATATATATATATATATATATATATATATATATATATATGTATGTATGTATGTGTGTGTGTGTGTATATAATAGAGGGAAGAACCACGGCGATGCTGCATACATGTATTTGTTTGTTAATATGATACATGTGTGCAGCTTAATGCAGAGTCCAAAGTTAACCGTGAGTACTGATATGTTGAACTGACAGTCAAAGTTAATCGAGATCCTCGGAAGCACTGTGACAACCGAACACCACCAGAATGTCTCTGGAGCCTTCACACTCCCGACACTGTCCATCAAAAGTCTGAGTCAAGTGCGTGTGCACACATAAAATTACATCTCAACTACGCTGGTCATGTAACTGAGAGAGAATTTCAATACAGGAGTGCAAATGGTGTACGTTACAAAATTTAGCATTTTTTGTCTTATAAGGATATATTAAATATTTTTAAAGTCTATTTAAATGTGCCAACATGCAAACTACTCGTTATATGGTGATTATTAAATATTCAATAGATGTGCATTAAAAACACGCGTATGAGGTTATTCTGCTAACAATATATTATAAAACAGCTTGATAGCTCAATATAAATAGGTATTCAAAACAAATATTCAACAATCACCACATACAGAAACAGATTCAAAAAATATTTCATGACAGCTCCGGCATGTAAACTATTCAAACTTTTCTCACTAGCCAAAGCGTTCCGGTTGTCACAGCGGCTCCACACGTGATCATCGAAGCGAGGTTACACGTGAAATAGAATTTTCAAAATAAAAGCGCTCGAGAGTAGTTAGACATTGCGAAGGTCCTTACAGAGTACACAGCACGCATCACTAAACACTCGTGCCGTGTCTCGTATGCATGTCGTCAAGAGCCCTCACCGCCTATGATTCAACTCATTTTTACACACAATTCAACAAGTATTAATAATATATAAGATTACACACGATAAAATTCAGGCAATTTGATGTTGGTTAAAATTTGAGGGCCGGGTTAAATTGTACTTTGCACTAATTTAAATTGCTGGTTGGGAACCAAAGTCACTTCCGCAGTCTCGCCATTGTGTTACGGAAACGACTCTGCTTGGGGCCGCTTGGAGGCACGCTGGCTGGGTTGCTGTTGCTGCGGTCTAGTCGCTATTGGAGAGGAATTCTGAAGCATTCCCTCGGCATATTGGACAGGTACGGTTGGTCTGGAACCAAACAATTACATTGTATTCCGATAATGAACGTACAAAACAGTTGCCTTGATGCATCAATTAAATCCTAGTCTTTGAATCTCAGCATCGGCAAAGATACAGCTAAACCACACTTAAATATGTTAAATCAAGTGCTGTCTGTGCGTATAATACACATAAAAAAAGACAAGCCTCAGCATATTTGATCAATTGCATAGTATATTTATTTATTTTATTTAAATAATTTAGCTGAGATAGCAAAAGAAATTCAATTCCATGAATTATGAAAGTGAATATAAGTCATTAGATGGGAAAATGCATTTGATAAGAGTAGTCAGATACACACAAACCCCTCTTGCGACCGTAGGTTGCAGCTCCCCTAGAGCACTACTATTCCTGCAATTTGCAAAAGGCCTTCTAATAAGTAACCACTTACTCTTTAGAGTAACTTTTGTAAATAACTAGTTTATAATCTTTTCTATTTAAAAACTATAATTAAATCATAAGATCGGTAATAAAAAAGATACGCACCCTCAGCCACTTGTCAACACACTTGGCATGGAACTCGTGCGAGCAGGGCAGCACACGCAACAACTGTCTCGCCTCCCACTCACACATGCACACCACGCATGAGCTCTGCTCCCCTGAAACGGCACCAGTCCTTCATCAACACTTATAAATTTAAAACCTTAACACATGGATCACAAGTAGCTTTAACAAGTTACCTTGGTGGGTGGTAGCATCGTACTTATAGCTGGGCAGCTGGTCAATCTCTGGCTTGGAGAGGCCGCGCGGCTTGGCCTCACCTAGACGCTCAGCCAGCGAAAGCAGCGCTTCGTAGTTCTCAGTCTCTGCGGGTTCTACACCCGACACTTCGGCGCCGCCGTACGGCGACAGCGGGAACATGGCCCTGGAACGCAGGACGCTTGCACGTTATGTTTTATAATGCAGCTGCGTCCGGCACGCGATCCTCGTTTAGGCTAGCCTGTACAGAAGGAACCCTGGACTTGACTGTCAAAGGTTATATCACAAAAGCATTTCAATATTAAGATATAAAAAAATGTGTAGCGGACTTATCTGTCTGGCTTCATTTTAATCACAATACTGATGAGTCAAGATGGGAGGCTCCGGCGATCTCAAGTAATGCGGAGAGTACTCACAGGAAATTGAGGAAGAATCCAGGCGGCGGCAGGGGCAAAGCACCGCCCGCACCAAGGCCGGCATGCAGACCGGCATGCAGACCATGATGGTGGTGCGAGTGGTGAGGATGGTGCGGGTGGTGAGGGTGGTGATGCAGTGGTAGATGCAGCAGTGGCGGCGGTGGTGGCTGCGGGCGAGGCGGGGATAGGGGCCAACGCTGCCTCATGCGGCGCACCGCACGGCGGCTCTCCCCAGCTCCACGGCCCTGCAACATACATTAGACACATGTATAGATTATTTTTTGTTCATACTTATATAGATAATCACTACAATCGATTATCGCTCTATTGCAACTTCATTTGCAATTGTCATATTGTATGCGCCCCAGAATGACACAAAATTCTCATCTTTTGAATATCTTTTTGTACCCTGAACTCAAAAAAATCTGGACAGAACAAAACCAAACTCGTTGTTCTGGTACCACAAAAGGAGAAGTTCCCTATAATTTTAGGATAAAAAAATTTATCTGCAGGTATTGAATTCATAGCCATTCTCTTAGATAAATCTAACATAAAATATGGTCATATCTTCATTATCCTTTGTGTTACAACCCTGTACTAAGCTGAATTAGTCCATGAGACCTCATCTTCCAAACTGACCTCGGGCTCGCAGAGCAAAAGAGGTGGCGTGGGTGGAGGCAGCAGAGCGGGCGGAGAATCGCCACCATTGTTGTTGGCGCCTCCTAGCCCCATATCCGAGCCGTCACCTCTCTGCAATATAATGGCATATTACACACAATCGGATGCAAAGAATAAACTATAAGGATGAATTAATTAATTATTTAGCTTCAATATTATTGAATCAATCAGACATGGTGATCTTGTATAGGTGTGTGCAGTCCGTATGCCAAATACAGTCAAACAGGAATAACATTACTGATGCAGCTGTATAAAGTCTACATTTCTTTCACCAGCCTCAGAAACATGGGACTTATCATCTTGCTTCTGATAATTTCTGATTTCTGCTTGTTACATCGAACTACAGATTATTATTATTCTGATCACTTAGAGTGGCTTGCTCACTTTCAGTGTACTAACCTGTGGGTGATGAAGGTAATGGTGGTGGTGTGGCGGCGGCGATGGGAACCCGCGCGGTGCGGGGAAGCCTCCAGGAGGCCCATAGCTGCCCAACAGTTGGGCTCCGCCATGCGTGTACACGCCGTGCACCTGCAAAACAGCGCCTCAGTGTAATGCTAGGCTCGTGTCCAACTCTACACCGCTATTGAAATCTTGTATACATACTTGGCTGGTGTAGTGACTAGATCATACTGATGCAAATTTCATACCTTGAGTCTGTCTACGCCCGTTCACTTGTATGGCTTTATGGAAAATTGACCGGTTTCATTTTGCAAGGCAATGCTAGGCTTGCACCGAGAGGTTTACAAAAAAGTAACTTAATGTATTAGAATGCTAAAAGTAAGATTTTTCAAAAAGATCTATGGTGATCAAGTTTAACTGTAACATCCTATTTTTATACAAATCATAAGCCTAAAGAGTAAAAGATTATGAAAAACAATTTGACAGAGAGCTTGAGTCTGAAGGGCAAGACTGGCGCTCAGTAATGCTTTTCCTAATCAAGCCATTTAACTGATGGTTTTGATTCCAAATAAAATTGCACTTTAAAGGCATTTAAAACGAAGAGTCTCTTCTTTGAGGTGTTGCCTTGGCTTCTGAGTCACCAATATCACAACAGCCATTAGTCTTTCTTTAAAAGTATCCAAAACCGAAGCAAACCAAATTAACACCATTACTTCTCAATATAAGACGCATGTTTTGACAATCACACCTTCAACATATAGTTACAGCAGCAAGTCCCTCGACATAAAAGCTAACCCTTCTGAGCTCACTTTCCTAAAGTATGATGAGCTTGGCGGTGCCAAGAGAGCTTAACGCTTTGAACAGTTGAATCCCAAAGACAAGAACTTTTTTAGCGAGCCACCAGTTCCTAGCCAACATCCTGAATTTGAATAAAACCTTCTTCAATACAGGTTTTCTGCATGCAGAAATTTTGTTTATTTATTCTTGTATGCAGTGAGGTAAACACCAGAAATCTAACAGGTAGGTCACTCTGATCACTTTAAAAGTTGTTATTCGTGTGCTTAACTTCTCGTTTCCAACTCTCCGCTCGCATAGAGCAGGGCAACTAACAGACTCCTTGTATAATTTGTTTTCCATGTGACGTGGTAGTTTTTTAACTGCCACTTTCATTGGTCTTACAGAAACAGTTACACTTGCAAATTCAGTGAGGATAGAAGGGTTAACACAGTACGGGGTGAAAAGGGTATTTTAGCACTTCACAACGGCTCTATTGTCCACTCAGTAATCAAAGAAAAGGTCTAGATTCACTGTGTAAAATTTCATATATACTTATTGTTCCTGTTGGCATCTCTGTACTGTTTTCCGAGTCCAGGACTGTATAGATAGTTCAAAAACATTAACTTTGCTAGTATTCATAAGTACCGCCACCAATCTGTAGATGGTGAATAGAAAGTTTTAGAGTATGGAGTAACCCTCTATCTAATGTCAAGCTACTTTACTGATCTGCATGTGTATTTTCAATCTTTAGCATAACACGTGCAATTAATTTCAATCAAAGCAATCTTTTAAACATAAATGAAAAACCAAATCATTGCAACTTGAAGTAGCATTAAAGCAAGTTATAACACACTTTCACAAGGGCAACGATCTGTCCTTTATGCAGAAATTTACTTACACCAGTGCAAAGTAATCGTGCAGAAAGTTGTCATTGACATTAGCAAGACGGTGGGTGTTGGGTGTGTTGATTTCTACCTTGTGTGCCTTATTTTTTACGGCATAGCAAACGAAAACCCCTACGCAACCACTTAACTTCATTCACTTAGTAGTTGTGTTTTGAATACAAAGTGGACAGATCACCGGCAAAGCAATAAGTTTCACTGGACATTCATACATTCATAAACACTCATTTAATACATGAACACGTATTTATAGAATCCCATCACTATACGCACGCATAACTTTTTTACAACAATAATTTATATTTAATAATACTGTTACTTTGCCACATGGCTTGTATGAGCGCTTTCCGCACACAATTAAGGATTTTTTTTTTAAACTGAAGAAAAATTACATTTTACACAGAAATGGCAGGACCCAGTCAGCAAGTAAGCGCACAAACTACTGAATGATGAAATGAATTTTTGGTAGAAATTTGTTAAATATCTGAAGGTTAACATATCAGAGGTGACATTTTCTTCAACTTGGCTCTAATTTCATCAATATATAAAATATTGTATAAAAAAATTCAATGGAATATTTATGTGGCAGTTTCCTGAACAGAAAGTTCTGGAAGCATCATAATGTTGTAACTAAATGCATGCATGCGTACAGTCCCTCGTGTGAGTGGCGTGGGTGGAGGCGTGTTACCTGGCAGGAGAGAGGAGGCGCGGGGGTGCAGAGAGGCGGGTAGGGCCACACCTCGCGCGCACGGCCCAGCGGCACGCTCACCGCCACCTACAACCGCCAAACAATAACACCATCTAAGCTGCACATCTACAATCTTAAACTCAGGACTCAAGAGGGGCAAACGGTGACACGCAACTGCTCCAAACAAACTTCCAATGCAAACATTTCTTAAAAAAAATTTGTAGTCAAATTTCCCAATAACCTAATTTTCAAAATACTGAGAATACATTTAGCTCAGCTACTAGGAAATTCTCTGGACTGAGTCAGGCTCTGAGATTAGGAACCAGTGCAGACAAACGGAGTCCAGAAGTGGGGCTCGCATCCCTTTGAGATTGTTTACACTGCACCCACTCCTCTGCTCTGTGCAACCAGATTTCATTCCAGACTCCACATGTGGCTTTTGAAGTTCACTCGAAAAATGGGGTTACCGATCTCCTGGAGAGACCTCGAGTCCCCACAATGCGAGTTCACAGCCGCTAGTTTCCCATCCCATTCATTAGATGGAGATTTGACCACAAGATACTCTTTATTCAGACAAGTAAACCAATAATGGATTTTGCTTAGTATTTAATGTTAATTATTATTAATATTAAATGTTTTTGATATTTGACTCAACCTTAAACTTCCAATTATATACTTATTCAATATTTTTGACTGAGTATTTGGTGGAATTCCATTTCAATATTTTAAAGAAAATACTTTCCACATATTTAATTTTATTGGCAACTGGTTTCCAACCTTTCATATGGCACTATCAAACTCAGTTTGATAATGTCAACCCAATGATATACCTCAAAACCTGTATTTTTATTCACAAGACAGATGAATCATACGTACAATCGCTTTATGCGTAAGTCTTTCAATAAATGTATTTCATAAACATGTCATTCCTTTAAACCAAACAAAGTATGCAAATTAACCTTTTGGCTGCGAAGATCGCTGTCAAGAGTTTTGCGTGCAGCTGTGACATTTGGCGTGTTCAACTACTTCAATTCACTTCTACTCAAATAGAGTATTGTACAGTAGACTTAGGCAGTGAACTCTATTCAGACCTGCAGTCTGCACAAAATCAGCTTGAAATATCATATCGTGCATTTTCAGTGAATTCGTAAGCGTGGTTTTGGCACACGCTTTGGACACGATGGAGATCGATCCACTATGTGTCAATGAAATCAGTTACCTCAAGAGTTCTCGTTTTCATAAAACGTATGTACAAAATCATAAAAAGATTTCAACACTTTAAAATTTATATTAATTATACAATAAATTTACGAATCTTTGCAAATAGCCTGACGACAATGAAAAAATAGTTAAATATTCCATAAGTTAATTTGGTAGATGGGGGAACCCCCACCGTGTCCACGTCAAACATCATTTTGGATGATTATTCTGTCTTGTAAAAAACAAACTAACATTCAGGTAGAAGAAATTCAGATGGATTTTGAAGAACAGTCCATTAAACATTTATTAGTAGTTTTTGTAGTAGTAGAATTGGTAGCATGTGTATAAATTAGTTCAATTAGTAATGAAAGCTTCCGTTTGAACGACTCTCCTTCTTGAGTCGGGTGGTTGTAGTGAAGTTATTCTCAAAGCGAGTGACATCGACCGTGGTTATCACAATCGAGCGATGGTTCAAGACCCTGACGCCGCACCCGTAGCTGACAAGTCGGCCAAATTTACGGGACAGTTGTAACATAAATAAGTTGTAAGAAAAATAAACACACTTTCGCTCTAAGGTCTCCTATCCTCGCTAATATTTTTAATTCATTCAATTTGCTGAAAAAATTTTTTGTATTATCCAAGGATTTTTATTTTATATTCATGTTGAAATCAACCGTGACACGCTAGAACTGCAGTAGTCCACACAATCTACAAACTAACACAACGAATCTCAACCACTACTCCTCCCATCTCTACTGACTAATAACTCACTGAGCCCTCCATTGCCAGATGTATATGTATACCACGCTTGGAACGGGAATTGACCTAATCACCGCGAGACCAAAATAACATTAAGAGATTGGAATGTATATATATTAAGCTAACACATTAGCTATTAAAATATCCATGGAACTCTTTCAGAATCATTCAATTTCTCTTGGACTTTTCAGTGGTGATTGGGTTGTAACCGTATAAACAGTATAGGTATTTGTATGCAAATAAATATATAATACACGTACATATAAATTACTTTACAAGTACAAAATGCATGTTCAGTGAAGATAAAATTTCCAGGAATAGAAATCTACGAAGAATTCAAAAATGTGCCATTAAAGAGCATGCATACTGCAGTTGTGAACCAATCATCGTCATCGCCACCTTCATTAGACTTCACTTTGTCGGCCCGTCGAATCTTGCATGTGCAAATTACAACAATCCACCGATCCTCAGCTGATTCTCAATTGTCTTGTTGTAAATTCTTACTTTGGGGACCACAAGAATACCACGGACGGACGAGCAAACAGTTAAAAGTTATAAGACGTGATTGTGACCGTGGCCGATTAATTGTAATTCAAGTCTTCTTTATGATTAAATTTATACTGAATTGAAAAACTAAGCAACTCTATGCTCGCCATTGGACCACAAAGCGGTTGAAAGTTGCGTATCGAGCCTCATCTGACCGACAGCTATGTATGAGTTCAAGGACTCCCGGCTGCAGCCTAGACGTGGGGCGCCACATCTCAAACAACACATTTGGTCTGATCATACAACACATTAGAAGGTTGACATAGAACACTCGAGTGTGTATAGAACTGAAAGAGCCACTAGTGTATGGTAAATTGGAAGATGTGCGTGAACAGTAGAGTTGAAGCACACTAGATTTATAAAAAGAATAGACTTGTTAGTGGCAGGTTGGAAAGTGGACATGGAGGAAGGTTTCAAATGTTCTGTGGGCAATACACCAAACTACACACGGCAATGCATTTGTCACAATTCCCCCAATCAAGTTACAAACAGAAACTTAAACCAAGCACTGATTCTATGCATTCTGCTTCCATACAGTACATTTGTGGGCATGCATTCACAATGATATTGTTATTTCAATTTGCTGAGATCGGACTGTGTGCATGCGTCTATTTTGTAGCACAACAATTAATACCCATTTAGCCTGACACACGAAGCTCAAACTATAAGAAAATATAAAATATTTGGAGATTAAAATTATCAGGAAAATATTCCATTTTATTTATTTTTAATCTTTATAAGGACAAACAGAGTCAATGTATTACATGTCTATGGGTTGTGATGGCCGTAGCGCATGGCCTTGCTTGGTGACTCTGCAGGTGTGCCGGCACACACGAGACTTGTTTATTTAAAATTGTTCTTACACTTTTCAAGCCAGTGAGGCGACACAACTGTGGAAATAAAAAAGGACCATCTCTTAGGAGGAAAAAACACTCCATCTTTCACAATTCAAAATAATATAGTGTTGATCTTTAAGGGTGTTCTTTTCGTCTCTTCTATAATGTGCCAGTTAATCTAAGTTTCAATGTTATAATATTTGCAACTGGAAAAAAAATTATTTAAGCTTACCAAATAGTGTATTTATGAATGCAGGCATATTTAACATGGGACGTTTATTTGATAATCTATCGTCTCAAGAATCTATAATTTTAATTAAACTGGACACTTTCAAAACGGCATCCTTCTAAATTTAGTAGTTGTTTGGGACTATGGACAAGTGCAACTGTGGAATACCGTATGTCATTTTCAATTGTTATGTTGTCAATGCTCACTCTCGCTTTTTGATGTGTATCAAAAGTAAACACTAAGAATTCAAAAAGTTGATTTTTGTACAGAATACTGTCAACCTTTCCTTCTGTAGCCTTGGATGCTGGAAACATTTAACGCACAAAGCTGCGGAACAACTGCAAGCCAATAAGTAGTCAGCTCTACATGGAACAACACACCTTAGGACCCCTCTGACAGTTGGGAGATTCACACTAGCTAGAATGCGGCCCCCCACACAACGAGCTGCCATCTCACAAAACCATTTCAGTTTGCAATTCTATCCATTAGTTCATATTCAAGCATGCTATACATATATACAAATACTATATTTGATAATGAAAAATATCATTACGACTGACAAATTTAGGTGGATTCATATTACTATGAAATCTTAAATATCCTTGTTTTAGTTTTATCCTACATGTTTTACGTTAAGCAAAGTTCATAATATACAGACTCCCACAAAACTCTAAACAAGTTCCAACTGTTCCACAGTAAAACTAAGCATGCGGTGTGGCATAGGCATCATGCATGATACCATTGTGAATTATCAGACCCGTCAACAGATCTACCTCTACGGGATCATTCCTGTGTGACAAGTGTATGGATAGGAAAATTTTAATTTGAAAAGTATGAATATTTTAAATAAAAATACTTTTGTGATTTTTCCACACGTTTAAATTAAACAAGTGGAATTATTTTTTTTTATTTAAAGTATTAAAATTGAATTCCACCAAGAAAAAAATATTGAATATTTCCTTTGTCAAAAATATTGAATATTTGAAAAGTATGAATACAAAATCACCAGATAAGAAATGGTTTTGTGAGTTTTGCTACAAAATATAATATTTTAAATAAGTAAAATACTCAAATGATTTTTCCACATATCATGTCAACAAAATATAACTCATCTGACATTTGCAACATCAAAATGTCTTCAATTGTACTACATTGGACATCTGCCTGATCGCATCAACGAGGCACTTTCCAGCAAACTCTAAATGGCCAGAGTTAAATAATGGTATCACCTGGAAAAGGGGAGACCGGGCATAGCGTTTTAACTTTTAAAATGTATCTAGTATCGTTTGAGTCAAGTGCCAGGATGTTGGAATATTTTGGTAGCTGACGTGCTCTCTCCGCTTCTCCTATGGCGTATCCGCGTATGAGGAGACGAGGGCTAGGCTCAACACGCAAATATCAAATTTCAAAATTTGATTCATTTCACTTCATTAAAAAATCTCATTCAAATTTATTTTGCGTTAAAAAAGATACTTAACTTCGTAGTCCAAAAGTGACTTTTGAGACTCATTATATGCATGTGGATCTTTGCCACGACTTGCTTACCCTCAACAGCTACGGGGGTACCGACACCTTCCCACAAGAACCTGCTAGTGCACACAACTCTGTCCTCAATTTACACTAAAATTTTCAATAAAAGGCGACCATAACCTCGCCTAGCTTATTATACTATCGACATTTGCCTTATTGTACACAGTATCTGTGAGTTTTTTCTACGATAGGCTTTTTAAGCACAAACACTAGTAACTTAAGTGTGCCAACACTAGAACACAAGGTGTTTAAACCAACTCTGTAACTACAACACATCTCCATCACATTTCCCAGGCCTGGGTACCCAGGCAACAGCCATGCAGGTTCAAATGAAGGAGAGATGTCCGCGAAATGCTCAACTTTGGTTATCAATAGTTCTTGCAGGAAGGCATGGAGAAACGGACATAAAAGTAAGAAGTTGGAAGGTGCCAGACACTCCGTCTCCTTTAGTTAATCAAATATACTTACAATGCAATAGCTACAATATTTACACACCAAGCGAGTCATCTGAACTGCGTCCGAGGGCGCTGCAGGCGGAGACTAAAGGTTACTACACAACAACTACAAACTAAGCCAGAACATCCAAATTAAATACAATGGGACCATTGTTTATAAAGGTGTTTCAATAAGAGATTACGTTCTGTTTTTTTTATAGGGTACATCATGGTAACCATGGCTTAGAAGTCGTGACAACATCTGAAAAGACGAGACTGTGTTGAAACTAGAATACAATTTTAAAAAATAGTTTTTTTAGCATCAAAGTTTTTCTCATTTATACACCATTTTTTTTTTACTTTAAAAACATTCCTAAAATGATTTAGAAAATGTAATTTTTCTTCAGCGACAACCCAGTTACCTCTTTTCGGATGAACTATGACTTTTGTAACTGTAAATTTCAATATTACAACCAATCAAGGCAGAGGTTAAATAAAAACAGCCTCTTTTTATTGAAACACCCATTATAAATTGGAAATAGCGTGATTGACTTGTGCAGGTTATAAGATTTTCTCATTACTAAGCTGTGGTACAGTAAAGTAAGTGCTGTTCCACCAAAGCAAACAAGTGAGAATGCAGAATAAGACATGTAGCATATCCACATCACTGTCTCTAGCCTGGGCCTGCGTGCTGATAATGTACTTTGAATAGCACAAACATGCCAAGTGATTTATAAAATTCAATTGAGCAAGAATAATTTCACAGTATAAAATGTTACTTCATAACATGTTTCCCAGTCTATGAGTCACTTTGGAGACCGTGAGAAAGCATTAGTTTTTTTTCCCATTCTTTAATGTTCACTTTGGAGTAGCACCACGGGTAAGATGCGATAGAGAGACCACATACCTGGTGGTTGATGTCGAGCATGAGGGGCTGCGGAGGCGGGGGCGGACTGGGCAGGAAGTGTGCAGCGGGGGCACCAGCATAAGGCGCATCGGGCCCCCACGTGCGCTCCGAGACACGCCCACCAAAACGCGAGCCGCCCGGGTTCCGCAATGGCGGACTAAAAAGTCATGACATCAATTCAATTTACATGAAAATTTTGTAATTATTTTAAGATTATGCATTTATTCCTAGACGTGGGACTCTAAATTCATTCAGTTGTGAACACTGTGGAAACTAGAATCAAAAAGAGCAGAGTATTAATGTATATAGGTTAAAAAGTGTCAACCTCAGTCCTTCGAGGGCTGAGGCTGTCTGGCCAGGAGCTGCAATGGCTCCAAGCAAGTGTGTAACCGATGTGCCTATGCTTGGTATATATATATTTGATGATTTAACTTTTAAATTTTAAAAACAAGGAAATACATCGATGTTTTGTTTTGAAAATGCAAGCACACTTATCTTACATTACACGTGGGATTGGAACCCACACCTTACGAATCATGTCGACAGACAATTCTCTCTGTGGCTGGAATGTTACCTGGGAGAGTGATGATGCAGCAGAGGTGGGGCGTGCAGGAAGTGCTGGTTGGCTGAGCCACGCCCATCTACACCTCCCGTGGCCCCGCCGCCTGCGCCATTCATGGCTACCCCCGACATGGACTCACCACCTGTAATGCACATTAGCAATCTTTTAATATATCAACATAATACAATATAGAATACGTACATAATATAATTGAACATTCAATTTTACCAATGACAAGGAAGATATTATTTGCAACTCAATGGCAATCGTCAATCAAACCAACAATGTTCTTTTTTTTTGTATAAAAGCTGACAAAGAGATATGTGAAGACAAGAAGCTCAGCGACAGTACCCGAGGACATGTGTCGGGAGATGCGCCGTCGCTTCCGTGATGGCGAGTCTGTTTTTCGGGACGGCTGCTCCCGCGAAGGTCCCGCTCCACCAGCAGCCAACGGGTTAGTATCCTGCAACTAAAAATAATAAACAATAAAAAAATTGAATTGAGGTATGCAAATGACAGTTGCGAGCCTTCCTAACATAACATAATACAGCAGTGTGTAGTTAAAAAACAAAAGAAAAATTCCCAAAGTTTTAGAAATTTATTAGAAGAATAAGTGTTTTTAGGGGCCCCTTGAGATCTTTATATGTGCAAAAGGTTTCACCATTAGCTGACTAGACGGACACAATTAAGTAAGCGAGAGCTCCATAGCAGAAGGAAAAACTATGTCCCTATAGTAAATCCAAGTTTTTAATACTTTGGTTTGAAGCTATTTGTCGAAATACATTAAGAAACAAACATGGTATATTTTCAGCTCAATTACTCACTCACGGAAAAGTTTCTGTAAGGACATGATAAAACTATGGTAGACCTGCTACATCAGCATCGGCCGACCTTCTGAAAGAACCACCACATACAGGTGAGCACTCTTCGAGATAAGACCTTGAGTCATGCACATTGAGACATAAGACAAGGTACAGCACATACTCGTCTCCTATGATGTGGCTATTATTGAGTATTTAAGAGATTCACAACCCATTTAGGCTTATTTGTTATATATAATTTCCAATAAAACCATACCTACATTTTGATGCGAAATGGTATGAATTAGAGAATGACCGGTTAAATTGCGACAGAAAGATGGACAAATAGTTAAAATGTAAATAAAAATACACAGTTGATACATAATAAAATGTCAGCAAACACTGCAGAGCTATTTCTTGAAACGCCTCCTTGAGCAGTCGCAAACCACTGGAATGCCTCCAAACGACAACAGTGTTGATTCACAAATGAAATGTTCAGAAAAAATCTCAAAAAGTTTTTTGCACCTCTGAAAACTGACAAGATCCATACGGTAGATATGAAAAGGTTATAAGTGAACTAACCATCCCCAAGAACAAATTTTCAGAACCAATCAAATAAATGCATCCACCTTTCCAATGTTCTGACTTCCTGATTCTGTGCTACGCAGTTTGAGTCTGAATTACCTCATGCGTGATGTGGACTTTTCCAGGAGGCTGGAGACTTACTCCTCGAGAGAACTTCAAGCCCCATACTCGAGGCCTCCTTGCAAAACTGGTTGCGTGAAACAATGACTGGATGTGAGTGAGCATATGGCACATGTCTACTAGGTTTTTACATAAGAAGTTGGCTGAGTACTTGTGTTATCATGTTCAAATCCGTAATCGAAATTAATCAAAATATATTAATTACAAATAAGTTGATACCTCACCCTTTTGAAGTCGTGACAATATTCTAACTAACTTTTTAACCAAAATTAGCTTGGATTCATTACATTTCATATAAAGAACCGTAAAGATATCTTAAACAGTATGTGCGAAAATAAAAGAAAATCTATCATGCAAACCATTGTTGTTTCAGTGAACAGGTCTGCTTCACCTTACAGGAATGAATCACCGTTGATTAAACACTAATTGAGGTTAGGTTTCACCACAATCTGACATAATGGTGTTTATGTGACTCATCCTGCACTGTGGTCTGGCCATAAACAATATTGCACTTGGTGTTTTCTTTTTCTTTCCAAGGCTGATATGTGCTAAGTGAAATCACCCAGAAAACTCAACATATCAGACAGAATAATAGGGGACCCTCTTGAAATCTTTATATGTGCAAAATTGAAAAAAGGTATCACCACTAGCTGACTAGACAGACACAATTAAGTAAGCAAGGGCTCCATAGCAGAAGGAAAAGCTATGTCCCTTTGGTAAATCCAAGTTTTTAATACTTTGGTTTGAAGCTAAGACATGGTATATTTGTAGCTCAATTACTCACTCATAGAAAAGCTTCTGTAAGGACATGATAAAACAATGGTAAACCTACGTGAAATTTATATCTCGGGAGGTCCTGGTTGTTTTCACATATATTGAGAGTTTTTATTTATAGCTAGTTGTATAAACAGATCTGTGATAACTGACAATTGAACGAAAGCAGAAGAACTCACGTGATGGTGGTGATGCGCCGAGGCCGCAGCCTCCATGCCGCTTCCCGAAGCTACCTGCTCCATCAACATCGGGCGACCTTCTGAAAGAACCACCACAGCCAAGTAAGCACTCTTCGAGATAAAACCTTGAGTCATGCACACACTCAGCATACAGCAAGGTACGGCTCATTCTCAAGTCTCCTGTAACGTGGCGATCATTAAGTATGTAATAGATCTACATTCACAATCCATTAAAGCTTATTTGTTTATATATAATTTTCAATATCACCATCTTTTTTATTTTATATTTCACCATATTTTAAGGAGAAATGGTGAGAATTAGAGAATGGCCGGTTACATTGCAAGACAAAGATGGACAAATAGTTAAAATACACAGTTTAAAATTAATATATAATTAAAATTACAAGATTTTAATTTTAGTTTTGATGTGAATTTGTTGTTATTTCTTTGTTAAAGGAAGAAAAACGAGAACCTTAATAATGAGATAATCATTGATTGATTGCAACACCCTCATCACAAAATCAAAATAGCTGATGTGATAATGGTGTGCAGAATTTTTATTGAGGTGCACAACACATATGAAAGGATGAGAAAAAACATACAAACATAAATGAATGCTTTTAAAATTTCAAATCTCTTAACAGCAAAAATAAACACATTTCCTTCTCAAAAACCTTTGCATACAACTAAATATTTCATTGGCAGGGGTACAAGAGCTGTGCACATGTAAATAAAGCTTTTAATTCTCGTTTAGTTACATTACTGGTTCCATTACTCAGTTACAGGGCCATGGTGGGAAAAAGAATCAACTTTAGCCATGCAAAAGGTGTGGATTCAAATCCCACCAGTGATGCAAAAAAAAAAAAAAAAAAAGGGATACATTAAGTAATTTTCATTGTGAAACATCAGGTATTCAAAGTTTAAAATGTGATGTAAACAAGAGACACGAGCCCAGGATTGTATTATACTTTAAAGGATGAGGAGAACTGACCTTGCATGGGTGGAGGTCGGCGCTGGTGCGGTAGGTCATCGCGCAGACAATCATCCTGGTGGCGCGCGTGTGGTGGCGTGGGTGGCGCCGGTTTAGGGTAGCCAGGGTAACCCCCACCCCCTCCTGCCTCACCTCTCCCGCTCCCATCTCTGCAACCAAACACATCACCTCACTCTTATCATCACTATACAAATCTCTTTGTAACCGATACTGAAGTAGGCACAGAATAAATATTCATACAAGAGCTCAGTTGCCATGGAAGTCCGAGACCTCTGCATGACGAGTGAAGCACAAGACTCTGCGACCCGGCAACCAGCTCTAAAGCGAGTTATATATACAATAAGAAAAGTGTCATTAGGGATGTGTCAAGCTGCTCATCACGATTGCCTCAGAGTGCTTCCACTCTTTACCTGCTCGCCTTCCCTTTGTAGCCCTCTACCCTTGCAGAGTACTAAGGCCATAGACTCTTCGAATGTATATTGCTTACGACATAAAATACAAAAAATCCTCATGACGTCCTTAAAGCATACTTTTACACAATGTTTAATGCTCAAACTACATCAACTTATCTCTTAACGCATACAGATTTTGTAGGAGACCACATGTACAACTTCTGATATTCTCACAAAAATTGAGACGACCAGCCTCCATGATAAATCCTTTAGTCTTAAAAATATATCATACTTTTTTCTGAATGACCAGGTCCATCAACATCAACCTCATAACAATGTGCAACAAAGCCATTTTTTGTGATGACGTTTCAAAGACTACTATAAAAACTTTTCTGTTCGATAGTAAGCCCACTTCCGTTATTTGATGTATTTGAGATTCAGTATATAAACTACACAATCAGGTATAAAATGAACTAGATGCAACAATCTATTATGCAATGCTTCCACTCACCCAAAATTCCAATAGTCCTTATAGCGCGCGTGGCGGCGGGGAGGGCGGCCGCTACCGCCAGGCCGCCCGTAGCCACGCCGAGAGCCATGGCCTCCGCTGCCGCAGTTCATCATCAGCCTAGCCGGGGCCACTCGCTCATCCGTGTCCGCTCGCTCCCTCAGACAGCTCTGCAAACTGAAGGCGAACAGACCAATGCTTAGAAAGTCTGACCCAAGTCAGGCTCGTAGTAAAAACCGTGAATAGGCGATGCGACGAATCAAGACCAGGTGCTTGCAACTTGGTGTTCATTCAATTTATAGGCATTAATAGAAATAATACATAAATTGAATATTTAATACATGTGCAAACAATCAAATCTCTTTATATTTATACCATAAAAATACTTGGTTATACAAACTGTCAGTTCAAAAGAAATTTATTGAATATTCTTGTTATTAAAGTTTTACAGTTTCCCGATTATGCGCTATGGACATGACCTTGTCCCTCTATTAACTCCTAAAATTATGTTTTCTACGGTAGAAACAGTGCAATTTTACTTAATCTAAAATTACCTTGAAATGTATATTCATGGTTAAATCTTGCAAAAAAAAGACAAAAGCTTCGAACGTAAAGTCCAGCACCACGTACACGTGGAGAAACTAAAACACTAAGCTCTATGATTTGATCCAAGATTGAATCGGGTGAACTCGGTTGAATCAGAAGCAATTATTAAACTGCACTAGGAGGGTCACCTGCACCGAGAGTGGCGCATTTTATTAGAAAAGGCTAGATGTCGAGGGCTATTGTGCCGAAGATAATGATAATTGGCAGTTAAAACAGTGAATTTGCAAGTATAATTTTGGATCACACCAAAATAATTTGGTGCTAGCATTTCAAAACGATGCTTGCTGGTCGGTATACAACAGCTGCCTGAGACCTACCACCTTGGTCAAACCAACTCGGGATTTTGTAGGAAAATATTTGTTCAATAATGATTATTCGTGTTATAAATTAACTAATCATTCAAAATATCTAGACCTGCAGGCCTACCAGCAGTTTCTTATCACTACAGCTAGAAATGTAGTTGAAAAAAAATCTTACAAAACACTTTAGTAGGCTAGGGTCCCTGGTTTAGAATGTCATAATCAGCAACATTAAAATTACTCCCAGGCACGAAGGCACCCAGTAAACTTCAAAATATATTATGAAACCAAATTTACTTTAATATTTTTAAAAAAAAATATTGTAAAAAAATACATCTTCATTTATTTAAGAGTTTCGTTTGAATGAATATTAAAGACAAGTTGACAATTCACCAAGGCCTCGGCATGCAACCATTCTGATTGAAGCCTTGCATGTTAAAACTTTTCAAGTGTCGACGGGACGCTGTCATTCTCACAGACTTACAATATTCTTTAAGTTGTCTTTGGTTCATATCTGCATTTTAATTCTTCAAAACAATGGTGAAAACATGTCATTTTGAGGTGATTGAAGGCATCAAATTAAATTTAACTCCACTATTTTTTGCAATTGGATTGATGTGACCATTACAATAAATTTATTTTTTAATCATTTTAAGATAAATCGTTGATGTATTGAAGTAAAGATATAGATAATGACACTGTCAAATAATTTACAGAACAAAAATGTATAAAAAATAATTGCAAAATTAAAAGAATAATTTTAGTTTGACACTCAACTTTTAAGCATGTATATCCGTATCGCTGCGCGTCCCCTTCGTTTTATCAGTTATGGATAATCAAGAGCTATTTAAAAGTAAACATAAGCCTGTGTAATTAGTAACTATCACGTTTTATATTATATTATAGACTTGTTTTGTTTAAATAAAGCTAAATGACCGATCTTTAGAACATGAGACTAACGCGTAAAAACTTTATGTGAAGAAGCGCGTATGAAAAACTACAAAGGCGAGATAAAAACAAAACATAAAAAAACAATTGATAAGTCCTCATACAAAACGCTGTTGCCAGCCTGAAAAATGGAAATCCACAAGATTCAATTTCTTCCATACGTCTTCTATTAATATTCACATATACTATAGGCGTATGCTTATACCCTGAGAATAAAGAAAAAACCAATTGCGAAACAAAAACAATGCATAATAACTACGTACCACAAAAAAAACCTTCACGATCGCAAGGCCCTTAAAATAACCTTGCGTGGAATTTGGTGCGTGTTTTTTTTTATTTATTCATCGAAACCACAGCATTCGGCCACGGTTCTGGGCTAAGCGATCGAGTACTGCAATATCGGTGATGCACGGGGACTTCTGGACGGCTGGGATTAAATACATTCCATTACGCAGTTCTCGCATTAGAGATGCACGGGCAATGGGCATTACACAAGTAGTCCGTATTGATCCGCACGGTAGGTGTTGGTCGCACGTTTCAAAAACACTCACGGAGTAAACTGGGAAGAATCAAGCGACTACATTTAATTATGAGAGCGACATATCAGATTATTTAACATCGATGGCGACTGGGAGTGGCCGAGCGCGTTTGTTGAATTGATAAAATTGATTACCTTGGTAGTGACTAGCTCGCTTTGTCTGTCACGGGTGTCTTGTTTTGGAGCGACCGCCCTGAAGTTGCGGCGCGCCCCTCTGGCGTACCAACACCAGCAGCCGACAAGCTTCAAACAAACCACCGCTCCACAAACTTTCCATATTTCAACTATTTACATATCCAACATATCCATATCCATATATAATGAACCTCTCGTAATTCATATCAGTATAAGAATAATAAGTATTATATAAATTATTATATATGAACAAAAATAAAACATATTTGAAACTAATGACCTGACAACAAAAATTCAAGATTATTTGCAAATTATAAAAAAGTACTATATTGAGACGTAATCAAATTTTAATGAATTTAATGCTCAGTACATATAAGCCTTCTAAAGAAAACTTACCTTAAACTATCAAAAAAATACTTGTCATTCTTCCTAACACCTTGAGAGCCACTGATGAAAACAGTATGTTTGTACTGCAAATATATTATTAAGTCGTATTTGTTTTTTTAGAAAAAATCAATTGTTAACAAGAATGCGTGTGATTATTTTTTGGGTGTGTATTTCTATTATTTTAATCTCACAATCATGGATAATGAACGTTGAAAATACTTTTATGCGAATTTATGGCAAGGTATTGCTGAAACAAAAAGTATATAGTATTTACACACACACATGCAAACTTACATATTATTTAACAAACCAGCATGTATTTTATGTTTGCATTTTTAATTTCTAACGAAAAAATGTTATATTTTATTTAAAATAAATTCACAAAAACAACTAGAATGTGGAATAAAAGCATTTTATTTAAATTACATATTCTTTTATTCATCAAAAATTCAACTGTATATCTGCTATACTTATGCTTAATTTCAGCTAAGTTTCTTTTACTTAAATATCAATATTCAGCGACTTGGTAAACACACGATAGTTGCTTTATGCTTTTAATTTAGTATGTTGGCAGCACCGTGAAATGCGCTACAAATATGTAGCAAAAGATCGAAATAAAAACATTCCACTTTACTTTTGGTGTTTTGATTTCCTTTGATAGATTTAATATATGCAATACCGTTTACATGCTTTATTTTAGTTTTACTATATAAAATTCAGCATTCTCTTAAAACATTTCAATTATTCTAGTCATTTATAAACAGAGAAAAAAACCAAATTTGCACAGAGTACACGATATAGGATGAATTTCATTCGTTATATTAAGACAATGCAACATTATTCAGTATTGAAAAAAAACTTTTTTATTTAAGAGAACTATGATTCATTTTACCAATAGAAGAAGTTATTTCAATGTAATGACTAATACAATGTCAATTTGTTTATGAAACTATTTATTCTGATGAGATTTCTACATATGATTATTATGGTACTAAAAGCCAACCCTACAAACTGACTCAATTCCATATAATTCTCAAAATCTTGAAGTAAGACAACACTATATATAAATATAGTATTTTACATGAAGTAATTTCTAGGAATCACTTCAGAGTTTCTAAAAAAATCAAATAATTGGAAATTGCAACAATCAAAACTGAAAATTTTAAAAATTAAATAGCTTACATTTGCAAAGTAGATATTTTGAATAAACATAAATATTAGAAACCTGAAAACCCATTTCACCGACAAGCAAAACACTTTAAAGCTGTACGACTTGTCCCGTCTCCAGCATTTGCTTTATTGCTAACAAGGAAATACCTATATATGTCGTATAATAATTCATAATTTTTCCACATTTTTAATTTTATAGGTGACCGGTTTCACCAACCTGCTTGAGTTAACAATGTCTACGAAAAGATGTGGAAAAATCACTTAAGTATCTTTATTTAAAAATAAAAATTATATATATATAATATATATAAGCAATTTAAACAAACATGTTTCAGTGTTTATATACTGTTTATCATGGAAACTGAAGCCAGAATGATACATTATATGCTTAATTTGTGGTAGTGTTGTTTGACATACAATAATTAAGTTTTTAATACAATAAGTAATTAACATAATAAATTAGGCTTATTTGATATTTCATTAACAAAACTGATTTTTAAATCTTTGCATACTTCTTCTATTTGTTAGTTATTTAATTCTCCTGATCCAGTTCATTGGGAACTATTACATCCTGGAAAGGAATGTTCCATATTTTGATGCTACCATCCATGTCGCCGCAGGCCACTTTATTCATACTGAAAATAAAATTCAAATCAGAAATAAAGTTGACACACAACCTCAAGGAAATATATTAGGATAATGAACTTTTTAGGGATTTAAAGCTTGTATCAAAGATACTTTTAATAATGATTTCCTTCAATAAACATGTCCTCCCACACAAATACAAATTTGTTTTGATTTCTCAATAGAGGTGGAGATTAAGAGCTCGTGTGCATTATAAAATTTAGGGACGGGTGCATAGTAATAGCGAATCCAACGGCGTGCGATCTTCAGCATTTTACAAATTTAACATCCAGTAAAATAAATCCAATTGTGAGTATATTTGCTTACTTTTTGGTATTGAACGAGAGGCACGTGAGGCCACACTCTATCGGCTTGTGCAGAGATCCCGAATAGGCCATTTCCAATTCCTGGAGTCCCTCTACCTGTATCTCCTGGCCACTGGTAACACTAAGCACCTGTAATAAATATAACATTATTATTTTAAAATTGAGGTATATCATATACAAAAACAGCATTTTCAATGTTGTCTGTTTATTTTTTCTGCACGGACATAGCTACCGGAAATTTCTTTAATTTTAAACTAAAAATTAATCTCATGTAATATTAACCAAAGCAATTTTGGTGAGTTATAATATACATATATTCAATATTTTTGACAGAGTACTTGGTGGAATTCCATTTTAATATTAAAAAAAATACTTTTGAGATTTTTCCACATGTTTAATATTATTGATGATCGGTTTCGCTAACCCTTTCACATTGGCATTATCAAAGTCTATTTCTATAAACTTCGTTTGATTATTTCAACATGAAAGGTTGGCGAAACCGGTCACCAATAAAATTAAACATGTGGAAAAATCACGGAAGTATTTATTTAAAATATTATAACAAACAATCAGCCTAAAACTGTTACAGCTCTATGGAAATATTACCTGTAAGGTGGCAAGTCTGTCGGAACTACCTCGAGCCATCGCTGCCAGCAGAAGGGCTTTGCTGTCACTCGGGACCCACTTTACGATGGACAGTCCATGCTCCGAGTGAATCACTTTAATCGGAGTCACCTAAAATTTTTTATGTAATTCATGAAACATGAATTTGCATGCAATTATTTTTTTTCATTCATCGAGCATTGTTGAAGTTTCAAAAAGTTTAAAAAAAAAATTGATAATGACATTGTTTTATGATAAAAATTTACCAAAAGAGAAAATTGTAATAAAACCTACATATCTGATCTTTACGAAGTGATGACTTGAAAACACTGTACCTGTAGTATGTCATACATTCTGATCTCCTTATCGGCGCCGAGAGTCAAGAGAATTCGGGCATGCTGGCTGCAGAAGGAGACTGCCAGAACGGCGGCTCGGTGTGGCTCCAGCCCAGCCACTGTCGGATCCAGACCACTGGAAGCTAACAAACGTGTCTGTTGAAATCCGTCTTTTCAACATTTTTTAACTTAACGTAGTCTTCCCTAACCACCTTAGAAAAGATAATTAAACAATCAATAAAACAATAAATTTCACCTTCTTTTTTCCAAGAGAATCAATTTATTTTATTGTGTTCTGAGTCGAGTCCTTTCTACTCTCATTTACAGTCATCTGTCACTATTTATAGTTTAATCCATGGGTCACCTGTTTTTAAATAATTTTCTTTTACGAAAGGAATATGTAACAGACAGGGCAATATTTTGAATTCATTTGTTTTATGATGCTGAAGTACTGTCATCATATTTGCTGAAGAAATGAACGCAGCTCCAAGTTATACCGCTAGTATAATAATACAAGATGGTACCTGCGATGGTCTTTGCTGAGGAGCATCTGCAGACAATGACTTCTCCGGTCTTGCAGCCCACAGCAAAGTAGTCTTCAGAGATTGTCCTAAAAAATTAAAAAAACAGAACTTGAACAGCATGTGATTGTTTCGTATTCAAGTGATTAACACGTCTGCTCGCTGGCCATGGGTTTCAGATTCTACTTAAAGTGAAACAATGAGTCTTTCCAAGTTTATTGAAATTTTAAATTACTTCCAGGGTCTTTGAGAAAAAAGCCCTCTCAAGTAAGTTTCTGTGATTTCTCTGCATGCAATAAGGCCATTGATTAAGCCAGGCACGACCGCATCGTCTCTGAATGCTTCAAACTGCTTGCTGATCTGTCTCTTTCTTTAGAGTCTCAACAATGTAGTGTGATTTCAAAGTATTCATTCGGATTATGTAAACTTCCTGAAGAATAAGTCTATAATTAATCTATCCAAACACAAGGAAGTTGAAAGGGAAGAGCAAGGCAGGTAAATCATTCAGAAGCAATTACAACTGTGACCGGGTTGGTCCATTTCCAATGGCATTTGTCTAGAAAACTTCATTATATCCAAGGGTTTTCTTATATTGAAACCTAGAAGCAATTTGTTAACACAATAGAAAAAAACTAATAAGATTAATTGCTTTTCCCAGATTTGAACATAGATCCTACAGTGGACAATCAAATGTGCTAACCACTAGATTTGTAAGGCAGCATTATTCGATCTGGCGATCAATTAGGACCTTCAAGTTCCAGAAAAAAAATTGGTAGTTAGAGACAGTACTCACCCGTCTCCTGTATCATCTACTAGCTGCTTGTCCTTCCCCGACCTTGAGAAATCCAAGCAGCTGATGTCTGGCGGCTGCATCGAAATACTTACCGATGAGCCATACAGCTCAAAACTGAAATAAGTAGCGAGTGAGTAAAGAAAACCTAAGCCCGAGACCTGGACAAGAAGAGTTTAGACCTCTTATGACAATTTTTGATGAATAACCGAATACTTGTTTCCAGTCTGCTTACAAAACTTTTATGCCAGTATAAACCATCTTCAACAAAGCTTTTTTTAATCATTTTTAAACAAGGATGAAAGAAGGTCGCTACAGGTCTCAAGGGTTGTGAGCCTCTTGGTCCAATTATAATAAGCACACTTATTTTGTACACTGCCAAATACCTCATCAGGAAAAGAATCTATAAGTCAGGACCATAGAATATAGAACCTATCGTGAATAATGCTCAAAAAGGAGGGGAAAAAACTAATTATTAACCGAATTTGTCAACAGAATATACGAAAAGGTTGAAAAGTCATTACCAGCTAAAAACCAATTGGCAAAGCGGTCTATATTCTGCTCAATCTAAAACTGACTAAGGGAAAAAGCTGTAGGTTAATCATACATTGTCGCTAATATTCCAACGTATCACATCCACAACTATAAATTTTCTCTGAAAGAGATTGTGTGTGCTCCTCACCATGTTTTTTGCGTCAGGGAGCTTAAGCCAGAATTAACTATCCATAGGATAACCTTCCCATCAGATCCAGCGCTGACTAAAACCTGAAAAAAATTGTAAAATAGAAATAGTTATAATTTTAAAAAAAGATATATAATTGATGGTACTACGTTCATTTAAAATTTAAACTAACCACATCTGATGGATATACACATCAATTTAAAACCTTATTTTCGTGCGGTTGACGTACAAATTGCGATATTATTTTTTTATTAAATGTTATCTTTTCTCATCTTTTCTTATCTTTTGCGACTTGACAACATACACCTTTCAACCACCGTGACTTTGTTATTAGTTTGAATTTTAACCATTATATAAATATGCACAACAGATGAACCGATGCTAATTAAATATTTCACGACTTGCAAACATTATTTTGACTAGAGGATATCCATTTTCATGTGTTTAGTTAGGACATATTAAATATTTTCAAAGTTATTCAATGCCCATGCAGGCTATCATGTAAACAATATATAATATTATTAGAAAACGAGGAAAATAAGATTATTTAATGTGGATGTATTCAATTATCAACTATCACATCTTTAAGATACCTTCTCATGCGGGTGACCTCTGATTCTCTCTAGCCACAGCAAGCCGGCTGTGCTGCGACCTGCATGGGTAGAAACGCTGGCTACGAGAGGCTCCCTCCCCATATCCTGCTGCTGAAGATTCCAAACGTATATAGATCCTATAAAAAAAAATTATGGCATTTTTATTGAGATAACGATAACCCACATGAAATAAAAAATTAGCAGGATCTGAACCAAAGCCTATAGTTATTCTATAGCCTATTCTTTGGTATTTTTTAAAAATTATATTTGCTCCAGGCCTGGATATAAGAATATGAGGCCACAGATGAAAAAGGCAGGTGAGCGAGATATTTGTTGCAATTAAGAGTAGGAAATTAGAGCTTATTATTTCTGTTTGAATTGCATTGTTCTATGCAGGAAATTCTCAGAAATTTTCCCCTTTGAAGCTAGAGATAATTAAAACTCATTCCAAACCAAGCATGCTGATCACTGAACAACGGCAGTTTCATACATAAGAGTTTCCATGACAGACTGGATTAATTACATTAAATTAATAACATTAAATTTAAATAGCCAAATGGCTAGGATTTTACAATAATTTTTGTTTGTGAATGCTTTCACCTTTCAAAGACTAAATTTATTGTTTATAAAGAGAAGTAGTGTTTTGTCTTCACTTTAACAATTTTCAAATCAAAAGGAAATCTATGATTCAACCTGGATCAACATCTACATGCAGGAGGATAAAACCGGGCTCACTTATCCAATTTCTACAGATTTCACCTCTCCTCGACTCCTTCTCTCAAGCTAGCCAGCAAGACTGGACCAACCTCCACGTGACAAAAGAGTATAAGAAGAACCTGAAACAGTGGCCGCCGCCAGCAGTGCCGGTTCCGTTGGATGGAAACAGACCATCGATGTGCAGGCAGCCAACTTCAGGTCACTGGAATGCTTCAATTCTTCAGTGCGACCGCTGTAGAAATCAACAGGGTATTTGAAAAATGGTTGCATGTATGTATAGTATGTATATATAAGTATATATGAATATATATATATATATATATATATATCAAATGTGTCTAAAATCTTGTCACTCTTAGAGCACCCATATAAATATATATATATATATATATGGGTGCTCTAAGAGTGACAAGATTTTAGACACATTTGATAAACGGAATAGCTAAATAGTCGGTACATTCTCAATCTGTTTCAATTTATTTTTAATTTGTATCTTTGCTATCCTTTTTTTGGTGTTACTAAAAGACCTTTATTGTTATGCAATTACTGGAGTAACTTTAAGAGGTGTTGTCTGATAGGTAAGAAAAAATCTATCATGTCAAACAAAAACTTTTGATGTTACTGTTAGAAATTTAATATTTTTGACCGAGAGTACTTGGTGGAATTCCATTTTAATATATTTTTTTTTTAATAAAATACTTGAGTGATTTTCCACATGTTCGTTCTTTATTTGTGACCGGTTTCGCCAACCTTTCACGTTTTCATTATCAAACTGAGTGAGAATTTATATAATAAGAAGCAATTAAGTAAACAATTGACTCTGTTTGATAATGCCAACGTGAAAGGTTGGCGAAACCAGTCACAAATAAAAAACGAACATGTGGAAAATCACTCAAGTATTTATTGAAAAAAAAAATATGTTACTACTGTTACTCAATTAGAGTAATGATATTTTATAGAATAAAAAATAATTAACATTTTAAATAAAAATACTTGTGTGGTTTTTCCACATATCATTTTTTATTGGTGACCGGTTTCGCCAACCTTACACATTATCAAACCCAGTTTGATAATACAAACGTGAAAGGTTGGTGAAACCGGTCACCAATAAAAATGAATATGTGGAAAAATCACTCAAGTATTTTTATTTAAAATATTAAAATGGAACCACCAAGTACTCTCTGTCAAAAATATTGAATTTCTAAAAATTAATTATCTTCATTTCAATTTGGGAATAAGTCCACTTCTTTGATCTATAATATCAACTTTCGTCAAATTGAAAAACCTGAAAATATCTCTGAAATATTTGCTTCAAAAACTATACTGACTTCTACAGGCTTTTTGGTTTTTGTTTACAACAGGTGGAGTCCATTGAGACCCACCATATGTATATCTCCTCAAGGAAATTAATGAACAAGAAGGCATGCTACAAAACAAACCTTTAGACAATCATTTTTATAATTACATGAGCCAATCCTCAAAAGAAAAAATCAAACTAAGCCTCTTCTACGAGAGTCGAGAGAGACAGGCAGAAGAGATACCTTATGATGAAAGCATAGTCACAACCTTGTATAGATGTGAACACTGCCTTCATGCTGGCACCAGTCTTCATGGTACAGCCTTCCCGTACCCACAGCCAAGGTGTTGCCAGCACAGCTCCAGGATATCGACATCACGGGCAGCTTCAAGAAAAAATTATACGTGAAATTGGTGTAAAAAAACTAAATTTCTTTAATACTAAACCTTACCAATACTTCATATATACCTATTTCTACCTATTTCTTCTAAAATGACTGGTCCTTCAAAAAATGTTTGTGTTTATAATTAGTATATATAGATATTCATCATTTTTTTATTGAATGAATAAGTAGATGAACAACTTTACTAAAATGGTGATACATATTTTCTTTTTCCCTTTCTGTCAGTAACTGTAATAAAAATTCTGGCTGTATTGAAATTTCTTTTTCCGTTGTTTTTTATATAAAATCCAGGCATTTATTTCAACTAGATCCAAAATATTGAAACACACCTGGACGGGATTTGACACTGTATTTTCTTTCCATTTAGTCCATCATATCTACAACAATTTTTTTATTATTCTAAAATTTAATCATTCTGATATATGCTTGTCACTTTTATCTATTTCTATTGAACTATGCATTGAACTTAGCAGAAGCACTTTTTTATATGCTTTGCTTTTATACACTGTATTGATTTTGATTTATAGAGTTTGCTTGAAAATCTTGTCATTTTGTTTCTGTTGTTTGGCAAATTTAGATAGTTATCGTTTATTTCCATGCATGAGTCCAACAATAAATTATCTGTTGTCGCATTCCTTTCGCACCCTGTGAATGGTTCTATAAGCTTGAGAACAACGAACTCTACAAGTGCAATTGAATCTTCCCTTCTCTCATTCCTTAACAGTAATGTATGCATCGGGTTTATAACAATTTTGACAATTCTCAATAATTTTTCTGCGCATATATATAGACTGCTCGTCACTGCATGATGCAGAAAAGCAACAGGATCATTTCATCAAAGATGTATTACCTTGTTATCTGCATCTGTCTGCGGAGTAGTAGCACTCGTCCTAGGGACCTCCGCCCTGAAGGTCTGAAGCAGCTTGGCCTTAACATCTTCCTCATTATCATCTCTATAAGGATCATACCTGTAACATCAATCTAAGGTAAGTAATGGTGCTCAAATAAAGCAAGCGTAAAAAAGATTCAAATATTTTTAGGGGGCCATTTAAGTTCAAGGCTACATCCTTGGTCATCGAGACCTTGCAGGCTTAATCCTCGAGATCACTGCACCCCTTAACCTAGCAAAAATTCAAATTTTGTAAACATAGTGAATCACCTAAGTGACATTGAAAAGGGTCCTTTCTCTACTTATACATTTTCATTGTATAAATATTAAAATAATCAATATTTTTGACAGAGAGTACTTTGTGGAATTCCATTTCAATATTTTTAAATACTTGAGTGATTTTTCCGCATATTAATTTTTATTGGTGGTCGGTTTTGCCAACCTTTTGCGTTGGCATTATCAAACTGAATTTCATTTGTTGGCATTATCATTAACCAGTCACCAATAAAAATTTACATGTGGAAAAATCACTCAAGTATTTTACCTAAAACAAATTATATATTATATATATATATATCAAGTATTTTACTTATTTAAAATATTAAAATGGAATTCCACCAAGTACTCTCTGTCAAAAATATTGAATTTCCTGAAGTATTTGTTGTGATCACTCCATAGAAGAAAGTCAAACGTAAAAAACTGAAGATGACATTTTGCAAACCCTCTGAAAGCTGTGCTACCCTCGCTGACTCGCAACTCTTTCATAACGAGTGGCGCGATGTTTTGAAGCCACGCAGCAAGCCCGGGTGGGGTTGTAGGGTGCTGCTTTAATGGGGGAACGATGGGATCCGTCTGTGCCTACAACAATAATATGTGATAGTTAACCCTTTGAACTGCTATGTCGAGCTGGACTCGACATCCCTTTTCTTCACGCCAACTTTTATGTCAAGCTGGGCTCGATATTCTACAGTGTTTGGCAAAAGTATATTTATTATTTTATCAAATCTTTTTTGTATGTATTGTGAAAGACATACATTAGTAATTTTGTGATATTTTGGTAAGTTATTCAAAAGTATTATTAGCTAAATATTTACAATAATGTAGCACTTTTTTACGATTTGTCACTCGACGGAGGCGGGCGGTTGCCGCCGAAAAGAGTCAGGTAGCAAGACCATTCAAACAATAACAGGTACCAAGCATTGTTTGTTATCTATGAACAGTTACTTATCAAAACATCTTTCAATCATAATTTCATAGTGTTTTGAAGAGAAATATAATTTTAAAAAAAATTTCAGTTGATTTTTATAATTTGTGACTTTTTGTTGTACTTTTGTACAACTCAATGTATGGAAACGAGACTAGGGAGAGTAAATAACTTCCCTCAATATCTAAAGGCTAAATTTAAGAAGTATTATGTGCCCGAAGAAAATCTGTCGGTTGACGAGTCAACAATTTCGTTCAAAGGCAAGATTATTTTCAAAATCCGATGAAGCCGACAAAATGGGGACTCAGAATATATGTTTTAGCAGATAACAAAGGGTGCATAAACCCAATGTTATTCTGCATTACAATAAAAATATGGGCGGGGTGGATGTCGCAGCCAATATGCAACATCTTATTGTTTTATGCGAAAAACATTAAAATGGTGGAGAAAACTGTTTTTCTGGTGTCTAGAAACCTCCATAGTAAATGCATATATATTGTATAAAGAATCCAAATCCCATAAGCCATAAAGCATTTAGAGAAAAGTTGTTACTGGAGCTCATGGGAGACTTTCGTGCTCCGATATTAAAATCAGGCCGATTATCCACAGGTGACACTGTTCAGCAGTTAGATGGGAAAAGTCATTTTATATTTTCTAATTCTCAGAAAAAACAATAAGATTGCATGGTGTGTTCCAATAGGAATGTTCCTGGAGGAATAAGAGAAACCACATTCTATTGCGAGACCTGTGAAAGGAAGCCGGGTCTCTTTCCAGGAGAATGTTTTAAAAAATACCACACCAAAATAAATTTTAAACATTGAATTATTGATACACTGAAAGATGTTATTAATTTGTTTAATGATTATAAGCTATTGTGTAACAATAACATCTAATTTATTAACAAAAATCTCAACAAAAAAAAAATCAAAAAGTGCAAAGGGTTAAATGACAACAAAAAAAATATTTCAAAAACAGGAAAAAATGGCACCCAATAAAATTTACGTGTTTAATTCTATAAATACTAATAATTTGTTTTATTTATGTACATTTCTCATTAAGCACAAAAAATGAAAACGACGAACCCCGACACTGCGAGCTGGGATGGTGGATGTGACGTTGTCTGTTGAAGAAAACTCCGTCGTTTGGGACTCCCCATCAGAAGTAGTTCTGGAAATCGACAAACAAAAATGTAATGTAATTTATATTTTTTAACCTGTAATTAGTATGTCGTGTATATTTTATATATCTATATATATATATATATATATATATATATATATATATATATATATATATATATATATTTATATATATTTATAATTCTATAATTTCTATTCTATAATTTCTATTCTATTGATATATTAGTACAAATAATATTTATTGTTGGTATTTGTGAACCTCAAATAAATGTGGTAAGGCTGTTTTATTATTTATAAATTTGTTTTTACAATGGAATAATGACATGAAATTTCACTATGCGTTTTTTGACTACAATTTTTTTAAATCAGAACAATTAATTGATTTATCATGTATATCATACACCAAAACCGAATTATATATAAGTCGTTTTAGGCAGATCTGAGTTTCAAGCATAGCATTAAAAAATTATTGTTAAAAATCAAAAGTGTGACCAAAATTGTGTTTTCCGTGGGTCCATCGTTAGAGTATTTCGTCGATTGTGATCACTTGGTGTATAAGACGAAGTTGTAAAAAAAAATGTAGTCAAATGTTTTTTTTCATTATATTATTGAAAACTCACTTGTCCATTTTCCAGTTGGAACTAAAACCGACCACTTCACTTTCGTAGTTACTAAACATGCTTGCATGCATGCAAATAAAAGATTTTATCCCCGCGCGCACGTTTCATTGACGTCTACCATTTGTAAACAGAAGAAAAGCTGTCATCTGTCATTTTGTGTCGTAGACAAAAATATTACTCACTAATACTGGCTTCCAAAAAAATGTTAAAATGTTGTAAATGTCCATGGAAGTATGTTTAAAGTTCTGTTATTTGATAAGTCATATTTTTCGCGCGAAGAATCGGTTTAAAATCGTTGAAGGCTTTTTAGTAGCAATTTAAATGTCCATTAGTATGCTATCTATTATATTAACCCGTCTACAATTATTGTCACAACGTCTGAAATTATTTTAGCAACTTTTTATATTGTTCGATTTTCAGATCAGAATATGTGAAGTATAGTTATTGCATCATTTAAGTTTTGCACTGCTTCAAAAAATGAAGTCGTTAAAAGATGCTTGACTTGATAAACATATTGATACGATCTATGAAACTATTCGATAAATATTTCACATTTTTTGATAATATTTATTGAAGTTTTAAAAAATCGCAAGAGTCTGTAATATTATTTTTGTATAATATTCAACTTATTATTGCTACATACATAATACTGATACAGTAATTGTTATTTTTTGGCAAAAGAGGTATTAGTAGGTATAAATATTTGATTTCCGAAGCCTTTTCCTCCTTTACCGTGTCCTGGAATTATTGAAAATTAGGAAAAGGCTTGGGAAAAGTGGAAGTCAAGCGACCCAAAATCAATTTATGAGACTATATAAAAGGTATTTAATCCATTAAATCTTTTATTCAATATCGCTAACTATTATAATTAACTCCACTACACATTTAAGCCCATGTTTTAATTAGAATAATAGACAGTTTATGTTCCTTTTTCCATTTGAGGGATAACAAAGACCGCTATTCGTCGATTAGCCAGGCAGGCGGGTGTTAAAAGAATATCTGGATACATATATGATGAGTGCAGAGTGGTTCTTCGTGTTTTCTTTGAAAATGTCACGAAAAAGGTTGTAACTTACTATAATTATAATGATAAACAATAACTTTTTATTTATATCTTCACTGTGAGTTTATTAGAATTATTTTGCATAACTAGTTTCGACCTTATACAACAGGTCATCATCAGATGCATGACTTTTATTTTATTTTATTGTTGTAACTTACACTGAGTATGCACATAGGAAAACAGTTTCTGCCAAGGGCATTGTATATGCCATAAAGGAAATGAGAAGAATTCTATATGGGTTTGGTGGTTAAAATAACATTTTTTAGATTTGTATTGGTTAAATTTAAAAAAATTATATTATCTTAGAAATATTTAGACTAAAATAATCTATTTTTTCATCTTATTGAGTTAAATTATATTATTCTATAAACAATAGTACATGTTAATATAGTAGCCATACTCGACCTGCGGCCAAAATTGAATATGCAAACATATATAGAAATAGGCTTATCGATTCTCACCCTGATGACATATTGGGAGTAGCATGCTGCAATTATAAACCTGATTTGTCAAAAATAGAAAACAGCTTGTCTCAAAATAAAATATTACATTAATTTTTAAATAAACTTTTGGATATATGTATTTAAATTTTTGTATTTTATTTATTACACGGGAGGTAAATGTAAAACCTGGTACCCACTAACAAATTTCAAATGGATGGCCTGAAAAGAAAAAAGGTTGAGTATCGCTGAAGATTATATAGTATCAAATTATATTATATTTTCAAAAAGTTAAATTTAAGATGTATGGATAAACAAAAGATTTTATTTTTTTCCTTTACATTTATAATTGACAATTAAAAAATATTCCAATAATTACATTAAATATCAGAAATAGACATTAAATTTCAAAAAGTCTTATAAAAAATAAGTCATCTAGATAATTGTACAAAATTTTACCTTATATACCCAATTACACCACATTTATAGTAGTTGGATAGATAATATAATTAAAAAATATATGTTTAATTTATTATTGCTTATGCTATTTAGTCTGTGGTATTGATTTTCCGTATCCGCCGTGACGTAGTGCACCTCTGTTGTCCGTCGGCCATTGCTGTAACTCAGAGTTCACTGTCAGGCGAGTGAATTATAATCCGCCTAAATCTCCAAATCCGCGAGTGCACTGCGTATTGCAGATTTTTTTCTTTGAAGTTTACATTTTTTTTATCGTATGTCCATCCAGAATTTAAACAAGTTTGACCCCTTTGCCGATGCATTTAAGGGTTCGGAGGACGACGTACAAGATGGACTAGTCCATATAAGAATCCAGCAACGGAATGGACGGAAGACGCTCACGACCGTGCAGGGCCTGTCTTCCGAATACGACTTGAAGAAGATAGTGCGAGCATGCAAAAAGGAGTTCGCGTGCAACGGGACTGTCGTGGAGCACCCGGAATACGGTGAAGTGCTGCAACTGCAGGGAGACCAGCGCGAGAACATTTGCCAGTGGCTCACCAAGTCGGGGCTGGCTAAGCCGGACCAGCTCAAGGTGCACGGCTTTTGATGCCTCCGCCGCGCCGCCACTCCACCCCTGCGATGTCGGACGCGCTGCTACTCGTTTCTGTTTGTAAAATTGCGAAATGCGAGTCCCTTACGTCCCGCTAATTGTATTAGTCATGTATTTGGATACGATCGACGTGTACAGAGATAAGGACACTCCGCGATCATAAGGGGGCGAGCCTTCGGACATTCCTTCGCATGAACTGCCTCTCGTGTTTACTTTTCAATTCCATAAAGCTGTGCTTAAAGAATGTTTTTCAATGTTATGAGCTGCAATATCTGTATTTATAATGCAACATACTTGTAAAAATATAGGTAAACCTTGCGGGTTGCAGAATCATGTCGAAATCCTTACATTTTGTATTACGTAGTGTAAACCTGATGGGCAATTTGTGTGGGAAGTAAGATTCGCAAGACTCGCCTCTTTATAGTAATTATATAAAATCACCTGCAGTTACGATGTGAGCCGTTCTGTGTGCCTTGCATACATTTTTTTACATTAAAACAATTACACTGACTCACCTTTACATTTTTATTTTTTTAACAATCGCTCTAACGACCGGATCGGATACAACAATCTAGTATAATTTACAATGTTCTTTCTCGCAGTGAATAGGCATATTTCATTTTTTTAGCGACATATTTAAATGGCTGTATTTAAAATGTATCTCAAATAAATCGTTTTATAATAACATGTGTTTTACTTAGTTTTTTTTCACCCGATATCGATCGTCATACGTCGAACATCGCACCAAATGACGAAATGTATCCGCAGAAACTCGGTCCGCCATCTTCTGTCAGCTGTCCACGCCCGGCGGTTCATGTCGAGTAAGCCCGAAGTGTCATGCAATTCCTATATTTTGCGACATCATTGCTTGTCTTGCACTTGTCCGGTGCAGCTTAATGTAAATACACGCGTGTCTGATTTGTTCTACGCTCGTTTTGGTCACTCGGAGTAATAATTATTTTGCATGAACATTGATAAAAATGCCTCCAAAAAGATTGTGTTCAAACTTGTCGTTCTGGATCGAAGTTCCGAAATATGAGCATGGTAAGTGGATACGTGATTCCCATGCAATTAAATTATGTCTTGATACATTAATGCAGCCTTGAAACGGACTTGTTTCGTTCAGCTTTAACCTAGATATAAGAAAATAGGTCATGTGTCAAGGAACGAGGCGAGTCGTATCGTGTCATCTTGGTCGGGTCGAAACATACGAAGAACTAGTCAGCAATTTTAATTTATTGAATAAATTCCACTATAAAATTGTTAATGCCATTCCATAGTGTTTATCAATATGAAAATTACCAATTTTTGTTGTGTAACCTCATTGAAAAGTTTTATCAATAGTGAAGTGAAAACTTCACTATTGATAAAAACATTATTCAGTCACAAAAACATTATTATTTTAAGGCACAATCCTATTTGCCCTTGTCCAATGTCTTTCAATACAATGTCGTACATTTCGTAACCTGGTATAAGATATATAATGATCTGTATATATTTATATGATGTGATATATGTTCAAAGCTTAACATATAGATATTTGTTATTGTATTTAATTATGGTTATATGAAACAAGGTTCAAAACCAAATTAACATGTTTGATCGAAGTGCTCGCGACGAGTCGGGGCCACCGCCCGTCACTTCCCATTTGTTTAATTTTAGACTTGTTTTTATTGTTGTCAGGGATAAATATTGTTGGCCAACTAACAAATTACACTAGATTATAGATGTAATAAAATAAAGTGATGAGATCTTTGGAAGCTATTAAAGCTAGCTATTGAAGCTATAAATTTACAATAATATTTATTATTATTACAATAATATTTATTTAACAACATACAAAGGGAATACTCTGCCCATACAAAATGTCGAAGTTAATTTATTATTTATCTATCATTTGTGTGAACTCATGGATAAAGCCTGCGGCAACTGGTGGTGTCGTCAAAAGACCATTTAGTTTAGGTGAAAAGTATGAGAGATATCTATTTAATGGAGGCTGCAAGTGCGGCCTTCATTCTTTTGTGAAATCGCTCTCCCGCCACAGCAGATTTCAATTTTTCAGGTAAACACCATGAGGGCTTTCGGCAGTTATTAGGTATTTACTTAGTAGGCGCTACTTAAATAATATTATACAACAAAAGTTTTTAGAGAAATACATCTTTATTATAATTATGAATATGCCTGTAAACATGAATTATGCTTTATGCTTATAGGCAATACAATCGCAATCAAGTAATGCCATACTTGTTTTTATGTGTCAAAACAAGTCATCCTATAGATGTTGGGAATTGGGCCTAGTAATAATAAAACCACAAGTCTCTAAGATCATATCACACACTCCAATTCCCAAGATATACAAATTATTTTTTACCCGGACTTGTTTTAAATGTTACATTTTAAAAATAAAAATGCTTTGAGATGTTTCATGTTAAATCCATATGTAATATAATATTACCTAGTTACATATAACAAACTCATTTTCAACATTCTGAGACATGGTCAACATTTTGATGAAGAGTTCCTCTCTCCTGAAAGGCCTCTTCTCGTTCATGAATGGCCATATGACCTTTGAGGGTCCCCTTCTGCAAGAAGGCCTTGCCGCAAACATTGCAGATATGCTTCCTTTCGTTGGTGTGGATCTTCATGTGCTCAGTGAGCGTGTACTTCCGACTGTACTTCTTCCCACAGATGTTGCACTCGTGACTGCGCTCGCCGGTATGCTTCAGCATGTGGTTGGCGAGTCCTAGTCTCCGGAAGAAGGACATCCCGCACTGAGAACAGGCATGTTTCCTCTCCTGAAATTAGGTTCATATTTTTAATCAATAATACTTGGTTATCGTAGAAATCAACCCTATTGTGAAATGCAATGATCAGTGCATATAGACCAAAGTCCAAGGGCTCGCGACTTTCCATTGACGCAAGTGTACTGCTCGAACGTCATAGCCAGTCTACAAAGCCGGATTTGATAAGAGGCAGTAAGTGCATTTTTCAAAATTCTTAAGAAATTAAGATATCACCCTCCTTGGTAAACCCAAGTCTAAAAAGGACTGCTAGAAATTCAAAAGCTTAGCAGTGGTGCACTAAGTCATGTCTTGTGACTGTGTTTAAAAGTTCATTGCGTTCAAAACGTGATTCAGGTAATGACACTCATGAACATGGAGAGTTCCCAGTCGGCACACAAACTAAATAATTTGTTTACCTGAAGATGTACACTTCGGATGTGCTTGGATAGCACTCCAGCCTGACGATATCCCTTGTTGCAGTACTTGCACACGTACTTGCGGTCCTCTTCCCCGTGGGTCTCCACGAGGTGTCTTCTGCGTGTTTCGAAACACTTGAAGCTGAGACCACAAACTCGGCATCTGCGAGTATATTTATATGGAGTTAAAAATAAGCAAACCACCAGTTACAATTGTTAGTGATACTTTATTTCAACTAAATAACATTTATTCTGATGCTATTTCTGTAGTAGTATTAAAATGTTGCAGTTTAATAGCTGGTAAGACCGAAAGGTTGCAAAAAGAGGAAGATAGGCGAGGCAACCACAGCTGTGTCTAGCTGGAGCAACAACCTTTCACAGGAAGGATTAAGAGTAACCTTTTGGTTTCTCTCAATGAATTTTACTTCCCTGTGACATAATAGTTTTACAGAATCAAAAAGAATATATAACAAGCACTCCATGGTCCATAAGCCAGTGTGCCATCCACAAACAAATCATGAGGCAGTTAAAAATGATATTTGTAGTTTCACATTGCTGCAGCTATTATTACATGATAGCTGCCACCCGAAGTTCCAGAGTCAAAAGACTCCGAGGGCAATTACTTATAAAATTTCAAAGGTCATCGACCTTTGTAAGGATTTTGGAATGTTAATTGTGTATTATCCAGAAAACGAAACAAATTATAAATAATATATATTTTAAATAAAATAAAATACTTCAGTGATTTTTCCACATGTAAATTTTTTATTGGTGACCGGTTTCGCCAGCCTTTCATGAAAGGTTGGTGAATAAAAATTAACATGTGGAAAAATCAATCTAGTATTTTATTTAAAATGGAATTCCACTAAGTACACTCGGTCAAAAGTATTGATTATTTTTATTATATAGAATACATATATATTATATATATATATATATGTATATATATATAGATAATATTTTTCTGAGAGTTTCTTTAATCATTTTTCAATGTGTAAAAAAATGAACTTAATCAATCCATCATAAAATTAAAACCTGTATAGGCAAAATCGCACTCACTGTGACGGTCTTCACAAAAATCCTGTAATATATATATATATATGAACATATATATCATATATATAGTATATATATATATATTTTTTTATTATATTATATATATATATATATTTTTTTATTATATTATATATATATATATATATATAGAGCTTGCATTGAGTGGTTTGAGACCTTACTTGTGCAGCTGGAGGTGAGCATGGAAGGTCTTAGTGTGGTTGAGCAAGGAGGAGGCACCCTTGAAGCTGCGACCGGGGCAAGAGGGGCAAGTGAGTTGCCTCGCTGTGTGCGACTGGCGGTGTCCCAGCAGACCGGCGCGTGTGGAAAAGGCACGCCCGCACGTCTCGCAGATGTGGTTGGGAAAGTGCTCGTTCATGTGGATTTGGAGCCGCTGATGCACCGGGAACCGTTCCCCACATATCCTAATTAAGAACAATCATTTTTTTTGTGAAATGTTTGAAAACCCTCTTACCACCCAATCTGTCCAAAGACAAAGCTATTAAGGCCTTTCTCCATTGTGTCATATCTATACTGGATCTTATGAGCAGTTGAGTTTTGGAGCTTTGCTGGTGTAAAAGCGGTATTATTTTCCTCACGGCCGTTAATTAGAGAGGGTTCCTGACGTGACGAGAGACTGCCATCTGGGATTACTAGAAGTATGAGTGGTCAGGCTGTGGCTATTTGCACAGAACTCCAATTTTTTAGTTGATAACTTTTTTTGCTCCTAATCAAATAATTTGTCAAGGAGAGGTCCTGCCTGATTCAAAACGATAATTGTCATTAAAGGTTACTTACTTGCAGGTGAGGTCGGTCTTATCCAAGGTATATGGGTAGATCACTTTCTTTACTTTTCGTTTTGGTTTCTCATTCAATTCTTTATTTTGACGTATATCACCTTTCATTTGACTGAAAATAATTTAAAAAACTGAATTTATATCAATATATATGTATACATATAAATTTATATATATGTAAATTTATGTTACATACAGATAAATATGTATACATATAAATTTATATATATATATAAATTTATGTTATATATATATTTATACATATCAATTTATATATATATAAATTGATATGTATATAAATTTACTTTTATATATGTATATAAATTTACTTTTATATATGTATATATAGTTTATATATATAATATATAGTTAAATGTCAGATTGCGATTATAATTTGTTAAATTTACAAATCAAAGTTACAAATCTCTTGTGTCAAAGCAAATTTTCGCATTAGATATAATGAAAACTCAGATGATTCATTCCTGAACTCAAAAATAGTCATGTACATAATAATAACGAACACAAAGTACCATTTTATATTTTTATTACTTAATTTTAATATATTATTATAGAATTCATTCACTTGTGTCTTCCAGTCAGGAACCCATCCAGTGACACTTGATTTGCTTCCTTTCAAGGATTTTGCGGAAATGTGACATTGTACTGTCGATTAACATATTAATTGAACTTTGCTATTGCCTTATTTTGGTTTTTTTTATTATCTTTTGCTGTTGCTCATGATGCAGATTTATTAGTTCGTTGGTCGTCAGTTCCTGGCAATCTTTCGTCAGCAGCTCATTTTTTACCTTCAGTCCCGTTGTTTTTCCCGAGGACACAATTTTATCAGCAATCTACAGCTCTCGTTCATTAGTAAACCACTCTACACATCGGGCTACAGTTTTCCTTAAACAGAATCAAGGGTTCATTGCTTGCCCTCACCGGACACCACTTTTTAACATACATTTTTGCCTCTTGTATCGGTAACATTTCTCAGCCACAACAGCTCCAGGAAAAGAATATAATAGATATAAAATAGAGTAAAATAAAGTACTGTATAAAATTAGGTAAAAAAAGCCAACCAGAACAACAATTTTCAGTGTGTCCTTGGATTATGGAATTTTATTACATACAACAGACATTCTCCATCGATAAGCAATGCACTGACAAGCTAGTGATTCCTGCTGCTTCTGTAGCCTCACTTCAAGTTAGGGAACTTCAAAGACAAAATATAAAATTCCAAATAAAATTTAAAAATATGTTTAATAACATCACACATCATTTCACAAGCAAGAATATTATAAAACAAAACATTAATAAACAGTGTTCTTTATTAACATCAACCATCTACAGATGGTTTAAACATTCAGCTGACACCAAAATTCTATTATGGACTTATGAACTCAGCTGCCGCTCAGTCTGACCAGTCAGCCCCATCGTGTGAGTTAAGAACACACCGAAGGACTTGTGGCCACTGACTCCATTTGTATCAAGGTACCGGTCTCTAAATTTCATGGTGGGCCTGAATTCACTCCATTTTACTTCCGCGGAAGGCAAACTTCTAATATTTTAATCATTGGTGATCAAAATAAATGTTTTCTTAGTACGACCGAATATCAATAGAAATTAGTGAATTGCACAATGCATATTTACAACATCAAAATATTTTTACATCATAAGTTAATAATGTATTACTTGTACTATCAAAAATATTCAATGAGATCGCATCAAATATTCAATGTAACATAAATTAAAATTTATAACTAAGATAATAAATATGTAGCAATTCCAGATCTGAATCAGCTGCCAAAATATATATTTTATTAGCTATTTGTACAAAGCGTCTCAATTTTGAAAGGAATGCATGAAATGGGGACATTATTTTTTGCATGTTTTATTCCATTCTGTATAATTTATGAAAATTTTAGACTTTTTTTTTCAAATGACTTAAAAATTACAAAGAGAAAATAAAAACAATCCGATAGGTCAGATTTATACTCATAAAAAAACTTAGACAACAGATTTTAGAGTTACTAAGCTTTATTAATGGGTACTATGATGATTGCTACACCTTTAATGATTTTGAGAAGATACACATTTTTAAAAAAATTGAAATAGCTAGCAAAAACATTTTCAAATCAATTATTTTTTGAGTTCACAAAAAAAACCTACATTTTCATTTTGCTCTGATTATTAATACTTGTAACAGCAATACTTATTTAATTAGTATGTTGAGTCGGTGGTTAAATCCTGGACTCTTGATCGAGAGGTCTCCGATTCGATCCTCACCCTGACAGGTGAACTCCCAACTGTTGTTATTGGCCTCAAGCCTTTTTCAGTTTAGCCAAAAACAATCTCTATTATTATCGGCAATATAAACTGTGTTATTTGGCATTGAAAGTGACAAAGAAAATTTTGCTAAAAATATTTTCTTTCTAATTTTTCTACCTAGGCTCAACGTTTATTAAAATTTGTGATTTTCGGAAGGTTCATGATTCACTCTCTCCAGTTTGGGCCCCTTTTTCATATGAATAGTGGCATGTCCCTTGAGAGTAGCTTTCTGCGTGAAAGCCTTTCCGCAGACACTACACACATGTCTCCGGTCATTGGTATGTATCTTCATGTGCTCGGTCAAAGTGTACTTTCGGCCGTAGCGCTTCCCGCACACACTGCAGTGAAAACTGCGCTCACCTGTGTGTTTCAACATGTGTGTGGCAAGGCCACGTTTCCGGAAGAATGCCATGCTGCACACGGCACACTCGTGCGTGCGCTCCTGCAGGTGGACATTGCGCACGTGCGCAGCGAGGTGCGTGGAGAGGCAGAAGCGCTTGGGACAGTGCTTGCACACATACTTTTTGTTCTCTTCGCCGTGCACTTCAACCAAATGTTTCCGCCGAGCATTAAACGAATCAAAGCGAACATCGCACATTGAGCATCTGGAAGGATAAGAAAGAATGCAAATATAATAGATTGAAAGAATAGCTTTGATAATATTCAAATGATGTCCAGGAACTTACAATTTGCTTTAAAGGATTCTTTTTGACATTGTGAACCAAGCTCGAGATTCTCAAGGGATGGGGCAACCAGCCTTCTAGATATACCCAAGTTTTTGAAAACCATACTACTTTTTCCGAAAGTATATTAGCACCATTTAACACAGCAGTGGACCACAAAACTGTTTCTTGTGATGGTATTTGAAAGGTCAGCCTTATTAACTAGATTTTATAACAACCAAAATATTTGATTCCCAGGGGAGTCATTTCTACAATAAATACTAAGAAAGTTCAAAATATTTAATCTAGAATAAAGTCTCAACCGAATCGTGAACTCCTAAAGAGAGCAAAGGTGCTAAATAAATATGAAAGAAGCTTATAATTCATTAAACCTGATTACAACTTAAAATTTATACAGAAGGAAATATTTATTGATTCATCTGGATCCTATTTCAGCACTTGCAATCAGTAAGCAAGCATGGTAATCACTAGATCAGAAGGCGGTTTGGCCTTTTAAAAAAAACGGACCTGTAGATCTGTCGGTGCGAGTGGTGCTGGCGCATGTGCTGCCCGAGCGCGCTGGAGCCCTTGAAGAGGCGAAGGGAAGGCGAGGGGCAGAGGGGACACGGCAGGCGTGGTGCCGTATGTGAGGCCGTATGGTTATTGAGCTGCCGCCGAGTGGAGAAAGCACAGCCGCACGTTTCGCAGATGTGGTTGGGAAAATGGATGTTCATATGGATTTGCAGACGCTGGTGGACCGGAAACTGTTCACCACATAACCTAAAACCAATATTTATTTCTGAATAAACTTCTACATTAAACTTGCAATACCGAGTGACTAAAGCACCTCCTGGAGGCGCAATTGTTTCAGGTCATATGTCGACCTGTCCTGTGATATTCCATAGCTAATTATGATCATTGTAATTACCAAATAAAGTCTTCCACTCACATAATAGATATTCTCACTAGAATCTACCCACCGGCAATTGTAATCCATGCCTTGTGTTAATTTTACGAGTTGAAGAAGATCAAGCCCTGCTAATCTGAGTAGTCACGGTAGAAAATATCAGTTGATGTGTATTCGAGTCGCAAAGCTGCGGCCACCGAAAGGAAAAAGCCAGATGTAAGAAGTTGCTTTAACTGTGTAGCAACGTACTGCAGAGTTCAATCATAGTTATAGATATAAGTATTTATTCAGATATATATAAAAATAAAAGTCCTTCATACTAAATAGTGTGAATATAGGTCTACCGCTGTAAGTTATCTCGGTTGCCACTATGCACCTAGCATGCAGTCGCATGTTTAAGAATTGAATGGTACGTACTTGCATTCTAAATCATTTTTTCCTAGTTTGTAAGGCAGCTCTTCTCTCTTGCGTATTCTAGACAACTTTTCCTCGGGTTCAGTGTTGTAATCCTGCAAATTCTCCGTTTTTGGTGTTGCGCTAAAACAAAAATAAAACGCTGCTAATAAATCTTGTTATTGGTAATTTTAATTCACTTAAATATTATTCAAGCAGTAGTGCATAAAAACATCAAGTGAACTGAAGGACACAACAATTGAATGCATTATCCAGCATAATTTCACCAATTGGAAGTAAGCATCTTCACAATACTCAGTGCGAGTGTGAGTGAGAAAAAATAAGCCACAATCAAGTCTTAGATAATACAACTAAGTATGGAATAGTAGGTAACATGCGTACTTACTGCTTTTTTGCAACGGCATGTAAACAGAACTATTTGCGTCACGTCTCAACAAGAATGAACGTTGAAAAATAAATGTATTTAAAACGTACACAAGAAAGCAGTAAGAACCATCCTGCATAGCCTTATACACGCCGTCGGCGTGCGGTCCATTATTTTAACTTCTTTTGTTTTATGTCGTATCGAATTTTTAAACGCAAATAAAAGCTACAAAACTATCAGTCCATTAAATACTGAGTCTTGTTAATTTTTGAACAGGAAATATTGACTTAGCACCCCTTTCCCCCAAATTTACAATACGACAATACGGTTCAAAAGTTATGGTATCATCCAGAAAGGGTAGTCTGTTCACTGTTAAATATATATGCTTTTAAAATTAAATTTTTGGCATCTCATTTGGACGCATACTGGATAGACATTTCTCCAAATACTTCCAATTAATCCCAAACACGGGAAGTCTTGAGAATATACATTTTAATAACAATGATTCATATGCTCTAAAACAATTTGCATTGATACACCCGATGACATTACTAAACACAGAAATTATCTTTGACTAAACATGACAAATCAGCTTGAAGAGGCGTGGGCTTCAACCTCACTGATACACCTCTAGGCGATAGCTTTTCGGATTAGTTGCCAATCAACCAACATGGAATATGGTCAAAGCCAGTGTTAAAAAAAAATACAGGCGAACCTGTCTGCTTTCCGTCTTGTTTTCTTTTTCTTTGGAGTGTGCTTGGAAATACTGGGTGATTTTTTCTTGATTTTGCTGGCGGAGACTTTGGAAGCTTTCGGCACGAAGTCGACGTCTTCATCCGATAAGGGGCTGTTGAAGGCGCAGTCAATTTCACTGAAATCTCCAAAGTCCACAAACTCTGCGGCTGCGGGAGATTTCACGTCTAAAAACAACAGGTTTAACCATTGTATTATACATTTACACAAAAACCAATTGGTTTACAGGTGAGAGCTCTTTCGCCCAAAAGATGGATTTTCAAATTTATTTACATATGATCGATACTGTAACATGCTTCTTACAAATTTTAAATAAAATAAAAAAGGAAATCACAGCATTTGAACATTAAAAACTAATTACTGGCAATAATATTAAATAATATTTTGTAAAATAAGCTTACATTTTGGCAGAATTCCATTTGTTATTTTTTTAAATTCTAATAAAATATATTTTTGTGATTTTCCACATTACATTTTTCAGTGTGACTAGTTACACCCATCTTTACCTTTACTTAACTTTCACTAACCTTCATTGTACAACACTCTGTTTGAAGATCTCAACAGTAAAGGCCGGTAAAACTAGTCAAACTAAAAAATTAAATATTTGAAATCACAAAAATATCTTTATTTGAATTAAAAAATATTAGGATCAAACAGTATTTTTAAAAAATGTTAAGTTATACATATCTTATCAACAAAAATTGAACACATATTATCGGCGCTTGCATCACTAGTTATTTGGTTACGCAACCTCTTTGACGTGATTATTGATCAGTATCTGTATAAGCTAACCTTGCGCTCTTTGGAACGTCTGCCGGGCTTCTTCGATTTGGTTCCTAAACAGCGCAGCGTCTCTCAGCCGGGAGATACACGCATCGCAAATCAGGTACTGCATCTCTCGTGTCTCAAACCCAATCTGATACTGCAATAATATAATAAATCACCCTTAGTACTACTGCAATCATGAGGGATGACATCTTCCCTCTGCCTCCCAGCCTTTCTACGGTGACTTTTTTGACCAGTTAAATACTTGTTAAACACCTTTCTATCCCCAGATTGACTACACCTATGACAAAAAGTCAATTGTGACACATTTTCAATATTTTAAGTAAAATACTTTAGTGATTTTTCCACATGTGTAATTTTAATGGTGATTGGTTTCACAAACCTTTCACATTGGCATTATAAAACTGAGACTCAGTTTGATAAAAAGGTTGGCAAAACCGGTCACCAATAAAATTAAACATGTGGAAAAATCATTTAAGTATTTCTAACATTGACATCAAACTTCTTTAATTATTTCAATTGTTAGCATGATCATGTTTTTACTGATTTATACATTTCATTAACCAACGTAATACACATGTCATTACCTACATAATAAAAACAACCCACCTGGATAGAGAAGCAGTAGGCCAACATTTCGGAGTAGACCTCGGGTTTTCCTTTGTAATAATAGGTCTGCATCATATCTTTAAGGTTATCTCCGATCATGCATGTCCTGAAAATACACACATAAATAATAATGCAATTTTCAAATGCATCGATGCTATTAAAGCTATAGGTACACTTGTACTAGCCTGTAATTTACCAATTTTAAATTTAATGTTGATTTGTTAAATATTTTACACAAATTATTAAATATTCAATTAATTCATGAAGAACAGATTGTAAATATTTGGTTGGGTTTAGTTATGATACAATAATGATTGCATTTTTCAGTTATACACATACCTGCAGAGGGCCGTCGATGTTTCTTCTTTGATATCGCCGCTGTTCTCTAACTTGATTCGACACTCGTCTACATCTGTGACGGAATTTTCTATTTTTATTTGCACCGTTGTATTCTTCGTGCTTCCGTCCATGTTTAATAACAAAAATTCGACCCAGGATTTTCATCCGACCTTTGTATAAACTTCCAGTCAAAAGTGCAACCGGATTCTTCATCTAATAAACATTTTTACAGTCAAAAGACTGCTATTTACTGCAAAATAAATCATAGCCACAATCCGCTGTATTCATTTATTCACTATTGACATTTTAATACACAAATAGACATTTATGAATAAATATCAAATGTTGATATCGCAAGCATATATTTAAATGTCAAAAACTTCCACCGATGATGAGCAAACACCAACACTGCAAGGGTTGTAATGAATTTTAAATTATTTTGACAGCTCATTACTTTTTAACTATCGCGACCGGCTGTCGAGTGAATAGTCCCTGCGACGAAAAATAATAGAAAAACAAACAAGGCCAAAAGAAATCGAATTTTTAAATTAATTATTTTCGTTTTCGCGGATTGCGTGAAAATGACGAACAGTCACAATACTGAGTTTTAGGCATAGGAAAGATGTAGGTAATTGGGGTCACTTTTTTGTATTGAAATAAAACCAAATCTATAGATTCATTATTTATTGATTTAGCCGCATTATAAACTTTACTTATCTAACTAACAATTGAGATCACCTTTAATCATTTTGGCATACCAATATAAGAGTTATAATAAATGGTAGTCAGTACATGTCCCACACATAATGCGGGCTGAGTTCCACCCAGTGCAGTCTGCATAAGCCCAAAGCCCACAAAAAGTGTACCGGAACCACATTTCTATTCACAAACAACGAATGTTTTATTTAATGAAAATCTTTAGTCGATAGCCGATCAAACACTAAAAAAAAGTTAATAAGATGAACTGTCAAAAATATTTTTGAATCTTGTGTGTAGCTGTCGCTTCAATATTTTGTAATTAAGTTATTAATCATCAGAGTTAATAAATAAAATTTAAATGGAGCCTTCGTAGATTGATAATATAAGTATCATTGTTTTTAAAAACTCTAATCATCCAGTGAAAGAAGTATTAAACGCAGCAGCAAAAGAGCAGCACTTTGACGGAACAAATGTTTACTGGTTAAAATATCCAACAGTGTGATTTATTGGAAGTTCATGTAAAAATCGGATGATAACTTTGAGTTGAGATTTCAATATTAGGTATGGAAGGAAGAACGAAAAAGGACACTGTGAAAAAAAAACCCATAAATCTAGACGACCCTCAAATTAACTTAAGAAATAAAGGAGATATCAAGGATAATACATCGATGATTTTCTGCAGGTATATTTATTATTTTAAAAAAACCCTCGTATTTATTTTGATTGTCTTCAGTGGGTAGCTCTAATGTTTTTGAGTGAGCTTGCTGTTGTCCTTGAAAACAACCATTGCATTCTTCATCTCTTGCAGTGCGAAGATCTGTGGATATGTTGTCCTCCTTATGACCTGTCAGTGATGCCAATAGATGGTTTAAAGTGAAACTATATTGACATTTACTATTATACTAGTTGTTAATGTCAATATATATATTTTTTGAGTATCGTTTTTGCATTAAAGATTCAATGTCAATGATGCTGCTATTCCTACCTTTCACGTTGGCATTATCAAACAAAGCATGTTGGCATTATCAAACCTCTGTTTGATTACTTATTATTTAAAATATTAATCAATTTGTTTGCACTGCACTACTACTACTACTATACACTGGATTGTACTTTCACTATGAAACTGGATTGTTTGTAATTTTTTCAGGACTTGCATGATTGGAGATAACCTGAAAGATATGATGCAAACGTATTATTATAAAGGAAAACCCGAGGTTTACTATGAAATGTTGGCATACTGCTTCTCCATCCAGGTTTGTTCCAAATGTGACAATAATTTTAATTTGCTTTTAAACTAGAATTATAGCAGTTAAATATCATACTTGTGGATCAAGCTGTGCGCATCATGTGCCAGCCCCATGTCTGGACCGCGTTGACAGTTTTGATCCTTAAAAAAATTGGTAATAATTCCACCTGTCTCTGTCAGGTCCTTCAGTAGGCTCAAGGGCATGAGGCTAAGCTCAGCCGTTTCAATAAATCGTAAATGTTTTACTTTTAAACAGAAACAAAATAAATACCTAATCAAATTTTACATTACTGTTAAATGTAAAATGCTATCTCAGCATTTGTCTTTTTTTTCTCGAAAATATATCTGAAAGATGTGAAGAAACTGCAGTATCTCAATTTTTTTTTTTCAGAAATATCAAACAGCAATGAAGACCTTAGAGTTTTCCGTGTGCGCTGCTATGAATATATTGGATGTATAATTGCATGCATGTGTGATTTCAGTACCAAATGGGATGCGAGAATCAAGACTTGCAATACCTGATCTGCGAAACCTGCGTCTGTCACTTGAGAGATGCCTATGAATATAGGCACCAAGTTGAAAAGGCCCAGCAGACATTCCAAAGAATGCAAGGTGAATTTTGATTTTTTAAATTTAAAACATGTAACCAATCGAATTTTAATAATTGGATCATTTGGGAAAAGAGTGACTTGTTTAATGGAATCCAGAAGCTCGCAACCGATTGTATTTTAAAGAGCTTTGCTAATAACGTTCACACAACAACCACTTGTTTGTTTTATATAGCCAGATCCGATAGAAGATCGCAAATACAGACTGATAATCTCCGTAGGAACTGGGCAACCAATGTTTTAGATTTACTCTTGCTCTTCATGAACATTACAAGAAGTCCAAAAGCGCCGAAAACGGAATACCACCTCAGTCAACGTAATATAACCCGTGAAACCTCTTATTTTTTTTAAATCAATGTGTTATTAAAAATTCTAGGCTTTATGACATTAAAAATTTCAGAGAATTACGTCGAAATAAAAAGAGATCACAAACTCAGGAAACTTGGCATAACTCATTTGGATGGTTACTCAGTATCAAATATCATCAAACTGCACTTTTTCATTTTGGGATATTTAAATGAGTATCTGTAAGAGTAGAATCCCTGAAGGAAAAAGGCTGGGAAGTAAGTGGTCAGAAGCATGCAGTGGACACAGCTGCATGTTTCCGACCACTTAGTACATTTCTTAAAATTGCCTTGTAAATAAAAAAAACACAAGAAACCTTCACAGAACGTTTCTTTCCTACCCTTTGAAACTGGCAACAATGTATAATTTAAATAAATCTGAACAAGAAATCTACACCTGGACCTTTTTCGAAATTTCAAAATTTGTTTTCTTTAGACTGGACTAGATATTATAATTAGTTAAAATGTAAACTACGCCTTAATTTGAAAATTGATGGCGAGAAAACGTGCCAACAACTAGACATTTGACAGTTTATATTAATATCCAAATGGTTCTGATTCTTTAAGGTACCAAGTCTCCAAAAATTCTCGACTATGAAGAGCTGGCAATAGGTACCGACTGCGTTTTTAATAATGGACTATTGGACGGCGAAGATCTCGCACCGGAGTTAGTAGAGAACACCACTAGCGAAGTTGAAAAAAGATCTGATTATATTTCAATACAAACTCCAAAATTAAGACGGGAAACAGGCAGGTTAATTTCTTACTTCAATGTTTTTTTTCCATTGCATAAAGAACCGTTCTCCCTCAAGAAAAAAATCATCCAATCTGAAGCCACCTTACTGTGCCGCTAACGTAAGAGAGATGGATGAGAGAGACTGGCAGAATCTGACTTGATGTTTTGAATAATGATTCAAATTTTTGTTTTGTTACTGTGGTCGATAGTACTAGGCAAGGTTGCAATAGCCAGGATTTATCTCATTCACGAACATTATTGAACTGCTTTTAGTTTCAGTTTAACACTGAAGACCGAAGACTTAAACGATGGCAACACTGCATTAGAAAAGAAGTCAACTAAACCACGAAAGAGAGAAGAGTTGCCATATAAACTAGAGAAAAATGACTTGGAATGCAAGTATGCACTGTCTTGTATTATTAATTTTTCAATTTCGAATACTAGAGGATGTAACATCACACCCGTTGTTATATGACCTAAACAATTGTTCCTTCTAGTGGCACTTTAATCACTCAGTGTTGAAAGTCTTGTCGAGAAATTCAGGGATAGTGAATTTTAAAATATTTTTGTTTTAAGATTATGTGGTGAGAGTTTTCCAGTCCACAAGCTCCTGCAGAGCCACATGAACATCCACTTTCCCAACCACGTATGCGAGACGTGTGGCAAAGCCTTTGCTCTACAGCGACAGCTCTGGAATCACTCTACCATGCACAGAGTGCCATCGCTGCCGTGTAACCTCTGCCCTCCATCCTCGCCACGGCTCTTCAAGACTTCCGGTGCACTCAGCCAGCACATAAGTCTACGCCACTTGAACCTCCAGATTTACAGGTTAGATTGATGAATCATCATAAACGGTTGATTGAATTAAATCCTGTTCCCGATATTTTACCCTTCTCAACATTTTTTTCAATGGGAAGAGACTCGCTCTTCGTGTACAAACCATATTCAGAAGCGCAAGATGAACAAAAGTAAAAGAAGGAAGTCGCAAGTGGAAGATAGACGTGTAAGCAAAGGTTCGAAGCAATCAGAGCTTGTTGTGTCCAACATTTGTCAAGAAATCAGTATTAGTTTTTTTTCTTTCGGTGCTTTTCTTACTTTTGGAAATGGAGACAATTTGTAAAAATCCACTAATTTTTCAGGTGTTCAACATGTAACATCCGTTTTGGGACATTCACCGAACGTAAAAAGCACATGGTGACGGTGCACGGTGAAGAGAACATGAACTATGCATGCAAACTCTGCCCCAAGCGCTTTTCCTTATCCACGATCCTCGCTCAACACATAAGCAGAGTGCACCTGCAGCAGCGCAAACACAAGTGCAATGTGTGTGACATGGCCTTCCACAACAAGGTCGCCCTCAGTAGGCACATGGTGAAACACACTCGTGAGCGCAATTTTAGATGCGTCGAGTGTGGCAAATGCTACGGTCACAGGTACTCGCTCCAAGTGCACATGAGAAATCACACCAACGACCGGAAATTTGTTTGTTACATATGCGATAAGGCTTTCACACAGAAATCTATTCTCAAGGAACATGTTAAAGCGCACATGAAGATGATGCCCCAAGAAAAGAGAATCAATTAAATATATATGGAAACTTAATGAGAGTATTGCCAAGTGTTGGAGTAATCATGATTCTTGGATACAGAGTTACGCTTTGAGGTCTGAGGCCCCCCTCAGAACAGTTTGGTTTAGGCCTGGAGGCCTATAAATCACACTGCTCTAACAAGCCCAAGTGGTAACACCCCCTTCCATAGGTGCATCTACTCCGGCATAGAATTTAACACCATTGTGGGAATCTTATCTAAAAAGCCACTTATATATTGCGAACAGAGCGAGTCTGACCCCTGATGATCTAGCTTTGCAGAAGACAAACCCGCTCTGTTTGACCATCTGACCGATAAAGCACCGAGGGCCCTCAGAAGTTAGCTGTCGGGGAACAAAACAAAGGATGTCAAAATAATACATCAACTTCAAAATAAGTTAATTTTATTGTTATTGTTTAATTGAGAATTCTTAAACTCTTGTGCTTACAAGCCCATCTTTTTCTATTTTACATATAATTATATACTTTTATTGATTTAGTAAAAGAGGAGACTTGCCATTTTACCAAGAGACTTTTTATCATTTGCTGGTTAATTGGTAACCTCAATTTAGATATATAATTTTTTTTAAAATACATTTGTTCACTTTTTCTGCAAATGTGTACTGTTCAAGTTAGAAGGTGTGAAAAATATTTATTTTATATTATTCATTATTTTTTTAAATATTAATAAATCAATACATGGTTGAATTAATTAAACAGTCTTACTAAAATACACTTTTACTTAAACTAACATTAAAAGTTGTTGTCTAATAGGTCATTAATTTGACCATCAAAATATCTAACAACTTTTTAAGATACTACTGTAATGGTTTTATTAATACAGTTTATCAATATGTTTTTAGGTAATCGACTCATACATAAGTGATATTTGAACCTATCAACATTTTGGCTTTTACAACCTTGCTCCTTTTGACCATTGTGGCTCTACGACTGAATGGAAACTTGAATTAGAGTTGTGACATGCAGGTTTAACTGGTGTGCCCATGGTAGATTAATATTTGATAACTTGCAAACATTCTTGCTCGCTCGCTGAACTCGCGCAGACAGCTCGCTCTCGACAACACTACAGAAGAACTCTACACCGCGTAGCTATGCTAGATAAACATACATTATACAGGGATAGCTAGAAGGTGTGGATTGAATCCCACTTCTCTACCTAAAAAAGTCACAACAGTAAGCTTTCACGGGACAAAAACTATTAAAATTTAAAATGCATTTTGACCAATGAAGCAATATTTTTATAAAAATTTGTGTAAATTTACTTGACTGGACAAACAAGCACGATAGTTATAAAACAGACTTATTGGCGGATGACTTATTACTTATTTTTCTAAATAATCCAAAATATGTATTAAATTCAAGTTCAAATTATGTATTTAATATAAAAATACCATACACCATACCGGGGAAAAGAAATTTCCCTCAAATTTACAAGTTTGCTGGAGTTGATGCATCACAGTCACACCAGAGCAGAAGCAGTTGAATGGCCTGATCTCTCAGACAAAAACTACAAATGCGGAATCCAACAAACTATACGCCCATGTGACAGATTTGTCCACAATGTATGTCAAGTCGAAGTTTATGTTTATCCAAGAGACTTATTCAATTACATGTGTATGAACATTGATCACAAGCAAGTAACTTCTCACCAGAATGTTTAAGTTTATGTGCCTTTAAACTACTCCTAATATTACAAGAGTATGAACAATGTTTACAGGCGAAGAGCCTCTCAGAAGTGTGTTTGAGATTGTGTCTCTTTAACTTACTCTCCACATTACATGTGTAGGAGCAACGATCACAAGTGAACGGTTTTTCAACAGTATGGGTAAGCTTGTGCGTATTGAGATTACTTTTCATGTTAGATGTGTATGAGCAATAATCACATGCGAATGGTTTCTCACCGGTGTGCGTAAATATGTGGGTGTTTAAATTACACTTTCGATTAGATGTGTATGAACAATAATCACATGCAAATGGCTTTTCACCGGAATGTTTGAGTTTGTGTGTCTTTAAGTGACATTTAGTACTACATACATACGAACATTGGTCACAAAAGTATGGCTTCTCACCGGTATGTATAAGTTTGTGTCTATGCAAAGTATTCTTCCTAGTACATCTGTATGAACAATAGTCACAAGCGAATATCTTCTCGCCGGTGTGTTTTAGCTTGTGCTTCTTTAATTTAATCTCTTTATTGCTTGTGTAAGAACATTGGTCACAAGCAAAAGGCTTGAGGGAGAAAGATACTCCTCTTTTATTGACGGTTTTTAATCCCGAGATGGTCTCAATATCTCCCGTGCTCATAGGACAGGCCCGCTCGGTGTGGAGAATTTGAGGTTGCATCTGAAACAACCGTAATTTAAATTTTTATTTGGAACATTAACCCGTAAACCCTATCCTAGCAATTTATTTAACCCTGAAGTAACAGTTGATGTTTAAAGTGTTTGTCAACACATTTAATTTTTGGATAAATGATAGATTTTTACAATAACTGACACTGAAGCAAAAACACTTTGCTGATAATAATAATAAAATATCTTGGAGAACACAAAGTGGTTTTTGGAGCAAGGACTTCCTCACACTTAATTATAAAATGACTATTAACAGTTTACATACGTTAAAAATGTCGAAACATTACGAATATGAATAGAACCCAACAGTTAAAAGTTCTAAATTGAATAGTACCTCAATTCATTTGTACATTGTAGATACCTGCAACATTCGTGATTTGTCTTATGTAGCATATGAGATGAATCACAGTAACGACTCGTTTTGCAGACTAATTATGAAATATGTATACAGACGCAGATATTACCCGTTCATCGCCAGCAAGCTCGTGTTCTATAGACGGTCGCTCTTTAATCTCCTTGCTCGGGGGCTTCGCGGTAGGGCGCGTAGTTGCTTATTTTACTCTGGACATTCGTAGCTTCTTGTTTATTATAAAACGACACAATAATGGTGTGCTCATTACCTTCTCCCGAATCTAATATCTCTTGCTTGACGACGTGATCCATTAACTTGCGGCTAGTGAATTATTTTTTTTTACAGGTTACAAGCCGTATAATTAAGAAAACATTCAAGAGAAGAGAACAACACTAACACGAAATTTCAGCACATCCAAGTGACAGCTGAGGAGGTCGAAGTTCCCTTGTCTATGCGCCACACTCCGTCCGTGCCATAGACAGGCGCGTGCTGCTCAGTGCCGTCACCAGAATTTCCAAATGTTTTTCCCTTTTACTATCAAATAGTTAACATGCTGCTAAATCAATGATCAAATTTTCAAATAAAAGCATTTCAAGGTATATAAATCATAGACAAAGCGTTTATGTAGTGTAGTGCAAGGGAGAGGAGAATGTCCGGCGGAGCGGACTGAGGTGCTAGAGAGCTTATCTGTTTGCAGGAGATTGACCGTTTCTGATCAAGAGAAAGGGAGAGAACTTTAAACATGTCGCTACTTGATTTGTATACTTTATGCCAAACCATTGACTTGATGCCAAAGAACTCTGACCTGAAACGCCAATATACAAGCTTTAATATCCTTTGAGTCCTCATACCACAGCTTTATAACGTTAGGGGTGAGGGTACTGAAAAGGTACTATCCTTTCTAAAACCATTCACTGAGTTGAAGTTAAAAATTAATATGTTATTGAGACAAACTGTTTTCCATTTTTGACAAATCAGATTTATAATTGCTACATGCTACTCCAAAGCCGATTTCTATATATGTTAGCATATTCCATTTCGGACCGCATGCCCAATACAGCTTTGTTGGATGATAACCTGGCAGTGCTACATGAGATGTGCATGTGTACCGGCGCCCTCGTGAAGCATTCAGCCTAGGGCTTTATTTATATTGGTTTCAGGCGTGTTCTTTGAATGTACTTCGCATTAAAATTCAAGGCAGCAAATTTCGTGGATATATTTAAAAACTTTGGCTTGCTTATTTTATAAATTTCAATGAGTAAAGATAGATTAAAATTTGTAAATAAATTAAAATAATCAGATAAATTTAAAAAAATAAAAACAAGTGCTGGATGTTGCCAGTTGACAATAAAATAATATATATTTTTTTTATTTACAGCAATTCAAATAAAAACAAATCCGATCAATCGGGTACAAGATACAAAAAATCATTACACGATTTCCTACTAACTAGAAGGTCTTAGTTCTAACCTAATGTAACATATTCTATTCCTAATTAATTGTACACTCTATACTGAGTAAAGAGAAGACCTTTCACAAACCCAGTCTATCTCATGCAGCCACTCACCGCAGCAGACAGAGTGATGTCATTAAAACACGTGTTTAGTGACATCACGTCACGTCAGGCAACATTGGAAGTCATTAAAACACAATTCTACCATATCAGCTCCAGAAAATGACTGCGTGAGATGTCGGTGTTATTTTATTTATTTGAATTTTTTTTTCCAAAATGTCGGATATTTCAGTGATCTCCGTGCACTGTTATTAGAGATCACCACCAATAGCCAAGGATTACGGATTTGAAACAATCGTAGATATATAGCGGTGGCATGAGTCAGTATAAACGAGATGCTTAGCTTGCCCTAATTTAGAGTACTCGGTGTCTTAAATATCATGGTATCACCTGGAAAGGAGAAACTGGCTGTTTGTATAGATATCATACCATAATAAATATTTTGTAGTAATACTGCTTAGACTTATATGGGTGTTCAAAGCGAATCTAAGGATCAATAATGACCTGATAAAACTAAGAATTACATTCAACCAAAATGTTTGCCAGAACCTGGGAACAAAAATACTATAACATTTCAGACACCATGAATACGTAATGTTTACATTATATAAGGTAATTATTTACAAAGTGTTATTCAAAACATATAATTATTTAAAATCTAATATATACTATAATAGGAGACGATTACTTCAGACATTTATAATTATTTGAATATTTATATTTTTATGATTCTATCCACCATACTAATAAATATAACCAGTAATTTATTTGACTTGGTTGAGTTAACATGATCTGATGTATACTCATAAAAATTTTTTGACCTATCAGACAGTTTTGCTACAGCTAAAATACTAATGGAATAAATATTTTTAGTAAGACCGTTTACAATCAAAGTTTAGGGAGATTAAAGGATCCCTTTGCGTAACTGATGAACTCGCATTCATATCCATCCATCCAATATAGTATTTAATTTTCCCACTTGCTCACGATCGACAGGTTTAAATCCAGGAGAAGAATTTTATTTTACTAATTCTGTTTTAATTATAAAATGAAAATATATATATACCTGAAAATGATGAATGCGACCTCGTTGAAATGTACATAAGTTGACATTACTACCAATCAAGCTGATATATATTTTTTAGTAAATTCATTGCATTATTATATTCAACGAGGCACTGCTATCTACTTCCAACTTTTGATCTCCAATATTAACTTAGCAGCAGCTTCCCTGAAGTTGCCACAGAGAGCTTTCCATGAAAAGCCATATTTCAAAGTTATTTTAATCTGGACTGGTGATAGTATGGTGGCACAAACATTGTTACCATATAAAATATTAATATTGAGTGATAGTGTCCTATATGCACCATAATGTCTGCCCGAAAAGGATCTCTTACAATTTTATAGATAATATAATTTGGGCTATAGTTTACCCTACAAAATGGTTTATTAAAAAATATGATATTCAAAACAAACAGAGATGCAGCGAATTAACTAATTCGAATTAAAATTCAAGCTGTCCTTTGTTTTCAAGAAATAACTATTTCAGAGGTGACATTAAACCTGATGAAAAGGATGATGACTTGGAATTGAATCCAAGGAGCCATGTGCCGCTCTGGGACTGGGATTATTTGCTAGCCAAAATAGAATAATGTTTATAAAAGCTTCAAAAGGTGCTTAACAGTGTGTCTTTCATAAATTAAAATTGCAAGCGGGAAGTTGTGCGCTTACAGGCCAAATCCTCCTAGGCATGCAAAGCATAACATTTACTGAGTCGCACTTTCCAACTGCTAAAAGAAGATTTTTTGGTTAAGTAATATCAAAAATGACTCTTTAAGTCTAGTATCCTTCTGTGGTATATTTGAAAGGTTTTCACATTTCATCTCGTTTTAATTTATCCACTAAATGAGACAAAAATTATAAGTATAAGATTCTCCTTGTAATTACTTTTTGTGGAGCAGAAATGACACTCAATTGTGAGATAGAGATAGACATATCTCCCTAGTCCAGAGCTCACCAGCACTCACCCGTCTCTTTATGCACGAATCTTCACAGTTTTTGGAATATTTTTTCTTAAAAACTAAACTTCAACAGTTTGTGTCCACAACAGATCTTCCAATCGGCAGAAACATAACAATCAAATATTGAGGAGATAATCCTAGAGAATACCTGCAGGGAAAAACTTGCGAGAGAGCCTCGGGGCTTGGTACTCCTCACATCTGCCAACAATTATGCTACACAACAAGGCTTCTATTCAAGACACCCACGCACTGACGCTGAGCCGAGCACTAAAGGGAGGCGGATAGGCCGGAACTCGGAAAGAAGAACAAGCAACTTCTCTGAGATTCACCGAGGCATAAGAGTTCCGACGTACTTCCTAAGTGACTATCGTTGCACAATCCATGCACCACACTTCAGTTTGCCAAACAATCTTAATATTACAATAACATTAAACTCTACTAATAAAGGTCCCAATTTCGCATAAACTGATATCCTGTTTCTCAACACGTTGATCGTACCTTTCATCATGGAGTGACTGAATGTGAATTGCCTCGCATGTCACTGGTGACCGTCCCTAATTGATCTTCCTCGTAAATCGACTGCCTTCAGCAGATATGAGAAAGAATGCAATGATTCATCGCTCTTGATCTTCCGTGCTTTAAGAATCTTGCAGATGAGTCATCTTTTTTGACTTCATCTAGATAGGTCTCGATACTCTTTTGTCCTTTCCAACGCACTGGAGTACTTCAATCAACTAGTGAAGTTCAATCTCATATATCTTGGAAAAGATCCAATCAGGACAAAAATATACAGAGATGGATGTCAATGGGGGGTTCCGGGAGAAGGCAGGCTCCACGTAGTCTCCGTCCAGTAGGCTTTAACTGAAGCATTGATGATGTAAAGATCTAAAGATCATCATCAGCATCGAAGCTAAGGTATTTTAATTACATTAGTCACGGAATGATATTATACTTTAAACACAACAGGTCAAGTCACATATGCAGAATTTTTTTAGATCATCCTTTCAAAATTTAGGAGTGAAACTCCAGGTGTACAGAAACTGTATAGGGTTGCGGGAGTGACTGCAAATTTGTCTTTTCTAAGTGATGTTGGGTCTGACAATCCGGTGCGACCAGAGCGATACGCCTGGGTGTCCAATTGCTCACATGAGCAGATTCTCAACAAGAGTCTGGATTTGCTGTCTTCTCTCCAGTCCCATAACCAGGATGTCATTGCTTCTGTGGTCATCTGACTTATCTAGTCTAATCCAATTGCGTAAAAACACTCACGAAAATGTCTGTAAGAACTAACAGAATCCCAGAGGACCAGTGATTCTTTTGACCGTGGAGGTATCCGGCATCTTGAGGTTTAAACTATCCCAAGGATCACCGCTCACATCTCGTCTCTCATACATTAACACTTGGACTAGTCCCTCTTGTAGGTTGAGAAAAGCAAAGACCGCAACTGGGAATTTAAACTCCCATTTTCTTGCACTCATGATTATTCGAGAGCACCATCGCTCAGAAATTTCATGAACCATAACGCATTCAGTTGGACCAGGCCCGGGGTTTGTACCGATTACTCAAAGACAGAGATAACTTTTAACTCATCCAACGCGCGCAGTCAAGTGACTCTAAAGACATTTATTATTTAAAAATGAGAGCAGTGTAGGTAGTTCATCGTCAGTGCGGGCGCGGTCTACGATTGCATCCGTCCCTTTATTTTTTATACTGCGAAGAACGTTCGACCTCAACAGATATACGTATACACTGAATTCTCCTTTTACAATCAGCAAATCTGAGAATTCAATTTCCTTGCAAAATTTTTCAACATACGCAATATGATTATCTACAAGTCAGCGAGATGACGACGCACACTCGAACAGACTTCCGATCCCTCGCATGTGTCGTTCTTCTAGGCTAGGAGCCTTCAAAAGGAGAAGAACGAAGAATACAAAAAACACAAGTCGATAAGATAAACCTATTTCATTTCAAATGCAAGATGTAAAAGTTTCTAATTTTAGTTTAGTTGAAGATACACATAAATTTTAAAATCTTCACATTCACGTTTCATGCGTGTTTTATACACATGTCTCAAGTCACGGTGTCATCCAAAAAGTAAAAAACATATCACAACCACACTACAGAAAATAATCATTTAATTTGATTGGTATTTTTAATAAAAACAAGAGTTATTTTTAGTTTCTGGAAACATGCAATGGGGAAATCTTGGTTTTAAAAAATTATACAATTTTTTTTTCTGACATGATACTTTGACTCTGAGACACCTGTAAATTGGCACTTCAAGTCTCGTGGAGTCATCCATCAACAAGAAACTGGCCATCAACCACAAATGACGTTTAATTGGCACTACTAGCATTTTATTTTACCAGATATCTTAAAAACCTTTTTATTACGAAAATTATACTTTGTAATATTATTATAAAAAGTACTATTGCAAAAATCTCAATGAAAAAAAAAAAGGTTATAGTGCAGAGGTGATTTCACGTGACCTTGAGACAACATGTACATGTAAAATGAGAATTGTGTGCATTGAAAATCATACGACGGCTGTGTGTCATTATCGACGAGAAGTTTCGGCAAGTTCAGTCGTCAGTTAGGCAGGTCTCCTTCCCACTCGGCGCAGAGCACTGCAACTCCGCTAGCTGGTCATCAGCTACGCAGGCTGCCCGGTGGGCTCTGAGGTGGTGTACTGGATGGTATCTCCACCAGGATTTCCTCCTGACGACGAACAGAATATCACCTGAAATTTTTTTCAAATATAAGTCACTGTAACCACTCAACGAGAAATCAGTTCTCTATTCAAAGCACCGATGCCCGTCATCAAATGAACTGTTGAAATTGTCTTTCAGAACTTATTATGGTACAAATATTACTAGCCCCAAAATGAGCAGTGTGAAGCTGCAGGGGTTCGGGTGTCAGATTGCTTATAATTAATTTTTTTAGAAAATCAATATTTGACTGAGAGTACTTGATGGAATTTAAATAATAAGTAAAATATTGAGTGATTTTTCCACATATAGATTTTTATTGGTGACTGGTTTCGCTAACCTTTCACTTATCAAACCTGGCATTATCAAACATATTTAGTTTGATAATGCCAACATGAAAGGTTGGCGAAACCGGTAAGCAATAAAAATTCATATGTGGAAAAATCACTCAAGTATTTTATTTATTTAAAATATATTTTTTTTTTTAAATTAACTGCTCGACATATAAGTGACGATATGTTATTACCTGTCCCTCATTGGAGGCCATCATGTACTGCTGCTGCTGCTTCAAATGCTGATCTTGCAGAGGATCTGTCACTGAAAGGAATGAGAGATTACATTATTCCAAAGGAATTGGTAAAGGCAGTGAAATAAGGTCTAGTTATTTACAAATTCAAATCTACACCGATAGATGTATCTGTGCTAATGACTTCAACATGTCTTTAATTTCACTCTTTGCACTCGAGTGGTGCCTCTTAGGCATCACAGGATGTGATCCGACAACTCGAACAGTGCCTCTTAATCATCACTGGGATCGATGCAGTAAATCGAGCGATAACAATATTTATTTAGGTTTGGCCTAATGAATATTGCTTTACGAGTCTATTCCTTGCCCTTCGTGTGTAATCTCATGAGGTGTAGAGTGATACAATCAATGTACTTTAAAATAGCTACAGAGATGTCTTATCTCAAAAATGCGTGGAAAAAAAGTATGGAATACGATTAAATAGGAAGCTCCATGTTGTTCCAATTGGAAGTAAAAAGGATTGCATGGTTTTTTCTCAATGAACCAAGCCTGGCAAAAGGCAGCAAACTATGTACTACTGTGACGCTTACCCCGACAAGCCAAGAATGCATCTTGGAGATTGTTTTATAAAATATCATACGAAGGAAAAATATAGAATAAATGACAATTTAACAAATGTCCTTCTTTGAACTATGAAGATATGTTAAATGTTAAAATATACAAGTCAAAAGTGTTACATTGTGTCTGAAATCATTTTAAGTAAGCTGTAAAAATCTCATTAAATAAATGGGAGCAGCTTACTCCTCTTGAGTTGCTGGTTAGCTCTTACGAAAAGGGCCTCGAGTACAAAGGGCTAACATATTTTAATATTTATTTATAATGTACATATTTATAAGATCAAATTTTGGGCCAAAATGAGCTGACAGTGGTCGACTGTCAGCCATTATTTAATATAGAATCGTGTCATATAAAGTATGTAAATATGGAGATAGACAAATCAACTACCAAAACCCTCTGCTAGTAGGTGCACCGAGAGACACCAACCCAACATATCGTCTCTAAAAACACTTCGGGTCTACAGAGCCTAGTTTTGTTTGGTTCCGATTATTATTATTATTATCCGATTCTGGATACTATCGTGATACTCACCGGCATTGGCTTGTGAAGGAGAAGTGGCTCTAGTCTCTAACTCGCAGCCAAACAGGCAGTGGTGCACCGTCCAACGAGGCTCAAAGGGAATGTGTGTCTTCACCTGAAACCGCCAAATTGAGATTCTTGATGAAATACAAAGAAAACATTAATGTCGCAATAAGTATAAAACAATCATAAGTTTGCATAAGCAGTGAAAGTCACATAATCATTTGAAAAAGGGAGACAGAGTACCACATCTAGATCCAGAAAAATATTTTAATTTATTTTTAAGAATTGTTGTCAAGAAAGAAATAAAATTCAGTTTCTTGCAAAAAAATCTTGGGACACTTTTCAAACGTTGGTGTGTAGAGTGCTGACCTTGAGCTCAGTGGTGAGCATGAGGATGTGGCGGCAGGGCAGACGGAATACTGTGCTAAAGAGACAGGAGCACTCCTGCGTAGAGGTGCCGTACTTTTTGATAGACCCGCTGGCGTCCTTATTGCTGGAACAAATATTAATTTCAGTCAGCGACAAGGGATATTATATTAATTATGAGCACAAGAAGTCCAACAAGAGAAAGCATTCAGAGGGAGCTGCGCTTGTGTGCAACTGTCATACAGCTTTAGTGATTTCCGGACAAAGCAACATATCGCATTATCGCTTATCGGTTAGAACTGCTCGCCTATTGTCTCTTCCTATTATAACACTGAAGCACGGTTTTACTCTTACGGTAATAAAAAAGCACCCGTGCATTTCTGATATCAAAATGTGATAGATAAACTGTCGGATCGTTAAAAATACAGAAATAGTGTGATAGTCCAAAGATACCTGGACTGGTGCTCCTGATTGAGGGCCCTTTGAGCCAGCGTGGTCTGCTGATGGATGAGGAAGTAGGCATACTGGGTGATGGTGTCCGTAGGAGACTGCTTGGAGTTTATGGTATCCTGAAAAGCCCCAATAAATCAAACCCACGGTTAGCACTGGTGTACAATGAGTTCTAAGACAAACAAGCATTTTTATTGATTGCATATAAATTAAAAATAGAGAATTTTTCTCATTGTTTCATGTGTGAATTTATTACTTAAAATCATATTGTAAAAAAATGGATTTTTAAATTGCAATGCTCAATTGTTTATATAGGTTGGACACCCCTGATATAAAAGATTCGTAATACTAAAAAATATGAATATTGATTCAAAATAAATTTTGAAGTTATTGTTAATAGGTCAGATATTTTCAACTTACAAGGAATTTTTTTGAATTATCAGATAATGACTTTTAACGCTATTACTAACAAAGACCAAACTTGTGACCTCCTATCAGATTTCAAGTCACTCGTCTCAAGGCATCAGTCTTTTAATCTCAAGATGGGCCTGACTCATTCAGAAATAGTCATGGCAGTTAAGTACATAAACAGATCTGCTGCTTTACGACTAAAAGCAGTCAGGCGTAATTTAAATTTTCATTGAATGTTTTGACAGCAAGAGGAAAGCCTCGAATACCTGCAGACGGCTGAGGGCATAGGCTTGTCGCCCGTCTTCAGCCGTGCGGACGACCTCAAAAAAGAAGCTCACAAACTCCTCGGGCTGTAGACCAGGGGCCGCCATCAGCGGCTCAAACTTCTCCACCATACGCTCCAGACCCTGCAAACATGCACTAATATATCAAACAATAAATATTGTTAACTCAAAGTGACTAAATAGCTCAGGAGTTTGTGGTTAATATATTGTACCCAAAGTCACTGGCAAGCAGTATCGGAGGCCCATCTCACCGATGACTTCCTTAATTTTTTTATTCTTAAAAAAACTGTGAATTCATTTTTCTTTTTCCATTAAATAATTATTTATGTAATAATTTTGAGTGAGTGAGTGAGTGAGTGAGTGAGTGAGTGAGTGAGTGAGTGAGTGAGTGAGTGAGTGAGTGAGTGAGTGAGTGAGTGAGTGAGTGAGTGAGTGAGTGAGTGAGTGAGTGAGTGAGTGAGTGTGTGTGTGTGTGTGTGTGTGTGTGTGTGTGTGTGTGTGTGTGTGTGTGAGTGCGTGAGTCTGACTTACTTTGTGTAGCACATTAGTGAAGTTGTCACCTTCGAGCAGACGCGGCAGTCGGTTAAGGACGTGGCCTCCCAGACGACGGATCTGAAATAGGACATTCCCTTAGATCAATTACAAACACTAGTTCTATTTGCAGTCGGAGAGCAAGATGCGGAAACTCTTAACTAGCCAGTCCCCTGAAGCGAAAAGCTTATTAAATTCCATCACAATGTTATTCCTCACATTGCATATACATATATTTATCATTCTTGAATGAAGCGGGAAAAGACTCACCACTTTAGAAGCGTCAGGCTCATGACCCTTGACTAGCGCCTCCACGTAAGAGCGTAGTGGGGCCAGCGGCGCGGGTGGTGAGGCCTGCTGAGCGGCCCAGCGAGTGGCCTGGAAGATGTTGCAGCACACGTGCGCCCCTGGGAAGCACCACTTGATCGCCTGAAATAGAAATGACCATCACTGTAATACACGGTCAATAGAGTCGCCACGCTATGATTGGCAAGAAGTTTGGGTTCCAAACTCACCTGCGTCTTAAAATAAATGATTTAAATTTTTTCTCATTATTTGTGTCAACTAATTACCTTAAAATATATCATTAATATGTTGATCTTTCTAATGGCAGCCTTAGAAATAGTTTTGTAGAAATAGTAAGTTGACACTAGTGGACTCTCTACCAGATTTAATGATGAGATTAACTGCCAATTTCTAAGTGATGTAACTTATTTTAGATTTTTTATATTACCCTTTTAAATGAGAGATAACCCCAACAAAGATAATCAATAAGATTTATGTTACAAACCCTGCACTGCGAGAATCGAGGGCCTGCAAGCGGAAGAAAGGTAGGAGACCAGGCAATTTGAAGGGGTTAGAGCAGTCATGTCAAAGATACGGCCCGCGATCGCAATGTGTCACAGAAAGAAGAATCATGTATTTTAGAGCTTTTAGACTTATTTTATTTGAATCTGGCTCGCCTACACATACTAAATTTAATATATGGCCCTCTGCAAAATTGAGTTTGACACCTCTGGGTTAGAGAAAGCTGCAGCCATATCTCAGTAGAGAAGAGCTGGGAGTGAGCGAATCAAAGGCAATTGCTGCTGCATCTGGTTTGGCACTTGATTTTGTGCATTCAGGGAAATTGCTGAAAACCTGTGGCAAAATGGTTTTTTGTCTCATAATTGAGCCTGATGCCACGTAGCCGGTGAGCTTCTGTACGAAATGCCAGACCTCGAAGGCTTCTTTCACTCATAGCTGACAGGTTTACCCTGAAGCACCGGTGGCAGAGTCGGTAGAGGAGTAGCCAACTGACCTCAGTGTGGTGTCCGGGGTCGGCGAGGACGCAGCGCACTTGTCTCCAGGCGGGGTTGCAGGATTTGAAGGTCTCGAGCAGCCATCGCACGTTGTCTCCAAGTGTAGAGATACCTATAGAACATAATAACAATAAAAAATAAACTCATTTGATATGACCCTTAAAATGTTTATGGTACATGTTACAACACCCGAGTACCACCTGAATTCTAAGCAGTTTGCATCTTGACTATTAAAAAATGTTGGCAAGTCATCAAATATTAGTAAAGATGCATCTGTTGCACATACATATACAACAGTTCAAATTCTCATCCAGTTGCGGGGCCACGATGATCGACAGGATTGCCACCTGGGTTAACCCACTCAAACCCAGGTTGCACTGTGATGGGGGGTCGGGCTAACGGCAGATAATGAACCATAGTGAGAGAGCTGTATTCTCACTTTGGAACTGTATATTTTTATTTTTTCCACAAGTGAGAGAAGTCCAAGCTAAGACAATTTAAGAACATGAAATTTGTAAGTTTACATTTATGTTACTTATTTGATGTAAAAATCTCTACCTGCGCTGACAATGACTGACTTCCCATTTCCATCTTCGGCAAGAATGAGAGACAGCGTCTGACGTACGTGCTCGTTGGAACCGGATACCTCGCTGCGGAACTCTATGCCTGCAGTGCAAATGAAATAATAAATAATGGATAAACTTAATTCATGGTACACTTATGAGCCATATCAATAAATATCACCGAACAAATAATAAATTCGCATATATCCCTTACGGATTTATTATATTTCTAATTTGCCAAAGTTTTTGATATTTTTCTACATAGTCTAAGTTTACCTGTCTCAATGCAGAGGAATTGGGGCACAGAGTTGAAGGCCAGCTGCATGGCGGGGGTGGTCAGGTACACGCAGCGCAGGACACCGTTCACTGAGTGCAACAGCTTCACGCCCGCATCTGAGAAGCAACGCCAGCTAGACACTTGTTGTTCTGACAGTTTACCTCAAAAGTGACATTTGTACAATTAACAGTACATACGCGATTCCAGCTTACATTTAAAAATGTTTTTTTTTTTATTAACACATTGTGATCGGGTGATTTTTTTGTCACCTAGAGGCTGAGATCGGGGGTTTTTTTGATATATACGTCTCAAATTACAGTTTCTGTAAAATAGCCATATCTTTCGAACTATTGGGTATTTTTCAAAAAAACTTTTAGTGTCTTAATCTAAAATAATTGCTTTATTTATTTATTATACATACATGTTTTGTACACAAAATTACTATACAATAAATGAAATGGAAAGCGAAAAACACTCTTTTACGATCAAAATTACATTATTATAAAAAATCACAATATTTTTGAAATTTTTTATTAGATCTAATCAGAAACAAAACAACCTAATAATGCGTCAACGCGATAGCGTACAAAACACAGTCTCTGTATATTTAGTTTGCAGTAATAACTATTGTGTTCTGTTGTGTATAGTTTACCGTTATTTTTTATGACCATGGTTTCAAATACTTCGATATTTGTTTGTGTCGTTAGGTGGTCTAATGTTTGTAAACAGCTGGCAAAAGATACGGCACCGGTACCTGCTCGGATAAAGCGAGCGTTCATCCGTTTCCCGTATACCACCGCCAGTCTATGCAGAACGCATAAATGCGTCTCCCGGCCTCTAGCGCCAGGCAGCGAGGAACGCATTTATGCGTCTCCCGATCACAATGTGTTAATTATCATATACGATAAAGATTTCATATTTCTTAAAATTTTAAGATTTCTTCTCTATAATGAAGCCACCTCATCTTTACAAAGCACTGTTGGGTGAGAGGGGTAGTTCAAGCACCTCGCTCCACCGAATGACTGAATTGCCATTGAAACCGAATAAGGGGTTTGCATTTACTTTGTAAAACTGTATGTTTATTTTGATACCCTGGTCAACAACACAAAGGAGTGACAGCAGCAAACACAAATACAAAATTATGACTTTCAATTTACAGAACATCTAATATCAAATAACACCTCTGTTGTCAGAAGTCAACTGACCTACCTCACTTCATTTTGAAGGTCATGGACCCAACTCAAAATACTAGAACAATCTGTTAACTAGGTCGCCGGTCATAAATTATCATGACTTCCTGGCCATTTAGCTATTCATATACTAGAACAACTAGATTTAATCAAACCTGATAATACTCAAATTTTTACTTGCCTAAAAATTCTGACCATCAGACAGCAACATTTCAAAGTTATTATTACAATAGATAAAGTTTTTTGGTGTGACAGAAACTTAAAGTCTTTTAAAAAATAGTTAAGCATTACAAATACAGTTGGGGGGTGACTTAAGATGTATACCAGGTACCCGTTGGCAATTAATCGAAATGACGTATAACATAACAAAGGATCTCACCATGGTCTAGCTGCAGCTTCCGCACCACATAGTCGTACCTGGAGTTCAGCCAGCGAGCTGACACCTCGCTCATGGTGTCTTGCGCATTGCTGGAAAAGTCCATCGTTCAAAATCAGTGTGCATTCACATAGTTGTGCATTTCAATAACAATGATATTTAAAAATAACTGGAAGAGAAGCTAAAGGCTCCGCTGTCGTGGTAGTTTCTGAAAATCAGGGGAAAATGTGTATTTATACAGCTATAAGCTTGGAATGAGAATATCTCTTGTAAACCCAAGATGCGCCATCTCCATGGTGAATATATTTTAACATTTAACAATACAATTTGAGTAGCGGCGAATAGGTTTCAAAGTAAAGACTGACTCTTGCTCCACGTGATCCTGGTTCTCGTCCACAATCTGCACAATCTCGTACTCTTGCTGCTGCTGTTGCTGGGGTCGCCTCTCCACATCATAGCAGTCTTGTTCAGTCTCTTCTACCTGCAAGCCGAAATTGAGTGTTTAAGGACAAACCAAATGCTACTAAACTTCACTTAACCTCACTAGATTAATGTATACTGTATATATTTTCTTGACCAAAGGCGTGCGATGAATTTTGAGATAGCTAATCTACATATATTTAAAATTTCCCAGTTTATAGCATTATAAAAAAAAAAGCAAAAGCACAAAAATTGGAACATATTCACTACTAAGTATTTTGTATTTGTATCTTATACGTATTTAATGTACTCTTATACTTATTCAGTCCTCAGAATCATTTAATGTTTCAACACATGTGAGCATGTTCATTGGAAACAATATGGCTGTTTCTTTTTACTGTTGTATTTCTACATGTGTTCTTCTCAATGTACTGAAACAATCATTTCATCTCAGTATTAAGTGAGATTCTTTTACAAAAACATGTCTTTTGGTAGAGTTCATCTACATCCAAATGTATTCCAAAAAGAAAGAAAATGCTACAGAAGCATGTTGAAGATGCTTTTTCCATCAGAACACGTAGGAAATAGTTTGAAAAAAATTATTCAAACGACTTTGACTTTAAATACAGGTCACACATTTGGATATCACTTCTGATAGTGCAATTATGAACCATTATCAAGTAAGATCTTTTTTTTTACATCAGAGATTGAGGAAAACCTTCCAGGTTCCAGAAAACCTGAACAATTCCAGCTCAGCTCAGAAATTAAAAGTTGACAAATTAATAAATCAAATGAAGCACTCAAAGAAAAGACAAATAATCAATAGAAACCAAATCACTGACAGGGGAATCATTTTAATGAAATGAAATCCACAGATTAACATTACTTTGGGAAGAAAAAGTAATAATGAAAATGGTACCATTTAGTCAATACACCTATCCCCCGATTAACATGGTACTTTATTAGCACAATTTCACTTCTGCAGTAATTTATTACTTTAATTACTTAAACAACCGTCTTCCTTGCGTGTATAAAGTTCAGGATTGCTGAGTGATGTAAGCTTTCAAAAAACTAATTGAGAATATTCTCAGATAATGGAGATAGCGCTTACAACGGGAAGAGAAGGTTTCGAGGATTTTGCTGAGGCAGATACTGTAGAACTAATGGCGGACAAAGAACTAGATGAGGATGATTTAGTTAACATGGTTAATGAAACAAATTATTGTAACAGTGATCCTAATGAAGAGAAGTCTGAACCAAAAAGGCGTCACAACAAAAGGACTTGAATTAGGGCGAAAATTGGATAGTCATTTTCTACAAAATGACCCAAATATTTAATGAGCTCTCCTGTTTTGGGGACTGAGTTTGATAATGCCACCGTGAAATCTCAAAAATATTGAATACCTAAAATTTTAATGTTATTTTTATACTGTAAAGATACTTCATCGGTAAACATTTTATAACTGGAGTGAAACTCATGGCTGGACCCTGCACTCATTAACTTAAAGGTTCTGAAAGCTGACAACACTTTTTAACGGGGCAGCAGAGAAACAAAAACAGAACAAAACATAATCATCTTTGATTTGTCAGTTTATAAAAAGTGTCATTATATTTTATACACACATTCTGACTACACTAAAACTTTTCATTTGACTTTTTCTTTTAGGTGGAACATTGTAATGACCCGATTAACAGTAAATTAAATGGTCATCTAACGTCAATTTATAAGCAAAATAAATTTTAAAGAATAACATTGCATACCTCCACTGCAGCATTCACAAACTGCTGCTCCTCTTGTCCATCGTCCTTGACATCGTATATAGTCTCAGCCATTACGATTCTGCCAGAAGAATCCATGACGAGATTTCCACCAAAAGCAAAGTTTCCAGAATTGCTCCCTTGCTCGTATACGATGACCGTATTGGGGCCCAGATGCACTGGTTCTCCTTTGACGCTCAAAAAGACAGGTTGCTCATATCCACCGTCCATTTGCCCCGTATGCAGTATCTGTTGGCTAAACTCCACAGCTTGAGGAGCTATGACTTCAGCTTTCTGCTGCTGCGGCGCCTTGGCCTCCTCACTCTTCCCTTTCGCGAGTCCCTTGGTTTTTTTCACGTCCATCTCGACAGGATTTTCACTGCCGTTCTTACGCTTCACCGCCGGCTTCTTCTGCTTCTTTTTATCCATTTCAGATACCTGGATCCTTGGAGAAAAGTTTCACCTTAAAATTGACGACATAACTTTGGCAATTTCTAAAATACTCTCAGAATCGTGAATCACTCACTACGCTAGGATAGCAATGTAAACAAACACATTTCACAGAGCGCGAAGGGTCTCGTGGTGAGTTGATGGATTACGCGACATCTTAGAATTATTTATCGCAGATTAATTTTCATCTCTTAATTGTAGCATAAATCTATAGCGAGAATATTATAAGAGATTGAAATCTGTAGCATTCACGATCTCGTACAATGCACTCCCGTCAGATCGGCCATTTTTGCATTGTGTCTTTTTATTTGATTGCGCAATGGCATGTGCGCAGGACAATGGCAACAATTCGACAAAACCTAATGGAAGTCACGAAATGTTTTCTTACCATTTATACCCTTCAAACTCGTTACCTTTCCGATAACTTTTAAATTCTCAAATATTTTAATATTTTATTAAATTTAAAAAATTATTAAAAATATTTTTTTAACAGTGGCAACATCTTCAGCACAGCCGGAATGCGACAAGTTCAGAGTAGTTGTGCGGATTGTTCGAACATTGTCGGGATAAATTACTCAAAATGGTTTGTAATCCGAAATTATTTCAATAATCCTTTCAAAAGGATTCATCATTTTTAATTGATGATTATATCTTCATAGTTTTATAATAACAATCATTATATTTTTAATGCAAGCACCACAATCTATTTAGTTACCGCTAAACAAAACATTTGTTTTTGTTAGAAATTGTGTTATTATTTAATTAAACGTACGTTAGACAATTCTCGGTATTTTATATTCGGTTACAGAATTTTTTTGAGTCTAAAATGTGTGACATTTTTGATACTCACAAAATATATATTTCCTTCTCGAATCTTCTGTCACCTGACTGGGCGACATAACCTCACCCATGTTTGTGTGGGTGAGGATGCAAATGGGTTTAAAATACAAATTAAATCAATGAAAATCATGAATTACATTTTCACTAAGAATATTTAATAATTTCTACGACTGATAAATGTTAAATTGTTGCCTAAATAAATTCCGCATTGATGACTTTGATTTGTGAATTAGTCATAATTTTTCTTGCATTTATATTTCTTAAACAATCTGAAATGAAATCGTTGACGCTGGCGTTCTTGTTCGTTGTGGATGACACGGACCCTTCCATATCGTTGATAAATTATATAAGAAATGAGCATTTTCTTCACAGAGAACCTCTAGCATAGACTTGCTATGATTTAAATGACGATCTTCTGACCCTGATTTATAAAATCATTACGATTTTACAATATTCAGAAGTCTTTTACCTCATCCAGTTAGTGTATTTTCCGTTATTATGGGAAATATAATTTCAGAAATAAAGCTGTTGTCAAAAGTCACTAAATTATTTAAACAATCTTTTACATCATCCAGTTTCTCTTTTCCAAAGAGAGATATATGGAGCTCAGCTGCCCTGACAGACATGTCATAAAAATCAGAGACCGAGCCTCGAGATGACTAGAGTCCAGGGGTTTACAACCTTTAGGACGTGTTCCAAAGATCCTTTTATACAATTTAAATACTCACATTTAAGCCTGTGTAATTAAATTACTCTACTGATTGTGTTTTGTTTGGACATTGCAGCAGCCCCAGATTGTTGTTCTACGTGAGGGCACAGACACCTCCCAGGGGAAGCCGCAGCTCCTCTCCAACATCAATGCCTGCCAGCTCGTTGTGGACTCTGTGAGAACACTTATCACATTTACCAAAATTTAGTATCAAATAATAAATAGTAAAATCCTTATAAATCCCCTACTAATAAAAATAACTTTTTCAACACATAACATGTAATTTGTGTATGAAGATTCTGTTGTATTATTTATATTTTAAACTATTTACTTTTTACATTATCTCAATCTAAAAAATAAGTATTCAATATTTTTGACAAGAGTATTTTTAATTCCATTGTAATATGTTAAATATTAAAAATAAGTATTTTTATAACGCATTCTATTTAGTTGTTAGCCTTTCTACTGACAATAACTTTAAGTGTCTTTAAGAAAGTAACTCAAATCCAATTAACAATCTTTAGGTGTCAATTGAGGTTATGCAGTATAAAGTTTACCATCAAAAACATTTTTTTGTTGAGCTTTGTCTACTTGCCATCTGATTAAGCCTATTTGTCATTTATGGCAGTTATTAATTGACAGCTTAGCATCCAGAAAATTTGTCACATGAATAATCACGACCAACTTTTGCAACAAAGCTCTAATTTTGATAATAAAATAAAAACAATTGCAAAAGCTTGGTGAGAATTTTTTTGAAAAAAATTGAATTTGAAAAAATGAATTTGCTTGAAAAAAATTTTTTTTTTACCTCGAAATTATCTCTGATTACAGGTTCGCACCACTCTGGGCCCTCGCGGCATGGACAAACTGATTGTGGACGGGTCGGGGAAGGCCAACATCTCCAACGACGGTGCCACTATCCTGCGGCTGCTGGACATCGTCCACCCCGCTGCCAAGACGCTCGTCGACATAGCCCGCTCCCAGGATGCAGAGGTAACCGTGCAATTAATCTAGGGGTGCCCTGAGCTGAACACACCTGGCGCTTTAAAATACATTTTATCCATAACCATAAGTGTGTAACTGATGTATCCATGTCGGTTAAAAATTTATTGATATGAAACTTTTGTGAATTTTATGACAAGAGTGTATCATTTTTGCCTCGTTAAGGCTATTCTCGCTTTCAATATTTATTTTTTTAAATACGACATCCATTTGTTATAAAAAATAGTCCTACAAGTGAAAGGGAGATGCTCTTATGTTGTTTTACAGGGTCTATGTAATTAAAAAGAATATTTCTCTAACATATTTGACATTTTATCACATCTTGGCACACTCTGACAGAAGGCAGGGGCGCAAATCAACATGTTTTATTTATAACGTGTTATATGCTGGCCATGCATATGTGTATATCACTGGGGATGACAAGTTTTGGATAGAAAGTATTTTAGATAAATTCACTAGATTTTATATGGATTGATGGATGGCACGCGATGAGAAGCAGGCCATTGCAGGTCTAGGGCGGCGCTAGGCCCCGGAAGTCATTTTATTATTTGTCAGAATTACCGCTGTACACTACCGCCTCCTGGCGACCGATTTCTCTGAACGCCCTCACCTTTTATTTGAACAATAATTTTAGAAACTCCCCTCTGCTTGCATATATCTGAGTGTTTCTATGTTTCATTGATCTCAATCTGCCGTTTAAAGTATACATTTTAATGAATTAGGTGGGAGACGGCACGACAACAGTGGTGGTACTGGCCGGAGAGCTGCTGCAGCGGCTTCGCCCTTTCGTGGAGGATGGCGTGCACCCTCGGGTCATTATCCGCGCCGTGCAAGTGGCCGCGCAACTGCTCACGGCGCGCTTGCGCGAGCTCGCTGTCAAGGTGGACTGTTCTGACCGCACTGTGCTAGAGAAGTGCGCCAATACCGCCCTCAGCAGCAAACTGGTTAACCAGCAGAAGGCCTTCTTTGCTCGCATGGCTGTCGACGCAGTCATGTCGCTTGACGGTCTTCTGCCACTAGATATGATAGGTGTCAAGAAAGTGCCTGGGGGAGCGCTTGAAGAATCTTTTCTCGTCCAAGGTGTGATATGCCTTTCCTCTAATTATTTACGAAAAATCATAAGTAAACTAAACTGGCTTGCGGAGTAGTCACAACTGAGCCGTCATCAACTTTTACTTGCAGAAAATAGCTCTCTAGTATCAATATATAAACCAATTACATTTAAATATGCCTAAAAATCTAAACAAATCAATATGGCTAACTACCAAGAATCCAGTTTTGGTGCAGTCATTGCTGCCCAAGAGCTTTGTTGTCTTGTAAATAAAATTTGATGCTTACATTTAGTTTACAAAAAGGTTCATTTGTTCACACATTATTTCACTTCCAGGCGTGGCCTTCAAAAAGACATTCTCATACGCCGGGTTCGAGATGCAACCGAAGAGTTACACCAACTGTAAGATTGCCCTCCTAAACATCGAGTTGGAACTCAAGGCCGAGAGGGACAATGCGGAGGTAAATTGGGAAAATTTCAATTTTTTTTATTATTTAAACATTGTCACCTTATAGGGAAGTCCTTTATATAAGTTTTTATATAAAAGATCTTTAACTCTGCAAGCAGGAAACACAGGCAGCGCATCCGAGTGCCAACAGCTGGTCTTTAATTATATAAATGTAATTTATAGACACTTACAATTCCATTCATTCGGAGCTCTAAGGAGACACCTTAACTAATATAATATGATTGAGGATTATGCAGACCCCATTGAGAGTAAGATCAGAAGACTGTGTGATAAATCCTAGTGCGCAAGCAATCAAAAGCAATTAATACTGTATTCGGCTTTGTAATCAATTCAATTAATTCACGTGTATTTGAAGCTAGGAATTTCTGGTCATAAAGCAAGAGTGCCAAGCGCTTGACCATGAGGTTATCTTAGGTTTTTTTTTATACGTATGTAAATAAATTTTTAAAAAGATTAACATTTGAACAAGATATGAATTTAAATTTGCAGTGTAATTATTGTTTAAAAAAATTTTTTCAAACCTATAAACTATAGTAAAAATTGTTTTCAGTCATAAATATAGGGAAACCACGAGTGATATACTCCACGATCACACATCAAGAATTATGTAAATTATTGTTCAGGTACGCGTGGAGAACGTGTCAGAGTACCAGAAGGTGGTAGATGCGGAGTGGACCATCCTGTACGAGAAGCTGCGCCTCATCCACGAGTCTGGAGCCTCGGTGGTGCTGAGCAAGTTGCCCATCGGTGATGTTGCTACGCAATACTTCGCCGACAGGTATACTACCTTCACACTTAAGACAACAACACATCATGCCTGTCGTTATCTGAGGGCACAGTTGACTTATGCAATTACTATTTTAAATAAAATACTTTTGTGATTTTTCCACATGTTAATTTTTATTGGTGACCGGTTTTGCCAATCTTTCACGTTGGCATTATCAAACTGAGTCACACTAGAAAACATCATTTTAGCTGTTAAGTAAACAAACGTGCAATATTTTAAAAGGCTTGTTAAATAAATGCAAGGGAATGTGCCATGTCCATAAAGGGGGAAGACTTTCTACCTATGATTACTCAACAACCAAAAAATTCAGGGTATCCCTCGTGATTAAACAATTAGAAATTTTATAATTGTACTTTTTACTATTTAATATTTATTAATTTACAAAAAGTAAGTTTTTTTTACCAGATCTTTTGATTAGAATCAATGTAATAGATACTTGTGCAGGAACCAATAATCACAGAAAACTAGTTGAAAAGTTTTTTGTACTAATGCTTATATTGTGTCACTTTTAGGGACATGTTCTGCGCAGGCAGGGTCTCTGAGGAGGATCTGAAACGCACACAGCGTGCGTGCGGCGGTGCCATTGCGGCTAGTGCACGTGATCTTGGAGCCTCCAGCCTCGGCTCCGCTGCCAACTTTGAAGAGAAGCAGGTTGGCGCTGATCGCTTTAACATCTTCACTGGTAAGAAACTACAAAATTATTTAATATATTTGCGGTTATTGAACACTTATGTAAGAAGATTTGTTGATAAAAAGTCAATCTGTTAACAATAAACTACCAATAACGTTTGTCAAACAAGTATTAATGAAATAAAATGGCAAATTGGGCTTTCTTGTTGCTCATTCTTTCAATTGCTATTAGCGAGTAGGGCGGTGCTACCTCATGTAAGGCACACGAAAGAGATTTGTTACGAGAGAGAAATCTGTGTATGCTTTACGTTTAAAAAATACTGCTTGTTTTAAGGAAAGTTTCACTTTGTTCTGTGTCCGTGTTCATCCCATAAACTGTCATGGGATTTGTTTTAATGAACCAGGTTAGCGGGGTCCGGTAGAGTGCTGAAGCAGATTCAAACAAAGCTTAATTAATTCAGAAGGTCCTGAGGTGGCGCATCAGCCATATATGATTTTAAGCAGTAGAGCTGCGTGCATAGATTTGAAATTCACTGAACAATTTCCCTTCTGTCTCTGTAAGATTATTTTATTATTCCAGGTTGCCCAAATGCTCGTACTTGCACTCTAGTTCTGCGAGGAGGAGCCGAACAGTTCCTAGAGGAGACGGAACGATCCTTGCATGACGCCATCATGATTGTGCGCCGAGCCATTCAGAATGACTCTGTTGTCGCAGGTAATAATCAGGTCCTATCTTTGGAATATTCTTACAAGCTTTGATAGATTTCATTACCTGTCCATGTAATTTAAACAAAATCTAAATATGAATGATAAACATTGTGATGGTACGATTCAAAATCATAATTTCATAATGTTCACAAGCCCAACTCTAAACCCCTCCGGCAATCGCATGTGATTCATTCAAGCAAATAAAAACTTGCTCCAATTTAAAATAATACAAATATATATTCTGTTGTTTCAGGTGGAGGTGCCATTGAAATGGAACTGTCCAAGGGTCTGCGAGAGTATTCACGATCAGTGGCTGGTAAGCAGCAGCTGCTAGTGGCGGCTGTGGCACGAGCACTTGAGGCCGTCCCGCGCCAGCTGTGCGACAACGCTGGTCTGGATGCCACCAACCTGCTCAATAAGCTGCGTCAAAGGCACCACCAAGAAGGTGCGCCATTCATGCACACCGATTGCTCTTATGATGAGCGTTTCAAAGAAAGCAAACTTCCTCCAAGTAGCAGCTTCATTCAACTGTTACAAAGAAACAAGGCGTTGCATTTTTTATTATTTTATTATAACTATGATTTTTATGACTGTTTATTATTTTTCCAAAAAAAATTAAAACAATGTTGTTTCGAAAAAATAAATCAAAATATTTATATCTTCGTTATAGTAGCAGCTAGTTTTAAAATATGAACTTTGTTTTGAAAAATATGAATTCTGCACAGGAGGTGAGCTAAAATGTTTGCCCTGCTACTGGGACGTCACATTCATAAGGTATTCATTCTGATGTTTTCTTGTCTCTTGCAGGCGGTACATGGTTCGGAGTTGACATTGAGCGGGACGACATCTCCGACAATATGAAGGAATGCGTGTGGGAGCCCGTGGCCATTAAGCTAAATGTTATCACCTCTGCTTGTGAAGCCGCGTGCCTGGTACGTTACCCTTTTTAGATTTCCACGGCATAAATCATTGCCATTGAAAATACAATAAACTAATGACATGTATTTTATGCAAAAAAAAAATGTCTCCAGATTCTTTCGGTTGACGAAACGGTGAAGAACGCCAAGGCCGGAGACGGGGGAGCACCGCAGATGCCGCAGATGGGACGAGGCATGGGCAGACCCATGATGGGCTAGACTCCTCGCTCGCGACCCCACTTCTGACACCATCTCACCTTTGGTGCTACATTACTGTTATGAATCTAGTGGAGAGGAAGGAAATGTTGCTACACCTCGATACTGTTTCGGTGGAAGAATGCTGCAATGAAATAATGTTACAATTTCATGGCATGAACACGAAATGATTTTGAATGCTTTGAAACGTTGGGAGACTAGTGCATTTTGTATGAATGAATTATAATAATTTTAAAATGACCTGTATCTCTCACTCTTGAAATTCTAACAAAACAGGCTAAAAACAATTAATACACAAATGCTGTGAAACATTATAGAGCATGACTGTGGATGGATGGTAAAATAGAACAGATGAAGTAGACTTTTCACGTAAAAACAAGTGAATGAACATTTTATTTATTTGAAGCTCGTTTGTTTTATATTCTTAATTTGGGATGTCCTCCTGTGATTGATAAGCTACGCTGAGCGGGCCATGTTTGTATCACCTCACCACCTCGCTTTCACCAGTTTACTTTTAACATTTGCTAATAAAAAATTAATAAACCATTTTCTCTTTATTTTTATGAAAAACGTCAGCCAGCCATATTCAGAACCTGGGTCTTGCAAGCAATAGTTTATGATGATTACAAATGCTAAGTCCAGTTTACGTTAATAACAAATGCAAATATACTATTATATCATATATTTTTTATTGAAGTATTAAAAAACATTCTACTAAAAATTTATAGTAGAACGTTTCGCTGATAGGTTAATGCATCTTTTTTTATTCTTAGTTGATTTTAAAATATTGGATATTTATTAAAATAAGCATCGCCAGTCTTTTATTCTATCTATTATTTGCCAAAAAAATATTCTTTACTTCTAGGACTTTCTAAGAATAATACACCATAATTTATTTCGCATTGTTATTCTAAATATGTTATTGATTTTTCACTCTTGTATTCTTTTTACTACACAGTACAAAAAACTTTTTCGAAATTAAAAAATCAGTATATTTTTGAAATCCCTTTAATTTATGGTTGCCATACTCGTGAATAGTCCCAACACGCCGCTACTCTGACTGACGTTGATATGTGGGTGCATGACAGTGCACAGCACAGGCGCCGTGTTTATTTAACTAGAATGACCACAACACACCATATTTAGTGAATTTTGGCTTTCCAAGTGATCATTATTTTTTTTATTAAAAATATTATCTTTGAATTTTATTTGAACTGTTTATTTTTAAATCTACAAAAATGACAGGTTGGCGTTTGTGTTGAGAAATTGCAGATATTATATTAAAAATGCAGGTTAAAATTAAAATTTATTTATGAAAAAATACAATAAGTTGAATCTACAATAATTACAAACAAAAAATAATGTTAGAGGTGAGTTCACAAACCACTTCATATCAGTGACGTGTAAGCAGAAAAGCACTGCATGCCATAAAATATATTAATGATTTGAATCATTTTATTCAGCGGCGCGCAATCAATTTAGAAAGCAGATTATTTATAGAACATAAAGAAAGCCTAATAATATTTAGAGGATAAATCATGCCAAACAATATATAAATATTTTGAGGCACACATTGCTTGCATAGACTACACGCCAAAGATGAGAACGATCCGTGTTGCTTAGACACAATTTTCCCAGTGAAAAAATATATCCATGTATTACCAATCCTTGACATTGATAATAAGTGGATTGAAAGAGCTGGTGATTCTCTAGTAGCTGAGGTTGTACATCTTCCAACTCAGCGATTAAATGCATATTGTGCATCAATATCCTCTTACCTAACAGAACGGCAGGGAAATTCACATGAAAAATTACCATCTATTGGAGAACACAGAATTTTAGTTATAAAATATTTTTTTGTACATGAGCTCACTGAATTCTGCTAAAGAAAGTTAATTGATGAAGTACACCATGAGGGCCATGGCCAGAGTGATGAAGGCAGGCATGGCCACGGTAAGAGTGCTGGCGCCGGTACAGCTGTCGGTGTGCTTGAACAGCTCAATGTAGGTCATCACAAACTCGTTTGTAGAGTCAGATGTTGCCAAACCGATAGTTGATTCCTGCCAAAGAGATGTGATTGTATAGTATTTGTTATGAATCATATTTTACGCTTCAGCAGTTCAGTATTTAGCATGCTGGGTAGTTGACGATAGAATGCGTCAATGATTCAATCTAAATAGATCTATAAAAAAAATTATCATACTAGTTATTAAATGCGCAAACAAGAATCTGAATGATGACTCTATAAACCCCCCTTCTCTGTAATAGTAGAAAACCGCTAGTAGAAGCAACAAGTAACTGAGCAATAAACTTACCATGAAGAGTAAATCCTCGGTATTGTTGAACTTTGAAAAGGCCTGTAAGTCCACCAGCTTGACGGAGGGCCTGTTGTATCCAAACCAAGTGTCCAGCTCCTCGAGGAACAGCTTCAAGCTCAAAATATCAGGATCATTTCTGGAAAATATAATTATATTTAGATGTTCACATTGCTTTTAAGTCTCTCTGAACTTTGAATATAATGAGTGCCACCTTATCGAAATGCATTTGATAAAATTTTATAAAAAGACAGACAACCTTAAAATCTCCCACTTGTTAAATATTTTTGACAGAAAGCTCGGCGGAATTACATTTTGAAATTTTTTATACCAATAAAATTAATATTTTTGTGATTTTACAATTTATTTTTCATAATTAATTTTTAATTGCTTTAAATCGATACTTGAACTGATATTCATACCTTCTAGTGACGATCTCACTGTCGATGGTGTTGGAGAGAGCACACTGCTCGTCCACCTTAAAGCCGGTGTAGCTGGCCATGGAGCCGTTTCGGCACAGCACTCTAAAGTCGTCAGCCTTCAGCGAGAGATTAGCAGCGTAATCTAAAAATTAATAAACTATTTAATGCGCTACTCAAAACATTATATCAGAGAACTAGGAAATGCCGGCGATGGTTGAATTGAGTTCCAAAAGATAGATTGTTGCAGCATGATGACTTGAGATAAATCTGCTACAATAAATAACACGTATCTAGGAAAGATCAAAACATTCATGTATGTCCAAACAGGCATCAGAGCATGGGTAGACTGAAGATGAGAAGGCTGGATGAAACTGCGTAGAACTGCTCTGCTTTGGATGATATGGAGTGGAGAATAGCAACATGGAGCAAGAACCGCTGGCATATTTACTGGATGTAATCAGGACCCGCCGTGAGTTGTAGCACCAAGATAATGATAATAAATCTATAAAACTGTTATTCTTTTAATTTGTATTTACATCACTCAAGCATCGTTTAGCAAGTATTTAAAACAGAAATGTTCAAATTGCGCTGATTATTAGTGACTACCATTATAATAAATAATTATTATTATTAATATACCATTTCATGGTATATTAGTTCAGAAATTCAATATTTTTGACAGAGAGTACTTGGTGGAATTCCATTTTAATATTTTTGAATAAAATACTTGAGTGATTTTCCACATTTTTATTTTTATTAGTGACCGGTTTCGCCAACCTTTCACGTTGGCATTATCAAACAGAGTTTGATCTCTGTTTGGTAATGCCAACGTGAAAGGTTGGCGAAACCGGTCACTAATAAAAATAAAAATGTGGAAAATCACTCAAGTATTTTATTCAAAAATATTTTTAAAAAAGTATATTAGTTCCTCAACCTAAATAGCCTAAGCTGGTGACATTTGTGAAATAAAAAGCACTACTCAAATTAAGTAAATGATTTTTTTCCAGATATCTGATTGTCTTGTGCGTGTATACATACCACTAATGTATTGACCCTCGAGGAAGGCAACGTCGGCGTTAGGCTCCGAGAGGCAGCGCAAAGCCCCCTTAGTGCCGTAGGACCAATTTGTATTGTCAGCGGGGCAATCTATAACAAATAAAAAAATTGCATGAACTTGCTTATAATTTATGTACACACAACCTTACAATTATAAACCATCTATTTAACAGATCTGATAAATTACCTTTCTACAAAAAACTTTTTACTCCTACACAATTATTATATAGTCAGAAATTTTGCTTTTAAAATCAAACCAATTTGTTTTGTTGGCGTAGCTGCATCAGAGGAGATATATTTTAGTAACATGGAAAACATTGAAACAAAAGCTAGACAAATTTATTACTCAGTTTATTACCACATATTAATTAATTACCAACTATATCATCAAGTAAACCACACATCAAAACATCTACTCTGCTAACTTAAAAAATGTTGGCTTGCCACAAAAAGGTTTTCGAATCCAAGGAATACTCACCGCCGAGACATTTACAATCTCTTCAAAAAACCATACGATTAATATGAGCATAGCACCATATTGTATTTATACTATTTTACAAGTAAAAGTGGGAAGTCATACAACGTAACAATTGCGTACCTTGAGTTCCAGTGTTGATGCCAATCTCGTTGGTGCCGCTGGGGAAACCTTGGCAGACGCAGAGCTTGGCTGGGTCCACGGCCTTGGAAGGGTGGTGAGCAGGGTCTGTTGCCCCGGGGGCGCAGGCCGCACCGAAGAAAGCCCCCACCTCCTTTGCGTAGTCGCACTCCGTTGTGCTTATAACCTTGCGTTCGTGGGCCGCGCGAATAAACGCCACCCAGGCTAGAACGAACAAAATTCATCAAGCATATTCAATATGTTAATCTTATTTATTTGACACACTTCATGTGCTAGTTAGCAAAAGTCCTGTTTCATAAATTATCCTGTAAAATTCATAAATTATCTCCGGGCTAAGAGGTACAGGAAGCCCTTTCTGTTTCAGCTTTCCTGTAACTTCTATGTACAACAAAGAAGATGCCAGGCGCAGTTCACTCACTGCACAAAGAATTTTGTATGCCATCTAATTTGCTCTTATTGTTACTTGTAAATTGTGTATCGAGTAATGTCTTAGATTGTATATTAGGTTATATATTGTGTTTAGTATTAGATTTTATATCAATCGGTTGTTTATTAGCTGGTGCATTAGATTATTAGGTTGCTTACCTATTCCGCCGTATTCTGGGAAACACGCATTCTTGCCGCGGAGGTTCTCAAAGCGGGTGATGGGGCTTCCTCCGACTTCTTTAGTCACAGCCAGTACTTGTGAAATGTGTTTTCGAAGAGTCTCTGCATAAATTACGGTACTGAGATCATAGTATCTACAGAAAACAAATCAATCAAATACTGCATTCTCTAGCATAACACAGCCCTGAGAACTAGGAATTCAAATATACAAATGGTCATAAAAGTGTAAATCTGTGGTGTACACTGCCTTGCCTTCTCGGACGGAGCTTTGTACAGTTTCCAAGTTTGACAATTTAAGAAAACTTGGCACACACCGCGTGCCATTCTCACTAGCCACAGGGCAACTGCGTGTGAAGAATCGAGTCACCCGGTTGCGAGAGCCAGTAGATGCGGGCTTGAAACCCGTCAAAGCAATTAAGGAGCTTTCTTGCTGTTTCATCCGCAGAAGTAAAAAATCTATGTCTGTATGTTACGGATAGAATCCATATCTGCACGGAGGGCATTCAAAGGTAGCATGTTGCTGCGTAAGACAAAGGAACTCGCAAGGAAAGTATCAAAGATTGACGTTGATGTATCTTCAGGTGCAAAACCGTTCATTTCATACTTGCGTGCCAGGTATCCATAGTTGGTGTCGATGCTCATGAAATCAGCTCGCTTTTCCTTGACGAGGCGCAAACAGTCTAGAGAAGATGTCGCTTGGGCGCAGGATATCTCCGGTTGCAGTCCCACAGAAGTGGACGCTTTCTGGATCCACAGGCATTTGGCCTGCTCGGCAGAACTGATAGTACACCAGCGCAAAGACTTGTGGCAGGCGTTCTTCTCGGGCACCGGAATCGGTCGACCTGGAATGGATGAATTTTGTTTTTATTATTTCATTTTCTTTAAAAAAAGATATTATCTTCCGGTAATTTTAATAAATTAACCGGCAGCTACTGACTTGTTATCCTTCATATAGCCTGCTTATAATTCATTGACACGTCCTGTGATGGAGAATAACGGTGAGGGCTTGAGAACTTCCAAAGACATGCATCAACCTGACTAACAGCGCGAACCTTAAAACTGATCTCCGATCCCATGAAAATACACACCTTATTGAAATGCTTCTTTTCTGTCACCTTCATTACAGATTCCGTCTCAAGTAGACAAATACTAATTTTAACAAGGATTAAAAAATTAATGATCCTTTTAAATTCAAACAGCTCTTGAAAACTGAGCCTGCTGACCGCTTCAATGCTAGGCGATTAATGTAATTGGGGAAGTTTCAATTGTATTTTTCCAGGGATCGTGGAGCAAATCTATTGATGTGTTCGATAATTTAAAAGTGTAATTGAAATTACCCTCTGTAACATAGCTGGTCAGCAGGTAAGGCTGATTTATGTATTCCAGGATGTCTGACTTCTCTCTAAAGAGGATGCTATCCAGGGAATCTTTCCAGATTAGGCTGCCATCAGATCGTCCCTTAGGGAGCCATTCTCTCAGGTTCTTGAGCAGGTTATCAGCGACAGCACTGAAAAGAGTATAGGTATTATAAAGAGTAGTAGTAATACTATAGATTACCAGTTACCATATATATGTGTATATATGTACGTGAAACTGGCAGTTTTTGCACTCACGTCCTGGCCACGAGAGATGCCCAAGGTTGCCTGATCCAGGCGCAGGGGGCCTGTCCATCGGGGAGGCTGGTCAGCGGCATCAAGGTCCCGTTTTGGCATAGCAAGGCGTAATTCTGCATCTCTGACTCCCTCGACTGGAGAATGTGAATGATGCATTAGTGATTTTTTTCACTCCCAGCAGTACGGATACTACGGTAACGGATGTGAAGTCACCGGTATAATCGGCGACGCGACCTGACCTTGAAGTACTCCTGCACGTGGTGGTAGGCCACGTAGGCCACGGTGCCGCGGTCGGAGCCCAGGCACTCCAGCGCGGACAGGTGCGAGCTCACGGCGGCCCCGGGCGCGGCGCGCGGCTCGAAGTACTTGTACCCGTCGCAGCCGAAGCTGCTGTCCGCGGAGCACAGCGAGCACAGCGACGGGAACTTCGCCTCTGGAGTCAGGAGTCAGGAGTGAGTAGTCAGGAGTGAGTAGCCGGGAGTGAGTAGCCGGGAGTGAGTAGCCACTTGTCGAAACGGCGCGAAGACAATGAAGAAAATTGTCAATCAACTTGGAACCCGTTGGTCAAATTCTTCGCGCGGGCAATACGTCCGACCGGAAGTCGGAAGTCGGAACTCGAGTCATACTGTCTAGGGGTCTATCTCGTCGCGTACCCGCGTATCCCGGGAACACTCCCTCCCTTCCTAATCCCCTCCGTCCTGCCGCGGACAAAGCTCTATGGCAGTGTGACCGACCGGACCTGGGAGTGTATTTGCAGAGCGGATCCGAGGTTGCATCGAGCTACCTCGCGGCCGACGCTGGATAAGATAAAGCTAATCTCGAGGATGCGATCGCCCGTGATAAATCACTTCTAGAAATGAGTGCGTCGCGCTCTTATCAGCGCCCGGCGACGCCGACTCCCCGATACTCCTTCGACTCTTTTATTGCGGCGCCGCTTCATCGAGAGGTTTCAAGGTGAGAAATAAAGTGACGAAGCGATAACGCGCGAGCCTCGCCGAGAAGCGGCCGAACGAGAACAGGCGTTGCAAGTTATCGTTCACGGTCAAAAATCTGACCTATCGGACGACAAAATTTACTACCGCAATTTCACCAAATAGATTCAACGTTCTCACTCAGTTTCTTGTCTTCTTCGGGAACGAGGAGCCAGGGTCCCGGACGGCAGGCGGCCGAGAAGTATCTGGACAACTCGTGAGCGTCATCTTCGGCGGAAGACTTGGAGTCCTTGACGCACTTCCTCGATGCCATGGCAACCTGAAGAAATCGAAAGAAAACTTTGTGAATTCTCCATTACGGTGTCGTTACCTGGCCCGTGTCCAGGAAGCGGGCGACAATGCGAGGGCTGTTTCTTCCCGAGGGTATTTGCCAATCTCGAATTACAAATCCCCATTGTCGGTTTCCTGATGCGGATCGATCCGGACAGCGGCGCCCGACGTCAGTTTTTGTTTCGTTCCTCGGACATCGGCCGCGACTCCTTCGAGGCTATCGGTCGTCCGTGTCACCGAAAACGAGGAACTACTACACTGAGCTGGGATTACTGCTAATCGACAAGCTTGAAGATCAAAAGACAAGTTGAAAAAAAAGAAAAGCTGCCACCACTTCTACGCGATCGTCCCGTGAGACCTGACCTGACCTTGTTCTCGAAGTACTTGAGCACGCGGTCGCTCCACATCTGCTCCTTGCCCTTGCCGTAGCCGGGGTGGCAGAACCTGCCGCCCGCCAGCCCCGCCAGCCCGTTCCTGTGCGTCGTCTTCACCACGGCCACGGCCTCGAAGGCAAACTTCTCTGCGAAAGAAGAGCGCGTTGACGATTTCTCAAACAGATCGACGGTCGAGTCCCGAGCGAGCTCCGGAACGAGCCGCGATACTCACGGTTCTGCTTATCCTCGTGCCGCACGCTGGCCAGCACTCGGAGCCTGTCGGCGTTTTCCATGGCCGCCAGGACCGTCTCCTCCGAAGTGAGCACTCCAAAGTCCGCATCTCCTCGTTCCAGCTTCAGAAGGCAGTCCACGCTGCAACCGAATTTAACATTTCAATGAAACTAAGGATATGCCCCGTCTCGCATACAATGGAGTGCTGCAAATTGAGTCTGTCGTGGATTTTGTTTTTTTTTTTTTTAATTGTATGTATTTTAATATGCGAATAGTTTTAACAGGTGCAAAATCTAAGCATTTTGTTAGATCTGCTCATGAGAAGTACTCTGCGGAGGACAGTTTGGCAGCCTCTCCCCCGACCCGGGGTTAACTCCTGGACCTCGACTTCCTTCATTTTAATTTCAATCGTGCTTCTCCTTCATCCAGCTTCGCTCACCTGTCGGAGACCAGCGCGCACGTGACGCGGCTGTCCCCCCTCTCCAGCCCCTGGCACTCCTGCTGCTTCGCTCCGTCGATGGCGCAAACTCTATCTGCAAACCAAACGATACTTTTATTTTGAGAAACTCGGAGACGAGTAGTAGGTTTAGCGGAATCGAGCCCGCGCCCCTCTTCGGAGTCGAATGTATTTTGGATAAGAAATCGATATGCAAATAACTCAGTCACCGCCCCGGCAGCTTATCGGCGATGCTATCTCCCGCAGAGAGCGACGCTCCAGCCATGCCTGACAACGCTTTCGATTGATTCCGGCGACTGACTCACTTCCCCCAAAATGTATCATATCTTTGTATTCAAATTTATTTCGCAAAAGGCGGGAATAATCGTGGCAGATTGTAAAGATATCACCGGCTACTGCGAACACATCATTTTGAGGTTTATCATACTAGATAAATCAGAATTTTGACAAGACAATTGTTCATTCTTAGAACATAGTAAATCTGTTTTTTTAAAGATGATCTTTTTAACAAAATATCTGATATTTTAAAATTAAACCGATCAGTTTTTCAAATAATGATTAATAAAAATTGGGAATTATCATTTAAGTCTTTCCCTCCCGGGTCCGTGCCACGCGGGGCTGCTGGGCTGCTGGGCTGCGGGGCTGCGGGGATGAATCAATGCTCAGTGCGATGAACACCCCAAGAAAAAACAATCGCGTGTGATCAAGACAACTAATATTCAAAATCTAAATATAATATCTCTACCGATATTATATTTAGTTATGTTTGTTATCAACGAAAATGCCCATTATCACTGTCACAATTTGCGAAGATGAATTATTACATTTCATGCGTAAATTTTATGACAAATCATGTGAATCATCGAAAATAAAATGGCTCGGGCGCTGCATAGGACTCGACTGAGTGCGCCGCGGAGCTGACGAAGGCTCGAGGGCTCGAGGGTTTGAGGGGATTTCACTCCATCGATACTACGGTCATGGGTGGCGGGAAAGTGACTTCTACTTTTCCCGTTGTCAAACTCAGTTTGATAATGCCAACGGGAAAGGTTGGTGAAACCGGTCACCGATAAAAATTTACATGTGGAAAAAATCACTCAAGTATTTTATTTAAAATATTAGCCATATATTTCCCCTACTGTAAAAAAATATTTATATATGTATAAACATTGCGCGTGTTTTATCCTGTAACCAATGAAAGTTTTTTTAAATGATGTCATAATTTCAACCAACAAATTTCTAATTTTAAGTGAAAGTTCCTACCCTTCTCCCTTTATGTCTTTAATTGAGCCCAAAGCAAACTAAAACATCGCTCGAAACATGCCAATTTAAATTGGTTAGATCAAAATCACTTTCATTCGCTACTCGGGGCGTCGCGGGCGTCGCGGGTGTCGCGGGCGTCCCGGGCCGGGGTCTCGGAAAGCTGGTCTCGGAAAGCTCCTCTTGGGAAGGGAAGCACTTACAGAATTTGTCGGCGTCATCCGCGCCGCCGTGTTGCGCGAAAATCAAAAGCGCCAGAAGTGGAAACATCGGCAGCACCCCAGCGGCGGCCATCTTGTCCAGGTTCAACCAAATTACGCAACTCTTGAGCTTTCGGAAAGAAACCTCGCGGGGAGCGCGTCGGCGGGCGATTGAGGTGGCGAGGTGGCGAGGTGGCGAGGAGGCGAGGAGGCGAGGAGACGAGGCGAGGCGCGGCTTATCAGCTATCGGCGCTCATCGCCCATCGCCGCCGGAGATAAGGAATCCGCGCTCGGATCCTCGGCTTCGGTTATATCTACTGTACTCATTGTCAGCATCGCCCCTTCCCCGTTTCGATTGCAGGTGTAAATAAAATATAACAATTGTCATTCCACAAATGAACGCCCTGCATTTCCCATATTTCCCGAAAGAAGACGGACACATTCTGGCAGTGACAATCCAGTCACATCACCGAAACAAAATATTTATCAAAATATAACTTTTCGAGTAACTAAAATGTTCCCAGCTTGCTATATACAAAATGTTCAATTTCAAAAACTGTCCCTTTCCCCCGCAAATCGGCGACGAGGAGATGAGGAGACGAGGAGACGAGGGGACGAGGGGACGAGGGGACGAGGAGCCGCGCATGCACCGGATGTGTACTTTTCTAGCATGCACCCCGCAGTGTGGCCTTGGAGGAGAACACTACCCAGAACGCACGAGGAAAGAGAACCCTTCCGACGGTCAAAGAGCCCTAGAATGGGGAAACCCTATTTTGGATTATCTCTCGAAGTGTTTGTATCGAGATATACATCTCCCTGTACATGAAATATCGTCCGCGACTAAAGGTTTTGCCGTAAATTTGACCAACTATCGTTTTCCCGACGCGGCCCTCCGGATTTAGTAGCGAGACGAAAGTGAAAACGCTGTCGAGCCACAGAGTGGACTGGCTGGGTTTGAAGAATAATGCAAACATCGAGCATCAGCGTACAATTCGAGTCGAATCCCTCGACCCGTCGGACGAGCGGGGTCGGAGCGCTGCCCGCAACGAGCTCCTCGAGGACTGCCAAAACTTAATTAAACAAAAGAAAAATCATTTTTCGTCCAAAATAGGCGAAATTGGCCGGTCATATTGGGTGTGATGGAAGTCCCGAAGCACCGCGCCATGTTGCCGCGCTCAGCCGAGACGCAAATCGTTTTATGAACTTTTCGAATTTCGAACACTCGAGTAGTGTTGAGAGTATCGAACAGATGGCGGGAGGAGTCGCCGCGACGCACACTTCATCTCGTTTCTGAGTTACCGGTTGATAAAAAAAAGTTTATCGATATCGAATGAGATTTGCCACCGGACGAAAAGAGCAATCGCTTATTAAATTTGCAAAAAGAATCAAAATCGAAAGAGAAACCTATTTATAAAATAACATATTTATCAAAGTACAATTTTTTTTTAATTACTTGGATGCAAATGAGTTTGGATGTTACAAATTTGACATTGAAAATGTCTGACGGGCGATATTTATTGCCGCAATTTCCTTGCAAAGAACGTTTGTAAGGTACGCGGGAATCGAACTATCATCCCAGCATCGCTGACCGTAGACGCGAAAGATAATAGCTAGATAATAATACACATGGAGTACCTCCTTTAAAAACCGATTTGTCGGATGGGGGACGATTGTGAGAATATCGAACCGCCGCCCCGACCCGCACACATCTCGCCCTGCTCGTCGACTAAAAAGGGACGATAAAAAGTTGGTTTCTTGGGCGTTAGGTCGCGGCCCGGAGTCACGATAGCAGGAAGGTAGAATCGTAACGATCGATGCGACTTTTATCCGAATAATAAACCGATCGATTGCCGATTTACCTTAGGCAGCAAAAAATCTTTGGAGGTTTTGAAAGTGCGAGTGACCAAATCTGTCGTCCGCTTATTGTGTGAAACACCTTTTTTCGGTGATTCAAATATATTTTGAAATGATGCAAGCGGAGCGACGGCCGCCGCGGCTGCAGAGCGATACTTCAGTTGGTTTCCATTTTTTGTTAAATTTCAGTTTATCAAGTTTCGTCAGCATATTTACGGATAGCTATACAAATAAACACGTAGCCATTATAATGTAATCTAAAACGCTAGAGGCCGCTGAGGCGAATGCGTATTTAATACAATATGTGATATTGAAGTAAAACTCACCGGTATTCGATCGGGTGTCGCGGGCCCCGTAGTGCCCCGTAGTGCCCGTAGTGCCCCGCAGTGCCCCGCCGTGACGTCACTGGGACAGCGTACGCCATTTTGTGTAGGTACCCGAGCTGGATACGACGTGTCAATAAAACAAACGAAATCGAACAAGTACAACCGATTCTCGCCCTTCGAGCGCGACATCTCAATATTTAATGAAAAAAATTGCCGTGGCACTGAAAAGTGACATTGATAAACCGACCGCAAATCTGACATTTCTGTTTGTGAAATTGTAAATAAATGATTTTGTTTTGTTGTTGGTTGTTTTTAGTGTTGGATGAATTATAACCGATTTAATAAGAGTATCAATGGCACGAATGACACCGAGTCTGCTCGCTGCACTTTAAAATTTTCATAGATTTCACAAAGACGGCAAACCTAGAAAACGAGAAATTCCTTTTCCTCCGGTATTTTATTGATAAATTATATACAGAACATAAGAAAGAAAACGTTTCCTAAAGAATAAAAATAATTATTGTAAATAAAGAAAGTAACTCGTGCCCTTCGAGCGCGACATCACAATATTTTATTAGAATATTTTGCAATGTCACGGGTTGACGACAGATACCAAATATACACAAATTTTGATACTCTAATCATTTGAGGTTAGTTTTGACATCAACCCGAGAATTAACGAGTCCCTCCAAAGGAATATGAGCGATACATTTGATCTGGAGTCAGTCCCTGCTCGAATTCCATTTGTAATAATTCCGAGTCCACGTTGTTTCCCGAGCTCGTGCAGCAGTGTGCACGCGCACGCACACTGCTGCGTGACTCCGTGCACGTACACACCCTGTGGCTGTTGGCTGACTGCTCCGCACCTGAAAGCGTGGGACGTGCTTGCTTTACACTTTCATTAGGATAATTCAAAAATGGAATTCCACCAAGTACTCTTTGTCAAAAATATTGAATCTATATATATATATATATATATACATACGTCTTTCCTATGATTTGAAAAACGATATGGTCAAATTAGTTTTCTTTGATATTAATTTTAAAATATAACGTATTCGGATGAGCGCATAGTTGACTTTTTAAAATATAATATATATTTTGTTGAGGGACAAGGCATTTGATTCGTGAAGATCCATTATTATAATGATAGAAGTACCTTTGTATTTTGTCTTCACTTTGAGTTAATTAAAATTATTTGCATTACTAGTTTCGACCCAATACACCGGGTCATCATCAGATGCATAACTAAACAGTTTGCAAATAATTTTAATAAACTCAAAGTGAAGACAAAATACAAAGGTACTTTTATCATTATAATAATTATATATATTCCGGCTGCGATGCAGTCTGAATTGCAAGTGAATTGAATATAAAATGTAACACTCTTGATAATCAAGCAGGACAGTTTGAGAGGCGCTGAGGCATAGATTGGTCACAAACACAGTACACCTCGGCCATACATTTTAGGACAGCGATCGCAAACGAGTAGAGAACATTAATGTAAATATATATTTTTTTTACTAACAATTACGTATAACATACACAATGATCTCACTTGTTTATATAATTATCAATACTTCTTGATCTTGCATTAAAAATATACCACTATGTTAATACAATATGTTATTAGTAATATTATTGCTTAATAATAATTAAACATAAAAATAAACTATTTTTTTATTTTGGGCTTCAAAAAACAATAAATAAGAACATATCGCACAATCTGAAAAATTTATTTGTGTAATTAAGGCAAACATGTACTGCACTCCAGATGTAATGTTCAATTTCTTTTGGTATTATTCAAAATAACAATAAATTTGAAAAAATGAACAATAAAACTATTGAATATGAAATTGATAAACATTTATATATATATATATATATATATATATATATATATATATATATATATATATATATATATATATATATATATATTTATATATATCTATATCTTTTTGTATAAAAGTGTGTAATTATGCTTTTTCACTATTGAAATAATTTTTCTGGCAATTGACAATAAATTTATATATATAAGAAATATATTTTTACGGTTGGTCGTTGGAGAAACTAATGAGCCTGGATAAATACATATTCCCTGTTTCAAAGGGACGACAGTCAGAGGTACTTGTGTAATGCGGCGGAATACAACAATTCAGTACTGACCTTAATGATTAGGCTCCATCGTTATATCGGTAGTAATTAGCATTGCTATATCAAAGTCCGCACTATTTAGATGATAAAAGAAGATAATAAATTGATAAGTAACATACCGAAATTATAAACACTAAGGAGATATTCGGTTCAGTTTTCACGAATTAAAAGTCTGATTCATCGACAATAATCCCTTCTTTCTTACAATCATAGTGCATTTTATGTAATTGAGCCTTCAACAATTTTTTTTAATTTAAAAACAATTTTTGCTGAAATGATAATAAATATAATTGGATCAAAAATGTTTTTTTAATACATTGCTAAAAATTTATGTTAATATCTTTCATTACAAAATACATATTAACTAAACGATGCTAATAAATTGACTGTTTATTAGCTTAATTTTATTTCTATCGATTTTAGCGGGTGATTTTGAAGTGTAAATAAACCATAAATAATTAATATATTAAGCATGATCACTAATAAATAAAGCAAGAATGGATACTGAATATTTAAAACATTTTCTTTCCAACATGCTTGAGTGTAGCGTTTCCAATTGTTCAAATTCCCTGAATTCGAAAAACCAACTATCAGCCCGAATTGGTACCGTGTCACGTGGCGTTTGTGGAGTGCTCTGTCTCTCTCTAGCGCATATGAATAGCACGAGAGAAAGCAGTACTGTTGCTCAGCTTTCGCCTCCCCTTCGTATTAGACCATGCGTAAGGATGTACCCAGATTATAAAAATTATTTATTTAAATTTGTTATTTTTTATTCATTTAACGGAGCACGTGAGATTTGTAATATTTGGAAAATTTGATTTATTTTTATAACTGTAATTGTAAAATAAACTTCAAGTGTGTTTTGATTAATGCCATTTTTTTATATTATTAATTATATTTTGTGATTATAAATATTTTAAATATAAATTAATTATAAAACCTATTTTTTTGGGATTAGGGTATTCTTTTATCCTATGATTTAAATTTCAATTAAAAAAAACTTAAATTGGAACTTTTAGTATCTTTTCGTTTAATACATTGAATAATAAATGTTTAAATATGAACAATGCATTATTTTTTAAGCTTTTTTTAAAAATAATGATTTTAAAAAATGTCAAAAATTTTATAAATCTTATATATGAAAATGCATACATTGAAATGCAATACATGATTCAAATATATTTCAATAGGCTTCCATATCAAATACTTTTGAAAATATTCAAATGGGTCAGAAACGAACAAAGAAATCAGTACCTTATCACGGCAAGATAACCACTAATATTTTCTATATTCAGCTAGAAATTTGAGCAAATGGCGCATCCCTAGCATATGTGCGTCTCCCTCGCACTTCGCGATTAGCGTCGCGAGCGAGAGGGACGGAAGATGCCTCCTCGGGACATGGCTCGGCCCTCTGCAGTGTATGGAAGCGAGGCACGCGGGCCGTACGTCCAACGCAAATCCAGACACGGCCGAAATAATTAAACCTTCCGAATTTAAAAATAGTGTAATTGCGCTTTTACGAACACACTGCTTATTTATCTATTGTTTATGAATATTTTCAATACAGTGTCTATTACCCACGCTGCCGACATCTTGGGAAGGTGTTAAAAAGAAAAACAAACATTTATTTACGTTTTTTAACGGCTTTTTAATTGTTTCTTTCGCATGTGTATGATTTATTTGTCAATTTAGTGCCCTGTGATGTGTTGAGTGTAGTTTCATGGTGAATTGTTAGAAAATATGGCGCTTTGTGGGAAATAGTAAATTTGAAGATTTCCGAGAACGCTCAGCGACATTGGAGTCATGTGTCGCTGTATCGATGTGTTTTTGTGCTGGTTTAATGGATAGAGTGACGATTGTTTTGAGTTTAAACGAGTTTGTGATGTGATGGTTTGTTGATCTGGCTTTCTGACGAATGCCTGCGAGACGGCTGTGAAAATGGAAACCGATTCGTATAAGGTATGATATCGTTTTTACATGACACTCTTGACACCTCCATTATCACATGATTGAACCATTTAAATGATTATATTCCATGTTCTTATTTCACTTATATCAATATCAAATACCCTACGAAACTGGATGCACAATTTTATTTGAAAACAAATGTAGTTTATTAATATAATTATTTGCAAATTTTATTTATGGTAACAAAGAACGTATTGCGTTGTATTTTTTAAAGAACATTCGTAGCAGTAATATTAAAATGATTTTACAAATTAATACAGTTTTACTATTATTTTTATTGATATTTCTAAAAATATTTTTCATTTGTATTTTGTTTTAATTGTTTAATTCGCCACATACGAAAAAAACGCTTATTTTTCTTTCATGTTTAGCAAATATGACCTTGGAAATTTTTGGTTTTTCAATTTAAATTTTATTTTTCGATTTTTAAATATAATTTTATCTTATTAATCAACGTATATTTAATCACTACAGCAAAATATACTAAAATCTTTTAAATTATCCATTACAATAAAACAACACTTTCTTAACATTTTTGTTGAATATTATTTTCAAAAGTGCAGCTTTGTGTTGTCTTTAGGTTGTGCCTTGGATGGTTTTATGTGTAATTATTTGGGTTTTTTTTGTTGATAGTTTTTGCTTATTGTTTTGTGTTTGATTATAAATTTAGTTATTAAGTTTCCGGCTGCAGCCGTCGCTTGCCAGGCGTACTGTTCCCATTTGGGCAGCTCACCCGCTTTGTTGACTGTGCGCCACGGTTGCCGCGTGTGCACTAGGGAAGGCGCTCGGCTGTAACCCGCCTAATCTATTTACATACATAGTTCCATTTTTTAAATTTTATTTTAAGACGAATCTTGCAATCTCTTTTAACAACCATCTTATTACCGTAAAATAAATCTCAACTCCTATTTATTTATTTTTAATAATTATAATCAGCTGATATCGGGCTACGCCCTCGTTTATCTTTCTGGTTAATAAATTATAAATTAATTGTTTCAGTGTATTATTTTATATTTTTTAACAACTTGCATTTTTTCGTATAATACAAATTCCTGTGATATTTTCAATTTACACGAATATATTTTGAATACGGGTGAAAGTTTTATTCGCGACGCACTTGGCTTGCATGAGTTTACTCGTTTTATTTTTTACTTGATCCTTTTATATTTGGATAATTTTATTTCGCAATATTAAATAAGTAAATTCTAAAAATAAATTAAACTAAAGAATTAATAATTTAACACTATAATTTATAGTTGCAACAAAAATTTATTCGCACAATTTTTACATATTATTTTTAAATTCGCCGAAAATCCTAATTGAAACAAAAGTTTACCAAATAAAACTTCGACGTGTTTCAACGAGCGAGTTCGTTTTTGTTATTTCTTTAGAAAGTACATTTTTATGTTTTCGTTCTAACGTTCTGACCCTTAAACATTCAAGGTAATCATTATAATGACAAAAATGGTTTTATTTGCTTCCGAAAAGTGCGTTAGGGTTTTTCCTACAAAGGTAAAATCAAACCTTCTCCATAGTATATGTTGACATTGTTCTACTAGCCATGCACCACCATGTATTTTTTTTTTATAATACTTATTACGCTTATAAATTTTCTATCAAAATATATTTGTACAAATTTGATAAAGCTCGGAGGCGAGCCAGCGCTGCCGTGCGCTCCCACCGAGGGTCTTCGTACCCGACTGGTGCGTCAAAGGCAGCCCGCGTGTGCCGGTCGCACTAACGTCACTAGCATTAAATTTTATATTTTAAATATGCCAATTGCTGTCCGCCAACATCTCAGTCTTCGGCAACATACCGCTTGAACTCGCGGGCGCGGGCCGAGCGCCTCGGACTCGGGCTGGGCTCTGCTCGGGCTCTGCTCGGGCTCTGCTCGGGCTCTGCTCGGGCTCTGCTCGGGCTCTGCTCGGGCTCTGCTCGGGCTCTGCTCGGGCTCTGCTCGCGCTCTGCTCGGGCTTGGCCTCCGCCGGCGTCGTCGCACGCTGATAGCGACCTTATCGCAGTGTCAAGAATGTCTAACACGCCAAACCGCGCATGCACACACGCGCACTCCCATCAAAATGTAATCTAACTTTTATTTTTTAATGAAATGTAAATATTAATTACTCGCATAAATCAAATTATTTCTTGAGTTCATACTCAAAAATGCATGGCGCGCACACACACACATATATATATATATATATATATATATAATTTTTTTAAACTATATATATACATACATATATACATATATATATATATATTTAAATTTTTATAATATACCTGAAACAGTGCGTTTCCATGCGTTGTGAGGTGAGTAGCAGCCGGGCGCGCGTGACTCGGACGTCTTTGGGTACATCGCCGACCTTGTGCTCGAGCTGTGATATTGCGCAATACTAAATTATATTGAATTATTTTTTCTGTTTTTTTAATTTATCCGAATTTTTCATAAATTAAAGCTCCTGTCGGTAACACAAGATGCAGCCGATATGTTTATAGTAAATGTTAAGAGGTCTACATAAAAGCTATCAGTAATCCGACATATCTGAAGGTTGCCGATGGACATGTGCGAGGACTTACTTCAGATGTGTTAAACCGGCGGCTCCAATAAAGCCCTCTAGATACGTAGCAACAGATTGCGCCACCAATTTGCAGCTAGCCTAATAGCCTATATAAAAAAAACCTTGCGAAAAAAAATTATAAATACACATATTTACGTGCATGATGTATTAATTATTCCTAATACTTTATCGAACAAAGAAATTTAAAATTGAGTTTTGACACACCTGCGTATCCTTGGCCTTCTTTCTGGAGTTTCACAATCGATATGTTGTTCCGTGTGTATGTTTTTATTTTCTTTTAAAACAATACAAAATATATCATACTAAAAAACTCACGGTAATTATCATTTTGAATCATCGAACACTAGCCTCGTTGCAGCGTCCCGTGAGTTCCCGTGCTTTCGACGGTACATTTCCAATATCCTTTGGACCACAAGAATGTTAGGTTTTTTTTTTTTCAACAAGTAGGTTCGTTTCTTTCTCATATATGAGAGCAATGATAGATAATTTTTTAAAATAATAATTTTACCGTTAATCTTGGGCCCGAATGAAGCCGCACCCGATGGAACCGGAATCGTCAGACCCGGCTATATCACACCGGGTAGATATTTCTCCAAAATGTTGCACACGATATGCATCCGGGACACGCGAGGGGAGCTGCCGGGAGGGCATCGCTTTGACTCATTTGTTATTTTCAGCCCGTCCGCAAACCGGAGTGTCGACGGAGCTGCAGCTCCTCGCGGATCTCGACAGGTTCGATTCCACGGATCGCATCACATTGCAAGGGAACATCGCTATCGTTACTTTCGCGTCGAAGCCAGAAAAAGAAAACTGTTTTATCGATGACAGATCGAAATCAAATCGGGATATTTTAATTTATAGCTCACGATGCCCTCCCCGCTTCGATTATTTTCAATATATATCCGGAAAGCTCTCATTCTGTCATATTTCGGTAAGAAATATTTCATAGAATTTGAAAAAATTGTATAAGGTAATTATTTTCCGGTGGCCGCCCTGGCTACGACGCGGCCGGGGCGTCCCGGGAGGCCCTGGAGGCCCCGGAGGCCCTAGAGGCCCTGGAGGCCCTGGAGGCCCTGGAGGCCCTGGAGGCCCTGGAGGCCCGCGCTGCACCTGACGCTCCTCGCGCAGGGGAGCGACACCGCGGCGGAGTTCCTCAAGTATATGTGTGTGTAATTAAGTAGCTTGTATCGACACACTGCACAATAAGAAAGCATATTCGATTTTTCCGGACAAAGGTGGGATTCAAAGAGATCCGCGAGAGTCCCTTGTGCCGCGTGCTCGCACCCCTGCACCTGTCCGCGATAGTTCGATGATGAGATTGGGCCGCGGAGCTAGCTGTGGCGGGATTGTGCGAGCAATGAATAAAAAGTAAAAAGAACCAACTCCATCGGTACCCTTGGGCATTCGAAATCGACAGTGCAGTCGTTAGACCTGGCGCTCCGGCCCGGCCATGCGGCCCATTTTACCGTTCAGAGCGTTCGTTATCTTCATTTCGATAGACGATATCAGCAGCGACTCACCCAGGCGGTCGGTGAGCTCCACCCCAGACCGCAGCTGTTGTCCAGAGGGATAAACTTGTTTCTAAAATGAAGTCAGTAGCTTGTTGCATTGATAGACAGCACACTGCACGTTGTTCATTTTAGTTCTTAAAAATCCGATGCCTATATAAATTTAAAAAAAAGATAACACTTTCATTACATTATATCAGTACCGTGCGAACTGTAAATTTCACTTTCAATGGTTAGAGAGAGAGCTAGCGCAGTGTTCGTTTGTTGTTTATATGTATATATTTATGTATGTATATGTATGTTTATATATGTTTATATATATATATATATATATATATATATATATATATATATATATATATATATATATATATATATATATATATATATAAACATATGTTTTGCGATTGTTTCAACAGAGAGAACTTGTGTCGTACACACAACCATTGAAAATTGCAAACATTCTAAATAGGGCACATCCGCATCTATGTTCACTAAAAACTCAAAGCCTTAATCATCATGAGTTGTATCATGAACACAGGTGTAAATATTTTGATATATTCAATAAAATATTATCTAGTAGGAATTTCTGGAAGTGACGTTCCCGACGGCTGCCTTTGCGATTGTGTATTGAACGCACACTTAAAAAATAATATTTCCTTTGCTGTAAAAATAAATTGTGTATGTGTGTGTGTATTATTGTATACGTTTACTATATGAATAAATAAATATATATATATAACCCTAATATTTATGGGACTGGATCTGTGTGATGCAATTATAAGCTGTGCACTGGATATCGAAGCAATAGGTTTAGTGCCTTGAATGCAAAGTACACTAATAAGCAATGCGGTGCGTGCAAGATAAATATCAAAGAATATTTCTCACGCGTGCACTTCATTTTAACGCTGTGTGTTTTATAAGATATTGCATTGATGTTTATATGTTATATACGTTACGTAGGCATGATTTGTTTTGTTTTCCCAAAGTATGTACCGTACTTGTATGCGGTGACCCTGCCCGCTGCCAGCTCACGTCACGTCACGAGACTCCACGTGACGTCAGCGGAAGGGGCAAGCGACACATCTCAGCGCTGCTCTCGCCCTATTGTTTCAATTATTTTATTTGCGTTGTTGTTCTATTGATGGAAAGAGTCGTCGAAAGAAAAAACTGTAGTGTTTACTGACAGCCAAGAAACTAGAGTTAAAACGGAATACGTAATTGGAAATTTTTAAAAATATGTATTACGTCAAAATATAATCAATAATATATAAAAGCATTATACATAAAAAAAAAAATTGTACTATTTTAAATTTTTTTTTTAAATAGTATTGTTGATTTTTAATAAAATTCCGATATCCGAAGCGACAGAGATACGCCATGCGTGTGGCGTTCAGACCAGCCAAAGAACGGAAGAAGGGCGGACCTTATGACTGGGTTTATTTTTTGGAAAATAACCGCGCCTTGACTTGAGCTTGACCGCCGTCGCGACGCTGCTGGCCCGCTATCTATTTTTAGATGCACTGTCACTCTGAGCGAGGCGCACACATATCTATTCCCTGCAATGCTGTGTTATTGTTGTTCAATGAAATAAAACACTGTCCTGCAATAATGAGCTGCTCGGGACTCCCTAGTACTACTTTGCATTGTTTATTCTAAAAATAGGGCCAGTGTTTGATGATGTATTTATATTGCATCTCCGCTTTTTGTGTACTTATATATATATATATATATATATATATATATATATATATATATAAATATAAGTATGTATCCAGGCATTTTATTACCAATTTTTATTGTATTCATATATTAACTTCATTATATCGAATATTGCTAAAACAGCATACAGAGAGGTGCTTTTTTAATAAGTCCTATTTAGATTTCTCAATTATATGTGTTTATAGCATATGAACTTGAAGTAAAAATCTTTCGCAATAAACGTTTTTATTTATTTTTAGAATTTGAGAAATACTAGAAACTAAACCAAATATAAACTCAATACAATTAAAAAACTTATCGAAAACGATCATTTATATTTATTAATAGCTACTAAAGTTTTGAAAATGTTAATTTATAATAATTTATTTACAGGATATCTCTTTTTTTCAACAGTATGCAAAATAAATTGAAAACTTTTTTTGCTTGATATCCGTATAAAATTAATATATTCAAATATGACTTTCTCGTCAGAAAAAAAAAAAAAATGAGTTAGATTTGCCTTGGAGAATTGAACCGGGAGCACTGTGTGGCGAGGCAGCGAGTGACGCGGCGGGCGACGGCGCGGGCCGGCCGCGCGCTAGACACGCCGGCCACTGGAGGAAACCGCTGCTGGCGGTCGCGCGGAATTACAAAACAACTTTTCATAATTGCCTCCGAAAGCCCCTTCTCGCTTCAACATTATTTCATTTTCCTCTAATATTGAAAAAAGCGCATGCCCCACACGCATTTATTGCACGTTCGTAGTGTTCCTCCAACGTTTTATTGTTAATTTACGTTCAATTTTAAGCGATGTGACCGTTATATTTGGATAAATTTTCACATTTTGTTGTGAAAAATTCGCAACGTGCAGACTGTGCTCAAAATTACTTATTTTAGAATGTAATTTAAATGTACTGTATGTAATGTATTATAAAAAAAGCATTTTTCACTTTACTCACTGTTTATGGCATTTTTATCGTTTTTGACTATTTTAAATAAAATACTTCTATGATTTTTCCTCATGCTTAATTATACTAGTGACCGATTTCGCCAATCTTTCACGTTGGCATTATCGAATATATAATATAATTACTTTATAAAAATCACGAATACAAATCCTTTTGTATAAATGATAAACTATCTCGATACTTATCCTTATATTATAGATGAAGATATTAGATTTTTATAATGTTCAATCATGTTGATTTTTTCTGCAAAGATTCCAAAAGTTACAATATTTAAAAAAAAAAAAATGTAGTATTGAATTGTAACAGTAAATATGTTTAGTTAAATGTAGGCGCGGATGCGAAACCGCGTATCGATCTCCGCACTCTCTCACTCCTTTATTTTTAAACTAAATGCAAATGTGCATTCTTATAGCGCGAAGAAGAGCCCCGCTGCGGCTCGTCAGCGGCGATGCCTTCGTAGATTTAGAACATTTCACATTTTAAATAGGATTTATTACTGTGTTTTCATAATTTTAAAATAATAAAATGTGTGTTATTTCTCCCTGAAAATATATTACCCGGCCAGTATTGGCGTATTTGCTTATACCGAAATGAATACCATAATTTGCTATGCATGTTTCAATTTATTATTTTGTTTTTAATTATGACGGTGTTATTTAGTTTCATTCGGTGTAATTAGGAATCGACTCGGACATGCATGAGCTCATCAAATGATAGTTTTGATTCGGTCTGTTTTTATCCGATTCGCTTGTATTTTTATTTTCTTGGTTTGTTCACGAGCGGCAGGCAGCTCGGACTGCAGCGGCGGCCGCGAGGGGCTCGTCTCGGCGCTCAGCTGTTTGGCAATATCACTGTTGTTTCCGAAACTAGAAATAGACCAAAAAATATATATGTTTCGATATTTTATATAAAATAAGTATTGTAATTAGACGATATTCTGAATTTTTGAACAACACTGTTTGGTCAATTATTAAATCCACTGCGCGTCACTGAACTCATTGATTTTTTGTACTGTTTATAAATCGTCGGTTATAAAGACCTTCCAGTATGTTGAAGATATTTTTTCTTTCCTAGTTTCGACTCAAGTTCCGATTGACAAAATATAAATTTAAATAAAAATTGTCTTTTCTATTTCAGCGCTAAACCTCTCACATTGTTTTATAGTACTTGGCATTTGAAACGATTAGTTAGTAGGGTCGTATTTGAGCCTAACAATAACCTGAACTGTAGTATTTGTAAATATGTATATGTATATATATATATATATATATATATATATATATATATATATATATATATATTTATATTTATATATATTTATATTTATATTTATAGAATGTTCCACACAATAAGTATCAGACAAATAAGAATAAATTAAAATACATTTTCCATTAATATCGCACGAACGTATGTTTCTATAATACGTATATTATAATAATACAAAACTGGAATAGTTCACGGCACTGTACTCCCCGCCAGTGTGGCTGTTTGCCGTATGACGAACCGTCACACAACAAATATAGACAACGGATTTTTTTTACGTACCTTAAATACTTCAAAATCCGATTAAATAAACTGTCACAGACAGCACGAACTTGAGAACGGAGCACTCGATTATGAAGCTGGCCCTGTAAACTGTGGCAATAAAAGATCGTGATAACAATTCCATTTTTTTTTCCTTAAAAAGTATCGTTAACTTGTAACATCTGTACATATTTATATATTTATATATATACATATATACATATATATATATATATATATATATATAACTGGGTTTTTCTGATCAATCAAAAATCGATAATTTCAGGAGAAATACATTTAATGGTTTGCTCAAAGTATTGTCCTTCGCTGGCTACACATTTTTGACATCTCTCTGGCAATATATGAATATCGTGACGATAAAACGACGCATCTTTGGACTGAAACCATTCATTCAACAAATTTCAACTTTTTCAAAATTGGCCAAGTGTAGCCCAGCTAATATGGCTGGTGTGATAGCAGATCCTATTTCAGCGTTTTGGCGAAGGGCGATGGCGCGGAGCTTTGTCATGCTGCAATATTATTCGTTCGTGCCTCGTGTCCCATTCTGGTCGTTTTTCGAGTAATGCATAGCTCAAATTGATCAGTTGTTGTCGGTAGTGATGACCGTTGATAGTTTCACCCGACTTCAGCAGTTTCAACAATTTTATGCAACTCATTCATTAATTTTATGCAAACTCTTTCTTTCAAAATTTCTGAAGTCGTTCTTCGATTTTTCATCTGTCTCTCAGTCAACTCGTGCGGCACCCATTGTCTTTCCCTTTGATTTTACCCATGCCATGTAAATGTTTTGAAATACCTTGGCCAGTCATGTTTATTGCCTCCGTAAGTTGATCTTGTGTTTGCGTATCATCTTAATCTAATAACGCTTGCAGATTGGCGTCCTCAATTGTTTTTGGTCTTCCGGAGCGTTATTTGTCCTCAGTGTCGAAATCGCCACTTCTGAAGCGTTTAAACTAATTATCGCAGGTAACTCTCGATGGTGCGAGTTTTCCGGAGTGTTTATATAATTATATATATATAATTATGCCAATACTAAATGCACATGAATAAATGGTGAAAATCAATGGGGCTTTGGATGGAGAAAATATACGTGGATGCGGAATTAACGCCGGTGGATGGAAGTTGGATGTACTGCCGAATTGGTGAGACTGGCGCAGGATAGAAATATATTCTATCAAAATTCACCAATCTCCTATGAGGAGAAGCACCAGAAGAAGTAAAACTGTTATCATTAATTCCTGTGTTGTTACCGATTTCTGATAATTAGTATGTAGGTAGGACTCGCGGGAAGGTCATGCTCTCCGACTCCCCGCGTCGTGTCCTCGCGCCTCGCGTCTCCCGCGTCTCCCGCGTCTCCCGCTCATCGCGCGCATTCCGCCGGTGGCCCCCCTTCTTGCCATCTTCTCCTAATCTAGTTCGCCTGTAGGATTCCTCGTGTTATGTGCGAAACTAACACAATGGTGATTTTTGATGTTCCGTTTGCTTACTGCAGGGCCGCCAGGTGTTACTGTTTGAGGCTCTGGCGTTCGTTTGGTCAAACTTGTATTTTTAATGGGATTTTGATTGCACATACTGAAGTTGCAGAGAGTCGGATATAAGGTTGTTTGAAAATATAAATTAAAACTTAGTAAATATTTTAAAACCCAATTTTGCGCATACAGCATAACATTACATATTTTGCATATAGCGAATAACAACTCATATGTATAATGAGTGGTTTTTTAGCGTTATCTTTTATTATCAGAGGTCGTATCTCGTCAGACAGAACCGGGCGGAGGCAGGAATTAATAAAAAACAAATAAATATTTTGTTTTTGCATTAAGTAAAAACTTGAATATTATCACTGAAAACCTTACATTTTTATCACGATCTTAATTTATCCAAAAACCTTAACATATTAACTAGACGCTTGCATACCATGCCCATAGTTTTCATATTTATTATCGATTAAAACTTTATAAATAATTACGACGGATACGTTTCATAAGTAGTACACCTCACATATATAAATTCTTGGATAGTATGGGTTCCAAGTCTACCTGTTTTTAAAAAATTAATCACCTTCAAAAAAATAGAAACGAATCATTATATGTTCCCGCGTCAACCCTGCCCATATTGCTTCATGATCGCGAATGCACTAGTGTTGGCCCCAAGCTCAATACAATTTTGTTTCAATTAATTATATATATATATATATATATATATATATATATATATATATATATATATATATATATATATATATATATGTGTTATATATATATATAAATATGTGTTATATATATATATAAATATATATAAATTGAAATATATTTAATGGTATAAATTCTGCGTAGAGGCGCTACAGTGTCTCTTCTCTCAGTGTTCGTGGGTCCAATACCAGTGGCTGGGGCGAGGATGGGAGGGAACATATCAATTAAAATTTATTATTAATGGTGTTAAAATGTCTACAGTATAGCCGCAGAGTACAATGTTCTCGTTTTGTGATAGTGCTTATTTTCGTAAGGTGACTTGCGATGTCCGGTGTAGTCCGACTCACTCGCTCCGCGGGACAAGTGCGCCATCGGTAGCCGTCGACGACACAAGCCCTAGAATGGTGAAATGAATACTAATAAGCATAAATGTGGTATTTGTTACTAAACACACTTCTTTAAAACAGTGCTCGGTCATGTTCCTTTTCCAGCATTGATTATTTCTCGGTGCATTGAACCCTATCCCCTGTCCCTGCTTTCTGTGGCATTATTCTCTATCCTTGCCCCTGCAACGAGCCGTTATATTCGTAGCCTAGGAACCAATGTAACCGTATCATAAGTGTTTTTAATTAATATTCGACCTCGACAGTTTATGTTTTCCTAAAATAAAGGATAACATTAAAAAATAAAATGAATATATTTTTATTTCAGTATTTATCGCTAGAGGAGTAATGGATTTCTTGTTCTCACGGCAGACCGGCGCATCGCAGATTCTGCTTACGAGTAGCATTCATTTCTGTTTGTGATTGTCAGAACTTTGAAGAATCAGCTCCAGTATGAAATCTAACTCCTTTCTCCGTCGTTTCACATGACGTTCTCTCCACAAATAGGGACGCCTTAGCCGAGACACATTTGGAATTTATTGATAAAACCAGTCATTAAGTGTAAACCACGTTCGTGGTTTTCTGTCATTTTTGTTTGCAACAGAGTAAATTGCTCATTCTTCTACAAATCCAATGGATCGTTTACCATGAGAACTTACATATTATACTAAAGCCAGCTCCCGCACCGGGTTGTGAGAACCCCTGGTGTTGTTGGAATATAGAACCACAACTGACTCGGGCGTGTATGCGGGCACACCATACTCATACCGTGCGGGACTTTTTTGTCATTCGACGTATTTTTAGTTTATTAAATTTGTATTTAATAATTCGTACCCTTTTATTTGTTTCCCGAGTGCCCGTCGAGTAGCCGCCCTGTCGCCCCACCGTCGGCGGGTACGATTGGTAGATGACTAATTATTGATTAAAAATTTTAGAAATTAAATAAATTATCGGCCATGACGTATCCAACATTCTGTCAATGCAGCACAACCTGGTGTGGCACAACCGGGTGCCCAGCGCTGGGGGTGGACTCCCGAATAGTCCCGTGACGCCGCGTGTATTCCGCACGAACTATAACGATGCAGGTATTGGTTGAAAAATGTACTTTTTCCTATCATATTTGGAATATGCAATCCTAACGATCGAGAATAAATTTAATCAATCATAATTCACTCGTTTCGTACGAGTGCGTTCCCTTTTTGCGTTCATTTCACTACATAACATTACGTAAGTTTGAAATAGGGTTAAGGGCAAGCGTGCCCTTGCCCTGTCTATGGCGCGCACCGCACGCTCCGAGTGGCCTGCGGCATGCACTGCACTGCACTGCATTTCAATTTGAGCGTTCTAGCAAAATAAAATCAGAAATGCGACGAGCGGTCCTCGCGAGCGACGGCATGACTCATCTTAAAATATCTTTCCGCAACGCAGTTAGTGTTGTTATTTGTATTTTGCGTTTTCATCGAATTAGTAACGTATTATCTTTATTATTCATCGATTGAACAAAATTACACGGTATTTTTTCGTTCAAGAAGCTTGGTGTAATTGAATAATCAAATGTGATAGCAAATAACCCCGAGAGCCGACTGCGCCAGACTCTCCGAGGTCCTCTTGATTTCTCGCTGTTTTATATTTATGCATTTTTCTTTGTATGTTGCCAATAGTACAAACAACCTGTTATCGACAAATAAACATACCGAGTTCAAAGCTCAAGTGAGTTTGATATTTAAATAAATTCAATATTTATTTATAGATTATTTTATCTTTTTTATTTAAGATTTTATGTTGTCGACGCTTTCACCTCCGTAGCGCTGTTTGTATTAAACCTTATATTTTAAATAATAAAAGATAAGAAGACATTTGTACGCTATTTACTTAGTAAAGCGACAACAGTGCGCGGCGCGGGAGATGGCGCGTCCCCTTTGTTCCGAATATTACGCAGAGGTGCAGTTTTATGTATGTCGTACTATGGAAATGGAGTCATTTTTTAATTGATGCAATTTGCTTTTCTTGAGATGCACCGTGCGTTTGCGCCGCTTATATTATTTGTGGCAGCTCAATGCCTGCTACTTTTATTTGTCTACGTTACATTGTCATTTGAACCTGTGTTTTTGACATGCGATTATTATATAAAAGAATATCGCCCAGCTCGCAATCTGAGTGAATATATTTTTTAAAGTTTGGTCGTGTTCGAGGAGTGCGGTCCATCGATGACCGCATTTCTGCCGTGACGAAGGAGACAATCAATCAAATCAAACTCAATAATTGTATTCGTATTAAATTTCCTGCAATTCTCTGCAATTTTAAATGGAACATCGACACATTGAAGAAAGGTCCCGTAAACTATTTAGTGACAACACATTGACAACAAATTTAAAGGACGCTATTGGCTAGCTGCAAGTTGGTGGCGCGATTTGTTGCTGAGGGCTCGACTTGTGAATGCTCTGCACTAGGCCGTGACGCCGGAGACCAAATTTGCTCACATCTTTTGATGATTATTAATTGTGTTGTTATTTATTTCTAAAAATAAAATAAATAGCGCGACGCCGGCCCTGGCCCGGAGCGCCGGCCCGAGTTCTTTATTCAAGCAGTAATGTCACAGCGGCCCGATTTCCGGACGGCCATTTTGTTTTGCCTACACAAGATGGCCGGCTACTTTTCATTTTACGTTTATTCCACACTTAATTGAATTACTTAATTACGGGAAATTTTATTTGCTTTTGTTTGATATTAACAACACGTGTTTACATACAAAAAAATATTAAAGTAAAGAAATATTAAAATTATATATATATATAATGTAAATTAATATGAATACCAATAAGTCATTTTGTCTAGAAATAGACATATACTGGTGATATTCTTCCGGTTTAGCCAAGTATTTCGGATGACCGTGTACACATGCATATTACCTTTACTTCTGTTACTATCCTCGGTAATTCTGGGGATTTCCACAGGCGGTGCGTATGTGACGGCTTCGTTATTCGAACAATTAAGGGTATTTCTAAAAAATTGATCTCTGATATATATATATAATATTATATCAATTTTGTGTAATGCAAAATTTCCAATTGTCAAATATCATTTTGTTTATTTTTACTTCTCGATGTTTTTGATAGAATAGTTCTACTAGTCGGTGTTGATTTTGTCTTTAAAAAAAATCGCAATTCATACTTGTCCACGGTTATAAATTGCCAATTGACCACGCGAGAGATTTTTCCCTTCACTAGATAATATTTAAAATAAAATATTTTTGTTGCATTATCAAAATGAGCAGCTACTCAGTTTGACAATGCCAACGGGATAGGTCACAAATAAAATGAAACATTTTGATAAATCACAAAAAATTATATTTTTAATATTGAAATGGAGTTCCACAAAGTACTCTCTGTCAAGTAAGTACTAAAAAGATAGGATACTTTTCGAAACCATGTTTCAGTTTCGTCACCTTTCACAGCTTTAGAATAAGAATTATTTAATCTCAATATTGTTATAATTCATTAATTAAAACTCGGTGTCCTTTACTGAAATACTGGCACGGCTGGGTCAGGGTGTGGAAGGATTGCACGGTTCGCGCGGTGAGTGTCGGTGAGTGGACATGCGTGTACTACAGGGAGTCGTTCGTAGAGCCGAGTGGGACAAATTTAATAAATTTAATTCCGGCAAATCTTCGTATTGGAAGTAACAGGAAATAACTTGTTAAGTTACACCATAAAGAACGCCGTGTGATTAACATGCGTCTGACTCGAGTCGGGTTGCAGCGCCGGCGGGGGGATATTCTAGTCCTGCATCAACTCGCCTGCCCTGGAACTTATCCGATTAACGCTGAAATATCGTATTAGAATATTTATATTTTTTAATACTAAGTAATTTCAAAATAGTTTTAGGGAATGTCACAAAACGATTTTGCAGTGCAAGTTTACATAAAATAAATAATGTAGAATATAAAATTACTCAACTATCACTTGAAACGGAGTGCAGCATAGGATATTAAGTAAGTATATGACATTAAAAAACTTCGTTTTTTTTAAATATGTTAGAAATAGATACCGGCAACTATCGCTTAAATATCGAAATATAATAAATATATACAAAATTAAGATCGACATCGCACATCAATGTGCAACGTGGATTCAACGGCCGTCCAATATATGCAGAAGAGGTCAGACATTATTTTAATTGTGTTCAACATCGTCTGCAAGATGCTTCAGTTCACTAATTTGTAATTATTTATTTAATTTTCCGGACATAACGCGGTTTATTCAATTAAAACCTAATTGAGATTTATATTTTTCGTTTGTGTTGTATACAAACATTACCCGTCTATTAGAAAAATAACCACAGAAAGAATAGGGAAGAACAAAAAATAAAAATAATATTTTTGTTGGGTAGGAGGTAAACCTGAACTCGAAGTTATTTGTGGGAAAAGTCTGTATTACGATTAGTTTGTATATTGTAAGTCTGGCAGGCTTTGGAAATGAAGGCAGCGGGGGGCAGTCGGGGAGGGGGGGGTGTCAGGAACTGCCGGCATTAAGTTTACATTTAATAGAGACAACGAATCTTCCTCGAGTGTGTTATTGGTGGAGTTTGTGATATTCCATGAACAATTAATGCATCGCCGGCAGCGGCTGAACCCGGACAGATGTCCGTCGTCTAAGGAGACGAACTAGAGTCCCGGAGCGCAGTCGGCCACTCGTCATCGCGGATAGATTCACGACCCGCCCAAGGAAATCCCTACTGAATGTTGTTTTTAAATATTCTTAAGGAACGAACGATTCTACAAGAGGGATAAAAATAAAACTGTGTCGCCAATAAACTGTTGCTTAATGAATGACCGCGCACCGTCAATACTGACTTATTGTGATTTATAATGCCCAATTAGATAACCCTGTATTCGGGTGATGCCGGGCGCCGAGTCTCGGGGCGGAGGGCTGAGGGCGCGGGCTCCCGCTCGTGAACTCGTCTCTGCGCTTTAGTGACTGCATGAGCTACTTTTTATGGCTTAATTTTACAATCAAAATCTAAAGACTCCGAAACAGTTTTTTGGACTTATTTTTCCCTACACAAACTCAACAAAAGTAGATAAATCCATGTATGCTACCATCTCTGCCACACCCTGTAAGCCCCACAACCTGCGCGCGGGATCAGGGGATAGCCCCACAGCTCTGAAAACTATTTTAAATAAACAAAAAGAAAATAAAGAATCTTGAAATTTAATTTATATTTTTATCAAAAGACTTGTTATTTTTAAATAAAGCGCAGGCTGTGTTTTCATCGAGCCGGGCGCAGCGCGGCGCGGAGTAATCGAATAACAAAAAACAATCAAAATATTACTTTTTAAAAAAAAATTAATTAATAAACATTCTGATTTGTGACATGTGGTCTTTTATTTAATTTCAATAATAATACAACAACCAGTTTGTTTTTTAGCTTTTTGAAACATGTGTCCACCGGCAACAGACATCTGTGAAATCCAAATAAATAAATAATTAGTAACATGTAGTTGTATCAATTTAATGTGAATGAATCAATAGTCATTTCGGAACTTTTTTAACTGCTGTTTATAATGTGTTTATGGCCATGCAGTGCTTTATTCCACGCGCGTACTTCACAGACCTGGAAATGTTTTTTTCTTTTCTGTATTATATTAAGTAAATTAATGATTGAAGTTTTTTTAGTTATTTCTTTAGTTAAATTTACAAATAGTAAAGCTTTTATTCTTCGGCGGTTGCAGTTTTTGTATATGCGTAAAATACAGGTGGTGAGATTCGATTCACTCGGCAGCCCTGTGGCGGCATCCATTTTGCGAAATGTTTCTGTACGGGGGCGGGGGCGCGCTGCCAGGGGTGGCCGACTCCACGCCAGGGGTGGCCGACTCCACGCCGGGGGTCCGCGAGCGCTGGCGTATTTACCTACTACACGCCTATCGGAATTTCAATTCGACAAACTACTATTACATTATTTGGTTGTCATACATTTATTTATTCCGTACGTTTTTCAATTGTATGTAAAATAAACCTAATGAATCATGTAAATAATCTTAAAAACCCTAAAAGTATGTAATTTTACATTGCAATCCCTTAACTGCTACATGGACTTCTGCGATGGAAACGGACTCCTGCTACACTACTATTAGGCAATCCGGAATTTTCCGGTGTCTCCTCCGCTCCACCGTTTAGGCAGGGCATCAACGTGACGCGAGCGGGAGACACCAGTGCTCGGATAGCCTCACACTCAGAGCAGGACGACGCAAGGGATGAGATGCGCCGCGAGGACCGACTCTCGTCTTCGGGCAGCTTCTGTCCCCGCTTCTAGACAGCTCGCCGTCGATCTGCGGGCACACAGTTCTTCAAATATTTCATTCAATTTGTTATCACGCGTGAAATAATTTATATTCGCAATTATTTTCTATGTTTTATATATAATAAATTTCCTTTCATTCAACAAATCAAATGGCAGTGACATTCACTCCCGCGAGTAGCTTGTTTTTGTAGATTTCTCGTTGAGATTATCTCAGCCTTGGCGTCTCCCTCTCGTTAAAAACCTTCAAAATGTTTTCGGAAAGAAATTAAATTATATTGTTTTGTACACAATCTTCGTTTCGTCATAAAAATTACAAGTCGACATTACCACTCATTGTTCTGCAACTGCCCACCGCTGCGGATCTAAGTACCCTTGATTCCAAATTCAGCTTCCCTCTACGTGCCGGCTTGTTATTATCCGAACTAAATTTTCGGCGACCTAATTTTAAAAAAATACCCGTTACCCGAAAGTTGGAATATTCGGATTCAATAATTGCAGATCGTTCACCCACTGCAAGTTTTGATCAAACGAATTGTTCAGCTATTCAACCATTTTCTTTTTATTCATTTGAATGACCCGACTCTACAAGTAATTGATTATTCGATTGCGCCCGTCATAGACGAGAATACATACACTCGTGCGCCGCCACGACGTCCTGCGAGATACGGTTTATATATATATCATTATGAATGTAGTCAAATGTTTAAATAAACGAGATTATTTGTTAATTAACGTCACGTAACTTTAAACTAAATTAATTGAATGTAATCTTTAAATTTTAATTGTAAGTAAGTCAAATATTTATTCATCATTTAAATCAGATATCACAAATCAGCTGGCGACGATATAATGATAAAGATGTAAAGATTATTTAATACTGACTTTAGCATACATTTCCATTCTCCCCTAAAGGACACCTGAAATGTGAGACTGAAGAGAAAAATCAAGGCATGTAATGCTGAGTTAGAGAAGTTATATCTTAGATAAAGACTCGCTTTACGCAAAGAAATGTCTTGTAAAATAACCAGCATACAGCCGATGAGAATTCCGATTAAAATGGGTTCTAAACCTTCGGTTTCGGTAGTTTATTATAAGCGGAACATGCACGTGTAGCACTTGGGTTTTTTGATTTATATGATGACAATATCAAGATGTATGTATGGGATAAAACAACAGCATCAAGAGGTGTACAGAAAAGGGCGTCATGCTCTCGGCAATTTTCGGAAAAACAAATCCTTCACCTAAAAAAAAGAATTCAAAAAATATATGGGAATATGAACTATCTTCCATTATACACCACCAATGAGCCAAGAACAAAAACAAAGTTATGATGTGATTGCTACTCTATATCCCTTCAGTTTTTCAGGAACATTTTTAAAATCTCAAAACACATAATTGTAAAGCCTAAAATTATAAATATGAAACAATAATTTGTGTAAATAATTTAATTAAAATTATTAAAAATATATAGGTTTTTATTGATCTAGGTAATTTATGTGTTTTTTTAAAAAAAAATTAAATGGCCTTTGTTAATATAACCTTCAAAAACCACATGTGCTTATGAGATTCAAGGAAAATTTGAATTTCATAATACATTTTCATTATTCTCTAGTCTAAGAATGCCCTAAATTACAGTGTCACACAATACATAAATATTTTCAAATTTATTCAAATGTAAAACATTTAACATTTCTAAACAAGAAATTTATGACTTTGTAGACCACATTCATAATTTTGGGTACATATGTACATTTATTTTGGGATACATTTATAGTGTTCTTTGAGACTAGCCTAGAGTGTTTTTGAGGCATATTTTTTTGACTCTTTAATTATGTTGAATTTAACTTTAACAATAGTTTGATTATTTAAAGCTCCCACTCAATAAGAAATTATTTTCCTCACTGTCTCCACACAACACCATTTACATGTTTGCATTAAAGCACGGCACCAACTTCGTAATTATGCAAAATTCTTCAGTGTGTGCAAAGTGACATTCAGCAAGTTTTTTTTTAGTATCTATGATTTAAAAACCGACCCCCTGCAAGCTTGTTTTAAATTAAACTAATCGACCGCGCGTGTGCCTCAGCAGCTTTGTGAAGCATCGGTCAATTAAACGGTCATGAAGGTCAACTGAGCTCAAAATAACGAAAGCTCCTTCTGTATCAACCGAACAGCTGAGCCAGTTTCTTTACCGACCGACTTCCCGACATCTGCGACGAGAGAAGACAATCGTTACACTTAAATAAACATTACGAAATAGGAAAAAATCCTCTTGACGAGACACCAGTTAAAAATAACAAATACCAAGAAATGTGTTTTACATTTTTAGGAATTTCGCAACTCCTGTTTTCAATGCTTAAAAACAACAAATACAAAATAATAAAATAACGGAAATTTCCTTACCTTCTATTTATAGTCTCCCCGGCTACGGCCCTGGCGTAGAAAAAAACCGGACGCGATTTGCCCCCCTCCTCCCCCAGCGGCTCTGCAGCGCCCCGCAACCGCCCCAGACCCCCCGCCCCCACTGCAGCGCGACTTTCAATTACATATTATGTATTTACTAATTATATTGTCAAGAAAATTATTTGATAAGTGTTGTTATCTGCGGGTGACAGACGCTGCGCAAATATACTGATGATTAATTTGAAGATCGACTTCGATAAAAGCCCTCCGTCAACTGCCCGTGTCTACTCTAAGAGTGCGATTTTATATTTCTAATTCAATGTCCACCCGTAAAGGTCCTTTAACTTGTGAAGAAAAAGAAGGATCCACCATCGTACAGATTCGATTTCTAACGTATTTTTTTTTTAATACCTTTAAATCGTCATAACTTCATAAATTGATAAAATATACAAAATAGAGAAAAAAAACTCGTTATTTGAGGGGAGGCAGGGGCGCTGTAAATCATACTGAATAATTGTTATTTTGTGTTACCCCTGGGGGCGTCGACCCTCTCCCCCGGCCCAAATTATCGCCCGTATGGAGCTGCCGCCCGCGCCAGCGCTTCCCGCGGGTCGGGCCGCGGTCACATTGGACAGAATCCAAGGACGTCCATGTAGTTTAGCAGAGCTTAGTTGTGCTTGCGTGTGCTCAGCGGGTACCGGGAAGGTACTCGGGGACTTCGGGATTTATCTCCTGTTATGAACATAAGGAACACCATCGCGTACCTGCAGCTTCACTGTCGACGCTGCAACCTTACCGTGGCCGGAGACTGAGCGACAGCGGTCAGTGTTGAATGTTGATCATTTTAATATTAGCACAATATTGTATATTTTTATAATAACAAAACGCCGTGTATTAATTATCAATGATTTGATTAAATATTAAATAAGTTCGCATTTTGATTACCCGTTCAGCCCTTTTTTGTGTATACAGATGTAATTGATTTTCGAGATTGAGTCTAAAGTGCTAACTTTCCGCGTACTCGATCTCAATTATTTTTCAAAACCTCAAACTTCGCGACGCGGGAGCACAGGCAGTCGCGCAGCGCCGCTTGGGAACCACTGACCTATACTATCGCGTATTATTGTGAAGGCAAACAGACGCAGCATATATTGGAATAGCAAAGGTGATCACGGCTAATTCTCTGCGTGAGGACCCGCGGGGCTCGGAAATCCACGTTTCAAGTGAAAAATTGCGATATTTTTTTTTACCAAAGATTTTAGTCAACCCTTAATCCATAATTTCATTCAAAATTAAATCAATTAGGTTATTCTCTTTCTATGGAAATAACATTATTACTTTATTATTTAATGTTTTTTTTTCAAGCGACATTTAATTAAATAGTCCGACCTAATCTATTACAATGACACGGGTAAGAATTTTCTACCGGGGATGTGATGTCAGTGATTCTCGGTGGACAGTTTGCCCCTCATTGAATAAGTATTTTTTTGGCATCGGCTTTGGTCTTGTTTCCGTGTAAATATTTTTGCACAATCGGCGCCGCAAAATCGCTTTGGAACTTCGCTACGAACTGTCTATTTTTTTTTAACATCTAATTCATACTTATTATAAATAATATTTTACAATTATTGCGATTCAGAGTTTTATGGAATAATAAAATTATTGATCAGATGGACTTTGGTTATAAAATCCGCAATCGTGTTTGGTTTTTGGTCAAATCTTTGTAAACCTCCTATTATTGAGTTAAGCGTTTTTTAATTACCCAATTTTCGCACTAATTCACTAATTCAAGTCCTTCGCGGATGACCTTTGGTATCAATGCAACTCGTTCGGACATCTCTTTATTAGGATCATTTAATTCATTAAGCATGTTTCCCCAACCATGAACTTTACACTCGCTAGGAAGCCGGTCGTTTCTGAATAGAATGGAAATAAAAAATATTCTTTTTTTTTAATCCCATATTTTAAAAAGTGATATTTTTTTAAATAAAATTCCGTGTAAATCGGAAGATAGCTTTATATATGTATATGTATATATGTGTCTCGCCCCCCCCGGCGCGGTATTGCCTCAGGTAGCTGCACGTCAGCGGCACGCGAGGAGGCTCCCACTCGCCCCTGCTGCGGGGCTTGGCTTGCCGTTCACGCCTCGGGGTTCGAATCCGGTTGGAGGAATGAGTCTTTTTATCTGTTAAAATTGTCTACTGTCCCGAGACATTCGACAAAGTAAAACCCCTTGGGAATAAATCTTTTCTGTGACTAGCAAAACAAACGATGATATGTACTGCGGTGGACCCTGTCGCAATTGTGTCCGTTGTATAATACATATATAGTTTTGATATAGTATAATATACAATAGTGACAATAGAATAATCAATGTGAAGTCATAAGAAATATTAATGTGAATTCGTAAAACCTTCCATAAAAGCTATAATAATGTGCTCGTGACGTCACAGGTCGTCGTTAGCCTCAACGTGCAGCTGGCTTTCTGTCATCCTGAAAGTGACAGTTCAGTGCATCCCGAACCTCAGTGGGTTTAAATTTATATCTACGCGGCTATCAATAGGCTCTATCTTCCATGACGCACTTGTATTATCAAATGTTTTGCTCTTCAAAAATCTGTATTTAATTAAATATATATTTATATATGTATATATATATATATATATATATATATATATATATATATATATATATATATATATATATATATATATATATATATATACATATATAAATATATATATATATATATATATATATATATATGTATATATGTATATGTATGTATTTATATATAGACATATAAACACATGTCCACGTTGATCATGATGCAATGTGGAGGTTGCTTATCGTTGGATTTCTTTTTATGCGTATCGATTTGCCCGAGCTCCGGTTCTTTGGCAGCGCTGAGGTTCTGCGCGAGTCGTGCAAATATCTGTTTTAAAAAACAGATATTTGTCATTGTTGTACAATATTTTTTACTGAATTTGAAATTATAAACATCTGCACATTGAAATTTTTTTAGAATATATAAAATGTTTTTTTATGCTTACAAAGACTTTAAATCATTTTTATATTCGAAATTTTCTTTCATTTAAAAAAAATAATAAATTCCTTTACTTTTTTTTTACTACAAAAAAAATGTTTTCTCTTCGCGATATTTCCTTTATCAGTAAATAAATAAAAAAATGTTTATCAGAAAGATATTTTATCAGTCGTGTGGATAAATGAATTTATAAATGTGTTTATATCGTTTGAAAGTGCAAATGGAAATAGTCACTTTTCATATTTCTTTTAAATCTGTAAACACGTTTATAATGTAATGTGAGCTTATCGAAGATGACCCGAGACATAAAATGCAACGTAAAGCGCTCCACTCACGTAGCAACAAATTGTCCTCTCGTTGAACAAATTGAACAATAGTGTAGCCATTATACCAGTGAATATCGGCGAAACCTCACAAAAACCACTACTACTATCGCGTTAGCTGCCAGTGTGCCGCACTCCGGGCCGGCCTCCGCGAGACCTCTCGCGTTAGCTTTTGTCAATCTTACTAAAATTTGGCTATTTAAAACGTGGAGTAAATGCATATATGCATTTATTATTTCAATGTATGTACTTAATTATGTCGTATCACAAATATAATATTAAAGTTCAATTTGTATTTTATGGTTGTAATGTCTGTTTGTATCGATTAATTGATAGAGGCAATTATGCGGATACCTCTCAATCTCTCAACTTTTTTTAAAATTTATTTTGTCTTTATGTTACTTTGTCATCTGTTTTCTTTTTTTGTCAAATGTTTTAATGATGTGTTTGGTTGGCTCTGACACTCTTCTCAACTTGCACGCGTTATGTATTATGTTTCGGTTAGAACACAGCGTCGAGCCGTGAGCTGAGCGAGGAATTTTATTGATTATTTTAGGTCTGACAAATCACGTTAACTGGTTTTTGATTAAGATAAGCATATATTATGTATCTTACGTAAACTTCGATTGAAAAATACAGTATAAGTAATATTTTTGTCATTAAATTGCTTAAAAGATATTCCGGAACAAACGAACAACGCCTCATCGTCCGCTCGTGGCGCGCGCCCCTCGACGAATGACTTAATTTAGTAATAAGTTCGATCCAATTAATTTTTATGTGTTCAATCGATCACATACTTTCCCTCCACAAAATGAATAACGAAAATAAAGAAATACATGTACGCTACCACCTAAGCTCAACAACCTGCGCGCAGGATCTGGGTATAGCCGCATATCGTATTAAAGCCCCAAGAACTATGGTAAATGAACCAAAAGAAAAAATAAAAAAGTTCGATCCAATAATATAATCGCAAAATTGGTTCTGCTGTCCGGATTTCACTCGCACGTGTCGGTTTGCCGACTGGCACCGACGATAACCTGCCACCATTATTTCATACTGTTTAGTATTATTCCATTATTTACACATATGATAGTCATATTCAATGTTATATTTATTTAAATACGTAATAATGCCACGAAGCGGCAGTAATAATGCCACACACACACACATATATATATATATATACGTTATTAAATAAAAACGGCAGTCGGGTGCGGGTCTCCCTGTACTCCCGCTGTATTACTGTTCATACTCTAAGTATTTGTCCGCTCTCCCCCGCGCCACAATATATCACCAATACAAGCAAACAGCGATCACGGAAAACAGCTCAATAAAAAATATTAAAAAATAAAGTACAATTTGTTTTCGTAAATTTATCGTTTTTTTTCTATGATGGTATATATTATATATATTTTTTTCATGCATTATATATATTTCGCCAAATAGATGATATTGTTAATTGTATTTTTTAATAAAAACAATTAGAATACACTTCTTTAATAAGTCTTTATTATATAGGACACAATAAAAATATAACTCTTCTTTAGGGGTTGATATGATATCCGAACCCTCAACCCCTAGCTCCATACACTTATCATAGACTCACCAGGGGCGTGCAGTGGAAACATCCACCATCAGCAGTAATAAAAATTATTTTATAGTAATACTACAACAAAACGTTTTTTTAAAGGGAAATCGACGAGATTCGAAATTCTATATCGCAAGAATATAACCAGTTGGTTAGTCTAACAGCTGATTCATGCCGCTATTTATACTTAATACATAACGATTCTCCTCCATTTTAAAACTTTTCCTTCGTTGTGAATTATAAATATATATATATATATATATATATATATATATATATATATATATATATATATATATATATATATATATATATATATATACTTATAGTTGATGTACTTAAAAATTACATTTTATTAAACTTTCGTCTCGCGACTTTCTTCAGTGGAGGTGGGTTTCTCCATCTCAGTCCGCGATGTCGAAAGACGGAATCATTTACTACACGAAAAATGATAAAACGCTCGCGACTCCGGCCGGCGAGTGTGCAGCGGGCGCAGCGTGCAATTAAAATCAGCGATTTAAACAAATAAAAAATATCAATTATCGAGTCGAAATGGCAACACCAGTGATTTTTTTTTTATCCCATTTTAAATGTTTGCATTATAAGCTGGTATCACATAATGTATTCACTCTCGGATATAAATAGTGACCGTGACACGCACGCCTAACGCTCCGTGCTTGTGTTTGTGGCGCAGCATTACGCGCTGCCCGTGTGTGTAGTTATATTTTTGTTATAAACCTGCAAAGCAGCCCGTTGTGCTTCGTCGGTTTTGAAGACCCGGAAAGACTGCAAAAACTATTTTTTTCTAGACTAAAAATTCATGAACATATTGTGTATATATTTATATGTATGTATATAATTTTTGTGATTTTAAATCGAGATGCTATTTATTTTAATCGATTGCAGTATAACGGTATTGTGAAATACCAACTGACAACATAAAAATGCTTAATGGAATTCATATATTTGGGCGTAAAATACATTAAGTCATTGCGCTAGTAGAATGCTCAAGCCCTCTACACCCGCTACCAGCTTGCAGGTAACCAATAGCGTCCCTTTATTTAGGGTATTTTTTTTACGGTTTTATCTAAAATGTAGGACGCTTTTGGGTAGCTGCAAGTTGGTGGCGCGATTTGTTACTACGTGTCCAGAGGCCTTTATGCTCAGCGCGGCCTCAACTCTCGTCCACTGCAGCCGATTTAAATATCTCGTTCCCGGCTATCCCGTATTGATTTCATCTCTTTTCTCTTTAATATAAAAAATACGCGTAATTTATAACATTTGTATCTCTGTACCGTCTTCGTGCGTTCTGAGAAGTTATTATTTAGATTATATTGCAGAGTTGATTAATATTTTACATAAGTCTTGATAGCCGAAAAGCGCTTTTGTAGACGGTAGGCTGTCTCATCCCTTGCGATAACCCTTCTGAGCGCGGCTTCGTACCGCGGGTGTGCGAGCTATCGTGTGGAGCGTCCCCTCGAACTCCCGTACTCTGATCGTGTCGCTTCACCGGCTCCCGATTACGTCAGATGCTTAAGAAACTCTACTTTATTTTAATTTGAATATTCTTGTTAATGTGTTGTTTTTTTAGTAAGTAGAATAAAATATGCGTTAATTACCTAAAGGTTTGTCGTTAAGTTATTGATTCGTTTTCATCTGTCCTGGTTTATTTATTACTTATCAAAATATACTTATTTATTGTGTAATTGACAGTTCATTTTTTTATACCTACCCACTTACAAATATTAAATAAATACGCATTTTAGTTTTTATATACACAAGAACGTTTTATGTTACCAAATTATTTTTTTTCGAATCCCACCTATGTCGCGGATTGTATAAAAATAGATTGTAAATTGTATTTTAATTGAAGTTTTGAATTGTGCTTCATATGCGAGAATTTTTTATTGAATATTTATTTAGCCTTTTTTTATACTTATATATAAAAAAAAATAATTGAAAAGAAGAATTTAAAATAAAAATCCTTAAAATATTCAAATTATTAGAAAAATTGGAAAAGAAGTTTCGATCGGATCCCACGCGGGGGTTTCCGCCGGTGCGCCGTGTAGATGTGCCGCGGTGTGCTGCTACTAAACTCTGATATCGCACCGGCGGAAACCGCTGCTGCTTGGAGTACATTCAATGAAATCCATTTAATTTATTGTTTTCCTAAATTTCACGATTTTATTCTTATTCAAAAACAATTAAATCGTAATTTTGAAGTTTCTTTCAGACCCGAAGATGAGTCTGTAATATGTTTAGCAGTGTGTATTAATTACTGATTGCAATATATATATATATACATATATAATACAATAAGTTTCACGAGTCACGCCGTATTTGCATACTAGTATTTTTATAAAAATAATAAAACCAGACGTTTTTATGTATCTTTTTAACTTTTAAAATAAAATCATGTTTCTTGATTAAATAAAATAAAATTATTATTATGTTTCTGTTATTATTGGTAGCGATTTTAATCCATAATTAATTGTGGAATTTATAAAAAATTTATAGATTAATTTATATGAACCTCAGAGCGATCTCAACCTGTGCTGAGACAGACCCGCAGTTTTGTTTCAGGCGAGACCGGTTGCGGTTGGTATTATCCTTCATAAACAGTTTCGAAATCATAGTTTTTTTTACATTTATTATCAAATGCCCCAACAAGTTGTCAGTTGGTATTTAATTTCCTCTTTTACGCCATTTTAATTTAAATTATAAATAATATATTCACAACTGTTCAATTTTTATGCGGATATATTGGTTATTCAGTTTATTTTAAATACATAAGCTAGTCGTATTTCCGAGCAAATATATCCTGGATTCTGTATTTATGTGAATCGTTCTCTTCTAGCAGCTTAAGGCATATTGCACGAACTACTGAATTTTAGACAACATTGTATCAATTATAAACTTGCGCTCTTTATTATTTACTTGTTATTATGAAAAATAAAATACACTTCATCAGTAAATAACTCGCATCGCCCGCTGTTATAAATTGTTTCGCCGGGACTTGCGTTGGGTCGCCCTCGCAGTGCACAATCCCAATCACCTTCTCAAATGTCCCTCTTGATCTTTCCAACATATCTCCACACTGCCGGTGTTCTTCTTACTTTATACCTATCGAAACCGATCAATAAGAATATTTTTTTGAACGCTATATTATTTTTATTCTATTGTATAGCCAGTGTAAATTATGAAAATAGGAATTAATTGAAAAAAACAAAAAAAAGTCTGCTCACTGCAGAGGCCGATCAGAGATTTACGATTTTACAAAAAGCACGCACCCTACGCTTCATCGTCTTTAGTATTTGAAAAACCCAGTAGGCATTTTTAAAATAAAATAATTTTATCCTTTGTATAGAATCTTATTATTCTTCAATCAGAAATATATTTAACTAATAACTTTACAAGCGTTTGTCACAATTGCTTAAATGCGTGAAAATCATAATTTAACTTAAATTATATTTATTCGACATAAATAAATCCTTAAATAAAAAATGTGTAGCAAATAATTGTTATTTAAATTTAGTTTACACATGTTAACTGCTTTAAGAGCCGGTCAGTTGCTGACCGAACATCGGCGAACTCGTAATATTTTCATTGATTAAATTTATATTTTCAAGCCATGATAGTCAAAATATTTATTACTCCGTCCCGTGGGACTCTCGCTCCAGGTGACCTAAACTTTACGCCCGTCGTCGTCCTGGAGCGTCTTCACTCCTGCGGCGAAACACTCTAAATCCAAACAAACAAATATAAATAACCAAATGCCTAGGAGTTTACGGACATTTTGAATAGTGAAAACATTAGCCCCGTGAAAGCCCTCAATATTAAAAACGGCTAAAATCTATCCGTGTAGCTATTCATATTTATTGTATTATATATATACGCCCACGACCGTCGTAAGCCAGGTTTCACGTATGTACCTTGTACGCTAAGCGTGTTCTTACGCGGGCCACTGGTGCCCGTTTAATCTCTATAAGTGAATAAAAGCAAATTTATTTTCTTTAACAATCATAAAATAAATCAAGAACGTTCGCGTTTCCAGCGGCGCCGGATCCGGTGCGCCGGGGCTGAGGGCCGCGTTTCGTCGGGCCGTCCGTGCGCCGTTATCAGGCCGTCTTATCGTAATGCCACACTCGGTCCTATTATCAAAGAACTTAAAAATAAAACGACAGATACCAACCAATGTTGTATCGTGCGAATACTCTATATTTATTTAATCCCCATTTAACGCCTTGACAGATTTACAGATTTAAGAGTAATCGAGAGGCATTCAGTATTCAGTTCTCGATTATCACAATTACATTAGTTCGGTATTGAACCGAAATTCCAACAGAATCGACTTAAAGTTTAGCGATTAGCCCTGATGCTTACCGACCGCGGGACCTCCGGTTCGAATTCGGGTGTACCGTCTTCGATTTTATGAAAATTATATTTTTGGGTGCTTTAGCTGCATACGATCATATTACACCTTTCCCCCGATGTACACGGTACTTAAGTTATACGATTTTACTTTAAAACGGTTGTTAAAACATGAGATTTAAAAAAACAAATCAAATTTGCAGTCATTTTTCAATTCTGTTCGCTTGGTAACGCTGCCGCTTATATTTCTAGTAATTTTTTAAAAATTTCATTTTACTCTGAATTCCATTTATTATGAAGCGACCGTCTTCTTAGCGTCTATAAAGTTCAGGGTTGCGGACTCATGCTTAGTGACATACGATCATAATAATGATCCCGATAAAGAGATGTCTGAACTTGTTGCGTTCATAGCAAAAGTCATCCGCGAAGGACTTGAATTAGGGCGAAAATTTTCTACAAAATTATCCTTATGTTGAACGAGCTCTCCTATTTCAGCGAGATATTAATAAACGATTAACGCAATGTGAGGAAGTCTATAAAGAATTGACCCAAAACCAAGCACAATTGTTAATTAAGTATTTCATTACCAAGGTTCGCCGATTTAAAATTGTTTTTAAGTCATTTAACATCGAACTTGAATCGCATCAAGCACTACCGAGTGACGAAAGTGACATCACACCAATCAAGAAGAAAAAAATAATAGTCTACGAAAGTAATTTTTTTAAATTTATATTTCTTGTTTCTATGCGTATAATGAATTATTCACCAAATGAATTTTACGTCTTTATACTTATGTAATTTTTTAAATAGACCATTATTTTAATGTTTTTTACGATTTATTTAGTTTTTTTTTTACGTTGAAAAAAAAATTAATTATGGACATTTTAATTTGTTTTTGACTTACACGGTTTATTAAGGAACCTATTTTCACTGTCAATCGGGTAATAGGTGTAATTAGACGAAGCGACTGTCCGGTCGCTCCACTGCAGCCCTCGTCCCTCAGTCGCTTCCGCCGTCGGCTCTTTCGGGCTGACGGGACGAGTAGGCTCTTCTCGCTTTCCGAATTAGGCTGTCGTGGAGCTAATTTATCAAATAAACCTTAAGCGCACTTACAAACAGTAGCAACACACCTAATAAAGGCATTTCCTTGCTTACTTTCACAGGTCTCATTTTTTAAAAACACTTTGCAAACAGAATGGCTATTTTAATTTCTGAATCAAAATATTTTTATCTTATACACAATAATATTTTTGCATACATAAAACGAGACGCGTCAAAGTGCCGGCGAGGGCTGGGCTCGCCTTACGTAAAACAGTATATTTCTGCTTACGTAAATGTACCAACAAGAGCTGGGGTCGCCTGGATGTAAAACAATATATAAGTATTTGTTTTGTAAAACACATCGCTGAGCTTGGTGGCGGGGCGCGGGGCGTGCCTCGAGTGCATCGGTTCACTCGCAACTCCGCGCGCTCAGTGGGTCGTCAGGTGCAGCGCGCAGCCACAGCCACAGCCACAGCCACAGGTTGCCGCTTGCACGGCGGCCTCCGTCACAGAAACAAGTCGCAGGCGACACTGACACTGTCGAATGCTACATAGTCGCACACAACGCCGTCGAATGTGCTACGATCGAAGGCCAAGCCGGCGAACGTACCATAGTTGAATTCAAAACGGTCGAACGGCGCAACATTCTTATAACAATATCGTAGATCGGTCGAGTAACTATCAAGAACTGTAAACTTTTATTTTATCTCGTTTGGTAAGGAAGTGTAAGTTTCCAGAGAGGAGTTTTTGAAAATATATGATGGTGTTATATCTGAAATCTTCCATCGAACATGTGCAATTCATCGAAATCTGAGACCCAATAAATGCGAGAAACGTCAGCGCGTCGCGACTGTTTGCGCGCGAGCGGGTGCGAGAGAGACGCACGCGCGGGAGCGACAGGGACACACGCGCGGGTGCGACAGGGACGCACGCGCGTGAGCGACAGGGACACGCGCGGGTGCAACAGGGACGCGCGCGCTCGGGTGTCGGGTGGCACAGTTTTGTCAAAATAATCGCCCGCAAGTATTGCGACCGCAGAAATACGACCCGAGGCAGGCTGCTGAATGTGCTACCCGAAGTGCATCCTCGAAAGCGCCACACCTCGACTTTTATCTATAATTTGTTAGCAAACTCACTTACATTACATTAACACATTCACACACATATATGTGTGTATATATGTATATATATATGTATATATATATGTATATATATATGTATATATATATATATATATATATATATATATATATATATATATATATATATATATTATTTATATATATATATATATATATATATATATTATTTATAATTAATATTATATACATATATTATATATTCACATATACATATATAATTTTGCCGTTTTGATTTCCGATGTTTCGGTCACGGTGCTGGGACTATCGTCAGGGGTTTGGAAACATTTCTCGTTGGAAGATAAAAACACCAAGCAGCTTAATATCCGATAAGCCCCCTAATCACCGAACAGAGCAAAAGGTTTATTCCAATGAAAAATGTGATCAAAAAAGGACAGATTTTGACAAGTAAAGGTATTGTGAGAATCGTTAACACGCTAATTTCGCAAAAAGAGGTGTAATACGGGTTGATGAAAGTTTAAAATTAAAATTCTATTGTACGATATGTTGTGCACGGCTTCGTGGGTTTTGTCGGAGAGGATTGGCCGGCTCCGTAGCGCGCCGCGCGCGGCATCAATTCGCAAGCACAATAACGCGGAGCACGAGCTCTACGGCTAGAAGTCGAAGGGGGATATCTGTGACAAAATTGTATTTGACTCGTCCATTACGGGCCTGTGCTGCTGCACCATAGGATTTTAATTAAACAGGGGTGGTTTATTTGAGCGAGGAGGAGGGGTAGGTCGGTCGGGAGCGACAGAGTGTCTTATGGCCGCCCAGGGCCCGACTGGGTTGTTGAAAATTGAATTTGAAAAAATAAAAAATCACTCATGGCTATTAATTTTGTCATAATAAGTAGCCAAACCCTCCTGTGGAAATGTTAGTATCGCTCGATCCGTACAAGCAAAAATATATCGTTTGCCTTAAAATATATTTTTTGTGAAGTGTGTGTTTTTTGTAGATTACAGACGTATTCATATATGCGTAGATAAAATACAAACAACTCTAACGGGATCCATCGGGGTCATGCGGAATTAACAAGGACGCCATACTGAAATTGAGTATCAATTGAGTCATCGCAATGCAATTTGTCATTTTAAATATTCTTTTTTTAAATCTACAAGTATTTTCACTCTTATGGCGACTACCGGCCAAATCGGGACGAAGTATAATGTTTTTTTTCAAAAGCGGAAATTAAGAAGGTGTTCGTAAATCAGATACCGTAGGAATGCAATATATTGTAAAAGTATTAAAAATATTTTAATACATATTTAAAAAAACTGATTCATGGAAAATAAAAAATATGCAACGCCCGTCAATTTTTTTTCCGTACTCAGTGATGTGCAATCGGGGCAGAAGGCCTCGCCTATGCACCAGTGCCGGGCTCGGCGACAACCCAAATATGATCCAACACTACCGATCTCTGCTGTGCTCTCGACAATGGTATGCACGATATGCTCATGCAACATGAAAGACGATTACATCAAATTTGACCAGCCAAATGAGGGGTTCATAATTTAATGGCCGACCTGTACTGTCTTCTGCGATGTTACCGGGTCGGTATTATTGTAAAACTCGAACCCTGGTTGATAAAACTTTTAAAGCTGTGAATATTTTAGATGTAGTTAAGACACAACTACTACTTTCTCGAGATTCGACGTGGTTTCCTTGCACGTGTCACCGCGCCCGTTCAGCCCGTTCAGCCCGTTCAGCCCGTTCAGCCCGCCGCCCCCCTCCCCGACCCGCCTCCCCGCCCCGCCGCTCCTTATCTGACGTGATTCTTCGTTATCAGCGCACCGGCACTGCCGCTAGCCAGGAGGGAGCACCGTCCCGAGCACTGCCGCGCTAACGAACATAATGTATTATTATTCGTTATTTGGAATTTTCAATTAGATTATTGCGTTGATTTCCATTCAACGAGTTTAAAGCTCAGTCGACATGGAAAAAACGTGTATTTAAAACCAAACGACCGCTCAAAGAGCCGTATTGTAAAAAATATTCTATCTGTTTGGAAAACTGTCAGTTGTTGACGCCGATCCTCTCGATTATTCTCGTGTTAACGAAGGGAAAATTGATAAAATAATGTCAACGAAAAATATGAATAGACAAAATGATTAGGATATTACGAACATTTTTGTTTCTGAGTACTTGCTTCCATCGAGTCTGGTGAAGCCCTTGAAATCGAAAGTACTCCTAAACAAAAACGTTCACAATCCTATTTATTTTTTGCTCAAAGATGAAGTATTATTAACTAAGTCAGTTTGCGGTTTCAGAGTCAGAGTCGCAGGTGTTTTTGGAAACACGAAATCGGGTTACTTTTAAAAGAATATTAAAATTTGATAAATCGTAATCAATATCGAATATATATTACATACATAAATATTTATAAAATACAGGCGTATCGCCCGAAAAGATGGGAAATACGGATTTCTTCCAGACCACTTGTTTCTCGGCTTCTCAATCCTTTTCTAGGTCGTAATTGAAGCTCGTCAAATTATAGAACTGCTGCGTAATTTTTCCCCGCTAAATTCGCCCACTTAACTCAAAATATGCATGCCATATTGCTTAGCAGCAGAAACACAATTAACAGACCGTTGCTATTTTATTGCATTTAACATTGTCATAAATAAAAATCTGTTTGCATCGTTGGCGACGTACTCGATCACTCGTTCTACATTTGTATGTAGAATCACGTGGTTCAGAAAAAGTGATGATATCGCTAGCCGATTAATGCGGCGGCTCCGAGAGCAGCGCGGGCGTCGGTCGGGTTGAGGACGCAGGACTGCGCGGCTTGAACGCGGCCTGAACGCGGCTTGAACGCGGCTTGAACGTGGCTCGTCCGGCTGAAATAGACACGGAGGCTCCCGGCTCCTCCCGGCTCCTCCCGGCTCCTCCCGGCTCCAGCCGCCTCCGGGTTACCGGGACGGACAAACTTCACCCGTGTCGTTCCATTCAATACGGGATCATCCGTGGATAGATCCGTGAAATAGTTTTCTCAGTCGGTTTCCTTGCACGTAGCGACGGGCGAGTTCTTCCTCGCGCATCTCGTTCGACACTGTTGCAACAATTGCATATTCACACAAACGAAATCATAAACAACCGTGCCCTCGATATATTTTAAGCCCTCTACATCCGTAGCAACTAATCGCGCCAACAACTCGCAGCTAGCCAATAGCGTCTTGCATTTTAGGCAAAACCATAAAAAAGCACCTCAAATAAAGGGACGTATTGTCCAGCTGCAAGTTGGTTGCGCGATTTGTTGCTACGGGTGTGAGGCCTTTAGCAAACGGCGGGGTGGCGCGCTGTCACTTCTACCTAAATGACCATGTTTATTCCCGAGACAATTAGTCAGCCATTTAATTAAGCGAAAAATATAATTACAGCAAGTGTAATCTTCTGGCATAAATTTAAATATGAAATATTCAAATATGAATACTTGTTATTACTACTTGGCTGACCGGCTCGTCAGAGAAGAAAGGAGATTTGCGTGCACCCGGGGCACTCGTTATTATGACCAAAATAATCATACGACATATGCAGCGACCCAAAATCGATCTGGATATTTGTTTGTTGTTTTTTTTGCCTCGTAAATTAAATCAACCCGTAGCGAGCGCGCCTTCCTCCCGCTCGCGTGCCCGTCCCGTCCCATCGAGTTTCCCGTGAACTATGGATCTTTGAATCATTTTTATTTTTCATTTCTGATTTGAAAGGATAAAATTAGTAATAATAGTTAATTAAAAACTGTGATTTTTTAAAAAAATATTTTCAGAACATCAACTTAAATGGATATACAGTGTAAAGAGAAAAAAACAAAAATATATATATTCGCCCTTAGAGTTAAGATAATTTGAATGGTTATTTGAGGTTTTTTGTGTTGACTGTGTAATAAAAGTGATTTAGTGTACGAAATAAATATCGGTACCTGAAAAATGTACATATGTCGATATTTACAAATATACCTGGCGCTTCTCTTTCGGCTAATTAAAATAGACTTTCAAAATTAAATTTGTATTAATAAAACAAACGTGCTTTATTTTTTACTCTATTGAAGATGAACCATCTTGGCAAGCTATCAGATTTTTAAATAGTCTAGTTAATACGGGTTCACTCACGCGAATACCGACCGAAGTTCTAGGGCCACGGTGGGCGAAGTCGCTCTTCACACGGTCCTGAGCGGGGCTCGTGCAAGGCGGGTTCTAATTCGACCACCGGGCTTATTCTCGGACTGTAATAAAATCGAATGGAGTGCTTTCATTGTTCTAAATTAAGAACATTTGTAGCAGATTTTCGGCGAAATTGTGTTGTACAACGTATTGCTGCGTGATAGCCAAAAAGTCAGTCAGGCGCAGCGTAAACCTTCATCATCAAATAACATTGTCCACGATTGGCTCTTTTACATTACACACAAACACACACAAATACACACACACAAACACACACAAACACACACAAATACACACACACAAACACACACAAATACACACACATACATAAATATTATATATATATTTATTTATTTATAAATCGTTTAATAAATTCATCTGAACATCTTCAATATTCAATCATTCCAAATTCATCTTGGATCTAAAATGATTTTTTTTTGTTAATATATTTTCATAATAATATATTATCTTTTTCATTTATACATTTCTGCGTTTATGAATTACGAAATATTTTTTCTTGACAACTTATAATCATAAACTGGTATGATTGGCTACACTGTACGAGAAAAACAAAGCTAAAAAAGAAATTCCCGAAATAGACGTTGAAACAACTGAGCACATTTCTCGGCAACCTTTTAACCAAGAGCGCTTTCCGCCGGTGTACTCGCCAGGCGAGCGCACTGGCGGAAACCTCTTCTAGCGAGTTTCACCAATACATAGTATATATATATATATATATATATATATATATATATATATATATATATATATATATATATATATATATATATATATCTATCTATCTAATGTTTTTTGAATTGGTTTGTTAGCACTTGGAGTTTCGTACGTTCGAACATACTAAAAGTGATTAAAAATACTCCTGATTTATGTTTTTTTTTCAAATAATATTAAATTTAAGTTTATACAACTATCAGCTATTAAATAATAATAAATGAAATTTCTTATGTTTTCTTTGTTACGCGTAGAAACATTAAAATAAAAGATTGTGGCCGGTTCGTTGAATCTATAAATGCTAAAAATTATATTTCCAGTGAAATTTTATTAAAATAAATCTATACAATTATTTTATTAAATACTTATAGGCAAGGTTTTTGGATTAACAGTAAGGTTTTACTGTTTACATGAAAATCTTATATATTTTCACCAATGTATCAGTGGCGGGTGTTCCTCACAAACAACCGAGCATATCTTGCCATAAAATATAAAAATTAATACGTTTTTGTACTATTTTATAAAAACTTTTTCAAAAATATATAATTTTACCTGGGGGATACATTGTACTATATTTATTATGTAATTGGTAATTTGCGTGACAATATTTTTATTTTTTAAGCCAAACTGCTTGCCTTGATTTTGGACCGATATATATGTGTGTGTGTATTAGTGTATGCAGTGGGTAGTTGAGTTGGAGGGCATGCGATGCATGCATTGCATGGCCCTCCGCCTGCGCCGCGTGGTATTTAATAAGCCCTTGATAATAGTGTGACAAAAATGCCACTTTTAAAATAGAAATCGTTGACGAGTGTCACGAGGCCGCCGTGCGCTCAATTCGACCCTCTACATTTTAATTTTATGTTGTATTTTTCAACATATTGCGCTGTTTTTTTAAGGTTTTTATTTGTTTACATTTTAATCTTTTTAATATTGTTATTGCCTTAGATACTATTGATTTTTTAAATAAATTATCCATACTCAATATGTTCCTTTGTAACATGAAATGTTTAATTTTGAATGTGAGTTGTCACGAGCTTTGAAACACCGTGTATATTTTAATTATACATTTCGAAACCTCTCTGTATCCTCGCGCAGAAGGTCGGCAATGCTGGCACTTCCATAGTCATATTATTGATTTTTATATATTCAGACATGTGGATTTATAGTAGTGAGATGATTTTTATTGCAATTATTTTACAAATAATCAGCGAATGGAGCCGCTCACCGGAGTAGCGACAACGTGGGGCCTATCCGTTATGGATGGAACGATAGTGTTTTTTATAATTATATTTTAATGTGCCTTCGATAAAAACAATTTTGTGGAAACAATCATTATTTACACGCAAATCAAAGTAAAATGTCTGGACTGTCCGTATCCTTCATCGCTTGTCTGCGCTCTCTTGTTTGTGATGTTTTTATTCGTAATTTATTTTAACTGCAAATTATTCCCAAACTTATTTGAAAAAAAAAAGGAATCAATGATTTTTCCTTATATGCATTTATATATATATATATATATATATATATATATATATATATATATATATATATATATATATATATATATATATATATATATATATATATATATATATATATATATACATACATACTGATAAAGAATGCCAACTCAATGTTTTATTCTTTTTTCTAGACCGTCCAGTCAACGCCATCTGTTATCTTCTCTCAGACTTATATATATTTTTAGATTGGTCGTAATGAGCTCTTGCAGATTGGACGCGTAGTCTCTGGCTCCAAAATTGCATTGCGCATCTTATAACACACGTGTCATAAGTCTACACACACACACACACACACATATATATATATATATATATATATATATATATATATATATATATATATATATATATATATATATATATATATATATATGTGTGTCAGTATAATTTAAACATTCAATTACTAACGTGAATATTAAGGGATGGCCCCATCACCGGGCGCGGTACTCCTCCGGCCTCCTGTGCAATTCGCGGACGTTTCGAAAATTCGTCCCAATTTGCGCGAATGAATAAGGTTTTTTTTTTTTTGTACACATTTTTTTCCCTACACAAATTGAATAACGAAATGGAGAATCCCATGTACGCTACCACCTAAGCCACACCTTGTAAGCGTCAAAGCCTGCGCGCAGGATCAGAGGATAGCCACATGCCGTATTGCAAGCATAGCCCCAAGAACTATTGTAGATTAATTATTTGAAAAATCCTTAAATTTGGTTTTTTTTTTGCGTAAGAAATGTCAAAATATACAAGTTTTAAAAAAATCGGTTCACAACAGCTGTTGGATTAGACCAGACTCCTTGAAAATAAATGTGCGTGATATAAATAGAACTGCCCCACGGATCGCGGCGGGCGCAGGGCCGGAGCGGGCGGAGCGGGCCGGCTTGCCTTCCTAGTTCATCGCTCTGTATCTATTATTCAATTTTAATTAACACAATGTACGATTTTAATTCTAATTAAGTTACATTTATTTTTCTGCTGGTTTAATTTTTAATTTTTTTAAAAGTTTTTTGAAAAATTAAAACATTGAAGCAGTTTTCAAATGTAATTATATGCATTTGGGTCTATTTTATTTTTTATTCAATGACGTACAGTATACAAGCAATAAAGCATTATTATACAAAATCATCCCCAAATGATGAAGTATACTCTCGTGGTGATATAGGTGACAGTTACGTATATATATATATTTTTTTAATATTTTCTTTTTTATTATAGACTATTTGATTCTAGTATATCATGGAAATATGCCTCTGGCTGTATGGAAACTTGGTCAACTTCTGCCAACTTCGCCTCTGCAGGTCTCAATTATCACTATCGCCTTCAATAATATGGTTGAAATCAGGTGTAATTTATTTAATGAATACAAAATTGCTTAGTTTGATGAACATCAATTTAATAGGGTAAATAATAGGCATTGACCGGTCGTAAATTATTTTTAGAAATGGAAATGTTTGTCATGTTGGTCAGCGCACGGTCGCCTCTCGGGAAAGTGTGTGTCTATGCACCGACAGACATCCGAACTCAGTTAGGTGGTCCATTGGCATCGCTAACGCTGTACTTTTCTTGTTCACAGCTCATCGGGGCCCCCGTGGGGCACCACGGGCCGTACGCCTTCTACAAGGCGCTGCGCATCAGCAGGCCCGCCAAGGAGCAGATCATCGCCATCGGGGACTTTTTCTTCGTGCGCCTCTGGCAGGACTCCGAGCTCATGGCCATCGGTGAGCTCCTCCTCGCCATGTCACTCGTTAGCCTGTGCATGGGAATTTTTTTCATGTTCATATGATTTTGTTAATTAAGTAATAAAATAACGCACAATTGTAACGTCGACTCGTGCAGATAATATTTATGACACAGCACGTAAGGCCCAAATGCTTGGCCGTTTTCGGCAGTATGTTGCGCATTTTGAGGCATTCTCACCCGCAGCGACCGACTCGCAATCAACCAAGAACGTCCCTTTATTTCGGTTGTCTTGCTTAGGCAAGCGACCGAACGTCGGACGTTATTGGTTCATTGCATGTCGATGGCAAGTTGTGATGCAAAGTGTGTAGAGACGAAACAGACGACACCTGTGCTTGGCGATCATCTCCATTCTGATAAAAAAGGGATTCTTTTACTTTCTTACTTTGGTCACTTTCTTACGAGATCGTGTAACTGCATTTACTAAATTGTCACTAATTTTTTCATTTTTGGAAGCTGAAAATATCACAAAAAATTTAAAAAAAGGTCAATTTTATGAAGCATGAAAACGTTTCTCTTTACTAAAACGATGTCTTTTTGTTAAAGGTCTTTTTGAATTTTGAAACTCATGTTATGCGGAATTGTAATTTTAATTTAAAAAAATATTCCTAAATGCCTAGGATTGTTGTAAAATAAACTTAATGAACTACTAAATGCTTCAACTTCACTCAGGAAAATACATAATTCTCATATTATAAGCCAAATTCTATGAATTAGAATTATATCCTGCTATGAAGAAGAAATGTATCTAACTTTTTGTATTTAAATTATTTTGATTAGTGGAGTAGATTTTTCGCAAAATATTGACCAAAAGCATGGGTTAGGGAGATATGGCCTTGAAGTAAAATAATGAGCATTCGTTTTATTTTGAGCTCAAAGATTTCCATTCATATATTTCATGATCATCATAATAAGATATTTCTAGCTTGTAATACAAACGTTCTTTCTACTGTTCTCATTCCAATACGATTGTTTGTCGGCTAGAGAGACGACGCGTGATGCTCGGGTTTGCTCCGGTGCTATTGGAACTCTTCAGATGTCATTTGTCGTAATAGCCAACAATGATGGATAAATAACGTGTAATTGTAGCCCGCCATCCTCGATCCGCCAGAGCTAACTGAGTAGCGGATGCGTTTTCTCCGCAGGTGAGCTGCAACTGCTGTGGACGGACCGCGGCGCCGGGAGGACGCTGGCCAGCCTGCGGCTGTACTTCCTCCCGGAGAACACCCCGGCGGGCAGGGCGCACCACGGCGAGGTGAGTCCAGAGTGACGTGACTCCAGAGTGACGTGACTCCAGAGTGATGTGAGCCGGGCAGCTTCGACCTGACGTAGTGGCCCGGAAACAGTTGCAATCGCTTCGAGCTGCTTGTTCACCTGCTTCTTCCCCCGCGTCAGTCTCTCGTAGAGAAGTGTGGATATGGATACCATGCGCAGGTCATATCGAGCAGAATACTGGGTAAAACTTCTGCTGAGTAAAATCCCTCTATTTTATAAAAAAAAATAATGGAGAAGCAAGCGGAAAGATAGACGAGCAGGGAATTTGAAGCAATCGAAAGCAAATGCGGTTGCTTCCGGCTCGTTTCCAGTAGTGTTTGTGTACAGGGTAATTCATGGAAACTGCATTAAGAAAGGTTGTTAGTTTAAAAAACCTTGGAGCTCTGTATATAATATATATATATATATATATATATACATACACACACATATGTATGTATGTGTGTGTGTATGCTAAAAATCGCGTTGATTTTTTCCAAAATATAGTCAATAATGTTAATAATACTATTTTTACGCGTTTTAAATTTAGTTCCGATAGCTCTCTGGAGTGCTTAAGAAAAATTATTGAAATTAAACTTATTATTCCATTTCAGCGTCCACGTGTTTCAATTTACAGATGTATATATTGTAATCTTTCAAATTAACTTTTAAAATATATAATATTTTTAATTAATATTTTGTTTAAATACGTACAAAATAAATGATATTATAGTGTATTAAATTTATTCTGAAATGCGAAGGTGCTCCCCTCCCCCGCCTCGGGTCCCATACGAATGAATCCCTCCGGCAGCGCTTCTCAACCCAGCGCCCACTTTATATTTTATATTAGCTTCAGTGTACTTCAATATTAATTATTGTTCGAATTAGAGACCAAAATGTTCGGATTTGAATTCCCCCCCTCTATTATTTTTTTTAATGGCACCCGCCGTAATCATCCTCACGAAATGATACATTATTTGTATGATTTTATAATAGCTGATATTTGGTTGTCACTGCCGGAGATTCTACCCAGATCTCTTTGGCTGATAGATATAAACATGGTTGTTAATGTAAAAAAAGTTAAACGGAAAAAAATATTAATTAAGATAGATAAACATTGATAAAAATAATAGTTAAACCAAGATAATTTAATATAAAGGCCACAAAAAGACAAAATAATCACCAGATAATCAAATTATGAATTCAGGAAAAAAAACTTTCTACATATAATAATATAAATTATGGATGCAAGCAGTGCTTACTGTTAAATTCCCGGTGCAGTATTAAAATTTCAATAACTGCACGTGCTGTGATGCGTTTGTGGAAAAATATTGATTTTCGGGTAAAAAGAACATAGGCCCTGAAATATTTCAATAAAATTTGTATAGATCCACAAACTGATTGGTTATTACTTCATCAATTCAAGGATAATTACGTTCTTGGGAACGGGTAATTGCAGCGCGCCCCACAGTTTGGGGTCGCCCGCGGGCCGGGATCGATTTTGACCCGCCGTAGAGAGCCCCGTTTCCGCCGGTGTACACCGCGGGGGGTTCAGAGTGTACCGACCGGCAGTTAATACTTTCGCAGTCGCTGTTATTTCGCGTTTCGCCAGTAACGTTGAACCGCCCCGGCTTATTGTGCACACGCGGGCTGCTCACTGCAGATCGAGGCCGGCGTTATTTCTGTTTGAAATTATTCATTTCCTAGAGAAGGGGGTGCCAAATAAAAAAAAATATATAAATATGTAATTTAAAAGTAATATTTTCTCAATTAATAATTTATTAAAATGCTGCTGGCCCAGGTCAGGCCGGCTCGGGCGCCTCGCAAGGCCGCGGGGCTGCTTTCTAGCTGCCGTATAACAATATTGTAATTACTCTTCTATAGGTGGATTTTTTTATTCATGTATTTAATAACTTTGCAGAAAGCCGCATTGATTGTGTACTAAGTAAATAAATGCAATTATTGTCGCTTCGTGCCTCATTTGCCACTTGCGAGTTTTTACTTGATTATTCCAATTACGACCTAATCATTTTATTTATTTATTATTTTTTTTATTTTTTTTCACAAAATGGACTTTTACGCCCACTGCCATAGCTCTAGCCTCGGTCGTGACGATTTCTTGTCAAGTTTCTGAAAAATAATGAAATTTTTCCTTGAATGTGAAATTTTATTCAACTCAATACATTGATGTTTTTTTTGACTTAGTTATACTTTAAAAAGTATATCTTATTTATAAAACATACTGTATGGTGTTAAAGTCTATAAACATCCAAAGCTCCCAGTTTTTCACAATCACGAATTTAAAACTGAACAGGCAGGCAGACTTTTTAGATATAAAATATTTGATTTATGGTATATATAAATATTTATATATATATATATATATATTTATTTATTTATTTATTTATTTGTTTGTTTATATATACACACACACACATATATTAAAAAATATATATTCCACGTCTAAATAATTATATCTCTTGTCAATATGGAATTAATTTTCATTGTAATTCAAGTTACGTTTACGTATTACGTAGTCCGCGCGGCACGGGGCGCGAGGAGGTGATTGCAAGGATTTTCGCGGCCCGTGCTCCAGGAATAAATGAGTAATACTAAATTAATAGTTCGCCAGACCGTCATTACATTCAAATACAATTGTTAATTACAAAACTCTGAACCAATTCACCATCGATCTTCGGTCATTTACATTGCAGTATATTTACTGAAAACTCTTATGAATTTTTGTGAAATGAGAGCGCTAGACTTTTAAAAAATATTTTTTTGTTTCTCGTAGCTATTCGTCTTTATTAGTATGCAACGCGACCCAGCACTGATAACAACACTGATAACAGCACTGATATCTCCAATATTTCATTAATTTCACGCCCACCCGCGACACGAAACATTGTATTTATATACCCGCAATCCTCTAGAAGAGATCCAGCGTGAGTGCTGGCCCTCGCTGCGCAATGTGCCAGCCCTGGCCGTGCAGTGTGCCAGCCCTGCCCGTGCAGTGCGCCAGCCCTGGCCGTGCAGTGTGCCAGCCCTGGCCGTGCAGTGTGCCAGCCCTGGCCGTGCAGTGTGCCAGCCCTGGCCGTGCAGTGCGCCAGCCCTGCCCGTGCAGTGCGCCAGCCCTGGCCGTGCAGTGTGCCAGCCCTGGCCGTGCAGTGTGCCAGCCCTGGCCGTGCAGTGTGCCAGGCCTGGCCGTGCAGTGCGCCAGCCCTGGCCGTGCAGTGTGCCAGCCCTGGCCGTGCAGTGTGCCAGCCCTGGCCGTGCAGTGTGCCAGGCCTGGCCGTGCAGTGTGCCAGGCCTGGCCGTGCAGTGTGCCAGGCCTGGCCGTGCAGTGTGCCAGCCCTGCCCGTGCAGTGCGCCAGCCCTGGCCGTGCAGTGTGCCAGCCCTGGCCGTGCAGTGTGCCAGCCCTGGCCGTGCAGTGTGCCAGGCCTGGCCGTGCAGTGTGCCAGGCCTGGCCGTGCAGTGTGCCAGGCCTGGCCGTGCAGTGTGCCAGCCCTGCCCGTGCAGTGCGCCAGCCCTGGCCGTGCAGTGTGCCAGCCCTGCCCGTGCAGTGTGCCAGCCCTGGCCGTGCAGTGTGCCAGGCCTGGCCGTGTAGTGTGCCAGCCCTGCCCGTGCAGTGTGCCAGCCCTGGCCGTGCGGTGTGCCAGCCCTGGCCGTGCAGTGTGCCAGCCCTGCCCGTTTTTTGTGATGCGCGCGCACTCCGATTTCGAAATACTAAAATGGCTGTAGATTTTTTACCACCAGTGGCGTAGTCGCGGGCTGTCGGGCTCGAGCCGAGCTTCAGCACTGTCCGCCAATTCCACCAATAACTATTTGTCATATTAGTTAGTGTTTTTTTAAAACAAACTCTATTTCCTTCCATTTACTGAACCATATCTTATAATCATTTTATTCTGATTATCAGAACGAGTTTATTACAACGTACCGCTTTGCAGAAGCAGCCGGTGGCGAGCTAGCGCTGCGGCTGCGTCCAGCTGGTTTCATCTTCGCCAATTGGTTGCATTTAAGTCTGGACGGAATCGTAGGAGACGTATTCGAGCGATAATTATTTCGCAATTTTTTTTCCTTTTTTGATTTTCTATATTAAAAAAAAAACGCTGCAATTTGTGTATCCGTTCACGGCCAGGAGGTTCAGGAGGTAGTTTATTGACTTCATAGATTAATGTGTATGTAGTTTTCGTTACTATTGAGTGACTGAAACTGAACGTTATTGATTTTAGTTTCTAGATGTTGAAAAAAAAAAAATTATCACGTTCCATAGTCTTGTAATGAAAAAACAATTTTAGAGTTTTTTTTTTCATATCTTATAGAAACCGCCTGATGAATAAAAATGAATAATAATCTTTAACAAGTTGATATTCGTGCGGCGCCGCTGCACCACTGCAGAAACACGCGCTGGCCGGGGGGAGGGGGAGGGGCAGGGGGAGGGGGGGGCGTCCTTGCCGCCGCCAGTACTAAACATTTTCAACAGCCGGAGATACGTTTTACTTAATTATCTGCATTATCTAAATATTTATATTCATACTTATACATAAATATTCATACACACGTATATATAAATAATATATATATATATATTTTTTTTCAATATTTAAGTCGATTATTCAATCTAATATTCACAATGAAATAGATTCACATGCAATCAAATATTGTTTAGGAGTAGATTTCAACCTATCGATATATGGGCTCCCCTGCCCTTAAATATATTTTATACATTTTGTTATTATTGTTCTATCGAGTAATTTTAATTTTCGGTGATCGAGTTTCACAATTCGTGCCCAAGGAGTCGATAGATTTGTAAAGATTGTGTTTCCGGCTCGAGTCCGGGCGTCCCCGGGCGTCCCCGGGCCGGCGGTGCGCGCCCCTGGCCTGGCCCCAGCGCGGGCCCGCCGGGGTGCCTCGCCGTCACGGCCCCCGGGGAAGCCCCCGCGCTACGTCACGGCTGTACCGTTCTTTACATTATATTGTGTGATCATTCAAAACAACCTTACCCAATCATGGCTAAATAAATCATATCGAACGGACTAATGAGTGCAATCTCACGCCGGCCCGTGTACCCGCCGAGTTTTGGGAAAGGGAAACGTCGAGCAAAATTAAATTGAAATATATTGCTGATTCTGTATGTACGCGTGCAATGCGTGTATTGTATATTTACTACGCGTGCAAAAAATATTTGTATAAATTTTTCACGTTACGGGGTCACCCCACTCGGTATCCTCCTTGCCGTATAGGTGCGCTTGGAAAAAATGGATAGATAAACATATTGTAAAGAAGCCAATTCGGTCACTCGGCGCAGTTTACACAGTCTGTTTGAAAATCTTGGAAGGGCAGACCTCGATCCTGGCGGCGCATCTCAGGCCTCTAGCCTTCTTGCCGCCATGTACATCACTGAATAGCTTTGGATCGAGTGTGAAACAAAGAAAATGCGCTTATTTTTTTTTTAAAGAATTACCAAATTCCATAATGTACGATATACATGAAATACGACATTTATAATTGTGTTTTTGGATAATTAAGAGAAGTTTTAAATTACGCACTGACATCGCTTTCCATTATCTTATGAATATTCACAAATCTTTTGCATCTCTTTGTTTATTTTACGTAATCCACTTTTCAGTTTTTAATAATCGTTGGCCTTTATATGTTTTGTATTGATTTTCGTATCAATAAACCTTTTTGTTATTATTAAAATACTATATTCACTGCATACATTTCTCACACGAAAGACGAAAGTTTAATAAAATGTCATTTTTAAGTACATCAACTATAAGTATATATATATATATACACACACACACACATATATATATATATATATATATATACACACACACACACACACACACATATATATATATATATATATACACACACACATATATATATATACGTTTTATAGTTATATTTAAACCTAATATTAATGATATATATATATATAAAGCGTGTGAATTAAATACGCTTACTTTTATATATATATTTCGTGTTGGCCGTAGTTGGTGTATGCTTGCCGATAATTCGCGAAGTAATTGTACAAATAAATAGTTAGAATTTAATATAAACCTGAAGCTCTCTGTAGGCGTTATGCCCCCCCCTGGTTGGCAGGGATACTGCTCCCCCCCTGTTATCGATTGACAGGCGTTCTAAACCGGTTCATATGTAAATAAATAAATAATTATATTATATAATATATATATATATATATATATATATTTTATTTTTTTTATTTTTTTTTATTTTAAATATAAATATATTGATTGTGTATTGGATTGGCGGTCATGACAGTTAAAAGTGTAGCCACCAGTTGTGCTACGTCTTCGGCTCCTGCTTATGTTGGTTACACGCGCACCACATCGAGCTTGGTAAATTGCTTGGTAAAATCAGCTTGACACGTCTCCGTTTTGAGGGAACCTGTAATGGAAACAATCTCTTAAGATTTTGTCGACTAGCGTCTTCCGAGTCTTTCGCGTCCGCAGACCCGTCAGAATATCCTCCTCAGCAGTATATTGTCGTTCTACGTTTTGCTATCAAATTGTGTGGAAATCTGTTGAATCCTTCGTCGAAAACGCCGGAACTTTTAACAATTTTTCCAACCTTTAAAATATTGGAACAATGTCATCGACGCTCTCCAGAGCCGTCACTGTCATTGTTTTATTTGCGGACTCTCCCGCTGCCGGTTTGCGATCCCCGTCCCGGGTGTGTTTGTATTTTTCAAGAAAATGCTTTCGTTAAAATATTACTCAAAAGCCAGCGATCGAAAACCGCAAAAGGATTCAACGGCGAGGACGCGGGCGAGGGCGATCGGATGAAAAACAACACGATCTTGAATATGATCCAAACCCGCATCTTTAATCGTATTCGTTATGGTCCTCGTGGACTCGCGAAGCGTCCAGAAGCGATGCGTGCTCATGCGCGCAAGCCCTGCCCTGCCCTGCCCACCTGCGCGTAATGCACACGTCCTAACGTCATTCAGAGACGTTAACGACGATCCCCGTCGGTGCCGTCCGATGTGTCCTCACAGCGAGCCTGCGATTCGGCAAGGGATCCAGCAGCAGCCGGGTCCTGCGGGAGACTCGGGAGCTCGCGTTTCCCAAGGTCGCGGTCAAGGTGCGCGACCGGTTATTGCAGCGCGGGACGCTCGTCTTCCCGCAGCGCTGCATTTTAACACCAAAGAGTTATCCCCGATGAGGGAGCGATCAACTGACCAGCTTCACGGTGCGGGGGACTTGCGCTCGTGTGGGCGTCCAAACTCTCAAAAGGGACACGGTTCTACTATCATTTATTAAGTGCTTGCAAATTATATATATAAATAAATAAATCTTATTTACACGATGAGGCTTATTTATACACACATGGCTGATGTGCTTCAAATATAAATAAAATTATTAAAAAAACTATAAATGCATTCACCAATGGATTACAAGGCCAGCAGCCGAAGCAAGCGAGTGCACCGGCGGAGAAACCCAAACCTGCCATTCATTAGTGTGTCTTTGACTTGCTCAAGTTTTCTTCTAGGACAATCGATGCATTATTGTTTAAGCCTCCTAATGTCATACATTAATACTCTTATTTTTTATCGGCTGTACTTTTTACATATTTAGGCAATAATCTTGTTTTTGAAAGCAAAGTGATTCGAAGTCGGAGTCGATTCGATCGACGCGGGATGGTTCGCCGCAGGGAAAAATTCATCAGCTTTGTATTCAATCAAAAATGTGGAATTTTGTAAAATCACAATGAAATATTTTAATCGTCCATATTCACACACTTCTTGTGAGTCAACCGCCGGAAGTCGTCAACGCGTCGATTCGACGGGTCGAAATGCGGCACGGCCCGCCCGGCCCGGTCCTCGCGAGGGCCTCGCTCGCGCCTCACTCGCGCCTCACTCGCAAATTAGCAATCGACCGGTCTAGTGGCCGCTATTTTTTTTGCCTAGAAATTAAGAAAATACACGGACTAATTAAAAGAAAAATCACTTAAAGAATAGACCCAAAGTGGCCTGAGCACCCCGCAGCACGTGCATCGGGCGACGTCTCCTGCTCGGGGGCCGCGGGGGCTGATTCGCGCGGGAGCCGGATGTGTACGAAATGCTACAATAGCGACATCAGATGAAGGAAGCAGTGCTGCAACGTGTGGCGCCTCGCTAACCGGTCTCGACTCGGTTCCAGGACGAGGTCGTGGGCATCTCGGAGCGGGTGGTGGTGCGCGCCGAGGAGCTGCTGGCGTGGGTGTGCGGCGGCAGCGGCTGGCGCTGGGGACTGCGCGCTGCCTGGGCGCCGCCCGCGCCCAACTCGGCGCCCAACTCGGCGCCCAACGCGGCGCCCGTCTCGGCGCCCGTCTCGGCGCCCATCTCGGCGCCCGTCGCCGGGGACGCGGGCCCCCCGCCCGTGTCCGCCTCCGCCCGCCTGGACATGACCGACGTGGACCGAGAGAAGCGCCTCATAGGTCAGTGAGAAGTCGATCCTCGGCTGACTCGTCGTCGCCCTTTGAAAAGAACCGTCTCTGTCTCCGCTTCACGATTCAGATGCGACATCTTCTTCTCTGCAGTGTTTGTCGAGGGCGACCGATAAATTCATAAAAAAATCACATATTACGTAATACATAGTTCAACTCCCTCATTGAGACTCCCGAGGGCACCGGCGGCGACTTCCGAGGTCGAAGCCATTATTTCATTCGGTTTTGAGAGTTCCGATATGGAATCGTCTACTGAGAAAACCAGCGGGTGCAAAACTCCATAACTTTGCCCAATGGGATTTTAGGGCGAGACGAAAGGGTATTTCGAAGTTTGTGCCGAGAGTCTCGTGTTCAGAGATACTTGGAGAAGTCACCCTCTAGTTTTATCTTACTTTGGGCATTTATTAAAAACAAAACAAATTGAAAACATTCGATTGGAGAGTTTTGTCTCGAGTCGCCTGAAGCCGGTCCTTGACGTTGATGTTCCAGCCGACGACTCGGAGCCCGCCGTCGCCGTGTTCTCGTACCCGCGCTACTGCAGGTACAGGGCCATGCTGCGCCGGCTGGAGGGCGCGGAGCCGCACTGGCTGCATCACCCGCTCGTGGTGGCGCTGGGAGGGTACCTGCCTCCCACCTCCGACACCAAGATCCTCTACTGCAGGGTAACTGACCACGTCTCACCTTCCTCCGGATGCGCGTCCGCGGTGATCGCCTGCCGAGCGACCGCGTGTACCACATCAATGCATCAATTCGATTCCCTTTGAATCGTGCTCCCAAGCTTGAGGATGAATATCATCTTCTTAAATTTTAATAGGGGATTCGCGCGGCGAGTCCGACTTTCTTCAATTTGTCAAAATGATTTGATTATGTTTCCGACGATTGAAATTCCGGCGCCCACCGAGCCCGTCTCTCGAGGCTCGGCGCGGTCGGAGGCTCCTCCTTCGTATTTTCAGAGGACTGAGCGAGTTGTGCGTCCGTTTGCAGGAGACGTTCGAGTACCCCGAGCTGGAAGGCCACGAGTTCGTCTGCAACCACATGGCCCCGCGGCTCAAGGGCCGGGCGGGGCGCGGGCGGCGGCGCAAGGCGCGCTCCGCCTCGCGCTCCTCCAACAGCGACAGCGGCTCCAGTCCTCCCCCCCAGCCTCCGGTGAGCTTCTATCTGCCCTTCCTCAATGCTGCTTTCTAATAAATATGACTCAATGATAATCTGATATCGAAATACAAGGGAGAGTTCGGGACTGCTCTCGGTCTGGACCAGACTTTCCCCAGTAGCTCGGCTCTTCGAGCTTGTCCTGATGTACGTGTCCCTGCATTTCAGGCGCAGCCGAGCCGGGCGCTGCCCAGTCTCGGGGCCTCCCGCGCGGAGGAAAGGGCCTTCATGCAGCGACTCCGACTGTTCCATCGCGCGACTGGACCGGCGCCACCCAAGGGACCCACGCTCGGAGTCAAGGAATGTGAGTGGCCACCAGTATCGACGGTTTGAATATGTTGTGAAGTCTTCTGGACCAGTTTCTCTATATCTGTCTTTCTCGTCGAGCCCGCGAGGCAGAGATCGCAGTCTGCGATTGTCTCTTACTATTCCATCATGTACATCTTGGAAAAAATTTGCTTACGGTAAAGGACAACGAATGCATGTCTGCCCTGTTTGAAATGTAATCCATATTATGTGATTTGAAATGAATTATTTGTTTTCAGTGAACCTGCATCAGCTGTATGCGGCGGTGGTGCGTGGCGGGGGTTACGAGTCTGTGACGCGAGGTCGAGGCTGGCGCAGACTGCTGGCAAGCATGGGGGCCCCCAGCACTGGCAGTCAAGCGACCCTAGCACGGAGACACTATGAGAGGTATGGATGATTTTCTTCTTTATGTCATTCAATACTATTGAATGGAATGTGTAAAGTTGATTTTCTGTTACCATCAGACGTGATGATTTTTTTGTGCCAATAGCACATTTAAATAATCAATATTTTTGACAGAGTACTTGGTGGAATTCCATGTTAATATTTTAAATAAAATACTAGAGTGATTTTTCCACGTGTTTATTTTTATTGGTGACCGGTTTCGCCAACCTTTCACGTTTTCATTATCAAACTGAGTGAGAATTTATATAATAACAAGCAATTGAGTAAACAATTCTTAAAGAGAGATTGTTAGAGAGAGAGATAAATAAATTGCAATTATATAGAATCTTCAATTTGTCAGGTACATTAAACTCATATCACCCTTACCATCTGGCAATCATTCTCTCTCTTTCTATCAACCTCTCCCTGTAACAATTGTTAACTTTATCGCTTGTTATTATATAAATTCTCACTCAGTTTGATATTGCTAATGTGAAAGGTTGGCGAAACTGGTCACAAATAAAAATTAATAGTTGGAAAAATTACTCAAGTATTTTACTTAAAATATTAATAGTACATTTGTTATTATTTTGATATTTCGGACGGGTTAAAAAATATTTCATCATAACACACTTAACATTGATGTATTCTAATTTTCAGATTACTGTTGCCTTTCGAAAAATCGGAGCGGAGGTCAAATCAGGGCACGCCAAACGGAACTCCGGTGACCAGCAGCTCCACAACTCCGACCAAACCAGACCGCAAGAAACACCTGGCCAACATACTCAACAACTCCGTGCCGATAGCTACGATCGACATATCTGATTCACCGGTGCGCGAGGTGAGCTCGCCTGCGGGTGGCGCGCCTGTGCCCCGCCTCCGTACGCCTCCGCCTACCAAGAGAAAAGACTCAGGCAAAAAGGCCATCCTACAGAACGGAGACAAGTCCGATGACTGTAAGGGTAGCATTATCAATCTGACCGATGACAGGAGGGATGCCAAAGATGAGGAGGACGAGTGCCCACCAGAGAACAACTTCGACCCGTCAAATATACTGAATTTGAACATCGGGAGGGTGGAAACAGACTGCAAAGAGGTCAGTAAGAGTTTTGAGATTGAGTCACTAATTGTTGGTTTCTGTCTAACTCCAATTCCGGTCTTGGCTACTTATCCAGCCAGTTACACAGTGTCAGTGCCAGTCTGGTGAATGTTTATGAAAAGAATATCTCAATAGTGATTCGGCTAATTACCTCAACTTGGTGTTGTTTTGAATTGTTTGAATGATCGGTTTTAGGAGTACATCAAAGTGAAAGCAGCAGCTGCAGCGGAGCTAAACCAGGAGTTTCTGGATTCGCTGCCCGCTGCGCCACCCCAAGAACCCCCCCGGATTGGCATCACCCTTGTGCCGCCTGAAAAACTGCTACAGGACCACAGTCTAGCCACCGACAAGGTACCATCACTAACCATCAAATGCAATAAAAATACTGCTTGAATCTCCCAACTATATCTTTCTTGTTTTATACTTCTGCGAACCTGAATCCCTGAGTTTTATTGATGACACCTGCTCACAGGTGTGTGCTGGATCATTTCTCAAGAGGTGCACTTCGAGGAGTTGTACTTCTACTTCTAATTGGTATTGAGTGTGTCTAGAAATATATTTGTGTAACGTTTCAGCTGGCTGTTCCAACGAGAGCGCGACCTTCATCACTGCGCAGCGTGCGTGTGAAACCAGAGCGTCGACTCGGGCCTGCCGGGACATCTCCCCCTGCCCCGCCACCTCCTCCTTCTGGCCCGCCCTCAGACGACGACCTCATCGAAGTTCCATACCGCCCCAAGAGCCCTGAGATCATCGACCTCGACCTCTATGAATCTCCTGAAAGTCCCCAATCTGCCAAGAGAAAAAAGCTTGACATCCTCAAGCGAGGTGGTCTCGAAGTCACCCCCGTGCGAGGCTGGCCCGGCCTCGATCCCGTATTTCAACAGCAGATTTTGAATCAGGCGCACTTTTTACAAACATACGGATCTTTTCCCGCCGGTCATGCAGACGGACTGCAGCCGCCAAGAGTCACTCAAGGGAAATCCATCTATGGCTCATCGAGTCCAGAAAAAACGGTTTATGGTAACCCAAAGGATCTGTTCATGCCACCGCCCCACGTTCTCCAAGGTGTTGCCCCTAGAAAGGTTACGTGTTTACAAAAGCCATCTATGGGACCCGACATATTGGATTTGACGGTGCGCCCCGCTGTGGAAATCATGCGAGTTTCTAATAACACAGTTTCAGACCAGCCGCAAAATCTGTCATCGAAAAAAGTGTGCAACAATACTGTACAAAATTCTGAACCTAGGCAGATAAACTCTGCTTTGGAGATCACTCTCGTCGCAGCTAAGAATAGGGCGCCGCGAGCCCCACAGAAGCGATCATCGTCCGGGAAGTTCATGTCCAATAAGGGAAACTCTTCAGGATCGCTGATCCCGTATACGAGCCCGACATCCCTGCCTGTCCCTCCATTGATTCCCCGGTCACATTCGAAGAACAACAGTTCATCGAACCACACGAATTCATCGTCTAGTCTTGTCATACCAAACTATCAAGTTTCCAGCACATCGAATATCGGCAGTGTCTCCCCTGTCAGCTCCGGCAGTACTGTGGGAACCAGCGTAGCCTCTAACCTGCTGCAGGGCGCCGGAGGTACCCTGCTACAGAACCCCAAGTCTGGAGTGAACACAACGCCTCCTCCATTCGTTCCTCTGCTGGACACGTCGCTGTACATGAACGCCTTGTACTCTAGCCTCGCTGGACCCATGGCTCCGAGCTTGACGGACCACCAGCTCGCTATCTACAACGAACTGGTCTCCAGGAGGCTGCTTGGAAGATATCCAGTACCAGCGACTGCGACGCACACCACACCAACATCTAAAAGCTAAACACTCATATCAAACACACCAAAGTGCAATAGGGAATTTGCTTAATATTTTAAGTTCGCTAAATATTGATATTTTTGTTCATCTGCCATCTTAAGATTTTTAGGTTTCAAGTATACAGGATGTTTCATATCTCATGGGTGTGAATCTAAAAGAGGAGACTTGGTTATTTCTGATTTTGGAGAGTAAAGATAGCTTTTAAGGTTATACTTGGTTAAAGTTAGAAGGCCATGTCGCGCTAAAATTCGGCAGATCGGAGATGACCTTAGCCCCGGACGCATGCTCCTTGCGGTCGCTCTTTCAGAATATATAAAACAAAGTCTTATAAACGAAGGGGAGATGCTCTTATGTTGTTTGACAAGGTCTAAGTATTTGACATTTCATCAAATCTAGGTCGCACTCTGACAGAAGGCAGTGGAGCAAATCAACATGCTTTATATATAACGTTTTAATTTTTTTTTTTTTATTGGAATAAGTTGTAAATGGAATATAAGACAATAACACAAGAAAACGAAAGCTATCCATTGAGATTGTTTGTTGGCGCTAGCGCTGCATGCATTGGTGCTTCTGGTTTAGTGGCTTATTTGTATTTGTTTTGTTGAGCGTCATTGAGAGTAAAATACCTTGTTTATAAAAATGTTCCAAATGGTTTTTTTTCGATTTTGGAAAACCTCATAATTGGAAAAATTTAATACCGGAAACATTTTTAGATGGAAACTAGATTAAATATGATTTTTATGTGCTCCAGTTGTTTTTTCCAACTATGGGAAATGTCTCTAAATTCAGTTTTATTATTTTGCGTGAATAACCATTAGTCAGTATTAGAAATAGATTGAGTTTCGATCTTATGATTATCTATCTTACACATATGCGTGCTTCCCTATTGCATTTTAGCGTGTTTTGTACTTTTTTTTGTGTTTTTTCTGTCGTAAAAAAAAAAAACACTTTACCATGGTCGAAACCAAATATTTAATAAAAATGAAATCGAATGATGTCCGAAAGCCCGGACTACTTTTGTCCCCGCAGACCCACCCGTTTTTCTACAAAGTCGGTGTTCATGCAAACACCTTTGATGGCCCATGTTTGAGGTTTGGTAGATAATCACATATATTTTTTGGTGCAATAGTGTAAAATTTTAAGGTAGACCACAGCTGGTCAGTACAATCATTTTTTGAGAAGTGCAAAGACTCGCATGTCGCTATAAGTTCCAGTTGCACACACATTAATTTAACACTATTTTTTATTTATAAAATTATGACCTCTTCCGATAGGCTGCAACTTGGATAATAATTCAATAACTCATAATAATGAATAAGGTAAATAATCAAAACTTTTCTTTATAAGAAAGGCAGGTTCGATGAAGAAGATTCGCCTTCGTGCAGTCCATGTGACGAATTTGACAGCTCGCAAATGACTATCTTCATTGATTTGTCTCTCAGAACCCTAAAGCTTGTCGTAGGCTACCCGATTTTGTAGAAGACCTGGTGGGACACAATTTAGCTTACGATTCACTGCCATTGTATGTGTGTATAAAATATGTTCTATAAAAAGAATGTTGTAATGTGTATTATGTTTGTGTATATATAAAAAATTACTTTAAAAATACTTAGTCACGAATGTACATATACGCGCTGAGGTTGCCAATGACATTGAGTGCTCGGAGTGGTCGCCGTCCTGCGCCCTTCAATGCGACCTGTGTGCAGTTTGTAAGAGGATCTAGTTTTAAAAGATTTTGTGATTTGGTTTTTAATTTAGGTTAATGCGATACGAACTGAAGACTGGCTGCAAATGGGAGTGTATAGTCAAAAAATTACCACACGTGTGTGAGCAAATTGACAGAGAATTTATCATTAAATAATTACCAATTTTTTATTCAGCATAACATTTTTCTATAAATTTTTAGCAAAAAGAAAATTCCTTTAAAAAGTGGGCAAAATATTCTGAGTCGAGGTACGCAACAGGATTCTCTGTGGGTTTGGTCGCTTACGTAATTGTAAATAAATTAAACATAATCACTTTAGACCAATTTAGCTTGTAAAGAGTATAGATTATAAGTGCACGGATGTTCCGTTTCTTCAGCCCTTTCGAATTTTCAACACTTGAATCTTTGGACGCCTGACTCTCGATGCTCGAGTGGCTGAAAGCACTCACCAAAGTGGACAGAGTCACAGTTCGTGACCTCTGTTATCGTAACACACAGCGTTTTTGTTTCATGCGTATTTATACTAGTGAACCTGTACAACAGCATCTCTGGGACAGCCAATCTAAATGTATATATGTGAAAGGAGATTGATTTGAACCGGAATTAGTAGTGCTAGTGATGTCATCATTATCTACAGAGCTACAGTTCTGGGTGAGTCTTGGCTTCTTCCAAGAGCTTCCGACAGTGGTTTCATCTAAAGCTGCATCTTTGTGCCATTTTCATGGAATGTGAACGCACACTGATTTGAAAATCGTTTTGATTAAAGCATAGAAATTTTTTTTTTTCCTTACGCACCGAAGGCCTCGTACCAAAATCATAATTATAAACAAAAAAATTATTTTCAATTATATTTAAGAGGATCTCCTCCTTGAGGTTTGCTACGGTGCGATAGAGGCTGTTTAGAGACCTTGCTGGCTCAGGCGGTTTTTCTTCAAACTTTGCAATCACAGCAGCGTTCTTATAGAAATGCACTGTTCTCATCCATCAAGCCACGTCACATCCAGCATTGACTGTTTCAGACTTGCCGTTGATTGCACTTTGCAAGTATTTTTTGTTGATATTAAATGTTCTTTCTTAATTGAGGATTGAGACTTGCAGTACACATGATGTTTGACAATTCTTCATGTTGTTACCTGCTGGAAATGCAAGTGTCCGCTTTCATCTATCTATTATGTTAAATCCAGTCAAATTATATTTGAAGTAATACTTTCAAAACAAATTTCAAACGATACTTAGAATTTTGAAACTCATTGTTGCACTAATTTTTTAAGAAAGAGTCACACATGCATTTTCAGTGGGAAATGTTGAAACATTCCTACGTAGAAACAGACACACACACACGTGTGTTTGTGTGTATATGTAAAAAATCATTAATTACGGTATACTTACTATACATGCAAGTGTTTATGTTTTGTTTTTCATTATACACCCAACCCTCAAAGTGCACGCTACTCCATGGAACTGTCGGTCTGGGATTTGATTGAATTGTTTTCCTGTCATTTATCGTTCCCAAAAAATATTTTTAGTTTTGTTCAATTAGAAATTATATTACTCATGTGACAGCTACTGGACAAAAAATTATCATTGTTCTCTGCATATATTGAGGGTTAGTTGTATATCTACTATATATAAATATATATATATATATAAATAGGTATGTATATATATATTTATGTGTATATATATATATATATATATATACATATATAATTATATATATATATATATATATATACATATATAATTATATATATATATATATAAATATATATACATATATATATATATATATATATATATATAAATATATACATATATAATAATATATATATAATTATATATGTATATATATATATATATACACATAAATATATATATACATACCTATTTAATTATATATATATACGATTCACTATTGTTCATTGTAAATTGATGTTTTGCATTTAAATTTTATTTTTTTATATTTCTCGTAATTGTTGTCAAGACTGGCGATGACACCGACCTACGACTGTGCCATTGACAGTGGCATGCGGCGAATTTCAAAAACGTGTGAACAGTCTGTACTCAACCAAAAATATATCATATAATTACTTTTTACATGAATTCAAATGAACGTTTTCGTCACTAAGATATCCACGCAGACACTTATGATATTTTTGAAATAATAAATATTTTTTATACAGAATGCTTTGGTGTTTGTTGAGCCGCACGCCTCCGCCAACTGTCGCCACGGGAACCTTGTTTGTTTGAATTTATGGTGAAATATGGCTTTCAGTATATACTAATAAGTTGAATCTACATTTGTATGTTTGACATTTCACATTCCTGCATGCATATCTCGATTTGCGTTCGAACAGTACGTACAGGGTGATGTGGTCACCGCCACTTTGAATTCCTTGGAATCAATTTATTCTAAGACCCCTTTACCATATTTTTTATATCTCGATGTGTACATGTGCGTTTCAAGAGATTTAACGCAATTACAATTTAGATACTCACATCCACTTGTCTGCTCTGCGAAATGAAATCAAATGGGTCGTGAGTGCAGATTTGGATCCTCTTGAATAAGGCCACCCCACTCCTAGATGGATTCAAATCTTTAAAGAGGCTCTTGGAAGATTTTACTAGAAATCTACGAGAGCTGAATTCAAATACTCGGCAGTGGAACACAAAGCCATATCTTGTGATGGTGTTAGAAAAGTCGGTGTGTTTCCAGATTTTACTGATGGTCAGTCGTGATTTTTGATCTCCAAGGGATAACAGGTGGTGTCGGTAGTCAATGTCGCTCCTCAGGGCTGGACGGCGGCGCGAGGGCGTTGCTGGCCGGCCGCATTTCTAGCACTGAATGTGATTCATTATTGTAAACACTATTGTAAATATTATCATGTAAAATTGTAATTCTCTAGATATATGTGAAATTAAATAATAAAGACAAAAACATCTGTTTTATTTTTTCTAATGAAAAAATAATCATACAAACAGAAAATACATATCATTACAATTATCATTAGAATTATAATTTAAGACTGATGAATGTTATGTCGTGGACCCGGTAGGAGCAAGTGGTGTGTTGATTGAATCTCAGGGTAATGCCTGGGTGAAGGTAGTTAGAGAAAAGAATCATCGTTTCAACTGAGGATTCAAACCTAGGAATTCGTGATCAGTAAAACAGGTGTGTTACTACAAAGGACTATAATATACAATACTACACCTTGATAATTATTGGTTAATTAGATATAAATGATTTACATAATTCTGTCAGAGGAGAATCCTTAATATACCATATATTGCACAGAATGCGCAAATAAAAAGAACTTCTAACGTTGGTAAGGAAGTGTAAGGTCTACCTTTTAGATCACATTTTTCGTAACGGTAAATAAAGCATCCTACAGCTTATTGTCCAAGAAAAAATCTAAGGAAAAGGGGGGCATTGGAAGGAGGAAGTTTATGTGAATGCGGAATTTGCTCCAGTGGCTGGAGATTGGAAGTATGGCCAAATTGGTGAGACCGGCCCAGGATTGAAATATATTCGATGAAATGGTCACCAAACTCCTATGAGGAGAGGCATCAGAAGGAGTCAGTATTCGTAGAAAAATTTATTAAGAACGTCTTGTAGAACAAAAAATATGACATGAACAGATAATTAACCTTTTTAAATTAAAAATATTAAAATGGAGTTCCACCAGTTTCTGTCAAAAAATATTGAATACTTTAATTAATCATGAATGTCTAAAAAGTATCACTTGCAAAGTTTTCAGCCTTTATATGGCGACGTTTGTGAAGTCTTAAAGAGTTATTATGATTACAGGTGTAGAAACGCTGATCACAAGCAAACGGCTTCTTGCCGGTATAAGTTGGCATCTTTTTAAACTCAGATTCATGAAGATTGATCGCAAGAAAAAGGCTTTCACCAGTGTGTACAAGTTTGTGTCTTCTAAAACATTTTTTTTCACTGCAAATAATAACTCGGGTAATGTGAATCAGATTGTACGATTATCAGGTAATTTGAAGCAATTTGTATAGTTCATAAATTTTTTAATAGTTTACCATGTCACAAGACTGCTGAGAAAAATAAGAAGCGACTCACGATCAAGGATCCCAGAGGTGCTGCGGAGAGTGATGAAGCTCTCGATGAGTTTTTGTCATATCCGATGGTTTCGCGGCGTGCTGGCACTCCTTAGAGTATATTTCAGAACATTTCCCTGCAAGAAATAAGATGTGTTCGTAGGTTCTGGTTATTACTTTTATTATAAGTACTCGGTCAATCTCCTGACATGTCGGTCCCGGTACTGGGGCCATCTTCAGAGATTTGAAATTCCTGAAGATGGCCGCTGTACCCGAACCAAAATACTTACTGTTGTCTATGGGAAGCGTCGCGATGGCAACATCGCGGGGAAGGCCGGGAAGAGGAGCGGGCAGTAGCATCGAGCCCTCCGGAACATCAACATGCCTCGCCGACAACATCTCCACAACAAGCTATTTCGGCAGATGCCGAGAACACAGAAAAGCGCCGTCCGAGGAAGCTGCAAGACTTCGCTAAGCCATACGATCGGAGCGGCGATTGGGAGACATGGCTCAATCGTCTCAAGAAGATGATGCACGTGTGCGGGGAAAAAGACGTCACGCTGTGGATCCCGATCCTGCTGGAGGGCGATGCGTTCCGGACCTTCTTGGCACTTTCGGACGAGGTGGCCACGGACGAAGAAAGACTCGTCGCGGCACTCCGGAGCGCGTTCAATCCTCGCCCGATAGCGTCGATCGCCGCGTTTTCCACGTGGCAGTTTCAAGAGCAGGAAACGGTGGAAGCAAACATGGCGGAGTTGAAGCGTTTCGCCGCCGCGACCGGGATGTCAGGCCGTCAAATTCAAATTCAATACAAATTCATTCAGGGCCTGCCCAGCGGCGTATCAAAGGACGCGCAGTCGCGGTTGGGCGACAACGTGCCTGATGAGGAAGAATTAATAAGGCAGACCCGTGTGCTTGTGAGTGCGCGAGCAATGCGAGGAGACGCGAAGATGCGTGAGCCTCAGGGAGATCGAACTCATGACAGACTCAGTGACCGTCGCCAGCTGGCTCAACTTAACCCTGACGAGGGACGCAAGAGTGCGAACGTCTGGTGCTGCTGAGATGCTGGTGAGAAGAAGGCTGGCGTTACTGAGAGAAATCATCGACACCTACAACGTGTCGATCTCAGTGGTGCGAGTAAGCTCCGCCGAGAATAAGGCTGACCCACTAACGAGGGTAAAGAGCTCGTGGCTGCAAGAGTCGACGGAGAAGCACGCCTGCGCGGCATTGGCAGGCCAGCTGCATGACGCTCACCACTTTGGAGTAGACCGAACGCTGTGCCTCGCCAGACTGGTGGACCCATCGGTGAGCAGGAAGGAAGTGGAGCGTCTGGTTGACTCATGTGTGCGATGCAGGGTCATCGATCCGGCGCCAGTCACTCATGAGGGAGGGAACCTGAGTGTGAAAGATCCATGGGTCAGACTGGCCATGGACGTGACACACTACAGCGGAGAGGCCTTCCTCACCCTGGTAGATTGCGGTCCCGGGCGCTTCGCGATCTGGAAAAGGATCACAGTGGAAAGCGGAGCCGAGGTGAGCAGGTTCCTTGAGGAACTATTTAGGGAACGAGGACCGCCCTTCGAGCTGTTGATGGACAACGGAACAGCATTTCGCTCACGGCAGGTGGAAGAGATCTGCAAATCTTGGGGAGTATCCAGATGATTCCGAGCGGCCTATCGGCCGTCTGGGAACGGCATTGTGGAACGGAATCACCGCACTGTGAAGAGGACCGCTGCGAGGGCAGGCATATCTCCCCTTATGGCCGTCTTCTGGTACAACCTGGCAGCGGCGGATCTAGAGTCTGATCCTCCGGCGTCTTCGGTCCACGCCTACAAGTGGCGACACCCACTGGCTGAACGCGCACAGAGCAAGGAAGTGGTGGAATCGGCCTTCAAGGAGGGAGACTCCGTTTTCGTAAAACCACCCCAGGCAAAATGCACCTCAGAGTGGAGGCCAGCAAAAGTTGACAAGGTGATCTCACCGAACACTGTGTTGGTGAACGGAGTCCCGCGTCACGTGTTGGACCTTCGGCATCACCCGCCACTGAGCGGCCAAGACCGGACATGTTCGCCCCAAGAGACTTTGGGGAGAGGGCCTCATCCAGCTGCAGATGACGCTAGTGCGGAATCATCTGGTAGGCCCAAACGCACGCGGAGGCCTTCTGCGTGGAGCAAGGACTACAATATGTGATGTGAACATCAGGGGGGCATGTTGTCTATGGGAAGCGTCGCGATGGCAACATCGCGGGGAAGGCCGGGAAGAGGAGCGGGCAGTAGAATCGAGCCCTCCGGAACATCAACATGCCTCGCCGACAACAATCTCCACAACACTTACTCAACTGTATTATTCAAATGCATTTATTCTGATGCAATTATACAATCAATGTGCGAACCGCAGGCCATTGACATTTATTCAAAACACACACTGATAAGAAGAATATTGCTTCATTTCATACTCAACTCTGTTTCTTATGGTTTTGGAAGTTATCAAAATGGCGTTCAAAATCTGAGCTTATTTATTAAATATCAAATAGGTTATCTGAATGGCTCAGCATTGATTTGAAGGGTCTTATCTACTGTTTCATGCATACCTTAAGCATATTGTTAACATAACCTCTTGTTTGGATCCAGTTTGTCATGTTTAGTAGCCAGTAACATAATACTCCTATAGGAGTCCCCACGCAGATCAATTAATGTTTAGTAACCAGATTATATGTTTATTTTCCACACAGAATATGATGCAGTTAAAAAAAATTTTTGCAAAAATTTATGCATACAATTTTGTGTTTCAAAGATTTAAGTGGTAGTAACAATTAAGAGAAAATAACATTGCACATGTTGAACATTTATCTTCGATACATGTTTCAGTTGATAAGGCTTTTCTCAGTCAAGTGGTACAAACATATGGCATTAGATAAGAGTCTAATGAGGAAAAGGGGACTTCTGGTGTACTCCAAGGCTGTCTGCATGCAGGAACTTTATATCCTTGAAGTGACTTCGTATATCATAAATTATTTATATCCATGAATCACAGATAAGCAACACCCGAAGCGACTCGCTAGCAGCTCCAAATATGCAATCTTTACAAGGAAAACAAGTTTCCTCATATAATCTATAAAAACCACATATACCAAATACTTCAATTTATCTGAGAAAGATATACACCACATACTGTAAAATGGTACTGCAAGCATATTTACAATTGAATGGCTATTGTGGGTTGAAAGATGATTGAATATTCAATAGATCATGTCATGGTTCAGACAATATGTTTATATCCATGACAGATCGGTTTAGTTTGCTATGATCCATATTAAAATAACAAATATGAATGCCCAAATGCCTAGTAAATTGCAAACATTTTTTTAGTAAGTGCTTTCACCATTGAAGTCTGAAGAAGCCTTTGCATGGCAAAAGCGCTCTCCACAAATGTTCTAATCCTTTAGCGATTTGGCTATTTAAATATATATTACTTACATGATGCAAAGATGCATATAAGGAAATTCAATAATTCAAATTAGTTTTTCGAAAAGGTAAAACATAAAAATTAATACTTAATCATAGAATATATTTTATCAAATACACAATTACATATTGCCTGACCAATTTTTATTTAGAGGATGAAAATACTATAGCTAAACTTTGTCCATACAAAAATGTCTAAATGGTCAGAATTTTTTAAGAAATCTTACGATTCAGATCAGTATACAAAAGAGATACATGTGAAATATACAATGTAGATTTAGATAAAGAAAGAGGAGGCAGAAAAATTTCTGCCTCCTCGAACTTGGGTTTACAGATTCCAGTTGCATTCAAAATTAAGTCGGAGCTTAATTATTTTAAATTGAGAGACCAGTTCATAGAGGCCAGTGGCACGCAGTCTGCAAAATAAATAAACTTACAAATTTGGGACTGACTGCACGCCACTGGTGGAGCAGAGTAGATTCCAAGGGCTTGCAACTCTCCGAGCGCGTCGGAGGGGTCACACTACTTCTACTCATCTGTTCTACGCAGCCAGACCTGATGCAGAAGACTGTAAGTGCAGTATTTAAAACTCTAACAAGGAAGGAAATTTAAAATTTTGCATTCCTCAATAAACTCCAGTCCACAAAAAAATGCTCCAGACTTCACAAGCGCCGACTTCAACTGCAAAGCACTGAACCACAGAGCCATTCCTTAGGATGCCATTAGAATGATCAACATATTTATTTGATTTCAGGCTGATGAATATTAAATGGATTGGTCTTTTTGTGATAGCAACATGTTTTCAGGTAAACAGTTAACATATAGACCTTCGAATTTCCCAGGGAGTCTCGGGTTTCCACCGCCCCTAGGCTCTAAGCCTCCAGCACTCAATCCAAATTTATACGATTTCAAATACTTCTAAAAATTAAAGGAAGATAAATAGGGCCCTAAGGGGTGAGTTTGGCCCGCTTATGTGGAGGTCGGTTCTCTACGTCGCTGTCCATCTCTGTGGCACTGTCTTCCGAGTCGTTCTCAACGTTGGATGTATTGCCTGTAAAAAAAAGAATATATTTTTATTTAATGAAAATTTACAACTATTGTAACACTAGGAGCAAACGCAAATCATTTTGGTAGAAAAAATATAATTGGATCTTAGATAAAAATAACAATTATTGTAAAAAAATAAAAATTAGTGTTTATAAAATAAATAGAAAGCTTGTATATTTCACAATTCTCATATACAAATTATATGCCATGTAATGAAAGTATTTTTTCCTACTTTTTCAGTGCTTTCAAACAAACATAAAGAATCAAATGGCTATAAAATTATGATAATTTTTTGTCAGACTAGAAAGTGTGATAAATTAAAATCAATTTATTCAGAATTGAGTAATGAAAGAGTAAAGAAAGTTGAATGGATTTTATATTCAACCATTTTGGTCCCTCACTGTGCGAATATTTCTAATGGATGGCCTCACATGGGAGCTCTGTGCCATTTATACTCATTATTTATTCACCATCATCATTGTGGTCATCACCATCGGAGACAATGGCCGCATCTATGGCAGCGTCCACCTCGGCACGGATGGAGTCTTCCAGGTGGTCAGCAGTGGGAGGCAGGTCGGTGTCGTCTGCGGCGTTCCCTTGTCCCTGGAGGGCCTCGTGCAGCTCTGCCTTGCGAATGCGGAAGTCCCGAGCGCTGCCTTTGGAGAGGTGACACACCAGGTCAAACTGAAATGATAAATTATGTTCATTTGGTTGCACAACTTTTTTTAAACTCCAACTTGACTAATGATTAGAGATATCAAAATAAATTCAGTTTTTTTTTCACACCAAAATTTAATTGAATTTGATTGATTGTAATAACTGTCTACTATTGTATTATAATTTTCATTGATTTAACTTTTTGCCCATTCGAATTTACTATTACATATTTTCGTCTCAAAATTTATACACAATTGTATTGGATATTAAGCAAAACAAAAAAAAAAATGGTCCACACAAGCATGAGTTAAAATGTTTGACATATGAACAAGGCGTCGGATGTCTTATAGATATATGATTTATTTCGAGGGCGGGCTGGTTGGAGACTCGCCTTGGTCTTGGCAGACAACTGCGTAACACGCTTGGCGAGCTGCTCGGCCTCATACACGAGGCGCGGAATATGGCGAGTGGACCGCAGCACACCAGCTCGTCCGTTGTTGCCGCTTGCGTGCTCTGCGTACCGGATCAGAGCGTCCACTGCATGCGACAGTGGCCGACCTGCTAGCTTCATCACACGGTCAAATCTGAAAGCAGAAAGATAACTGATTTCTGACTAATCAGGACCATTATGAAATTATGGACGCTTGAATAAAACTGCTGTTTTTGATACAAAGGCAGTTACAAGCTGTTCTTGAAGCTGAATTTATAGCTATAAGCTATAATAATGAAGTACCTCGCAGCGAGCAGCACCTGTGCCGTGGAGCGTAGAGTGAAATGAGCGGCTAGCGCAGCGAGTAACGCATGCAGGCGTGATAGCAGGCGCAACACGGCCGCACACCCAGGACCGGGAGGGGCGCAGCTGCGAGCCAGCACATGGCATACCCCTACCAGCCTGCATGCCTCCGTGCACGCTGCGCGCTCCCGGGCCTTCAGCGTGCCACCCGCTACAACAAATAAAATCCCAAAAATCAACCAAAACATGCAAATTTCACGGAAAAACAAAAATAACAAAAACAAAATTAACAAAAATATATACGAGTATTTACTCTATTTGTATACATATATATTTTATGTTAAAAGACTAAAAAAAAGAGAGCAAAATAATACATGTCCGTAATTCTCCAATCCAAACTGACTGTCTGTCTAGCCTGTGTTAGCCATTTTGTCTATCATAAATAATGGAGTGGAGAGATTATCTTACTATCTGAGCCATCTGCAAGGACTATTAGGAGCCAACAAAGATGTAAAATAGAGATCTAGAGTGGCATCGGAGTGTGGGTAGACAGAACGTAAAATGGTCAAATGGTGTAACGGAAGAATAGTGTAATTCAAGCGTTGCAATAATAGTGTTGAGTAGGGAACGCTGGCACATAATTTGGAGTAGGGCATGAGCCGTTGTGTTGATAACAGAGATGAGAGAGAGAAGTTAGTTTTAGTAAGTCATCTGATGGCAGATCATATTAGTGTCTCACTGTGGGAAAGCGAGTTTCAGGACAAGATATTTGATGAGTGAGAGCAATAGTGAAAGTGTAGCTCTGTTTCCCGCCGGGCAGTGATCATAATAAAATGAATTGTTCACCTGCGTGAAGGTTGGCAGGGCGGCAGTGCTGTAGCGCCAGTGAGTGAGCTCGAAGCCGCCCTGCCATGGCTTCCAGGGCCCCCACACGCTGCCCCAAGTGCTGCATCAGAGTCATATATGCAGCACCAGCGCTGGCCGTAGATAAGCACGCCCAAGGCTGTCCTGCCTGCATCGACTCATCTAAAGATTCCTGCAATCAACACAAGATAATTCTTGAAGCCACTTTAACAGGCCCAATCCTCGGTGGGTTATTGTGGTAGCCTGGCTGGAGAAATCGTCTGTGTTCACGGTTTCTCATGAAGTAATCAACAATATATCTGGGCTCACAACAAATTTGAATTTACAGCGCACCGTGCTTGAGCACGGTTCTTTACAAAGTTTAACACATTAATTAACTGTCAAAATTATTAGGTTGGTGGCTTACGTCTTCCGAGTTGCTGCCCAGCAGCTGTAGGAGTCTGGCAGCAAGCGTATCCACATGCTGCCAGGGAGTCGCACCTTGCCCCGCCAGCCGCAGCAGTGGAGCCACCGCAAGCGCCGCGGGCCATTGCCCTCCCACCTCTCTTGAGCACAGCTCCAACAAGAACTGCACCCACTGCAACCACCAAATCACTTAATTTACAACTGTCATGAGTTTCACCGTGCTAGCCACTTACTCTATAAAAGCAGGAAGCCGCAAGGGGAGGGAGGCAGAGGCTATTGTGAAGTGCCTGGCGTTTAACATCCAGTAGATTTTCAGAGTTTTTAAATCCATTGACAATTTAATATCAATATTATATCAACAGAATCAAACAATTTTATTATCTAGCATCGGCAAGCATGCATGATAACCATTGTCCTACAAGGTAATGCAGTGTCTAGTTCATGTTTTTATTAAAGTGACCTTTTTGGAGGTCTTGTTTGACTAGTCCCTTGAAATACAATCTTTATATCAGTCATTTCACCTGTTGACAATTTCAACAGAATCGAACAAACAAGTAAAAATAGAACAAAAATGGCACAAATAGACGATCTCTGAGAGCTGAACCAACACAGTTCCACGAAGAAGATTGATCTGTTTCGTACCTTGTCAACCAAGTGGCAGCGTGTCAAAAGTAGAGTGAACAGACGCAGGACGACCCCCGGCAGGCGGCGAGCCGGAACGTCTTCAGCGTTCGACACTCCCTCTGCCACCCCCTGCAGCTGAGATGATAGCGATTCTAGTAACATTTCCACTGCCTCTTCTTCCGAACCACCAACTGCCACAAAAATAAAACATATACTTATATATACACATATATATTTTATGTCATTCTAATGATAAGTTCCGATGCTTACCAATACCAGTCAAGAATTCAGGAACCCTCTCTTCGTAGGATGTGAATACAGTGGAGAGGATCTCGTGAAAGCATTCAACAACTAGAAGTGCTGTTTCCTCATCGAAGTCACAGAAATTCTCCAATCTGTAACAACCACATTATGTACATCTTCCATCTCAAAATTTAACACAAAGGTCCACCAAGAAAGTTGGGTGATGCAGACGAAAGAAATATGGTTTATTTACTGGCTTTAGTGACTGTTAAATTGGTTTATTTTTATTTTGTTTAATGTTTTGGTCTAGTTTGGGAAGGCATACCACTCTGAGATCCAATTGCATAGATACAATATTTTTGACAAAGAGTACTCGGTGGAATTCCATTTTAATATTGTAAATAAAATGTTTTATGATTTCTCTACATGTTTAATTTTATTGGCATTAACAAACTGAGTGGCTCAGTTTGATAATTCCATCATGAACAGGTCCACTGGTTTCGCCAACCTTTCACCTGCATTATCAAACTGAGTCTCGTTAAAGGTTGGAAAACCGGTCACCAATAAAATAAAACATGTGAAAAATCGCAAGAGCATTTTATTTAAAATATTTCAACAGGCTGTGATAGCGAGGAGTTATAGGTTCAAATTTCCCCCATGTCCACATGTAAAAGTATAGTCAAGTATACCTGCTGAGGCATTTACGAAAGAGCAGGTTAGTGCACAGACCAGCCTGACTGAAGAAGGTCTGGCCAGGCTTTAAAGGCTTGGCAGCAGACGCTCCAGCTCGCGCGATTGATCGGTGCACCTCGCGACGCCCACGCAGCTGCGACAAATCTTCCTTCGTGGCCCATTCCGTGTCATCACTGAAATCAACAACATTTTAATTACTTTTATTAAAGCGATATAAGCGCGTTTGAATTGTTAATCTACAACAACAGTAATCTATTAATAAAAATAAACCTAATTAAGTTATTGATAATATTTTTATTATTAATTAATTTAATTAATCACGTACTCGTATAGAGCTTTGAACATGACTAGACAGGTTCCCATATTCCACAGGCAAGGGGCAGCCTTGAACGGAGGGGCCTCTGCCCCCTTCCCACGACTCTTGGTTGTGGTGGTGTGCGCCGCCTCCTTGTCAGCTTGGCTTTTCTTGCTCTTCTTCGGTGCCTTTTCGCCGACCTTTTTGCCTCTCATGCTTGTCTGAAATCGATCATTATTGGATGAGTTTTTTGTCATGAGAGTTTTTCTTCTCTAAGTACCAGGAGATAATTTATAAATTTTATTTTTGTTCTCCTGTGGTAACATTCTTTGCTTTTGTCGATGTCGATTACCGTCAATAGTAGGGAATAGCGATCTGACCTGTCATGAAGATGATGATTATGGAGATTGTATTATGTTGAATTAAGTTCAAAAATTCTTAATATATTATTAAAATTCACAAATATGTGATCCAGTTTTCTCGGTGCAATTGGATTAATAACGTTGTCAAGGTGACATTTAAATTTTTACCTTGGTGCACTGCAGAAGCTGAGTGTGTACATTGTGGAGCTTTAACAACACGCGGGCGCGTGAGGGGGGCGCGTGGCGGCTCAATGCAACGGCCATGAGAGCCTCCGACACGGAGAGCCACTGTTGCAGCGCCAGGCATTGCACCCGCGACTCCGTAGAACCCTCATTCAAGGCGACTCCATCTTCCTGCAAAATTAAATGAATAATTGGTAGCTCCACTGAAGAAAAATTACACTGCCTCAAAAATGCCAATATGTGGTGAGGGAGCCGTCGGAAACACCGACTCTGTGACAACGGGAGTAAGAGCATTTTTCAAATTTGAAATAGTTGTCATATTACAATATGAGATGTTCAAGGAATTTTGGGTTGTTTATAAAATATATGGCTGATAGAAGTAAGTGTGGAAGACCGTACCAGCTTGAAGTGGGAGAGATTGCACTGCGCCAGACTCTCTGCGGAAGCCTGTAGGACTTCCTGCAGCTTCAGGGCGGGGCCGTGCAACTCTTCCTCCTTCTCTCCCTCCAGGATCCTGTGGATGCAGAACAGCAGCGACCCTAGAGGTTCCTAGAGATAGGCCCATATAATACTTAGTTTAACCGCTAATTATGCACAAACAAATCAAATAGGTAATTTCTATGCTATTAATGAGCCACAGCTCGCCTTTACTATAAGCAACCAAAAGTCTAAAGTCTAAAGTTGAGTGCCCGCCTGTCAAAATCTTCTTCTTCTGGGAGCGGAGCCTTAACGTAGGAATTGCAAACATAAGTGGAGTGCTTTGTAATGAATACTGTGAAGTGAATATAAATTATAAATATACTGAATATAAATAAATTGATATAACTCTAAACCAAAAGATGAATATTAGTGGATGCAGACATTCTTAGTTATTAGTGACTTTTTTGTAATTTGATATATAATAAATTTTAGATAGATAAATGTGTTCAATTAATAAAACAAGATGTTTATATTTTAAACTGAATGCAAGCCACTGGTGTGGGTAGCGTCAATTAAGAGCTTACCAAGAGATCATGGACATTTAATGTGGTTCCACCACTAGGTTTAGTGGTGAGGATGCAGTTGTCTACAAGCAGTGGCGGGGTGGCTCCTGGTGCGAGGTACCGACTCGCCATATCTCTTAGTTAGTTGGTTCAACAAACAAAGAATGCAGAACATGCTATACAGGTTTTTTTTTTAATTTATAATAATTTTTTTGGTTATAGATGAATAAAGAGAATGGTTCCGGAATTGGATGAATACCTCACAGTTTCAAAGACAAAAAATGGGTGTTTTCACTGTATTCAATTATGGAGCGCCAAGTAATTTTAAGCTGGGACCAATTGGCTAAGTAAGTTGGGGCACGTGGTCACCTGCAGGGTGACAGTCGTGTCCCTGGTGAGGATGCAGTTGTCTACGAGCAGTGGCGGGGTGGCTCCTGGTGCGAGGTACCGACTCGCCATGTGCTCATGAAGCAGCTCCAAGATTGCCTCCTGGATACCAGGCCTGCCCAGCACAGCAGCCGGAAGTCCTGCAAATACAGAGTTAATATTTATATATTTTTAGGATAACGGCATACACATGACTGTGACATTCACTGTGCTGCTGGGGTTCTTCAAATAATTGGTTGAATTTTTAGTATAATTGATATGGTTAGTGTAATATTAATGTAGTTTATGGTTTTATATTGATTTGAGAAGGCCTTAAAAACAAATCAATTATATAGTTGCATAAAAAAAAAATCATTAATTTACAGCAAGCGAAAGAATCAAGACGCTGGGCCACGACAGCCAGAAGACATGGCTTCTGCATCTTTATTTACCCGTCTTAAAGCTTATCGCACGCCCTTGCCGTTCACAAAAGACAAAAGGAATGACACAGATAGTAGTAACCTTGGTACAGCTGCTCTTTGACCTCAGCGCTTTGATTCAGGCATTTTCGGAGAAGAGACACAACTTCCATGCACACAGCGGCATTGTTCACACGCAACCTATTGTGAAAATACACAAATTTTATGATGTTCTGCGAGGGTTCCATTTTTCATTGCTTTTTAAGTATGAATAGCTAAAAAGCTAGAAAATTGTGAGCACTTTTATCTATCAAGGACTTCTTCAGAGTCTGAACAAAAATTATCATTATTTCCTAGCCATAGCTAACTATTCATATTTGTTGTATACAGAGTATTAAAAATTAAACCAGTCTGTCAGGGAAACGTAGCTTCCTCAGAAAATAGCTAGAGCTTCTACTATGATATGGTGAATTTTCAGTAAACATTTTGTTATCTTTATTCTATGAACAGAGACATCCATCCAAACTTAATCCGAGAATGACGAATATATGAGAGCCACAAGGGAAGAGCGAGGATAGTTAAGCAGTAAAAATCTTTCACAAATAATTGCAGCTGCGCCAGACTTGATATGTCTTTAGCACTTGGCTTGCTGTACAGTAATCATAGGAAACGTGTGTCAGACAGAACTTTTATTCCCCTCAACAAAGAGACAATCTTAACAGAGTTGAAAAACTCATCACTACTCGTCAGCAAGCAAGTTGACTGTAAATAAATGTATCGCACATCCTTAGAGATTTACCTTGCGCCAGAATGCGAAGAGTGCACATCGATGGAGATTTGCGTGAGGACCGAATGGTTGCTGTTGCGCTCCTGTGTCAAAGAGTCTTCTGATCCCCGCAGAGCCTGCAGCAGCGTCAGAAAACCAGTCACCGCCACGTATCCCACGCCAGGGTCCCTATTTGAAAAAAGTTATTTTAGTATTTAATCAATCCAGAAGAAAATCCTTTCATCCCTCGCTAATTAAATCTCTATATTAAATATATACACCTTTTTATACATTTTGTGTAATAATTTGTGGGACGACTTATATAATAATATTATAGAATTGTAAAATTTACTGTCCCCTAAGAATCAAATATCCCAACTTATCACCAAATCGTGACAAATCAAATAATCAATCTTTCGAACGCCATCACAAAAAATGGCTACGTGGTTTATAGCTATGCAGTTGAGGTTGGCGCTCGTTAACTTTTTCAAATCTTGGTTTATCGAGGAGACTGGTAACCTCATCCCTTGAGACTTGTATCTTCTTTCCAAATCCAGCGATGCAGAGAAGACAAATGGAAATAGTGTGAGCATTAAAATTATGTAAAAAATTCTTCAGACATGCTCCAAGGGTTGCAGGCCAAAGCACTGATCTAAAGATTTCACGGTGACCTGACATTGACTAGAGACTTTCATAGAAGCTAAACACTTAATCTCTGTTTACTGGAGTCAGCTGTGTGCTGGTGCCTCAAAGTTATTTATTGCCAGAGTATTGTGAAGGATAGTAAGTAGTTAAAAAATGTCAAATGAACCTTCATGCTGGACCTACCTGGAGAACAGTCCCTTGCGGCAGGCCATGATGAGGGTATCTCGCAGACGCGGGTCCTGGCGTACAGTGCCGCGTAAGGCGCCTAAGACGCGTGCTCGGGGAACATGTGCCCCCCCAGCACTCAAGCAGTCTTCCACCAGCCCCTGGAGCTCCGATATACGCCCTCGCAGCGACTGAGGGGCACGCGCAATCAGCACCTCCAGGGCTTCTGCAATCCAAGTGTCAAATGTAACTCATTTCTCAGTGGTGTATAGTCCAATCAAGCCATGCTTGCTCCTATCTTTTATTATTTTTTTTTTTTTAAATATTTTTGAGTAAAATACATGAGTGATTTTTCACATGTTCGTTTTTATTTGTGACCGGTTTCGCCAACCTTTCACGTTGCATGTAGACTGTATCACAATACATTTTTCGCTCAACACATCACATTAGTTCTGATATATGCATGTGACAAATGTCTGATACTGGAGTAATTGGATCAGAATTATATATGTATTTATAAATATTAATGATAAGGTGTGTATTGACTAATCTACGAAGATAGATAATTTTGTTACCTGCGGCATGCAGGTTTCCCGCAGCCAGCAGATCGCGCAGTGCTCGCAGAGCGGGAGCGGCAGCGGAGGGAGTATGCAGGGTCAGCTCTGAAAGCAGCAGCCGCCCCGCTCGGCGCAGGCTAGTTCCTCCGCCCAGCAACACCACGGCCAGTGTTAGCAGACCCTCCCCTGTCATGTGGCAATGCAGGGAGCTGTGAAGACATTTTGTATAATTCCATTACAGAAACTGATAGGTTTAAGAGAATACGCAGTTTTAAAGTTCCCCTGTGGTCAGCAAGTATCCACAAAGAATATAATATGCACTTTTGGTGACGGTGTGCTGGTGACTGTATACAAAAAACAATGCAATACTTGTGGTAAAATACCTTTTCAGCCTTTTTATATAGAATATTTTATAGTACACTAGAAATGTTTAAAATAATTTTTCTATAAAATAATTATTTATACCTCAGATTTTAAGTTTGCTACACGCTACTGGTGCACGCAGATTAAATGAATATATAAAAAATACACAGCTGAGTACATACAGAACAGTTTTACTCATTCACTGACCTGTTCTCCACCAGCCTCTGGAAGAGCACGTCAGTGTTGATTTCCTCGGGGAAGGCGTCTCGACACCAAGAGAACTCAGCACGTAGTTCCTTCTCGTGCTTGTTATTGCTGAGGCATAAACGGATGACCTAGAATAAAAACAATACAAATAAATGGTAATAACTGTTTTTCTATAAAATATACGATACTGATAACATAGCTGTGACTGTGAAATGATGCTCTAAATGTGAAATGATTTCATAAATACACACGGGAGGCATGCAGTCTATACACGCAATAAATTTTGGTTGTTGGTTTTACAAGTAAACCTTTTTTCTTAAATGTTTTTTGTTGGATCCACACACCATAGGTCACAAACATTACAAACATACAACATAATGCAGCCAACTTCTCAACTTAATTTATCTGACCTGGACGGCGGTGTCTCGAAGTTGTTCCGCCGAGAGCAGAAGGTGCAGCAGCGGAGGAGCCGCCAGTAACACGGCAGGGTTCTTGGCGACATTGCGGATAGCTGCCACAGTGGGGCGTAGCGCCGCTCCACCACCCCCGCATGCCACCAGCACGCACGTGGCTAGAGCTCGTTGCGCCTCTTCATCCTCGCACTCCACTGAAAGCAGACAACCAGCGACTCATTCCCCATTCATACAGAACGACTGCTTCCAGCATCGCTAATGAGTACACAGTCTACTAATTAATATTAAATCTACCTCTACAGGCTTAGTGAGTTTACAATTTGTTTTAGATAAATGATGAGAAAATACAATTGAAAATATTTAACTTACGTGGGTACATCAGTCATAAACCATTGTATACTGATGGTTTTCAAATATTAAATGGACTTTAAACATTCAAAAAACATCCTAACGGGTCATAATGCTGCATTTTATACTTTAATTAAGTAGAAATTAAGACCTTAAATGCCATGGAAATGTCTGACCGAAGTCAGTTCGGAATAATTGCATAATTGTGATGCTTACACTACTTTTGCTAGTCTGCTCTCCACAACAGGATATGATGAAGCAAGGCAACTAATAATTGAACGGGTCTTAAAACAAAGCATCACGTAGTAACAGATATGCACGACAGGATCAGTGATGTGAAAAAGACTGTACCAGATACGGAACGAGTGTGGGGCAAGATAAATGGCGACGTGCGAGTGAGGTGTAGTGTACTGGCCTCCACACTCCGGCTTTCTATCCTACTGAGAGGAATGGGTTATTTTTAAAGGATGCCACTTGGTCTGTATATTGTATTGCCTCGAGTCACGACAACTGATTTTAATAACAGGATTAAAACTTGCATCTCAAGATGACCATTTAGGGATATTAAGGCTGGACCGCCATTTCTAGCTTGAGATTACCGATGCTGTCCATGTCCATGAGGGGGCTCTCGGAGTCACGAGGATCCCTGCTGTAAAGGTTCTGGTAGAGTCGGGTCATGAAGTAATCGTTCAATCGGAAGAATACCACTGGGCTGTGCTGTTCCTTGCAAAGCCTGCAAAATAAAAAGATACAGCAATATGTTGCACATCCTGAGTTGGCGCCCTACCACCGCCTTTATGGTCAGTGTGGTTTTGTAGCTGTGCAAGGTTTTGAATTATTCTTTTCACAATATTGTTACCATTATTATTAAAATAAAATTATATTTGAAAAACAGTATCACTTTTAAAAAAAGTCTGGTTATTATAAGAGAAATTATTGAAATTACCGCATGAGCTGATGCAGAAGAGGCGGAATAGACTCAGGAGACATGTTCTCTAGATCGCAGCACAGCTTCTTCACTACTTGTAAATGATCCTCTTTGTTTAATGGAATATCCCTGATGAAAAAAATACCACCATTTTAAATGAAATTGGTTATTTTATTGAATGTAACAAGCAAGAATATTGCCTAGTACCTGAACATGACAGCGACAGGCGTTGGATCCCAGGAGCAGAGACAGAGGGCGCGGACGCACTGGCCCGTGAACTGCGCGGGACTTAGCTCTGAGCCACAGTGCTCCAGTGCTGCGCCACGCTCCGCTAGGACTCGCAGACACTCCGGCAAAAGGTCCTTCCAGCTGTAAGCAACATTCATTCGCAACTATCATGATGAGTCGTTCTTTTGTTTACCTCCACAAATTAGTTAATTCTTATTGATCATCGACGTGTTGTCCATTTAAGCATTAAAGTATTACTGAGTATGACTAAATAGGATTCTTTTTCAGCTCATTTTTCCTATAGAGGCATTATCAAAGTCAAAGAGCTCATCAATGTCATATTTCTTATAATTTAAAAATATTTATTTGATTTAGCACACAAGTTAAAATTTGTTTAATCTAAAATATTGTATCTTTTATTTTAAAATAGATTTACATGAATTAATTTATTTGAACTGCCCCGTGGCCTGGCAGTTAGCAAGATGGAGAGAAAATTCTCTCAAGCAGGTGTTGTGGTTTTCCAGATTTCACAGGGAAAAAAATTTAGAAAACTTCCAACTGCTAGCTTATCTACAGCTTCCTTTGAAATTGCATACTTAAACAGAGTAATGCCTTTTTAAACTTTGCGTGAGGATTAAAATCTTTAAACAACAAATTACTATAATGCTTAACCGCCTCCACTTCTAGCTGTGTAGTTACCTGCAGTGTGGGTCCGAGTCATCTCTGATCCTGTCCACAAAGCCCTCGGTAAGCTTGACGAGATGGGCAGAGCTGAGGCGCCCGAGCTCCAGCTGTAGGCGAGCCGCCGCTGTCCGGACCACGGTCGCTGCAGTCTCCGCTGGATACAGCACTGACAGAGTCCAGCCAAATATCTTCAAAAGGTAATAAATACTTTTCTAAGATATTCATAATCCATGATGGGCCCTGGCCTGCTCTATGAAAATGCACCTCAATGTGTAATCCTTCGAAAATGAAGATATTCTGCAAAGGTGAATTTGAAAAATATTCACTAGATCATATATTTATGTTACTTTTATAGGGTATTCTCTGCTTTTCTACTTGTGAGAACGACAGGCCTGTGGGCCACATTCACGCTAGGTATGTCAACACTCAACAGGCTGTCAGAGGGATGTGCTCTTCTTCTACAACCATTACCGTAAGCAGATCTAGAACTGATATCTTTTTGGCAGACTGCATGTTAGTAGAGATAGCCCTAGGTGCAGTAAGTACAATACTTGCATGTTGTGAACTCGTATGAGCAGCTCACCTTGAACCTGCGCTGCTGTCCTCGGGGTGTTTCCGGAACGCCATTGAGAAGACCTTCCAAGGCCTCGTGTCCTGATGAAGTGACCAGATACTTTGTAATGATACATTCCACCTGAAATGTTAAAAAAAAAAAAAAAACATTGGGCCTACAGACAAAACCGTGTCTATTTTCAACAAATTTTACGGGACAATTTAATATGTACATTTGTATAATAATGAGGCCGTTTTTAATGAACGGGATTTGAAGACTTCATTGAATTTAAGCAGTAATTTAGGAACGCTATTAGGTGTTTGCTTTCAGTGACAGTGATTTCAAAATATACATCGATCGTCTTATTTATTTTTGACAAAAGTATAAATGGCTGGTATGTTCAAGTAAAAATAAATCTATAGATAAACTTCAATCAAAAGTTGACCTTACTTGGTTGTCGTCTAATTTTTCAACCAATTCCAAGAGATCGTTTCTTTTTTTTCTGTCACGTCCTAGCTCACGCAATTTAATTACAGTATCTTCCATCTTATTTCTATCTTTCATTGTATATTAAAACTAAATTGGTCAACAATATTACATCAATTCTTTTGTCAACAATGTTCGTGATACAATTAAAAAAGGCGGGCCGGTAATGACATGTGTCAAAGGAAATATTCTCTCTGGCCGCAATCTCAAATTTGATTCTTTTTTATAAAACGTAAATTTGTTTGAGTAACGTTATTTTATTTAAAAGTTACATTTATAACGCAAACCAATTTTATTGTTTATTCATCGCATTGATTACTTTTAAATGTTATTAGTGCATGGCAATATATTGTATTAAAAAAAAAAAAAAAAAAAAAAAACATTTAAGATGCAAATATTTTAGTAGGTAATGTTTTCTTTAGACTATTCACACTGAAATACTGCAATCATCGGAGCAATCAAAGCAGCATCATTTACACGTCGCATTATCGATTAAAAATATATGGCAGTGAGTTTACTTTTAAAAAAATATTATTTTTTTTGCTAGCATTAATAATTTGTATAATTTATAATAATTATAATGGTACACTGTTACTTCATGATTATGATCGTTTTCTCGAATTGTTTTGATGTCTATGGCCGAATTCAAAAAGTGACCGGTGACGTCGCAAAGGACACACTTAACTGAACGCTATCGTATTATTTCTGTTCTATATTCCAGAGAAACTACTGTATTTTGTGAGTTGACCAGGAGTTAACTTGTGCAACACACAAAGGTCTCTAAAAATACACAAAAAACCGTGAACCCATAGTAAACCAATCTGAAATGGTGCCAAAGAAGGACTTGGCTCTTCAAAACAAGATACTTCAGCAGAAAATCAAAGATGTGGAGGATCGCATAAAAGCGCTTGAGTCGCAGCAAACCGAAGATCTGCTGTCCGATGAGTAAGTTTTCAATTTTCAATAAAATGTATTCTTCAAAACCATCCCGAGGCATGCGAGCTTCACTCGCTTCTTCACAGGTATTTAATGTTCATCATCAATATCTACGACGGTCCCGGCATTGGTCAGAGACATACACGCCCATAGCAGCTGAACTCTCCTGTTCTCTTGAATCTATTTTGTTTTATTTTAGTTTAACGATGACAATTTAAATTGTACTTGAATTATTTATTGCTACCCAATTTCGACATCTGTGACTACGACTGGTCATCGGTAATTTTCTATGTGCTTCAAAATCAACCAATAAACACGTTTTCGCAAAAGAATCTTGCTTTATAATGAGATATGAAAAGTCTGTTTTAGTAATTTATGAATACATGTAGAAATAAAACGGTTAGAATGAATACTGAAACTTAGATGGTTTTGTCAAACAGAAATATTATAAAATTGATGGATACAGATCATCTTTAGCGCTGATGCCTCCCCCTATCATTTAGTGATGTTGATAATTTATCAACTGTTCTAGAGATGAGCTGCCGGCGGGAGTGGACTGGATCAGCCAGCGAAGTGGAGTCGGGCGTCAAGAGGTGCAGTCTCTGCGTGACCGGATATCAGCCACAGAGCAGCTCTTGGGGATTACCTCCATGTCGCTGGAGACGCGGCTTCTGCCGCAGGATCCCAGGTTCGTTTCAACTGCTTCCAGCTTGATATACTCAACAAGTTCTCTCATGGTTCAGTAGCTAACAGACCCTCTTGCTTGCCGACTACCAGGCCCATAACATTTAATAAGTGATGATTTTTTACAATTTGGATATAAATATTTACTGTCTCCTTTTAAAGAGACAAGGAAAAACCTTCTGACACAGATTTGTTATTTTCCTGTACATGACAAGCATCACTGGAGATGTATCAAGATGTAATTATCATTTGTTTACCCGTTTATTATCCATTTGCAGCTTTGATTTACGGAGTGAAGTGGTTACTCCTCACTCGGGTTATCTGAATTTGGATGCCTGCTGATGCCTGAAGTGCTAGAACCCGCTCTTGTTACTTCCGTTAAGCACCGGTTGAGCTGAAAATAGAGTGTCACATAACTACATTTATATCACTGCATGTTCACATCGTTTGTTTCCAGTAACCCGGGTCACTGGCAGGAAGTCTGCGCCAACATCATCCTGGAGAACTTTCTGAAAGTGGCCCTGACATTTGTGGAGCACGCTCAGGTAATGCAGGCTGCCACAGGTTATAGAATTTACAACTGTTAGAACCTTCAAAGCTAAAGTTGATTATTTCTGAGGGAAAAAATATAATACATTAAAGAAAGAAAAACAGGTCTTGTTAAAAACATTCATAATTTGCTTTAAAATATTTTAGTATTCAGAATTTTTGATGAAGTACTTTATGTATTTTTATTGGTGACGGGTTTGCCAACCTTTCACACCGGCATTATCAAACTGAGTATTGTGAAAGGTTGGGAAACCGGTCACCAATAAAATTAAACATGTGAAAAATCACATAAGTATTTCAAAAGTTTGTAAAGGTCATTCCTAATATTTTTTAAATTGATGAATTTATAAAATAAAATATTCCCAAGCACCGCACTTATCTTCCACAATACAAAACCTGTAGAGCAATTCAATAAAATATTTTAACAGGTGTTGGATTATGACTGAGCACCCACTCATCTGGCCGTGGTAGTGGAGAGGAACTGAGTGGTTTATGCATTTGCAGGATGAGGCACGCCCGGTGCACTGGCTGCAGTGTGCAGTGGCAGGGCGCCTGGCGCGGCATGAAACAGGTTCACTGCTGGAGGTGTGCTGTGCGGCAAGGGATGTGCCATTGCTGCTGTCGGGGCTGCGTGAGTACGCGCGGCTTTATGTCGACCGCAAGGACGTGCTGGACTCCTTTGCAGCCAAATACGGTGCTTACTTTTCCAGCGCCACAACTGTTAGTCTCTACTACTTAAATTTTGGCCAAATTATCTTCACTGATCTATAAAAATCTCCATTTTCAATGTTAGATTGATTTGTCCATTTTTTGAGGACTATGTCTCCCCTTTGCTTTTAATTAGAAGTCATTCTTTTACACAATTGGTCTGAACTAATTAAGATTTATTTGAAGGTGCTTCAAAACTTTTTGCTGGAATAACTCCCAAGACTGTTAATGTACTCTCTGTGTTCACAACCTAACCCTATGCCAAGGTCTTACCCATTATTCAAAGTGCCTTCTTTATTAGTTGGAAGCTTGAATTACTATCCACCTGTTATGTGCCAAAATGTACTCTTAATTCATCCCCCAGTGCATTTTAGATAAAGCTAACAACTGGATTCTCCACATGCTGGTACAATGAGAAATTCCAATGAATTTCTTTTTTAGCACCTGCATGAAAAATCAGGTCACCAGGTTCCACCAGCCAGAATCCCATGCTGGTTTTACTAATAAATAGTGGGGTATTAAATACATCGCCTAGCATATTTGTATCCCATTTTAAACATGTTTTCAGGGTGTATGATGGTGATGTGGTTATTTCTAGGAAGAGGGCTACGTGTTGGAGTGGCGTGACAGCGCGTTTCGGGTGACGTGGGGAATCAGCTATGATGTGGACATAGCGCGTGTCCTTAATCAGCTCCAGGTGGACGTGCACCCTGGAAGTGAGTACTGACAAGCCCAGTTTGCTTAAAAAAAAATCAAAAACCATTTGTGACTGACAAAAAAGGTAGGAGTCTAAACATCTCATCGTAGAAGAGTCAGGGGCCATAACGAAAGGAAGCTTTCCTATGAAGAAATATCTGTTGATACTTTTTCGGAAAATATCTGGTCCATGGTTGGGAAAAAACGCATCTTTAAAAGAATTTAATAATAATATTAAGATAGGACTTAAAAAATCTTTTAATTTTTCAATGGTCAGGGTGTGCGGAGAGTGTCTCTGCAGCGAGGCAGGGGGTTGGGGATCAAAGCTCTTCCAAATAGAACATAAGAGATGAAGGCAAATAAGCTTTTTATTCTGAGCAAAGGACACATCTCTGGATTTTAAGAATGCTAAAATATATTTTTACAATTTTATATGTACAGTTCCAGGATTTCTGAAGGCCTGCTCCCCTTCTCTGGCCCGCCTCTCGGAACCGAGCGCGGTGGCTGAGGACCGCCTCTCCATGCTGGCCGACCTAGCAGCCCGGGCACTGCTGCTCTAGTTACTTGCCAAACCTCATAACCTATCTGCAATGTGTAATCCAATTCTTAATCATGAAGTATTTTGGTTTTAACAAAAATCTTGCTAAAAAGACTACTTGGGTGCTAAGTGGCATCCATTGCCAGGCCTCGGTAACTTCTGGTCTCCCGCTGATACTGAATGCGAGGAGGTCTTCCTTCTTCTGCCTGGCCTCGTAGATTGAATGCCCAGATGCTCTCTCAGGCTGCAACTCGCCCATCTGATGCGGATATTGCTAGTCTTAGTAGTGCTTTAATAAGCCGTTCGCGACTTTGGGAATGCCAATTCTCGTTCCATTCTCTGACTGATAGGAACTTGGTGACTTTACATTGGCAGAGCATTCTGTGGCGTCTTTCAAGGCCGGTGTGAGTTTTTTGGCCATTGTCTAGGTTGTGCACCTCAAAAGTAGTTGAAACACGCAGGCTAACACACTAGCATTCTCACCCAGAATGCAAGAGACTGCCATGGTCATTTTTGTGGCTGGTTTTCCCCAGCATGACAATGATGCTCCCTTTGGGAGTAGTTCGGACTGTCAAGAAGTTAGTGCCTTCTTGATGCGGAGATGGTCTTTTAGACAATAAGGAGATGGTCTTAATGGCAATAGCTTCGCTCTAAATATTAAATAATATTAAGAGCAAGGCTATTGTCTCATAAAAATTAGAAACGCCTCATAAATTTTTGTTATTTATTTTTTTGGTTGTACAATTTGAATTGTGTATATTTATTATTACTTTTTTATATAATATTTTGAATAAAAATACTTGAGTGATTTTCCACATTTTTGTTTTTATTAGTGACCGGTTTCGCCAACCTTTCACGTTGGCATTATCAAACAGAGTGAGATTTTATATAATACTAAGCAATTAGGTAAACAATTGTTAGAGGGAGAGGTTGTTGGAAAGAGAGAGAATGATTGTCAGGTGGTAAGGGCTAATGTGATTTTAATGTGCCTGACAAGTGGAGGATTCTATATAATTGCAAATTTTTGTGTTAATGGGGTAATTAAAGTAGTGGCTTTGGGGTGTAGCAGCAGTTATCCTGAGTTGGGGTTTGTCCTGTAGTGTGTTTATCTGTAAATAATAGGTTTATGCACAGTAAATGTTTTTTTTTAAAGATGTATTTAGCAATAGGGAATAATAATGGAGACTTATTGAAAATAACCTGGTCATTAAGCAGGTGCTCCGGTGTGTTATCTTTTATGCGATTAATCTCTAAAATCTCTTGGCGATTGAGTTTTGTGCCTTTATTGTTAATATGCAAAATTTTGAGGTTGGAGTTCTGGTTAAAGTCGTGCTTATTATCCGAGAGGTGGAGGCCGAAGGTAGATGTCCCATCTCCCTTTTTCCATCCTCTTATGTGGTCTTTGGTCCTTGTGTTGAAGGATCTACCTGTTTGGCCAATGTAAGTGGCGTCGCAGGAATCGCAGTTGAGTTTATAAATGCCACTGTTACTGAATTTATCATTCTTATCTTTATTATTGATAAGAATTTTTGCTAAGGACATATTATTGTAATATGAGACCCTGCATGATCTAGAAAGGAGTTTACCGTATTTTTCGCAAGTCTCGCTGAAGAGTGGGATTTTAACCCATTTTTTATTAATATTATTTCTATCGCTTTTGGATAATTTAGAGATCATATCGACAAAGATAGTTTTTTGTTTTTTCGATAACATTTTAAGAATGATTGAAGGGTTATATCCGTTGTTAGTGGCTAATTTCAGTATGATTTTAAGTTCTGTATTGAAGTTATTTGCATCTAAGGGGACCATACATAGCCGGTGTATGAGTGAGTGGAAAATGGCTAGCTTATGGGATATGTGATGTCTTGACGTTGAATTTATGATGTTATCGCTATATGACGGTTTTCTGAAGATATTGAAGTGATGAGCTTCGGAGTTTATATTAATTCCTACATCAAGAAAATTTATACTCTTACTTCCATTCTTCCATATAAATAAAAATATTTTATAATATTTAATTTATCATTTCTATCCTTTCATTTTGGCGAGGACCACCAGAACAACAAAGGATTATCAAAATACAAATAGCTGTATGTCTTTCTATGAACCTTTAATGATTAAATTTTTTTGTGAAATATAATTTGACAATATAAAGCAAATAAAGTGGCTAACTCAGTTCAGAGATTAAAAAAAACAGTTATATACGATTTTATATTCTTTTCTGGTTTACAAAACCAATTTTTCATGTTGCCTGAAACAATAGTTACAAACAACGTAAATTTGATAGGACAATAACAAAATAAACAATAAACTTATTTCTTAAAATAAATTAAAGATTATCTTCTCATAACATGTGCATTAAGTTATTTAGTAGCAGTTCATTCGAAAAATTAGATCAGAGAAGTGTAGAATTGTTTTACTTATATAACTCACTGACGCGTGGCGCAAACTAAGTGAGCCATCGTCAACATGCCCTACCTGTGCACAGGTAGCAATTGACTTTGGTTTATGTCAAAATGGAGTGACCACCATTGCCTACTGTCTCCAATTGCCTACATCTCCCCTACTATGGTCGGTGTATCAATTTAGTCCATGGCCATTTGAAGGTTTATGAGCATAGACAAAGATAATTCTTTATAGTCTATGGTCTGACGCTGTGAGCGCGGCGCAGAAATCAAATTTCGTGTTTTGTCAAGAGATCATTTTGAAAGCATGAGCCGTACCAAAATGTCTGAACGACTTCCAGCGTGCGTCATAGACGTCGGGACCGGGTGACTACTTATTCCCACATGACAAGTCTTTGATTAGTATTGACGCCATGTCCGATAAACAACCGCATTACTTGCATTTCATTTCTTGCAGGTATACTAAGTTAGGGTTTGCCGGAAACAAGGAACCTCAGTGTATAATTCCGTCCGCAATCGCTATCAAGGAGTCCGCTAAAGCTGGAAACCTGTCGTCGAGACGGCTCACCAAAGGTGTGGACGATCTGGATTTCTACATAGGGGATGAAGCATTTGACGTTCCAGGATATTCAGTGAATGTTAGTCGTTTTAACTATACACATTCCAAAGGCCCAGCCCTGCTGGTCAATTACGAGACTTGACTTTTCAAATATGTACCATGAAATGTATAATTTAGTACCTAACCTTAAATTTATATGATTTTGTCGGTTGTACCTGTGACGTGCGGTACCTACGGTAAAAATCTTATAAAAGTCTAAAAAAAATGACCGCCTCATTAATCCAGTAGTTGGGACAGCCGTTCACCGGCTGGGAGGTATTTAGTTCTGATCTGGGTAGAGAAATAAGGTTTTTTGGATTTTTCACATGATATCTTACACACAGTACAGAAAGGCAAAGGCTGGACACAAAAAATCCCGACACTGAAACAATTATCTCCGATTTTATCAAATTTTTGACTCACCTGTCTCTCACTTGTGGCTTCATTATCATACTTTTATAGTATTTACTTTACGTATTTATAAAATAGGTAACCCATAATAACTGCTTAGTTTGGTTCATAATAGATATTTAAATTCCAGTATCCAGTGCGGCACGGGCTGATAGAGGACTGGGACCTGATGGAGAAGTTTATGGAGCAATGCATCTTCAAGTACCTCAGGGCTGAACCAGAAGACCATCACTTCTTGCTCACTGAGGCTCCTCTCAACACCCCTGAAAACAGAGAGTATCTGGCTGGTGACTATTCAACATTTTATCTGGGCATCAACTTAAGGAGTATTAGTCAATATGAGAAATACAGATCAATCACATCTCAAGAATAATTTGTTCAAATTCGCTTCATGCACTTGAGGTTTTCTATTAGATTTGGTTGCGTAGCAAACGAGAGGAACTAGTGTAAGCATTACAATTATGTAAAAGCATCTTCTGAACACACCCTGAGATGACGTAAATATACTAATAATAAAGATGAAAGTTTATAATGGTTAAAAGAAAAGTCAAAGTTTTTTTTAATTAAGAAGATTGTTTTCAGAAATCATGTTTGAGTCATTCAATGTGCCCGGATTGTACATTGCTGTACAAGCCGTTCTCGCCCTGGCAGCCTCGTGGACCTCGCGTACGACCAGCGGCTGCATCTTCACAGGAGTCGTTGTGGACAGCGGTGACGGAGTAACCCACGTCGTTCCAGTGGTGAATATTACTTGCACACTACCCACAGCGACCCATCTAAGTTCAGGTAGCCAAATGTACATATTGAAGGCAGTCGCGGTTGAGAATCCAGATCGTGAGTAGAGACTAAAATAATTGTCACCTTGTTGTTAACATGGCTGCTTATGAACCACGGGTCTCAGTTTCCATATAGTTAGTTCAAACTAAAGCCAGGTGTAGTTGTTGACATTTCTTAATGAAAGAATTCAGATGATCAGCAAAAGTAAAGCAGTAATATCTTCTAGTAATTATCATAACTGCTTACTGACTGAAGGGTCTCAGTTTACGATTCAGTTAGTTTATTTTAAAAGTATTTTAGTATATGCAAATTATTTTAAAACATTCATGTTTCCGAGGTGAGCACTGGGCAGGTAAATTTTATGCAGTGTGATTGGCTTTTCGGTAGAATAGAATATTGAGCTCAAATTTTTGTTCTGTAAAGAAATATTTTTTTCCAGGCAGAGGGCTACGTCATCGGTTCGTGTATTAAACACATCCCAGTTGCTGGTAGGAACATAACTTCGTTTATCCAGTCCCTTCTGCGTGAGAGAGAAGTCTGCATACCGCCCCAACAAAGTCTGGAGATAGCCAAAACTATCAAGGAAAGGTGACATTTTGCTTTAATGAGAAAAATTCTCAAAATAAATATTTCATACTTTTATAAAATCAAAAATGTTAGCAACTTATTAAACTTTTAACTAGCATGGGTACATAGGTTACACTTAAATTAAAAATTCTTGCTCAGCTATAGAGCCACGGTGATCAAAAGGATTGAAGTACAAATTTGCAAAACCCAGAATTCCATTAGTGTCTTGGAATAAAATTCTCAAATAAAAAAAATGATACGGCTTAATATCCATGAAACCAATATTTAAATTCATAAGGTCTGTCAAAGTCTAAAAAGTATGAATTTAAAATAATTATTTATAGACAATGTTCGAAATAGTAAATACACCCATCCCCCGATTTACACTGAAAAAAGGTTCCTAATTTTTATGTCTCCGCAACCGTGAAATTTATACGTGCTTAGAAGACGGTCGTTTTGGAATACTATGGAATTCAAAAATGACTGCAGAAATTTTTTGTTTTTTTTTAAAGTGTCAAGTAAAGATGAAATTGTGTAAATATGAATTGTGAAATTTATAAATATGTTTTTATATGTAGTGAGTATCACTTTATATCTTTTAGATATATATATATATAAAGATTAAAATTAAAGTCTACTAAATAATAGAAATGATACTTCCAGATCATAAACTTGTTGAAGTAGTACAATATTCAAAATTATATCATAACGCGCTTGGTGGTTTTAAGGTATTGCTACGTGTGTCCTGATATGGTTAAAGAGTTTGTCAAATATGATGAGGATCCTGGTAGGTGGATTAAGCATCACACAGAGATCAATGCTTCAACCAAAAGTCCATTTACTGTCGACGTCGGCTACGAGAGGTTTCTAGGTCAGTATTATCCAACTGTCTCGTGATTCCCGCATACGAATTCGGAAAATGAGTTAAAGGGCATCCTTTTAAAAAAAATCTTTCAGGACCTGAGATATTTTTCCATCCTGAGTTTTCAAACCCTGACTTTACGAAGCCACTGGATGAGATAGTCGACGATGTGATTCAAAGCTGCCCGATCGACGTCAGGAGAGGCCTCTACCGAAACATAATACTCTCCGGGGGCTCCACCATGTTCAGGGACTTTGGGCGTCGACTGCAAAGAGACTTAAAGCGCACTGTTGATATGCGTCTAAAGACTTCTCAGATTCTCTCGGCGGGAAGAATAACCGTTAGTTACATTACATATTTCATTGATCAGTATTCACACTTTTGCCTCCCTGTCACGTCTTAGAGCATTGCTTAAAAATTTCTAGCTTTAAATCTCTCTTTAATGAGATGAATAGCTTGCTCAAATTTTGAACTCACCGGTACACATACAGCAGAGGTTTTTGGTAGTGCTATCCATTTGATTTATTTTCACCGATAAATGTTTCTCTCTTCCTCCCTAGTGAGGTGGTTAGTTTTATTACCATTGTGCAAGCTCCATTCTCCACTTGTCCCATAGCAACAATCCTGTAATATCCGATAGGCTTGACTTCGGTCGGAGGCTTCTGTGCCAACTGTATTTCCAATTTATAAACAGTAGTGGCGTGCTGTGGGCTTAAAATCTATTAGGAGCTCAGCTTCCAAAGAAATCTCTTTTAAATCCTGTAATCATTTATGTTTCTCTTCATTATCAAATTATCAAAAAAAAGGAAAAAGAATACAGCAATACGTGTATGGTTAGTCTTCAGTCAATTTGATTTGATTCGATTCTTACCAATTGAGTCAGAAGCATTGAATATGGTTTTGTGACTAAACAGTTTATAATTATGTGTAGCCGAAGCCGATAGACGTACACGTTGTCTCTCATCACATGCAGCGACATGCAGTCTGGTTCGGTGGGAGTATGCTTGGATCTACGGTACGTTTTATTTATAACAATGATATTACTTATTTTTAGCTATTATTCTTTGTCATCAATCCGCTTTATTAAAATATAAAAAAATATGCAATTATGTTAGTTAATGTAAAAAACAACAATTAAAAAATCATTTTTCCGTGAGTAATAAATATAAACGTAACAGACAGCAATCTGTTGAATCAACTTGATGATGCCTCTGTAGGGCAGAGGAGTTTTCACGGTCTCAATGATCGTCTCTTAAATCATTTGGTTTTATAGATATTTATATAGTGAGTTTATTTACAAAAAATTTGTATAATCAATTAGTTATTGCTTGAATATTTCAGCCGGAGTTTTACCAAGTCTGCCACAGCAAGGAGGCTTACATGGAGTATGGGCCAAGTGTTTGCCGACACAATCCTGTGTTTGGAACCATGGTGTAGTCAAACGTTCAGTCATGAATTACCCAGTTTTTTTTAGTTTAATTGGTGTTCATTTGTTCATTCAAGATTATATAATTATAATAAATATAATTATATATTCATAGAAGAAATCATTAAGTCATTGAAGTATGGTGAGATAACGAGTCTGGGAAATGGTGAGGTTCATTGCCGTGTGTCTTAAGAGGCTTGCAACTTGCACAGCGTGTTCGAATGATTATGTTATACAATCATGCTCACAGTTCTGCTTTAATTGCATCAGATGAAATATTTTTGTAACAATGTAGTATATATTTCAGGTATTTTTTACAAAGAGATTTAATGATCCAAATTAAATTGATTTTAGTGAGAATTTTATTCACGGATATGTCATAGTGCGCATGAAACATTTCTAGAAGGTAATAATTTTCATAAAGTGTGTAGGTTTATTCGAATTCCGCGATTCTTCCTATGTAATTGTGAAGAGCGTGCTTTGCCGGCGCATCTCCACGGGGCTTCTCCAACGGGGGGTTTGCTTGCCTCCGGTTGTCCTCTGGCTGAATCTGAGACTTCCTGCTGGTGCAGAACAGAGAGGCGCACCTCTCCAGGATGAAGTATACAATCTCCACTCCACTCAGAAAACTGCAGCCCAAAAAGAGCCCGGCGGCACCACCAAAGGACACTGTACATAATGAAATAATATAAAGAATATTACTTAAATTCCCAACAGTCAAAATATAAGTCATAATAAGCAAACCTCATGAAATTGTTTGTTTTTTCTTTTGTTCACAGTTTATTGCAAAACAGATTATCATGAAAAGTATGATTTTATGTTTCTAAGTTTTTCAAGAAATAAGGTTGTGATATGACGTAATATTTTTTTACAAAAGTTTAAATAAATTTGAAAAATTATACTATATAAAATGTTAAAAAAAAAAATTTTTAACCTGTCATTCCAAAAAATTATTCAGAAACATCATTAATGCTTTATCTGTGATAATAACTTTGAAGCCTGTTGTCTAATAAACATGGGAGAGTCACACTGATTGAGAACAATATAATAACAATACCAATGCATGTGTCAGGGCAGAATAGATAAAGCAAGTCGTAGAACATTCGCATGACAGAAATCAACTCGATAACTGACAAGTTAACTGCCAAAACTCACCGACTAGATCCTCAAAGCAGAAGAGAATCTGCCGACGATAGCGAGAGCGCGGGGGCAGAATCCCCACTTTAATGGATGATCTCTCAGCAAAAGGCCCCGTCCTAATAAATTACAAGGGTTCAATTATCAGATATCTACGGGTCGTAGCCTCGGGCTAAAATCTGGGTGGCGATAAAGACAAAGCCCTTTCTAGATTTTTTGATGTTTGCCTGTATACAATAATCAAAATAACAGACATGACCGCCATTGCATCAGATTACCGACAACTACTTGCTTTTCTGTATCTTCTCTTGTGCATCATTGTCTACTTTCACGGAATAGTGTGATTTATAGACTCCTTGATTAGTTTATTGGATATCTCCAGCTCATGAAGTTAACATAAAATAATGAGGAAAATTTAAACCTTTCAAGCCTTATTGGGACCTAAGACACCATGATTAGTGATTAGCAGCTAACCTAACCTCTAGGCGATGAGATTATTTTAGTTTTAGTCAATAAGTAAGTTTGCTAACCGTTGATGGTAGATGGTTAAATTGTTCTAGTTATTGATAACAATCAAAATTATTGCATTAATGTTAGGCCAGATTTACAGCTGCAGTTGCTTTCTGATTGAAATTGAAACCAATTATAGTTACAGATTTTATAAAAGTTGCTGCAACCATAATCGGGCCTCGGTCGATAAGAAAATATGCTAATCAATAATCAAAGTGACGAGAATATTTTAGTTATTAATCACCATCTAGATTCTTTCATCGAGGTTAGCTCGTATGTGGAGTCCACACATTGAGGAAGACAGCTGCAGCCCTTCAATTTCAACAGATCGGAACGCTGGCGGGCGAGGCAGGCCATGCCGGCCACACCGCAAACTGGACCACCTGGTGAAACAATATACAGTTCCGCTATCGTAAAAGACGTATTTTATTCACACTTCTTTGTTTATTTATTAATATTTCAAACATCACCTCTCAAAAAAAAAACATTTAAGAGGATGCAAATACGTCTGAAATGCTATATTGTCTGACAGTTTAAAAAATTTCGCCCACATAAATCTGACCTGTTAGATCCAAACAAGTCAAGCATCATATTTGCACCGAATTAATGATTTTAGTAGCAGTGGTTACACTTTTTTTAATTGTCAATAAAGAATGTAGAAGTGTTGGAGCAACTCATTTTTTTGACGGTGTTTGGTCTCTATCAGAATCCAAATTTTTTATAAATATTAAATGAATTTAATTACCTTCTTGAAAGTAGAAGAAAGGACGGCATCCGCAGAGCTTTAAAGCAATCTTATTCCGACAGTCTCGACGGCAAGCACTGCTGCTGTACACCTATAAGTATATATTAACATAAATATTTTTTTTACAAATTACACTTTTTTTACAAGTTGCTATAATTAAAATTAACTAAATTATATAAACTATTAATTATATAAATTAAAATTAACTAAAATAATAAAAATTAACTAAATTAATCTGCTGCTATAATTAATGATTTTCTCTGATCTGATTGGCCAAATTCTTATGCTTGAAAAATTCTAACATACCAGACAACAGCATATCAAGGTTATGCACAAAGACAAAGAAAAAACATTTTGAACTTTACATATGAGTGTTTTTGTGCTATTTTTTTCAGATACACAACATTTTTCCTATATTTTATCTTATAGGTAACTTGAAACTATGATTCAGTCTTCGACCACCTTTCTATCCCGGTTGCTTGGCTCGTCATGAAAGCGACAGCGGCGTTGGTCCACGGCCAGAGCCTTCACGTCCGCCGACGCCTTGGTCTCCATGACCTTCCAGTCCGTGTTGATGTCCTGGCCGGGGCATATATGCGGCATGGGCTCCACCGACATGTCCAGCAAGTCGTACGGCGAGTGAGGATAATACTGCCAACAATGGAAACTGGTTATTAAATATATTTTAGAAATCTGCGTAGCATATCTGGTAAAAAAGGAATTTATAAATGCCGGTAGCCGGGGCAAAACTTTATGATTTTTTTAGAATCTCTCCATTTGTTTGGGCTAAGCCTCGTGTGATTTCTACCTTCTCCAAATCTCAAAAAACTTGGCTCGATGGAAAAAATCTTTGTTTGAAAAATTTTATCTTTGTCAGAATGTCATGTTGTTGTTAATGCGTATTTTGAAAACTTTGATAAAAGCTTCATATTTTGTACATACAATAACAAACTTGCTGGAGCAAATGCATTGCTTTCATCAAAGACTATGAAATGACTGGTAGGTTGGAATGCCTTTCTTATATCCTTTTCCAAATTTGCGAGTGGCAGAATATTTACAGGGAAGGTCAGTAAGATTGGTGTGATTAGAAATAACTTACATGGGCACAATAGGTGTAAAGCTCTACCCGCATGTAGCAGGGGTGCGTGATGTACTGGCAGCTCTGAACGGCAACAGAGACAGCTGACTTAGTAATCCTGATAAAATCAACACTGAACAATTAGTATAAAAATAGTTCTAAGTGGTTTGAAAACATTTAGTCTGGCGTGAATCACATTACAGACTAGACAATACTTTTTATTAAAGCAATTTCAACAGTAAAAATTCAAGTAAGTCAAAGATTAGCTGGCCTCGGGCAAGCATACTTCACTTCACTTCCCTACAGGGGGGCTTTGTGTTAAGTAACATGGTAATGCTGAATAGAAATAATGGTAAAATATTTTAATAAAGATAACGAGTATACAAACTTGGTGGCCTGGTCGCTGGAAACTACAGAGTTGATGGTGTGGCAAATGCCCCTCTCCGTCATTACTTCAACAAATGACACATTAATTGTCCTGTCAAACCATGCCACCAATGGTTTATATGGCACAGCTACCTACAATATCACAAAATACACAACAGTTTGCACTCACAATACATAACCTAATTGTATTAGTCGCATTATAAATAGAAGTACCTAAAAATGTTCAAATGGTACATAATATATCTTAAATTGATGCAAATTCTGTTTATAAATTGACAATCAAGCTGGTCGTGCGCCCCCAGTTTTGTTGTCTCTGAAATTACTAGACTCCCCTATTAGGTATTGAAACTACCCTCTGAAAGGATTGGATGACTAACGTCCATTGCCAGTTTGAAGAGGTCCACGTCCTGAAAGTCAGGTTCGTTGACATACTGCTCGAAGTGCTCCAGGCTGAGAAGAGTGGCATTGGAGACGGTCTCCACAAAATTCATGTAATACCTGCAACATTTAGCAAAGGATTTTGGCTTTAATTCTGATTCATTTAACAAGCATTGCACACACTATTCCAGTTTAATTCAATAATTTTAATGCTAGGGAACATTACCCAAACTTTTCATCGGTTTCGTGCACTTCCCAGATCCTGTCAATGACCTTGGTGGCTGCAGAGGGATCCGTGCGGACGGTGAGGCATGCTGTGAGGGCCAGAAAAGAGTTGTTCCACGTGCGGTAGTCCTTCTCTAGGGCCACCACCGTGGGACTGGCGACGTACCGCTGCCACTGCTGAAGACACAACTGCACCGCTCCCAGCGCAGCCAACAATGTGGCCACAGCCCATCCTATTCTGCCATAAATATAATTTATTCACATACAAAATTCATTTGATAATCTGGTGAATTTCAATGGTGCCACAATTTGTTGCTGCTTGTACTAGTAAATATAAAAGGTAATTTTGTTATTCTTGACATTTTAAAAACTGATAAGTTAACATGTGCCAAATTTTGACCTGTAGGAATACAATACTTTTGGTCTTGCTAGAAGACATTATTTTTTAGTTATTTTTGATATTATCAATGTGCATAATCTAATTCATATAAGCATAAGTGAATTTCAGGTTTATCAGAAAACAGCATTTTCAGTCTCAATAGAAAACATTTATTCAAATATTTTTCTGGTTGTAACAGTTTGATATTCAAAATATCTGACCAATCAAATCAAAATGGAGTGAGAGACACCTGAACTTAGATAATCTGAAAACGAAGAGTCTATAAGCCACACAACTCTCTAAAAATAGGAGGTCGCAAGAAAAAAGATAGGTAGGCAAGGAATGGAAAGCATCCGTAGACAATTGTGACTATCCAGGCTTAATAAATCTCCAGCATTTGCCTTTTGTACATGAATATCTAATAAAGTCTTCTTTATTTTCAAAGACAATTCTTTCTCTAAGGCTTATCTTAGAACCTGGAAACAGTTAGTAATTTTAACAGATGTAATCTCACTCGCTTCATTTATATTAGAATCCGAAACATGGTCAGCAAGCAATTTTGTAAAGTTCAACATAATTTTCTAATAAATGTTTCTGGAAAGAAATATACATAAATATTGCCCTTACAAATAATAAAATGTTTACTTTTCAAAGATGTGTCGCTTCGGTGCAACAATATGGTTGAATCCATGAATTGAAGTCTCGTTGCAGAAATCATTGAAGAATTTTCCAGAAACATATTTTTTCAAATTAGATATCTTTTTATTCTTTCCTGCCCTCTGAGAAGAAGTGGTTTCTTCTGTGGAGGTCGAGGGTTCTCTGGAAAATTTGCTTGATTTTTTAGTGTAGTATGTATCAAAATATATCTTTGTCTCATTCTGGGGAGTTTTTGATAGATTGTGAAACACATGAATGCCATCACGTGTCAGGAAACTCATTTTCTGTAAATGAGAAATTCAAATCGCCAATTAATTAGAAAAACCAAAAAAACTTGGAACACACTGACTTTTGTGCCCTAAGTCTTTTTGACCACCCTGGCCCTGTATTTTAATTAGAATGCTAAATGTTATATACAAGTGTGTAGCCAATGTGCCCTTGAGACTCATACCTTTTTGACTTTTCCAGAGTACAAATTATTTTTTTTCATCTTGTACTGACAAAGCAAAAAAAAACAAACCCTCAAAAGGAAAATTATAAACTGATCTTTTGCCCATTATGATCTTGTCACTTTACAGGAATATAAACCATTTTTTTGCAACTGACTCACCTATTATATATAAAAAAGTTATTTTTTGTAATTGGTGCTAATAAAAATCAAAATTACTTAAACGACTCTAAGACGATAAAAAAGTGACAATTTACTCTAATCGCATAAGTAGAATTGTTCGTGTGAAAAATTTCAAACCAACCTGAAACCAGAATTTTAGACCTACTTCCATAGACAAAGTATTTGTTACAATGTTTCAACTGCTTATCAGTTATACCGATTGCTTTCGGGGCAATAAATAATTGTAATTTTCTTGAATAATAATTTAACAATAAATTTATTTTCTTGAATAATAATTTAACCGTAATTTTTTTTGTAGGAGTTGTGATTCAAAGTTACAGCTGTTTCAGTACTGGATGCATTTTCTTAAAGTTACGCACCACTTGGAGATACAGTTTACTAGGTAATCTCATGTAAGCGCACCTCTCCCGGCAAGGAAAACTGTTAATGATGATATTAAATCAATCTCGCTTTCGACATGGCCTGTTGATTTCACAATATATATTCAGGAACTGAACCGAACGAAATATTTTTCATTGAATTATTTAAGTAATTATTTTTGCGATAACATGTTAGGGAAACATAGCATTTCCATTATGCATCAATTTATTGATAGTTATCGAATAATTATCGCGTGTTAACACGCAAAGTGATATTGGGAATCGAAATATATTTAAAGAACTGCATCGGGTTTATTGAAATATATAATTATTTAGATTAAATTATCCAGAATATGAGTCATATTCCAAGTCATGAATATTATTTTATTGGTGGTGAAATATTTGTTTACTTTTAGTAACAAGTAAATAAGTAATGACGACAGTATGGCGAATGTTGCACACAATAGATAGAGTAAGGTTCAAAACCTAATTCATGCAAATTCTGATGCGACATTCAATGTTCGAAAACTATTGAAATCTTACTTTTATGGCCTCACACCGTTATTTTGGATGTTTTTTTAAAATGTTTTACTGCAAATGCAGTTGCAATTTTCTGGCGCGATTTGTTGTTACGGGTGTAGATGGCTTTATTTAACAATGCAAAAATAATTATTTAAGTTTTACATAATATTGTTAATATATTCAATTCCTGTTTACACAAATTATTCATAAGTTATATTTTATTTCATCAGTCTCTTAAGTTTAATACCCGTTTTCCTTTTCAATCCTTTGGAAAATAACTGAAATCAGTAATAATTACATTGATGAAATGCTATTAATTTTTAATAGTGATGTGCATGTTGTGAAAAAATATCGACAGCCATTAGACAAATGTGGCTTTAAGATTTTCGCCGTTTTTGAAGATGAAATTGAATATGTATTCAATATTTTTAACTTGGTGGAATAAAGGGTTTTTTTAACACATATTTTCCATAAAACTCCATGTGATTTTTCCACATGATTAATTTTATCGGAACCGGTTTCGCCAACATTTCACGTTAATATTATTAAAAATCAAATACCACCGATAAGATCGTGCCTGAAATCGAATATCATACTAGTGCCGATACGTATTCAAATCAAAATTAACAACGGATCTTTAAAATTAAATTAAATATTATACACCTGAAATAAAATTACAAAATAAAATATTTTGTCTGACGCAAGTAGGTTTGTAACTTTATTAATATTTTAAAGTTATATTTCTGACCTATAATATAACTAAATAAAAAGTCGTTTATTGAGATGGAAAAAGTTTCAAAAATCTATTATAGTGAAAAATGAATTTCGTAATTTTATGCAACCAACTTGTAAATGTAAACTTGTAACAATGAAATATTGATTAAATTGAACAATGATTATCAAGCTGTTAAATACAATGCACAAATTACATAAAACGTTATTTTTTCCAATTAATTGGGTGAGATTTTATTGACATAAATATTAAAATATTTTTAGAAATAGAGTGTAGATTATGTAGAAATTCAATATTTTTGACTGAGAGTACTTGGTGGAATTCCATTTTAATATTTTAAATAATAAGTAAAATACTTGAGTGATTTTTCCACTTATAGATTTTTATTGGTGCATCAATAAAAATTTGTGCATCGAAAAATCACTCAAGTATTTTACTTATTATTTAAAATATGTAGATTATGAGTCAAATGAAATGCGTTTTATCAAACCAGTGAAACGTATTAGCAGCTTGTTAATTATTATTCAATTCAACGAGTATTTTTTAGGAACATATATTATTATTTAATATAAACTCTAGGCTACATATTATTATCACTAATAATTATGAGAAGAGTATTTTTCGAATAATTGTGATGAAAATATCGGCACTATAAAAATGTCGAATATTGAAACATGCACATCACTAAACATTAGGTATAACATGGCGTTTGCATTTTTCACGCGGTTAGCTTTGCTTACAAATTTGTAAAGGGTCTAAACGTGGGGACTGATGCATCTATATTGATGTATTTGCCGTTTCTATACAACTAGAAATGCGCAGTGTTCACTTCCAAACAGACAAAATGACTATTATACGCGATCTAGTGATGTGATCCTATCGAAGTGTGGTTAAGTTGGTTATTGTTGAGTGTTTTACACGATTTTAGGTTAGGTTTGTAGTTTGATTTTATGATCGTGACGATATGGATTCGCAGCCGTCACAGGAGGTGACAGACCTCCTGAAGCAATGGGAGGAACAGAATGTAATTCCCAACTATGACCCGATCCCGACGTTAACAAGGTACGTCGCTAAAAAACCATCCTCACTGCGACAACGAACTGTCATACTTGTCAAACTATTATTGTGACACGATTATTTTGCACTATTACTATTTAATTTGTTGGAATATGTGTTGAATAATGATAGTTTTAGTGCGTTTTGTTTGTTAATATTCTTTTGAGAATAATTGCTCGCCCTGGAACTGCGAGGCGGGGGGCTTGCGTTCTAAATTTAAACATGTTCAATTTTTCGATTGTCATTTTTTTTAAATTTTTATAAAATCCATTATCGCTTGAAAATCACGTAAGGTAGCAATAAATTGATTTTGAAGATGATTTTTCTTAATTACAGTGCGGTGACACCCGACTCGACTGTACCCTGTTCAAATCTATCTTGCCATAACATGCTTTAGTCATCACTAGTTTTTGAGCAAATACGCAAAATATAATAATTAAGAATCTGGTTCGTACCAAATGCAAAAGCTCTGTTTATTATTGAAATACATTTAATTATGTTTCAATTATTAAACTAATATTTAACGCCGGTGCTGGTGGTGTCTCCAATTAAAACTCTTTGAAATTCTTTGTAGCTTAATTAGTACGTCCTGGAACCCAAGCCAAAACATGGTCCGAAAATTTCTCCATATTTATTATGAAATCTATTACACACAGGGACAAATCAATACTACTTTAATTTTCCTTTACTGTGTGTTTAACAAATCTAAAATAAATTCTACTCATATAGAATTTCTGAAATTCCCTTGCAATTACTGAAATGGATTGGCTATCAACTTAATGGGGGTTATGTCTCCTGTACTATTTGCTAACCCTATTAGCCTTTTCGCTGGAAACAACTACATATTTAATTATACACCATGCATAAAAACATTATAACGTAAAAATAAATTTTTAAACTTGCATATTTCTTGACTTCTAGATGCTTTGTTGACGTGCACACATATTTTATGAGTACACAAATATTTTCAGTTTAAGGAAACACAATATATTCTTAGAGAACCCAAAATATGTCGTGCACGCAACCATAAAGAAATCGACCACCAAACTATATTTTATTATAAAATAAAAGTCACAAAATTTGCAAAAGCAATAAGCAACATAAAATTCATGATTTACATAAACAGCTTCATGAATTTATGATTTTAACTGTCCTCTATATTTTTTCTACTTATCTTCACCAATTAAATATTTGAAAGATTTTTGATGTTGATTTTCATCGTCTGCAGATTGCACTGCTAGTACAGTCAACAGTAAATATTTTATAACAAACAAAAGATTTGCTTTCAATTAGCATTTGCATAGTATCTAGATATACAGACACTAAAGTAATATTAGATAAAAAAATCATATTGAATGTCAAAATACACGAAACCTAACATATTATATATTTTCATTATCTAAGTTATAAATTATTTCTTCATAAATAATTTTCATTGTTTATTCGTTAATTATACTAATGTATAAAAATTATATACCAGGTTGGCAGAGATCATCGAGGCGGAGACGGAGAATTTCATGAAGAAGGACCCAGATCCTTTCGATGAGCGACATCCCTCCCGCACTGACCCTTCCTGCGCACTTGGCCATGCCCTCAAGGTCATGTTCAAGAAAGACAGCTTCATGACCAAGGTACTACGATAATAACTCTCTGCCACTCTGAGAAAATATAGCCTAAAAGACCTGTCATATTTAATTTTTGTTGACTCCACAAATGGACAACATCCAAACTTAAAATAGCTAGCCTATTAAATCATCCGAACGGGAAATAGGAAAAAGCCTAGCCTTTTGAACAATATGGAGCAAATGCTCTTATGATGTCTCCCGACGCTTTCCTTATTATAATGTAGGATGAGGTTTAATTTTATGTATAATGGTTCTGCTGATTTCAACTGTTATATTTTTTCAGTTGGTGAATGACTATGTGCGCGATACGTACTACGCCCGCGTCAATCTTAGCAATCGTGATGTGCGCAAGCTCAACATCGCCGCGTGCCGTCTCACCCTCGACCTTATCCCCGGCCTTGAGATGTCAGTTGTTTTCCAGGTAATCTACAAGCCAAACAGAACTGCAAGCCAAGCAGGATTTTTAATTATCCATATGTCCTTGGTATAAATAAAACGGTCAAAAAATCTTCAAATTTTACTTTAACAGACGGATAGGTTCAAATTCATACCAACTAACTATTACGAGCAGGGACTTCAGTCTTTTATCCTGATGACTTTATGGTTATCGATTTCAGGACAACGAGGGCCTCATCCATCGTCTATATGGGTGGGCGGAGAGCTCCGTGGAACCCCTACAGACCTACGCCACTGGCCTCCTCGCAGCCGCTATGGAGGTGCAGGACATTGCTGCTGGCTTCAGGTATTAGCAAAAATGCTGTGCGCATGTATAGTATGGTATAGTAAATGAAAAAGTTAAATAATTTTTTATAGATTATGATCTACCTAGTCAAGTATCTGCATCATATGTTATCAATTAGGTTTAGGTGAATATTAAATAGTATAATAGATCTGTCAAAACATTGATTATTGAGATTGTAACATATTAAAATCAAAACTAGATTATTTAAAAAAATAAACACCGACTCACGAAACAATTTATAACAAGGAACTGAGATTAATAATCAATCTTGTTGACAGGTTGAAAGATAGAGAGGAGATGTACAAAACACTGCATGTCAAGACTGAGTCCATTTAATTTCTAATCATAAAACACAGTATCCAAATAGACAAAATAACTGCATTTAAAAGTAATGTTCATTTTACAGGGAACAAAACGCGCGGCTGGTTCCCCTGATGCTGCAGCGCCTGCACAAGCTGCGTCGCAAGAGTCTTACGGAGCCGCTGCCCTCCTCTGGCGTCCCCACAAGACACTTTGCTCGTTTTGCGCCAAGCCCCGATTTGCCCAAGGACTCCGGCTCCAGGAAACGATGTAAGCAACGTCCTCCTGGCACTTATCAGTCAAGTGCAGCAACAGCTATATAAAGCTGCAGTTTCTCCACCTCACTTAGGAGTTGGCACTCTTGCTATTTGACTATTGGTTCATGGGAGTGATAGTTTTCTAAACTATCAAAATTAAAAGTGATCTCCAGGTTCATGGGTGAGGAAAACCCTTTGAAACAGGTGATGTACCAAGCTTGATAGTGACAATTGCCTTTGATTGCTTCCAATTCCACTTCCCTTGCAGAGCTTTCTACTTGTATAGAGTAGTGTGTATATTGACCTCTCGTTCTACTTATATGAACTCAGATGTCTGGATTATTTTTAAATACTTTTTCTTATTTTTTAACTCTGAGACAATATAAAATTTCAGAAGATTTTAATTAAATTTCTTCAAGCTAGTGTCTTAACCTTGAGGTATTCATATTTGACTGTGAATTCTGACTTACTAAATTATTTTATACAGGTGACCTAGTAGCTTGCACATGTCTAATACTTATGTGTTTCTGTTTTTAGTAAGGTACAGTGATGCTGGAGGGACGAGCGATGAAGAGTCAGCAGCCACTCCCGTCAAACAACCTCCCACTGACCCAAACTACACACCCGCTAGTGAGTATGACTTCGCGATCACCAAAAATGTTGTTTATTTGAGTGATAAGCAGCGGCATTGCATCTGATTGTGTTTAATTGAATTTAATGCTCATCACATTGGTAGATTCTCTACAGAATTAGACTGACTGCCAACCGAGTGCGATAGTTGGTGGCCTGTGAGAGATTGAGATGAACTTATTGAAGGTTTTTAAATGATGATATATTATTATTTAGAAAATAATAATATTTCCAGGCAATTCAAACACGATTACTTTAATGTTTTATACAATTTTCAAAACTTCTGCTTAAAACAAATATAATATACCCACGGTATTATTTACCACGATTTTACCATACTCAATAAATAATTTAGAATCATTACTTGAGAAATTATCAAAATTTTCTCGGTTTGTGTAGGTCCTCTGCAGGAAGGCATGATGTCCCCACCGGGCCCCGTGCGCCCTGCGCCAACTCCCTCCCGGGGTCCTCCTGACTCCGCCAGCAACAGCTCCTGGGCCGAGATGGAATCATATGTCATAGGTACGTCACAGTACCCTTAACATTTTACTAGATGTGATTGATCACTCATCGGTCGCCCTAGTTCCTCATTAAATTAAAATGCTTGAAAAGGTCAAAACCGCGCCTTGAAATTCTCAATGACCATGCATGGAAGGGAAATTTCTCTATGTACAAAAAGCCGAATGCCGGAGATACTTTGAGCTGGACACAACTTCATTATCTTCTTCTCCAAGTGCCTCTTCTCAGAAGAGGTTGGTGTTTATTTCGCTAAACATGTGTTTGTCCTGAGTCAGTCTTACCAATTCGGCTGAACTCCCGCTTTATTATAATAAATTTTATTGATAGATTTTTGTCCTGATTATCTGAGCTTTGATGTCGCCCTTAAAGGTATACACATGAAACAACTTGAACACTTAATGTGAAACTTAAACCCACACCCCCTGACTACCAGGGCCTAGCGAACTTATATATTCATCCAACTTGGACAATATATTTAATGTTTTTGAAAATCTTATTGTTCATTTGTGCAAATGTTTGTATGAATGTGTTTCTATTAATTATTAAATAACTACCACACAGTTTCAACCCTGTAACTTGGCTGGTATATTAAATCTTTGGGTTTTCTTTGTCATTTTATGGGTTTTGAATATGAATCTATTGAATATTCAATAGCTATCAGACAGATTCAAGTAATCTTAAAATTGTATAAATTTTCAATCAAGGATGTACATGCAAGAATTGCTTCATTTCAATTCACTGATATAATTGCGTGCATGGTTTCAGGAAATATTCAAATACACCCGCCCACAGACGCCACCCGGCAGATGCTGATTCTGCGATACCTCACGCCCATGGGGGAGTACCAGGAGGTGAGCAACTTGCTTGTCTCTACCATTTCTCTATCCGAGTACTTTTATTCTTGGAATATCCACTTTCAACATGTCAATTTGTTAATTAACCTTTGCAAAACCAATGTACATATTCTATTTAAATGTTAGATGACTCGCCAACATTTTTACACAGCACTTTTGTCTTCAACCATATATTGATAGTGAAATATTTTTGCAGTTCCTCAGTCATGTGTTTGCGGAGAATGCTCTGGAGTTGATCCTGGCTTACGTGAATCTGAGGGAGTCCCGAGACTCCCGCCTCGCGTTCGAAGCCCTCAAATACCTCGCCGCCCTGCTCTGCCACAAAAAGTTCTCTATTGAGTTCATCGGCATGAACGGGCTTCAGGTACGTTATAGAGCTTAGCGCTGTAGCCATCATGTTTGCAGCGCCTTGCACACGCCTTGTCGTCAACATCAAATTGTCTTTTAAGACAATTCAAATAATAGACGTGCGTGGTTGAACCTAATAGAGATTGTAATATGTACTGATGACACGTGGTTGGTTTCAGAGATTCCTAGAGGTGCCGCGACCAAGCGTGGCGGCTACAGGCGTGTCCATCTGCATGTACTACCTGGCATATTGCGAGGACGCTATGGAGCGCGTGTGCCTGCTGCCACGGCGCGTGGTGGCCGACCTGGTCCGCTATGCCCTGTGGCTGCTTGAATGCTCACACGACTCGGGTCGCTGCCACGCCACCATGTTCTTTGGGTTCTCCTTCCAGTTTCGCGTCATTCTCGAGGAATTCGACAATCAGGTTTGCATATAAACATCATTTTTCCGTAATCTTTTTAGATATTTTGGATTAAAAAAATAAGAACCTTAAAATACCTTTCATAATAAAAATTAAAGAAGCAAATTCATTTGTTACGAATAGTTTCAGTAGCAGATGATTTTAATCTCATCACACGTGTTTTATATGTATGTTCACTTGATAAACAATATATTATAGGTAGACCTGTCTTAACAAATGACTGCAAAACAAGTGTCATGGTGAAAAAGTTGACCTACCTCATTCCTTTTTGTATAGTGCTACAATTAAATAATGTATTTCTTGTTGTCAGGACGGTCTACGAAAGCTGTACAATGTGATATCCACGCTGCCCATACTTTCAGTAGAGGACGACGTGCGCATGTCTGAGGATGAGTCATGCGCGGCACGGCAGATCGTGAGGCACGTGTGCGTGGCCCTCAAGCGCTACCTAGAAAGCCACCTGCATCACAAGGCAGCCGCCCTTCGCCGCCAGGGCCGCCCTGGCGAGCCCACGCTCCCCCAGCCGGGCTACAAGGTGAGTAAAAACTCACCTCATTTTTTCGTGCTTACTCCACAAATGGAATGTGCCCGAAATCAGACTAATCTATAAATATCATAATATATATAAATGTTCGGGTTGGTGCCTTGGTTGGTTGCCTTTAAAAGTGTGAGAGCATTGTTTTATAGTGTTTCTAACACATGTTCCAGGCGTGCAAATCATCTCCAGAAGAAATCCAGGAGCAGATAGAACGGTTGCAGGCGGCGGCGTGGACTCGGTGGGCCCCTTGTGACCAGCTGCTGCGCCTGGGAGGCGTCACGCTGCTGCTGCAGATCATCGCCTTCTCCTATGAGTGGAATTTCAACGGAAGGTAAACACCATGACTATCAATTACACTTAAAACCAGCAAGTGCCTTTTCATTTATCCCGTCACAGCCAACAATGTGGCAGGTCTCGGGGCTCTTCGCCCAGCAGAGACCTGCTTGTGTTAAAGCGTCCACTGCTGTCTTTTAGGGCGGAGACGGTGCGCTCAGCACTGGATGTGATATCGGCATGCTGCGTGGCACCTCGGGCGCAGCTGTTACTGTGCGAGCGTGTAGATATGCCCGAGGACGGCCTCACGGTGGGAGTAAACATCGTGCTGGGAGCGGCCGAGGGCGAAATCGTAGCTGACGCTGACGTACAGAAAGCAGCACTCAACGTGCTGGTCAACTGCGTGTGCGCCCCCGTGCACCGGGTATGTACTTCTATTAATAAAAATTAAGCCTTCTCAAAAGCTACCTTATCATTTTAAATGGAGACTGACGTCACTTTCGGATCATTAAAATATTTTTTTAGTTATTAGATAATGTACCTATCATTTTGATAGTATATTTAAAAAATATATTTATAATGAAAGTTTCAATTCAGCTTCCTTTTTGGTGATGAGACCATTACATATTGAGTCCATGTGTAATGTTTATCTAACTTCTTACAATATTTCCTAAATTGTTTCAAAAATTGAGTCATATTGAATTAATCAATTTTTAATTTAAAATTAATACTTGATACTTGAATTAATGAAACTATCAAAAAATGTGTCGATATCGGAGAGCTAAAAAGCTCATTACATTGAAAATTAATTGATAAAACTTACAGGTTGGAGGATCATCTGCCAGGTTCTCGTCCAGCGGCTCCACAAAGAAAAGAGTGAACATGAAATCTTACGAGGATGTCATTCAGAAGGTCTGGGAGAGCGCCCGAACCAACAACGGTATCATGGTAAGGGCTTCCAGTGTGCGCCATTATTATCAAACCAAACAAAACTCTCACACTCGCCACTGTGCCATCATTCTGGGTGCACTGGCTCGAGACCCAGCAGCCAAGGCGGGCAACGTTCCAACCACAGGGGTAGTCAAAGTAAAATTTTCTTACTGTTCATCCGCTCTGCAGTAACTTAATTTTAATTTATACATTGCCGATAAATTGCCGGCTGGTGCGGGAGCTGCTGAAATTGATGATTGAGAAACTACAAAGTCTATTGAAACTATTTATAACGCCCTGCCTCCAGCATACTAACTGCGGTACAGCACAGCGTGCTCTGCTGTTGGCTGCGTTTAGCGTATCAAATTGATCATTACCGATAGATGGGTAAACTTGTAAAATGAAGCATCTTTCTAACATGGCGGCTAGTAGAATAATTGAATATTGCGATGTGTTGGAAGCTGTCGAACCTAGTGGATGATGGGAAGTTGACTGCCCCTGATCCAACCATTGAGCTAACTTTAAGGATGAAATGAGTGGATGTTTTGGTGATTAAAATTTATAAGGGTTGTAATGACTGTTTCAGGTGCTCCTGCAACTAATGTTGGTGAAAGCCCCCATCACGGACGCGGACTGCTTGCGGGGGCTGGCGTGCCGCGCCCTAGCCGGCCTGGCCCGCTGCCCCACCGTGCGCCAGATAATCTCCAAGCTGCCACTTTTTACCACTGGACAAATACAGAGTTAGTATCGCCAGGATTTCGACTTCTAAACATGTCTTTAACCTCATACCTCATACCATGTCTTAACCTCAACCATAATTTCTTGATATTACTTAATACACTACACTAGTGACATCTGCTGTCGTGTTTTACAGGAATCTCTGAGGAGATAGCCCTTAACTTCTCAATAAAGCTCCGATTAGTGGTTAGTGGTTAATTGTAGTGCAGTTCCATTAAAATTACTTATCTAATGATATTTTAGAAGCAGAGTCTTAAGTGGTTGTGGTTTTGGTGCATTGCAGCGCTGATGAGGGATCCCATCCTGCAGGAGAAGCGCCAGGAGCATGTGATGTTCCAGAAGTATGCCCTGGAGCTCATGGAGCGTGTCTCCGGCAAGACCAAACCCTCCGGCGCCGAGTTCGAGACCTCTCTTGTCAACATCCACAGGGTCAGCTGCTTCTGCCTTACGTAACTTTATTCACAATAAACCGCCTCATAGACCAGCACAATTCAATCTGAGCAAAACAAAGTTTTTATAAATTGCCACCAGATTCAAAAGTAATAAAATTCTTATGAGAAATATTTGAGGCAAGCGAAAGACCTCACCGGTGTCACTTGTCCGACTTATTAAAGTAATATTTTTGCTTACAGGCGAATGTAGTGGCGCAAACACACATCACCTTCAATGAGCGGCAACTGTATGAACTGATCCACCAGCACTTGGCCCACAAGGGGCTCACCAGTGCTGCCGAAGCCCTGCGACAGGAGGCCGCACTAGCCCCCTTGCAGCCAGCACCAGCGCCGCCTCCTCTTCCTGTGTACCTGCCAGCCACGCCCTCAAGAGTATGCTCCTTTTTAGTTTTGATGTAAACCTACCATTACCTGGGCCTTTTGAACCGTTGGAGCTCATAAGACTTCACATGTGGTATGCGCTGTTCATCCCGTCTACAAAACTTATATCTGTGCGTCTTCCACAGCCAAGACTGCTTCCCCATACACGCGGGACCTCATGTGACAGCCCAGCGGTCCCTCCCATGCTCAACGGCACGCTGCCCACGGAGGACCAGGTCCCTGGGAGCACTCCCACGCCCACTTTCATCAAGATCAGGTAAGCAGAACAAATCTATTGAATATTCAATGCTTATCAAAAATTTAACCTCGAAAATATTTTATCACTTTTGATGTTATTACCATAAATGCGTCAAAATCAATGTTTTATTTTAGGTATTATAAAATGGAAAGTTTAAATCAGTTATGTTAAAAAATAGTATTTTGCTAAATATTATTACATGGCCTTCAGGCGGTGCAACTCGACAACGCTAACCCCCCAGCCGCCGACGTGTGAGACGCGCGCCGCAGCGGCCGCGCGCTCGCTGCAAAAGGCTCACTCGTCCTTAACTGTGGCGCCCGCGTCTCCCCCGCCGGCCGCGCCACGCGTCTCACTGGACGCCATCATCACTGAGTACCTAGCAAACCAGCATGCCCTCTGCAAGAACCCCATGGTCACCTGTCCACAGTTCAACCTATTCCAGTAAGAGATAACTAATTATATTAGATGACATGCAGTCGTATGATAAAAATTATTAATGATATGCTCGCTGCTGAAAACTTCCCATAAAAAAAATATGTGGACTTTCATGTTTTAGTTTAGTAGACATCTAAGTTCAGATAATCTGATAAATGAGTCTCCACACTACTCTATAAGAGTAGAAAACTACAAGGAAAAAAGAAGACATTGAAATCTTGATATAATATTGTGATCATTTTCATATCATATCCATTATATATCATAGTTCTGACTGCATACGAAGAGAGAATGTTAACACACTCAGATCTGCCTGGTCAGATTTTACAAATTTCCCAAATTGACAAGCTCAATACTAAAAATATATATTATTCAAGTGCGTTGAAATAAGGTTAAGTGAATTAAAATAATAAATTAAGTGCTTAAGACACTCAGGGCTTAGTAAATCCACCTTGTGTGTATCCTATTATGGTAGTGATGGTATATTTGTCTTAAAGGCCGCACAAGTGCCCCGATGGGCAGGGCTCCAGGCGTCTGCCGGCCACCAACACAGTGCCACGGCTGTCGCGGCGCGAAGCCGGGCTCGGCATGAGCGGGCGCCGCCTAGATGCGCGGCTGCTGCATTCGCACTTCTGCCCCGTCCGAACCTTTCGCCTCACTGACGACGACAGTTACTTCACCTGCTGTACCTTCCACGTAAGTCGCATTATTGCTTCACCATCTATTTTTATTTACCTTTAAATACCTCGTAACAAATTATTTATATACTTGCCATGGTTCAAACTTTTGCAATTACCAGATTCTATCTTGAATGCTAGCACTCGTACTGCAAGGGAATATAAGTAAACACTCAAGCATTTCGGTACCTTGACTTTAATCATAGACTTGACATTGGTTAGAAACATTTATGACTGCTGCATTTTTAACCTACTTCTCTTCACGTGACGTGATTTACTATACCGGAACATTGATTTTATTTGATTGTTTGCTTTCATACAAAATTGCCCTTGACTTATCATGTCAGCAGAAGAAGCATTCACAAATCAATCTTGTGTGTATTACTGTGATTTATTGTAGTATTTGAATGTATGCTATGTTGACAATGCCGCAGCCGACGCAGCAGACCCTGCTGGCCGGGACCTCCGCCGGGGACGTGAAGCTTTTCAACCTGTTTTCCGGGCAGGAGGAGAGCTCCTACCAGCTCCACGACTCCTATATATATCACATGCAGGTAATAGCTTATGCTGTCTTCATATGAACATGGGTTACAAGTTGTTAGTGTTCTTAAACTATTTGTTTTATATCTAAATGAGAGGCTCTCTGTTTAAATACACTCGTTATAATATTTCACTTGAATTTTCAATTAGAAATATTTATCATTTTTTCGTGTATATTTTTAATTGCATTTGGTTTTCATTATTTCAGGCAAACAGGGAAGGAACGCTGCTGCTCGCCTCGTCCAGCACGTGGCGGCGGCCCCTGTCCGCCCTTTGGAACATGAAGCAATACGAAATGCAGTGAGTACCACATTCCTCAAGGCTCTAACCTAAAACTTGTGAGATCTCCACCAGAGATAGTGAGCTTTTTGCCACAGATAGTGTACTTCTAAAACTCAAGCTAAAGAGCAAAGTTTTTTGTAACTATTTTCATTTCCAACCATTACTTAACAAAGAGAATGGAAGATGGGACCTCGAGCTTTAGTATTTCGGAGAATTCACCAGTCGCTTACTGACCAATAGCAATAATAAATTAATCTTTTATCAAATCAGATTTAAGTAAGATGGCTTTAAATGACTTTCCCTGCACGCATGCGTCAATTTGATTAGTTGAGTCACAGGCTGCTTGAGAACTAAACTGTCCGCGACTGAACATTCTGCTTGTACCCAGACTGTCACTGAACGAGGAGGAGTATGTGGAGTTCAGCAAGGTGACCGAGGACCGCATCATCGGCACCAAGGGGGAGCTGGCCACCGTGTACGACATCATCACCGGCCGCTCGTTGATCAACCTGCGACCTGCGCTTAGTAACCAGTACACCAAGAACCGCGCCACCTTCAGCCCTACCGACGAACTGGTTCTTTCAGGTAGCCGTCCTACTAGGAAACTCACCACCCATAGAACTAGGATACAGGGTTATAAGTCAAATAAGTTTGTAGATCTCGATCTTGATCTTTCAAATGCCATCACTCGTTAAGAAATGGCTTTGTAGTCTGCTGCTATGCATTGGAAGTTGACACTTGTAAACTTCTGGCTATCGAAGAGGCCTACCAAGGATATTCTTCGAGTGGATACATGCCCTGAGGGTTCTGACCTCTCAATTTCTGTAATTCACAATGGCCTGACTCTGGTCAGAGACTTCCACAACAGAGCTCGCTCAAAATATCCTGTGAATCTACGGAGACAGTTTTAATACATTTTGTTTGGTGATTGCAGACGGCGTGCTGTGGGACGTGAACGCAGGGAAAGAAATTCACAAATTTGACAAACTGAACCAATCCCTAAGCGGCGTCTTCCACCCTAACGGACTAGAGGTAAGCCGGCGAGGATCGTCCTTTTTTCATACTGCGCTCGCGCAGCAACTGACGAATTATCTACAACAGACTAGTTTAACTTTTAACTTTTGGATTCCGCTCCTAGTGTTTGTTAAATTTTTACAATTAAATCTAAGATTTCTGAAAAATTGACCGTTCTCAAATGATCGTGGTTCACGGGCAAATTGCGAGCCACTGTAACTCAAGCTCTAATTTACACGTGCCCGATTTTCGTAAAATATAAATTTTTGTCTTGTTTATATCATTATTTTATTTTTTCAGATTATCTCAAACACGGAAGTGTGGGATCTCCGGACGTTCCATCTGCTAAGAACGGTACCAACACTTGATAAATCGGAGGTAAGTGTGCTTACATTGTTGCTGCTCTCATTCTCGTGGAAATTGTGGAAACAACTTCTTTGGGCGAAGAGATTTTTCATCTTCTTTAGATTGTCATACTTTAGAGCATAAGTTCCCAACGGGGGCGGTGACGGAGCCAAGGAAAAATGGGGGGCGTTATGAAATACCTCTATGGTATTTTTATATGGAAATAAAATTGGTATAATTATAACTGTTATGTCAAAGGGGACGGTGGTCAATAAAAGGTTGGGAGCCTATGTTTTAGAGTGTACTCAGTGTACAATACCAACGTTTAGTTCTAGTTTTCAAAGGTGATTGTTGTCCATTTTAGGTAATCTTCTCCCCACTGTGTGGGGTTATATACTCGGTGTGCATGGAACAGGACACGGACGAAAAGAGCCAGTACGAGTCTTCCTTCAAAACCCTTGACGCCTATGATTACTCCAGCATCGGTAAGAATACCAATTACTCAAATAAATGTTAGCTCATGCATAAATAAAAAATATAACAGCAGGCAAGTTTATTTATCAAAGAGAGATTAGAGTTAAGCTACCAAGGAAGTCAGCCTTAATCTGTCTCATCTCTGGTTTGCAGCGACGATAGACGTGAAGCGGAACATATGCGCGCTAGGCGTAGCGCGCTGGGGCGGACAGCTAGCCCTTGCCGAGAATCTCGGGGAATACGACACAGTACAGGAAAGCATCCTCAAGCTCTACGATGTTGGCCGCAGACGGGACCAGGATGACGAAGCGGTCAGTATAACCTTTAGTGGATTTTTACCTCCACCTGAAGTTTTCCAGTGTCATCAGTGACCTCGCTGCTGCGGTTGACTACGTATTAAATAAAGTGCTAACTCTAAACTAACCGTGTTGAAAAATAACTCTTAAAATTAGCTTTAAGGCAAAAGTGCATACAAGCAGCTTCTTGGCTTTTCTTTCAAATCATTGTTTTATTTTTTTAGGATGAAGAAGAAGAAGAAGAGATTACGAATTCAGATAATGATGGCTCGGAATCTGGATCTGATGGTAGTATTAATTTATATACTATATATAATCATTATCATTCTGGCGCTCCAACTCTGCTGAGCTCATAGCCAGGGTTTAAATATGCCATCATAAAATTACTATTCTACAACGCTATGTTCCTGGAAGAGCATGCATTACTTGAGACTCCACGTCATCGCTTACTGTGGATAATGATGGTTCTTTGTGGATAACAATAATTTATACGATTTCCATAAAAATTATACGATTCTCTCCAGGATCAGAAGGGAGGAAATTTCTTTTCTGAATTTATCACAGGCACAGTCGCAATAGCTTCTAAATACTTCATTCTGCTACTCCCTACCTTTCCACAGAGTAGCGGAATTAGAGATTTTACATTTTCAGATTATCCTAACTTGGATGTCTCCCTCATAGAAAATAAATTTTAAAAAGCAAAATTCTTATTGATTAATGTTTTTTGAAATTCATAGATTTACAATTGTCATTTTGTACAGATAACGTGATATATAATTTTTCTACAATAAATTTGTTTCAGTGGGACATGCGGACCTCCTTCGGAATGCCTTGGTCGAGCTGGGCATTCACGGTGCCAACTCAAACTCGGACGGGGACGAAGATGACCTCGAGGACAATAACGAGGAAGACGACGATGAAGAAGATGACGACGAAGATGATACAGACGACTGGAGGCCACGACAGCGAACCAGCCGCCGTCGCCAAAGTCGCCGGAGACCAGAACCGGAACCAGAAGACAATGATGACGAAGACGAAGATGACGAAGACAGTGACGTCCTGAGCATCGATCTCGACTACCAGGAGATGGACTAGCAGAGAAGAGGCGTGGGGATCACTCTCGCAGTCGGAGACCGCAGCATTCTTCGATGGCTGCTGCGGGCCGAAATTGCCGTGATCATTCTGCGCGCTGCAAACAATGGCGTGTCAATTGCTCCAGGGTTTTATGTGTAAAACTACTCCTTTAAACAAAGACAGATGGCACTGCTGAAAATGATTTGTTGAAGAGTCACCTACCGAGGGCATAGTCGATTGTGTAAATACAGCTCAAATCTTATGAAAACTTTTATATAGATCTGTATTAGTTTTCTATACAGTGCGGATTTCTCATAATTCTCCAAATGGAATTTGTTTTTTTCATAAGGGTGACTGTTCCCCGCATGTTCCCGTGCAACAGTGATAAGCTTGTGAACTTGTTTTTTTACGGCTCCTCAGTCTGCGGTCGTGACTGTCTGCATTTTAAATTAACTGAGATTCTTATTTCAAAAAAAATAATCATTGTGACTTCACTTTCAACAATATCTTAGTGAGTACACATTTTAAATAATTTTCAATTCATTATCATTATTCCATTGTTTTTTTTTCTTTCAGCTGAAAGATAAACTATTTATTTCTTCTAGCGAAAACACTAAAAATGGATATTACATGATGAATAAGTTTAATTTGTAGTACTCTATATTTACAACAAACATAATAATTGGCCAAATGTTTAGATTTAGAAAACAATACCGGTAAAGCTCTTTCTTCTTTCCTTCTAGAATTGAAGGATTCCAAAGAACCTCTCCAAAAAGCTTTTCATTTGGCTAATTATTTGTGATAAAATGAAAAATCTCATGGAAGGAATATTTTAGGTTAAGGAAGTTATTTATGTTTTTATGGATTGGCAACCGCTCTATTTGTCACATCTCATTTGCATTGCTATCGTATTGTAGCGAGCTGTGTGACGCTTGTCAGTTGTGATGATGCCATTATAAATACGCGCTTGTATTTAAAAGAGCTAGCTAACATTTTTCTAATGCCTCATTGATCATTCTAGTGTAGGAACACCGCGAACAGTCATCCTTGGCGTGAAAGATTACCAAAATCAAAAAAATAATTGACTTATAAATCTGGATGATTGCTGCAATATTGTGCCCCCCGTGTTAAAAATGTATAAAATGTTAAGAATTATAATTATAAAAAGTGTTTTAAACTTAATTTAAACAAATTACATATGGTTATTTATTTTTCTTTATGTGTGAGCAAAGAAGCCACAAGTGGCGTTTTATCATCTAAATCAATATCGCCCAAATATATACATACCAAATAATTGGCACAGGCTACCGATATGTTTATTACAGCACACATACGAAGTAATGATTTCTTAGTATTTTACGGAAAAAATACATAATACCTGCATCGGCGCAAGAAAAGTTTTTATATTTTTAATCTGAACACATCCCATATATTTTATATATACTATTTTACATGTTCATGCTCCAGTTCATCTCATCCAAAGTACAAGCATTCCTTAATACCATCTCATCTTTAGTCTAACCAGCAACCTTTTTGGCAGCTTCCTATATCATCCGTACGGTGCAGACAGCTCAGCCTGCGCTATTTACCAATTTTATTGACTTGAACAAATAATGGCACCTGGCAGTTTAGTGTCTCTAAAAGTCAACTCGGCTCTAAATTTTTTCTTAAATTCTGCGGCACATCGTGCATAGCATCGAGTACGGGCCTGATGAGTCTAATGTAGTGTGATGAATGATCAATTAGTGTCATAAAAAAAGAAACTTTCCTTAAAAAAATCTTTTTAATAGAGAAATGTAAACAAGTTAAAGTTTGCTTAAAAATACATGTGCAGCCATCCTCACGCTCGCTGCCCGACCTCTGCTCGTATTCCACATGGGAATGTTTAGATAATGTTGGCAAGGTAGTCTTTGACATGTGCCGGCTCAAGACGTCTGAAGCCAGTCTCGTCGCAAATGCCAATCTGAAAAACACATTCAAACTTGTAAACAAACATTATTCAACATTTCAATGCCTTAAAAAGTACATACCAGGAAGTAAAAAAAAAACATTTTGTATGACCTCGTGGAATAGGTATATAAATCGTCAAACGAGTACGAGTCCAATTGTGTCAGTATATGGCTCCCCTGTCAGCACAGGGATCAAACCGGGGAACTCTCAGTCAAGAAACATTCTAAACGCCAAACCAACCAGCTTGTTTTGCAAAATGCCAATTTAGCACAAAATGTAGTAAGGTTTGATTAATAAATTGAGCATATTTTTTTATTGTGTTTTGACTGAGAATCCACGGCATTCACACTTAACAACGCATCTCTGGTAGACGAGCTCAAACAATCAGAAGAGAAGATCTGTCAACAGGCAGGCAAACATGCAGCTTAAAGCAATCGGAAGAGACTGTGGCTTGTCCATAAGAAACAATCAGAAGATATTGGACAATATCCAAATTAAATAATGGCACTGATAGTTACCTGGATATTGTCAGAGGTCATCTGTCCCTCGAAGCCTTCCTTAAGAGTGAGAATGGCCGTGTGGACAGCGTCATCTAACTCCAAATCTTCACTATACCTGCAAAACCACCAGTAGATTTATAGGTTCATAATGTGTCAGGAATCTCGCCTTATAATTTTACATCTTTACTCAATCTTATTTGGATCAAATGGTTTCTCATGTGAAATTTTATGACTATTTCAGCTTTAATAATTGTTTGATTTATTTTCTTGGTTGTAAAGTCTCATCAAGTTTTATTGCTGGTCTTATGTTTCACCTAGAGTGATGGAGGAATCAATAAATGTGTCAAAGTTTTGGGTCAATATGGAGTTGAGCAATCCACTTTGAATTTCCTGAGTGCCACTTCCCCGACCGCAAGTAGACTCGGCAGCAATGTTGTCAGTGATTAAACGGCTCAAAAAAGCACATTTTCGCAAGCAAATCACAAAAGACAATTTTTTAACTAGTTTTAATTTAACAAGTTAACTCTTCGAAAAGCTAAATCATTAAAAAAAAAAAAAAAAAGAGTGAGAAATAAAAATTATTTTATGAACAAGAAGAACAAATGCTAACTTTCATTCCTAGATATAGAAAGCGCTGCCTTACCTTTTCTCAAGGAAGGTCTTTCCGTTGATGTGGTTTTTGCCCATAGCCGTAGCCTTCCATGCGTAGTACGCGCCTGATGGATCGCACTGGAACAAGTACGGTCGCCCGCCGTCCCACCCGCAGATCAATAACGACACGCCGAACGGCCGCACGCCACTGCAACACAAAAACTCAAGGTAATCCTAGCAGGCAAGCGTCACTCTTCAAACCAACTCAGTTCCAACCCAGCTAGCTGCATCTCTACACGGTGCACTGACGTTGGACAAGAACATCACAATAGCAGTTACTCACTAAATGCAGTCTCGTGTGGAGATTTTTTACATAAATGAGTGCATAGGAGTTGATGAAATTCCCAAACGATAAGATGGCCGTAGGAAGGTCATAAATCAATAAAATCACGAAAACATGTATTCCATACATGCGATAAACCATCACTAATCTTTGAATATATTCTTAGCAATTTTAAGATATGTTTGTAAGGATAAAGAATGTATAATTACATTAAAGTGATATTTTACAATTGAAAAATATGTTATGTATTTTGTCATGCATATTTTATATGAAATTATTGAAACTCAAACTCTAATTCTGAATTCACTGCTCGCTTATGCTTTTGACTAAGACAGAATACTACAGAACCCACGGTAGACTGCAGCATCGGGAATGATGACATAGATTGAAAGTTTAGTTACAGCCAGATATGGGACTCACCCTGACTGTGTGTACTCTTGCATAACGGCAGCGACACGCTGGACTAGCTGCGTAGTGGGGATGGTGTGGCCGTACACGAGGGCATACTGCTGTGCCATTTTGCGCGCACGCTTTACCAGCAAACGGTAATCGGGTCCCATGCCTGAGTACACCAGCCCCGCATGCGGGGTCACCATCTCCACCTTGTTCACCGACTCTGGTTCATATAGCACAGACTTGTGCTTGTTCTCCGTTGCAATCACTACTCCATTGCTCGCTGGAATGCAAAAGTTTATGTAGTTTTTATAGGTTACCCATGATCCCAAACTTCTCAATTTACACAAAATATGTATAACTTCCCTGACTATTTTCCAACTTAACACAACTCTTTTGCCAAGAGTTCATAATTTTAATTATTAATTGACAGTATTTTAAACGTTATAATTAGATATGATTATATTCTCATTCCTTTAAGATGATACAGTACTAAAGTCAAAACAATTAGGATAGAAAAGGATGATCGCTTGTGGATGGCACGAGCGGTGGCTCTTCAGTTAGTACGCGAGCACCAGTGGATTAACCACACTACCTTGTAACAAATTTGGTAGTTAATTGTTCTTTTTTCATTTAGTTATTAGAGGTGACAGTACTCGGCGTACTTTGGATATGAAAGTCTCTCACACATTAACTGTCAGCGTGTAGTCAAAAAATCACATAACAAATATTGACAGTACAGCAAGTGCAGTATTATATACCTCATCTAAGAACCAATAGGCCATTTTCGCAGCATCATATCAAATAAATAATGGCTGAACTTGCAAATGTATGTATGTAAGTACATTACTAAGCTAAATCAAACAACATCGGGCAATATATAAATCAGGCGAATAATTTAAGTTAAAATACAAAGAAAAATCTACAATATATTAAATAAGGCAATTTTTAGCAAAGTCTACAAAAGTTCCCGCTTTTTCTTGAAAGTAATGACAGGAGATTTGTAATTTCATGAATTAAATATACAATTTTTTATTATAATAATGCTATTTTTAAATCAATTCTAATAGTGATATTCTGGTAAAGTTAGTCTGACTTTCAGACTCGTGAGGTATTTATGCCCTTGCTATCTGAGCAAATATTGAGTATAAATATGACAAGGATCAATTTTTTTTTTTAAACAAACATAAATAAAGTTAAAAAATAAATTAGATGACTTGGCCTTTATGAAAAAAAAAATTATGGATATACTTCATAAACATAGGTCACAGCGTTATTAATTACAAGTAAATGGCAGAGCGTGAAGTTGGAAGCTCTAATTTAGTTTCCATAACTTCGTAATTTGTAATTCGAACGCGTTGTGCAAAATTTATAGTTGAAAATGATAGTGCCAATCTAACCTCAAAATATTTCAAGTGAATAAATAAGACATATCTCAAACAAACCTTTGATTCCTACTGAAGGGGCTCCAGCAGCGACAGCCGCCAAAGCATATTCGATCTGCACTAATTTACCCGAGGGGCTAAAGATACAGAAAAACAAATAAAACGTTATCAAATGTCAAAAGCGGTAACGATGACATTGCATGACACGAATAATCGGAATATTACACGGTGCCATCCGATTTTTATAGGCGCATAATATAAACCAATGTTTATTCATCTTCGTCATAGTTTATTTTCAACAATTAAACACAAATTTATCCATATTTTAAATACCTGAAAGTCGTGAGAGAGAAACTGTATCGCTCGGACGCCATGATTACAAAGCAGTATGACGATATGTTGCCAATACTATAAATACAAGTAGTTAAATAAAGTGTGACCAGGCGCTAGGAATCTAAAGTGAATAGTACACAAGAAAAATATATAAAATGCGTATGAATATTAATTTTAAATAGAAATATATTTTTTTACTGAAATTAAAAATAGTTTTATTTTAATTTTATGAAGGTAGTATTAAATATTTCATGAGTTGATTGATAAGCAAAGTTTGAAAATTTTCTTTGGATATGAATTAATTTAAATTATCTTCATTTGAGGCATTTTCATAAGATTCAATATTTTAAAACTATTATTATTATAATTTTTATTTTTTTATAATTATTATCTATTTAAATTATTTTTTGTGTTAATTATAACACAAAAATCAATCCACCGAGACGTGCAATTCAAAGTCACTTAAGCGTCTTTATCTGACACCTCAATTAGGTTTTTGAAAGCTTACATTACTCCGCATCCCTGAACTTTATACATGCACGAATTCAGAATAGAATGGAATCAAAAAAAAATACTAGAAATGCGAAGGGAATTCAGAAATTACTGCAGAAATTTGTTTTTGTTTTTTTTAGATCCAGTATTGTAAAAACCGTGTAAAAGTGAAATCGTATAAATTAAGTACCATATAAATCAGAGGATAGATGTATATTGTACAGCAAAAAACCGACACAAATTTTTTTATTTTTTATTTAACATAAAATATATATTAAAATACTTTTGTAACGATAACATCTTTGTAGAAATCAAAAATTTTATGGCACAACAATATATAAGAAAACAACCTTTTTTTTTCCAACCTCAGCCTTGATAATGATCAGTTAGATAAGCATTGAGATAAATTTAATACAAGTAAATGTTATCAAGAACTAAACAATGAAATAGAAGCAAACATGAGTCTAAACATATTCACCTATAGCGGATGACGTAGTCTCTGAAAATCAAAAAGAGTCAACTCAAAAAATTCTGTTATCTAATAAGTCAGCAAGTATTATGTTGAAAAATCTGATCGAGCAAACCAAAGAAAGTTTAGATTATTTCCTCATCGAATATCCACCAAATCAATAATCTTATCTACTTCATCAGTTCCAAACCATTGCTTATACGTAATGAGGTTGGACTAGTAAGGGTCAGGTAAAGCAATATCTTTACAAAACTACAGTACAGTCATTGCTTACATTAATCAGTCTTTCAGAATTTGGGCATATAATATTACTAACAAAAAATATTTATTCAAATAAAAAAATCTCAAAGCAGCCAAGAATATACAATATTATTATTAACCCAGGATGCATGAAATATGACGCTATTTCTGAAACGTATGAAAAATACAATTAAGGTTTTCCGCCGTGAATGTTGGCTGCACAGGGTGCGAATGAAATTTTTGTTTCAGTTGATGAGTCAAAACCACAGGAAGACATCAATGACTAGGACTTAATTTCGACAGACCAAATAAAATTTTTTCACAATAAGTTTTATAATTTGTAGAGGCACTTTATTTTGTATAACTCCTTTATATAAATAAAACTTAAATTAAAGAGACTACTGAAATTTTACACTGGGACAATGAGAGCTTTCGTACTTGGTGGTAAAAGAGCTCTCAAGGTGCCAGTGGAAAAATTTCAGTAGTCTCTTACGCATTTTAGTTTTATTTATATTAACACATTTCAATTTTAAAAAATTGTATCCAAAATGACTAACTCTTCAGTAAAAAAGCTAATGTATATTTTGTATAAAATTGCATTCCAAGAGTTTTGAGTAACTAACCTAACCCTTAAAATTATAGAACTTTATGAGTTCATATTTGTCTTCCTTGCAGTGAAAGACTCTAGCGGAGTGTTAACTATATCCTCAGGAGCAGCCGAGGCGTAGTTGAGTCATCAGGATGTTGCGTGGCTGATGCAGTCCCCATCTCCTTTGAAGAGCTGGGTGCCGACCGGAGGCTGCTCCTGCATGTCGAACTTCACTTCTTCTTCGGGCGGCTCCTCTGCCTCCTGCGTATTCTCCACCTAAAAATTCACCAGCAAGTATTGAAGACTATTGGTATAAGTTTACATCAATGAGGGTAAATGGACATAATTCCTACAATGTAGACTACTCGTTCAGATTATTAAGCATGGATTTCATTCATGGCATTAAAAATGTAGCGAATCTTATGGGCTCTATTAGCCCCAGATGACAGCAAGACACGTTTGCAATTGCCTCTAATCACTTAAATAAGCTTGCCTACCTGCCTCTTCCACTTACAGCCTTCTACTCACATACAGTAGTGTAGTTTATAAAATGTTTATCTGGGCTTGGATATGACCAGATCTTAATATAAAAAGAATTATAGCTGTAGTAACCTGAATAATAACATGCTTCAGCACAGTGACTCGCAGGATGGCGTGTGCCACGGCAGCCAAGGCAGCAATGGCAGCAAACAGCCGGAAGGCAACGCGCCCGCCCACGTTCTGGTACAGCATCCCACCAAGCAGTGACCCCAGGGCAAAACCTTCAACATACAGGATCCAAAATATCACAGAGTACTACAGATATACCAACACAGATAATGAGCGTGCACATAAATGGTCACTGAGTATGGATGTCACCCATATCAACCACATGTCCATCAAAGTTAGTTCAGGTAGCCGTGTCATCTCCTCCACCGAGCATAAAACGAATCATACAATCATGCAAAGTTCCCTATTATTAATGGACAGTAAGGTACACTGATGCAGACTGTAACTAACCTAATCCATCATCCATGCCAGCCACTATCCCCTGAAGTGTTGCAGACAGGCCAGGAGGGGCTACGGCTGCGGCGTAACCGACAATAGTGGCATAACACAGTGCATATGTAGGACCCTGCATAACCACCTGAAAATAAGACAGTACGAAGTTTCAATACAACTTTTTATTTTTTTGTTTACTCTATGAGCGGATCACACCTAAGCAATCTGTTTCAAGTGTACATGCATCCCTCTCTCATAAAATTATATCTCTTTCATGCACCCCTCCTCCCCCTGGAGTGAGAGGTAGCGCCACAAAGTTCTTTAGAGACAATTGAACAAGCCGTCAAAAAACTTCATCCGATACACACACTACTCCACAAGAGTAAGAAATAATAAGGGAGGCAGATTAGCAAGTAGTTTCATAAAAATGCGACTGCTTCCAGTTTGGTTACAGAAGTTACAAAAAACCAACAATGGAGTTTATAGAATTGAAAAAATGTGATGCTCGAAACATGCACAAGTAACATTTCCATTAGTAAACGTTAAACATTGTTAAAATAATTTAAATATCTATTGCAATTGCACACATTTAGGACGTTAATTCTACCACGCTCTAGTGAAATGAAATCTATGTCTATCAGTCAAAACCCACACAATAGTATTCCATGTGGGTAGGTGACAAAAAACCACAGTGAAACGGGAGCGTGCATACAAAGCTTCGCAAAGTATAAGCAAGTTAGTCACCTCAATGATGAGTATCTGCCACGGGTGGGTGATGAGGGAGATGAGGAAGAGCCGTACAGCGTAGCACACGAGGCAGAACGTCAGTGAGTGGCCGAATCCAAACTTCTTCAAGATCTTACCTAAAATAAGGAAGAAATCACAAATTAAACCAACTGAATCAATCCCCTGAAGTGCAGGTATAAATTTAGGCTACATTCACAATGGTTTTCAGGATGCTATGCCGCAATGTTTTTATCTGCATCAGTCTTTGTAAAATGTCTAGTCTATTAGTGGACATAAGCAATTGATGAGGTAGTCCAAATAGAAATATCATTACACGGAACAAGCAAGGTGATTTGGGAACAAAGATGAAAGCTTTTCAGAACAGAACCCGTGATAAAGACAGTAGAAAAAATTTAAAGCCTTCTGTTTTCAAAAGGTCGAAGGTTCCTCGTAAGTGTCATGCCATCGTGTCAAGCATGATAAGCAAAAACCTTGAGGCACCAGCCCAAAGGTTACTCCCATACTCCATCACAGAACTTGTTTGTACTGTACACAAGGTCAGTGCTCAAATGGCATTGTTACTCTAGCGTAAATGCAAATCAAGTGAGAATTACCAGATATTGCAAAGAAGAGAAGCTCTCCCCCAAAGGACTCGGCGGCCACCGTCAGCCCCTCCAGCAGTTTGATATTGTCCATGCAATTCAAGGAGGTAGCCAGCTCTTCTATGAACCTGTAGTATTCGTAAAACCAATATCAAGCACATGTGACAAAAATCATGTAATTGTTTTCATTACCAGAGTTAAAACGTCAAATAAGGAAGAAGGAAATAAGAATGTGGCTTAGCATCCAAGAACTTTATACTATTAACACACTAAAGGCGGGGCGGGTACTAGTACCCGTTACGCGGACTGCTGTCTAAAAGCGGGGCGGGTATCAGTACCTTTTTGAATGTGTTTACTCTAAAAGCAGCAGAAGGTCATTTTACTCTTAAGGTTTACAGCTCGTAATGTTTGTTTAGACTCTGTCAACGTTACTTCTTTAACATTTGTTTATATAATAAAGATAAGGAACTATACATTTCGTCTTGTTATTGTTTTCATGCCGATCACTCATAATTTAAATGTATAGACTAAGCAAACTCTAATATTTTACACTTTTTTATATAAACATCCATCATTTAAGGGTAAGGGACATTGAACAGATATTTTTAAAAAATAATTCAGTTTTAGCTCGACTTTTGACGATTGAACATCTTTTAAAATTATAATAATAATGGCTTCTGAGTGAAGTTGAAGATGTCGATATTGCTGAAGTTGATAGCGAGTGTGAAAGTGATGAAGAATTTTTTCATCCTATAAGACATAGAGTTTTACCAATACTGTCCAGTGATTCTGAACAAAGTGACAATGAAGAAGTGGAGTGGTCAGAGAATGATAATCCTCCAATTATTGAACAATTTTTAGGACAAAGTGGTGTTGTTGTGATGCCAAATAATCCACAAAGTGTGTATGAAGTGGTTCAACATTTTATAGGAAACTATTTATTTGACTACATGCAAATCAAAGAGTGTATAGACTAGATTTCACACACGCAATTTTACGCGAATTTTGTTCGCTTCGCACATCAGTTTAGTCGATTTGGTTACCCGCTTAAAATATAAATATAATATAAGCTATTGTGTAACAATAACATTTAATTTATTAACAAAAATCTCATAATTAATTCGGAGTTGCTAAATGGAAGAAAAAAAATCAAAGAGTGTATAGACTAGATTTCGCACGCACGCTACGCACATCAGTTTAGTCAATTTGGTTGCCCGCTAACAGTGGTCGCCATAGCAAGCAAGTAAATCATAAAATAACTTTATAATAAAACCAAGTTATTTTATTACTTTAAATGGTAATAAACCATTGACTTTTTGAAAACTATTATGGTATTTGTTTTCATTTGGTATTCATTTGAAGCCTTCTAGCGCTGGTCTTCGGTCTAACATGGTTTAGGACCCATACAGGCCAGCTGACAGGTAATCGGTACCAACCAGAACATATAGTAGATGATGAAGCTATCGAACATGCCCGCAATGACGGCGAAGAACAGGAACGCTATCACCGACCACTGGCACAGCAGGTCTCCCAGCGCAGCGCCCGCTTTCTCTGGCCGCGACATGGTTGGCAACTGGCAAAAACGAATCAACATTATCAACCTAGCCACTGACAATCAATCCTTCTCCACACTCGGTTTTTTAATTATTTTTTTTTGTTGGCAATCTAAGACCGAAGTCTCTCCATTTCTTTTGCTCATCAAACACACATGACAGAGATCGGACTCTATGAAGAGCTATTAAACACAGTCAGACACTAACGCGAAACTCTCTTATCGGACCACTTATACTTAGTCAATTCTCTGCAAATATATTGTCTTCCGTGAATAATTTCAATAATTTCATCTTGCGAATAAGTTATTTCTTATCTTTATTTTGGAAACCCTTGATTGAATTATCGTAAAGCTACATCTTAGAAAATATCCGGATTTTGCAAGCCAAGTATTCTCAATTAGTGCCTCGAAGTTCTTACTTGATGTATTCAACATCTAAATACACGCTAGCAAACTAGTTAATACCGCCAATCTCATAATCAGCCATCAATCCTTCAAAAATAGGAAGCATACGCTAAGAAAAGCTTTCATCTCGATCTCTTCACACTCACTGACCACCGTCTAATTGTTGAAGAAAAATTTATTTTAACTGAGAAATTTTCGAGCTCCTTTCTGGATGTAATATTAGAAATCTGGAACTGACTTCAAAAGACTTAACCACAACCCATTGCAGTCCGCAGCATATGGTGGAATGTTAAGAATCTTGATGTTTTAAAAGGACAATATTTACCTGAAGCTTGCGACAGAAGAAGAGGTCCGCTAAGGTGAAGCCAATGGTGAGGATAAAGGCAGGAGTAAAGTCCTTTCGAAGCGGGTTGGAGCTATACCAGTCCACGGCCCAACCAGAGACCAAAGCTGTCAATCCGTACCCTACAGTGCCAAATGCTCGTTGCCAGCCATACCGCATGCTGCGCCGTGGCCCTGCGATGTGGAGTTGACACAAATATTTACATTGAATTGGAAATATGATTAACCGAATTGTTAGGAAATTACTTAAACAATTTTATAATAAGTTTATTGGTATATTCATATGTAAAGTCTAATGACTTCCTCGAAAAACGAAAATATTTAGTAATTACATTTGTAACTAGCCTTTTGAGTATTCATATTTGCTGTAAATACGAAGTATCACATATTGAAATTGAATCATAGATTATATTCTAGTGAATCCTTTCAAAAATAACACTCACCGAGTACATCAAAGCAGACTGCATCGCTGATGCAATTGGCAACGTTAAATGCCACGGTGCCGATGCACATGAAAATAACAAAGCCCCAGAATGTGATGGAACCATACAGGGAATGATTCTTATTCAAGTCCAGCACGTCAGCAGTGTCGTTGAAGTTAAAAGCACACGAAAGTTGAGAGCAATGTGAAGAGCATGTCGTTTTGTTGTGTCTTTCAATTATATCATCATGAAAGACGGATGTGGCATTTGTGGTGTCGAGGGCACTTCTAATTTTATTTTTGTTTAACACATGCTCAATCGGTAGTGAAACATCCTTCATGCCTAAATTTACACATTTCAGAGGTGTGTTACTGTTGTAAAATAACATGGTCAGGTTTGCACTTTTAGAAATGTCTTTTTTTCTAAATATAAAATTATGCACAACATCGTTCTGATGCTGCTGCAAGTTCTCTTTGCATATCCATCCGCAGGAACCTATCAAAAAGTTTTCTTCCGTGTCTACATTGCACCCTTTATGCTGAAAATATATAAAACGTACATTTTAAGCGGATAGTAAAGGAATCTTGATGAATTGTATCTTCTCGATGGACAGTATAAAGTTTTGAATCTGAATTGAATTTTTTTTTGGAATCTCAAGACCAGGTTGTTGTCAGTTCCTTTACACCTGCATATATGTATAAATATATATGCGCCACATTTATGCTAACACATACACCAAGAATATTGAGAGTTCAACTCTCATGGAAGTTTATGCAAAATAAAATATCATGAAAATCGGCGAGTAATATAGAAAGACGAGTAGAGTCCAGCAACTTGCAACCTTCTGGGTATTTTCAAAGGATCCTTCCACACAATTGTAACGTTCACATTTAAGTCTACTCCAAAGTAACCTTTAAAAAGCATCATAAACATGACAGGAAGTTTATGGACATCTGTACCAATAAGCTATTTATTGAGAAGGCATTCTTAATATTAAAATATTTAAAAGATCAAAGAGACGAGACATTGCTGAGAACGGGACTCACATTGAGGTTGCACAAGTTGTGTATGGGCATCACGCTTATGTTTCCGGTGATCTGATAGTCCAGCAGCAGGGGACCAGTCGATCGCATCGCATCAAGGGGCGGCTCCGGGAGAAAATAGAGGCAGCAATATGATCCGGACATCAGCATGATAAGTGACATGAAGATAGCCTTGCGTTTTGTCTTTAATAAAAAATATTCAACTATATCTAAAATATACACTTACAGGTTTATTGCATAAACCAGAGGATAAAAAATTGCGAGACATAAATGGAATTTGATTGCATATATTCCAAGTATTGTAGCATGATGATATGATATATTAATATGTCTCTTGGCGAAAATATTAACCATTGTTTAAATATGTGCCACAGTTGTCGGATAAAATTAGGAGTTTGTATCTTTACTCTTTCAATAGACTGTCTAAATATATCAAAAATACTTCATTTCAAACATTGGAAAAATTGAACTATGAATGTGCTCTAGCTCACTCTACTATACACACCAACCTCGTGCACTGAAATACTGAATATAATATACAAGCCCCGTGCAGTCACAATACATACACAGCTCTTCAGTTCCTATCCAACTATAAAGTGGTATTTCATCAAGTTACTCTAATAGCCACAAGCCAGTGATTGAATTTTCAATATGGATACCAGAATGAACCATTACCACTTCGCTAAAGTCTTATGTAGCACTTTGCCCAAATATTGTCATCTTTACCATCATCATCTCACTATAAGATTAACCATCCCCGTGGAATTTAATATTTCAACCTGCAAACTTCCCAACAGGTAGGCTTTCTAATCTTAAAACATTCTGTCTGTGGATATCACGATGGGTCTCACTCCAGTCAAAGATTTTCATAAAAGCCAGACTAAAATTATTATTTAAAGAATATTTAATATTGTTCCCAGTTTATATTTTTTGATGCAAATAGTTTAATATTTTTGAATAAAATACTTGAGTGATTTTCCACATGTTCGTTTTTATTTGTGACCGGTTTCGCCAACCTTTCACGTTGGCATTATCAAACAGAGTATCTCTGCAAGTATAGTAAGGATTTTTTTCCTTCCCTTTAATTCTGAACTCAATTTATAACTAACCGTGAAATAATCTACAATGAAGCCGAAGCCAGGCTTGGCAAGAGCCCACAGCACCGGCAGTATGGAGGTCACCGTCCCCATGGCCACCGGAGACACCCCCAGCTGCCGCCCAAACACGTTCATCTGTGGCAAGAGCGGCCCCAGAGCTACAAACAAAAACTTATTCAATAAAACAAAAGTACATCAGTGCACCAAAAAAAAAACTGTGGATTTTTTCACCGTTTCTATGCAAGTCAATTAAATAATATTAACAAAGTAAATCTGTTTATTAATGGGTATTTTTTTAATATAAAATAATAGTTGAATAATTTTTTTTTTTGAATATCAAGTTAACATAAAAACTTATTGTTCATTTCTTATCTCTTTATCTTCTTTCAAATTACAAGAGACAAAAGTGGGAACCTTTGAGGTCGCATAACTTCCTGATTCTAAATATGCTGACTTCAAGACTTTACAGTTCAGCAAATAAAAGGTTTCCTCTGATATGATGAACAAACACGCAGTTACAACTAATCCTGAGTTAACAATATTATCTAATAATTTAATAGGCTCCATAATTAATGAGTCTCTGCTGATGGACTGATTAACGAAAACTGTCAAGCAAGTCGCACGGTTTGCACAATTTTAACCCAATTCTAGTCATAATTGCCTCTATTCGCTTCAGATTATTTACTTACCTGCCATTCTTCCTATATCCAAAACAAACTGGTTTGATTTGTAATACTCCATATCTAAACAACTAATATGAATAAATTTAGTTATTCACATTCGTTGTTTAAATACGGAGTGTTAAAAATTAAGCCGGTATGTCGTTGATAAATGAAGAAGGCCAGGTAAGTAAGTAATCAAAAGCGAGTGAGATACTAATCGTTATAGTTTTTTAGAGCTTGTGATGCCCTTGGAAATTAGATTTGTCTGAAAAAGGCCTTTAAAGATGAAAGCGCTCACAAAAAAATTATCGTAATTTTGCTACTAACACTTGTTGACCATTTTTAGCTAGCGGCTCTCTACTCTTATATTATTTACAGTCTCTTTGTTCAGATAAAATGAGATAGTAGATGTCTTCCCGGGTTATCATAAGAAATGGAAATAACGAGTTCAATGTATTTTATGTAGAAAATTACTAAAGATAGAATAAATTGGAATACTGGGAATTATAACAATTTCACCACTGCAACTTTGGAATCAAGTTGATTTTATGATAATCTTACAGACAACGGCATGTCAAAATAATTTTCGTTTTTATTAATTGAGGATATAGCAACATGTTTATAATTCAATTTATTAACACTATTTGAAATAAGATAATTATACTAACCGGCAAAAAAGAAGAAGTAGTGCGCTTTTATGGGCAAGAACTCTCGGCTAACCTCTCCAATCTTCATGGTTGAAACTTTCAACTGATATCACAGATGCACAAGATCACTAACAACACTCAACTCAAGACCTTGCTTTTTGCTTTGTTTCACTTTATTGCGTGTAACTAACACATAATCAGCATCTTCTTTCCGAGAGCTAAAAGATAACATGAAAAAAAACTGCACATAGGAATGCAAATAATAGGGAAAACAACCAGGCTGGTCACTTATAGACTTATTTTATGGATAATTAACTCAGTATTATTGCCATTCAATGTGTTTAGAGAATTACTGGAAAAAATCCCAGTTAGATATGGTTTGATCATTGCTCTGTCGATGTAGTTTCCAGCGTTCACGATCAAAACAAAAGTGTCGGAGGGCGGCCATGTTTGATGTGCTGTCAAAATAGTTTCGGTTGGATGCGTGCAAGAAGAGGATAAGACAAACCTTGACAGTGTCACTCCAACTTTTCAAATATTTCTTTACAACACTAGTTGATAATGATTAATTACATTTTTTAAAATATTGAAAAATTATTAAAGAAACTCTCAGAAAAATATCATCGTGACTTGTGTGGAACAACACTAGTTGATTTTCAATTATTCTCTGGCTATTAATTATAAATGTTGAGATCTTACTTTTTCTTTTATGAACCAAGACAAATTTTCGTTTGGATAGTTAAATTTTTTTTATCTAACAAATTTTTTGTTACTCCATGAGATTTATCAAAATATGTAACTACGGTGAATGAATCTATTTGAATGAAAACTTACTATTGATTGATAGCGCCGAATGAATTATACGAAGACATCCAAGATAAATTGATTGAATGCGCAATACTATATATATATAAATAAACATTACGATCATTTTTAATTATGTTTTCGCGTTATAAGGACTGGTACTTATGTAATTGATAAAACGAATGACTGCTATCTAGACATATTGAGGATTTTATTTTGAGATGCAACGACTCAAAATATATCATAGGCAAAACTTATAAAAATCATTCATGAATTAATATGAAATCATGTTAAACTACTTTAAATCCGCATGAAGTAATATTTTGTAGATTTTTAATGTAATTATTTAAAAAAAAAAGGTATTATCAAAATACTATTTACTCTGACAATCTTTGGCAGTCAAAGGGTTGATAACCTCGACGCGGCTTTGTGATATTTGTGTTTACATCGCTCATGAACCGAAAGATGTTTAAAACTCCCAAATACATTATGTTTATATTTCTTTTGAAAATATTTTTGTACAGTAAAAAAACTAATTTCACACCTCGAATCAATCGTAGCTCTGATTTTTTTTATAATAATTAAAAATTACGATTTGGACGTATTTACTTTTTTCCAAGAAACATTGATATCGTGCGTTCCCGCTACATTTCAAACTAAAAAAATAAAACTCAACAACTTTCTCTTTTCGAAAAAAGTTCAAATACAATATTACAAGAAATTCTTGCTTTGCAGTTGAAGTCTAAAATATTTTCGTGTTCATTGTTTTATTGATTTTGTGAATCGGATTGTTTGAAGATTTGTTGTTCTATCGTTTTTGATCCTTTCTGACTGAATTTAATGAATGTTTACTAGTAATTCCTGTCTGAGGGAACAGTGTTGTTCTGGTGCCTCATTCTCTCAGCGCGCCGGAGACAGACACATATACAACTGTTATCATCCGCAGAGATTATGTCCGATTATCTTCTATTTGAATAAGATTTGATAAAAAAAATAATCTTGCGAGAGATAAATGACAAAGCAAAATGCTTAAAAATATATAACATTCACCGTTACGCGATTCCTATACAATTGTGCCTGAGTTTAAGTAAACTTCAATTAAAATTATAATTTAAATGTAACAGAACAGCAATTTTTAAGTTATTTTATTACTATTTGTTTTTATGTTTAATCGACCTAATTTTAATTTTATCAACAAAATTGTAACAGTTGGATCTATATTGTAAATCTTTTATCAGATAAAAAGTATTTTATAAAATGATGTTACATATGTTGATGTAATTACTGTTCAATAAAAAAATATTTTTAAGCATTGGCATTATTTTATTTTTAAACTTATTTATACATATTAGCTAAAATTTATTTAAAAATTAAACACATTATTTAAATGAACTTCTCATTTGGGTCTTGTATTTTACACACAACTCTATCGTATAGTTGAAATAATAAAATGTCTCGATAGCTCCGCGGCACCGGTCGGATAAAACAATAGTCGACAACTCTCAAAACTGTAAAAAAATGATAACCTCAAATCAAAAAATAAAATTAATATCCAAGGCCCCTCTAATATATTTAAAGATCCAAAACCTCGCACATTCTTTGGTTATTTTTTTTCTTGCTGGCATTGTCAATGCGAGAAGCAAAATTACTATTTATCAATATGTTAATTTATATTGATATATAATGTTACCACTAAATTTAAAAAAAATCACATTCCACAGGGTCTACTATAAATTACACAGCTTACTGCATATCTTCACTCCACACACACTAAACGAAAAAACCCAACTATACGGTCTTACTATCGAAAAACCTATACTTTTCTGTTGGATGATAGGTCAGAAATCTTCGCGGGTGATTATCTGACCTTTCAGTGATATGTTTGCTAGTCGGACTTCAGAGCTCGGCGGCGGAGGCTGGACGATGCTCGGCTCGCGGGATACTCGGCCTGACTGCCGCCGTCGAGCCGTCCGGACCTTTCTCGGACTGCATCCTGCCTATCGCTGAAACCACAATTGATCATTACGATGCGCGATTGGCTACTTGCGCTGATATTAATTAAACTCTAGATAAATGTCGGCCCGGAATGAGTTCATTACATTACCGCTTATCTAATTTGTCAGCAACTGAAATCATTTCATATAAACAAATCAATAAATCAAACAAATGGAAATAATGTGAAAATTGTTTTGAAGAGATTTCAGGATGCTGCGAGTGGGAAGGACAAATACACGCATATAATATATATATATATGTGTGTGTGTGTGTGTGTGCGAGTCCTGCATAGCGCACCATTTGGAAAATCATTGAATTTATGGCCAAATTGCGTATTTTATATATTTTAGATTTTTTATCATTTTTGGCTCTATGGTATTGAATCTCTCGGGTGACACTGCCATAGACAGCCGCGGCAGTGAGTTGTCTCTGGTGCTGCGCGTCTGTCGCTTCTGGTCGCGGACGGACACTGATAATGGACGGTAGGTAAGAACTAAGCAAGGCATGATTGTAGGTACCGTTGTGCAACACCGCGATAAGTGGGGTGACCGCAAGACGAAAATATGCCAGGTGGCCAATCAAATGACAAACTTTTACATAGAAACTCGATATTATTATTAACACGCTATTAAATACGTTTCGTATACTGAATCAAAGTTTTAGTGTTTTTCATTACAAGTGTTTAAAAAGGAATCACCTTTAAGATACCTATTATTGAGTAGTTAAAAAAAAGAAGCCGTGAAACCGAGAAGCAATGGAATTATTGCATATTTTTCAGGTTAAGTCGTTATAAATTTATTCGTATATTTTTAAAGTCCATTGAGTTATGGAAGGTTGAATTGCAGTGCCGCCGCCTCGGGTCGGACTGGCGGTCACCCTAGCTGGCATCGGCGAGTCGCGCGTATCGCAAAGTTTGCGCGTCATGCGAGCGCTCCAGGGCTGCCCCGCCGCCCGACCCGAAACCCGTAACCCGAAACCTGAAACGTACACTCCTCAATTGCAAAATATGTTACAGAATTCCGACACAACCGACAGCCGACCGATTTGTAAGTGCTATCGTCCAATTATTTCATTATTTATTTAATATTAAAAAAAAAAAAAACAAAAAGTCGGACAACAGTGCGCCCGTTGCACTTGCATTTCCAATTAATCGGTCGTATGATGATCAGTATGCCGAGTCTGGATGCTCTCATGCTACAGGTAAAACGACGAAGACAAATGAGATTTAAATCCAAAAATTAATAACTGTTATTTGCATATGTGCAACCGATGAATCTACTCCAACTAAATATTCGACGACTAGCTTACACTATTGGGTTTTCGAGTGAAAATAAATATAAGTTTTGTGTTTGAATTAAATATTTAAATAATAAATCAATTCGGAACTTAGTCAAATAATAAATGTCGCATCGGTAAGTTTGTGAGATTTTTGCAGCTCGGTTCGCTCGCCCGAGTTCGCGGCAACCCTGGCGCCGCCGTACCGCCGCCGCCGCACCGCCGCACCGCCGCACCGCCGCACCGCCGCACCGCCGCACCGCCGCACCGCCGCACCGCCGCACCGCCGCACCGCCGCACTCCCGCACTGCCGCAGCCGTCGCTCGCGCCTTCCTCCCGACCCGGAGCGTGTTCGATGATTGCCGATCCTGTTGTCGATATTTCTTATACGTATCGATAATTATTATGGATTACGTATAAGGCGTAACCGAGACACATACATACTGTAAATATACGAAAAATAATATTGACGGTGTAGTTAACCTATTTGAAACTTTGTTATGATATTTTTGAATTCAATATTTCCCGACGAATGTAACCGCGTTATGCAGGGTTTACTTAAACCGCGGTTTAGTGCCGTCATAGGCTCATCGGAGCCTGTTCTATATTTGACAGGCGGAGGTGTTCCTGGCATGGGATGCATGAGGCGGGCCCCGCGTCACGCGCCGAGTTAGCTGAGAGCAAATAATCTCAATGACAAATCGATAAACCACCCTGCTCTGTGTGATTCGGGGGCGACGAGCAGTTTCATTCAGACCGTACAAAGATACGCTTACATTTTAAATAAACTGTCTCTTCACTTATAAACTACAAATCAAAACTTTTAAATCGGGTGATAAAAAAATATACTACATCATTTCATTCGTGTAAATTTTGACGAACAAGCCAGAAATCATAGACCTCAGATGACACGATATCGTCAAAGAGGTTTACTTTTAAATTGCTTTGAAAATGTCATATATATTCAGATATATATATGTTCAGATATAATAAATACACCGATCTTATAAACATCATTAGAAGAAATGGGTACGTGGTTATTGCTACACATTTTAGGTTAAGTCTATAACGTATTTTAAAAGGAGTAGGTTTATTGAGCAGGCTGTTGTCCTCATTCTTCGTATGAAGAGCAAACGATTGGAAATATCCCGATCATAAAAAAAATCATGCAAACACACATTGAAGGTTACAAGCCCTTCGACTCCACTCGTCTCAAAACACCGGTCTTTCGATCTCTCGCTAATCGGATCCAAGCCCGATCTCCATTCACACTTGTGAAACCAAAATCTTTCATGAAATTATGCTCTCGTGTGTGGTTTGCTCCAATATATAGATTATTTGATATTGTAGAGGAGATGCAGGCAATTGGAGTCAGTGGTAATGGTGGTCACCCCATTTTACAGAAACCAAACGAGAGAAGGCGATGATTTTAAACCCAATCGCTACCTGTGCACAGGTAGCGCATCCTGATGGCGCCTCACTCAGTTCGTGCAATGATTTTGCGCCACCGGTCTAATTTTTAAGGTAAAGTTTTTTTTTCTCGTTTTCTGCTGAGTAAGCAATCGAAGTCAGGTGACCCTCATTGCCCACATAACCTAACTTCAATGAAAAAAGGCTCTTTAGGCACCAGTCTAAACCTTCCGCAACGAACCGGCCCTATTGATACTGAATAATAATGCAAATCTATATATAATTAATCCATAGATTTGCTTTTATTATTCACAATAAGTGACCCTCATTACCTACATATCAATAATTTGTTTCAAGATTATTTTCAATTTACATGCTAATTGTTTCATTTTATCCTGAATTTAGTGCCAGATTCATCTCTTTAAATTGTATAATGAACTTCATTTCGTCTTTCAAAAGCTTCGCAAGATGCAGACATGAAAGATGAAAAATCTCGTTTTAAATAATTAGTAAACCTAGCCTCAGCCTAACTCGTTTTTTTTTTGAGACACACTTAGTAACATTTACTTTATCAGTAGCGAGAGTTTTGTTTATTGCATGTCCGTGTAAAATGTAAAACACAGTATTATCAGGAGTGTTTGTTTATTGAATAAAATGAACATCAAACATTGTATATGTAATTTGAAGCAAGTTTTTCAAAATATAGCACTTAAGGGGCAGCAAAAAAATGAAGACTTGTTGTTTTGGGTAAGAGCTATGATCATAGTTCGTTGAACTGGATCCCGTCTTATGTCTTCAAAGCCTCATACGTCATAATGACCGTAAATTAACGCAGTCGCCTCAGAAAAAACTGTATGCAGTGGCCTTATGTGAGATTATACATGTAATAAAAACATAAAATATAGCAAAACGATTATATACTATTACAAAAATTAAATTACTTAACCTAAAAGCATGACATAATTGGGATTTTGCTGGCGGTATGTTGAAAATTACGTAGAATTGAATTCGGTCAATTAAAGGTGGGATTCTTTCGATTTCAATATTGATTTCAGGCCTATATAATTTATATTTTGTTTGGAATTACAGGCGAATAAGTAAAATAAAAAGTAATTTCGTATTTCTAAACTCTCAAGAATCCCACCTCTTACACGGATAAAAAAATCATCAAGTCTCTTTGCAAAACATATTTGTAAATTTTCAATGTAGCAGGTGGTTTCCGATAAGCATCACTCGCAGGTGGGTCTCTCGTTACTCATCCGGAGACCGAAATATCGACGAGTCGTCGCCGTCCCGCACGGACGCGATGCCCGAGAGCACCCGCGGATGACGAGATGCATCGGCCGTGACAATGAAAAATGGATATTCCGAATTCGGTCAACACCATTTTCCGAAATGGATAACTGCACGAAACGAAATCGTTCGGTTCGAATATTCACGAGAGAATAAAAAAATTGCAATTTTTGTTCGCATTCAGAGCCGGGGCGGTACGTCGAGCGTTATTAGGTTACGTTCTGTGTTATCGCGGCCGCTGTCAATCTCGCGAGCGCATCGAAAGCGCTGTCAACCGTCGCCCCGTCGCCTTCCGACTCGTCGCCCGCACCTATCTCCGTCTCGCTTTCGCCGGCTGCACTAGAATCGCAAATGGCCGCCCGCGAGCGGTCCGCGCGCGAGCGAGATGGAAGACGAGCGGCGCGCGCGTGCGAGGAGCGCGGAGCGCGGTGAGTTATGGCGATCGGACGTGCGGTCGCAGTTCTGCACGCTCGCTACGCTTTTCGCGTCCCGGTCGCGAGCGCTCCGGTCGTACCGATATGTCCGCGCGCAGCTAGCGGACGCCTCCGCGACGCGAGTCTCGTCTCCGGTGACGCCGTGCCGCGCTAGCGTGGCGAGCGGGGCTCCTCGTCCGGCGCCGCGCCCGAGCCCGAGCCCCGAGCCCGGGAGCCCTCGAGCCCCCGGCGCAGGCCGCGGTTCCGAGGCGAAGCGCCCGCTTGGGGGGGCGAGTTTATTGATTTTCGGGGTGACATCGCGGCAGACGCGCAAAAAATGTGTGCATGTGAAAAAAAATGAGATCCGCTTCCGCCGCGGGGCGCTGACATCGTGAATACATATTGTTATTTGTTCACCGACGTGATCGTGAAGTGCGCACCGGCGGCGCCGAGCCGTGGCAGGGGCCGCGGCCCGCCGGCCTGCCGCGCTGAGCGGTGAGCGGTGAGCGCCCAGCCCCGCCGCGGAGCCGGAGCCGGAGCCGGAGCCGGAGCCCGAGCCCGGAGCCCGGAGCCGCAGCCGCAGCCCGGACCCCGACCCCGACCCCGGACCCCGGACAGGTGGGACCCGCGGCCTAACCTGCAAACCGCGGCCCGCGTATCGGAGCGGCGGCCTCCCAGCCCGCGTGGCGATGTTGCCGCACTTCTCGCCAGCGGGAAAGCGGAAAACTTTCCCCGCGTCTCGCCACGCTGCATTTTCATTCCGATTTCAAAATTATTGTACAAAATGTTGACGTTTCCTCCTCCGATTGCACCGAGAGGAATTCGATCGCAACGTGAATATCCCTCCAATGCGCGCAGTACTTCCCGGCGTAAATAAACACGCGCGGCGTTTCTGTCAATATGACATCTTATCGATATTATTGGCCACCAAAGCGACTCGTCAAATGATACGCGTTCTCTAGGCGTTTCTGTATTGTATAGGACAAATCCTTCGTTCACGCGGTGAAGACCTCAACGTGAACTTATTTTAAATTCGATCATACAAAAGCCACCGAACACAATAAATATCCAAAATGTACCCATTTTGAAGAATAATAATGACACCCAAATGGGCGAGTTTCTGATGTTCCCTAGAAATTGATTGAAAAGGTGTCAGTGACAGCATCGATGAAATCCAATGTGTCGTTCGTTGAAATTAATCTAATTACTAATTCAATTGAGACATTGGATGTACAAAACTCATCTTATTTTTTTTCACAAAATTTACCTAACCCCAAAATGTTACCATTCCGTTGTGACATCAGGCCGTACTTCATAATCGTGTGATCATTGATCTATCGAGTCGATCGATTGACCCTCCTCAGTTTGCTATGCGAATATATCCGATTTGATAATTTGGAAATACGTTTTGTAAAATGAAAAATACCTGTATTTACAAATGTCCTTCACGAAAAGTCAGTGATAGTCAACCGGCAGGTCGCGGGAGCCCGTTACCCATCAACAACCATCCGACAACTCGCCCAAAATTTAATTATCATTTGGTTAACACGAATTCCTTTTTTATCACTAAAAATGAGAGCTTGTAGATTTAGTGAAACGTTAAGATATTTTTACAATCAGTAACGCAAAAGGTTGCTCAAGGAATACGGTTACGTAGAAAAAAGCGGTCTTAATATATCTCCCGATGAAAGCGATCGGCCTTTTCCGACCGCGTACGATTTTCTTCAATATATTGAAAGATTGATAATATCATATTGAAAGCAATTCAAAAAGGGTGTGTTATTTTTTTCTCCAGCGTGTTGTGATTAATACTTTCAAGCAGTTTAATTATTCAAATTCTAACAATTAATCGAAAATAAGTGATAATTTAAAAAAAAATGGTCTCCCCGATCGAGTGGACAATACTGCCTATCAAACCACAACCACAGCTTTGTATCGTGATAAGTATCTCAAAACGGGTTTTTAATCGTCAAGCGATTGTGTGCAATAATATTGTTTAGAAATATGCAGAAAAACTGCAAGGAAGCACCCACCATAATTGTACCAGGTTAAAAATAAATTCAATAATTAAATATTAGAAATAATTGTAACAATAATGTAATGAATTTGAAGCGCAAACAGTTTTAAGTAGGTGAGTGAAAAAAATATACCCAGTATTATTTTACGAAACAGTCGCATATAAAAATCGATAGAATTATATCTCGAGTGCATCGGTAGGGAGTAGCGTCCCCGCAAGTAATTTTATCAGGCAAGTATTGAACACGCAGCGGCCCAACACCCGAGAAACCCCAATATCATTATGCTCCTGAGATCAAAATAGTAATAGGTCGCATGCTCAGACTTGAAATCAGCGCAAGACCGAGGCTCGGCTGCACAAAAGGTTGGGCGCCGCTGCGGCCTGTCACAACACGCTCGCGTCTCGAGTCTCGCTTGTCAGACAAACGTCAATCCTCCTGCAGAGCCTTCGCGTGTCCGTGTCCCGACCCATCGAGCCCGGAGACTACTGACCGAGAAGTATTGCCTCGGGATCTCTGATAGCTCTTAGCCAACGACTAAAATATCAAAATTACAATAGTACATAAAAATATTTAAATACTGTTTTTTACACAATTCATTTCACAGCAGCAACGTGTGAATTACGATTTCCAAAATGGTATCACGTTGTATAGGTATACACTACTATATGGGACGTGTTATTTGATATTTTTTTTATCAATTGTATCGCAAGTATGAATGAAACGTGTCCCGTCGCTCGCCCGGGACTTTGAGCTATCGATCGGTTGAATTTGAATAACAAGGGAAGCGCGTGTTCCAGTAACCCCCGCTCACAAAAATACTTCATCTGCGGGTATCGCTACGAGCATCGCGCTAGAATACGCGGCCGTCGATATTGACCCCTTTGCTCAGTCGGTGTTAAGGTCGCTGTCGCTTGGCAGATGACACACTTAGCAATTGGATTTGCTCAAGCGGCATACGCGCGCTGCGACACAACCCACAACCGACAAACCGGACAGCTCTAACAAAAAAATCCACGCAAAAGAGGACGCCAATGGCTAACTCTCCGTTCGATTATCGGCTGTGTCGCCGCACGTGCAGGCAGCTCTATCTATTATTGTGTTAAATTGAAAAGCGACACTTGCAGCGAAGGTCTCGCGGAGGGGACAACCGGAGACCATACAAATGTATAATAAGTGGCGTGCAACGGTTTTGTGGCAAGGCAAGGTATATATTTTGGTTCAGTATGGATATTATATTGCTGCTAGATATATAATGATAAACAAACTCAGATGATCCGACAGGGGAGCAAGCGCTATCAGAATTTATCCTATGATTATGTGAATTAGCCATTCATTTACCGAATCGAATAAAAATACTCGCTCCGGAGTAGATCCTGGAATCCAACAAGTATGCAGTGGCGTGCGGTTAATTTAAAATGTGAATAAGCAGTTTTAGTTATCAATCGGGCAAAAAATAAAAATTAGTTTAATAATAAAAAATAATAACCACAAGTGTTCTGTGTACTATTCTGGCGTAATTTTATATGAAATAATAGTTTTCAAACAGTTCATGTTATTTAGGGTACAAGCACAGCACGCCACTGCAAAAATAAGTATATCCTTGGAGGATAAGTTGGGCTTTTGAAGTGTAGTAAACTCGTTGTGGGCTCAATATTCACTGCCTATAAAACGCCACGAGAAAAAGTATCAGCCAAATGGCTATGAAATTACGAGTACATTCGTTTTTGCTGTAATTTTTTAAACGATGTATCATTCCACCCTGTTTTATGATTATAACGAAACTTTTTTTTTTAATCAACATAGATAAAAGAAAATAAAATATTTTAAATATATATACAGTTCCGGCACGATACTAACTTTTTAAAAATGATTTAATTTTAAAACACCTTTGAAGGGAATGCATACGTTTCAAATCACGCAATCTAAAGACTAAATCCATAAAATTCATTTTAAATGTATTAAATTAGTAAAAAATCGTAATCGAGGAGACAGAAGTTTTTCGTCCGACTGAGGTCCGCCTCCTTCAGCTTGGCGACGTCTTTATAGCAAGCTCGGTAGTGGTAACACTATTTAAATATAATTATACCCAGTCGCTTTTTTATACATAATGATGTCTATAAGTATATATATATATTTTTATATAATAAATTTCAAAATATGTTATACCCCCTCTCTCCTCGAATTGGCCAATATTATTCCTTGGGTAACAATTGCCGTTGGTTTTGATTTAATAAATAATTATGTAAATGGGTATTACATAAAAAAAATCTGTTTATCAACAACTGAGATTGGACCTACAAACTCCCACAGGTCGCCTTTTTTATGACAACGCAATGCTTTTGATTTTTTTTTTAAATATTATTTTTTGATACGAACAACTGCAAAAAATGACTTTATTCGATTGATCTACATTATAGACTTACGCAGGCATATCGCGTGTGCGTTTTTTTTTTTTTGTAAATGATGGATACACAACTTAAAGAAAATACCCCTTTAGGACCCCTTGCGGGAAGAAATCGGACTCACCCCTCTGAGACATCGCAACATCTCAATCATTGTATTTGTACTAAATAAGAATGGGATATCGGTTACAGAAATGTATAAAACATGCGGAAAAATCACTCAAGTATTTTATTATATTTATTTATATACGTTTGTAGTAAGCGGTAGACACGAACTGCCCTCAACAAGTTCCTTATATTCAATTAGAATTTTTATGAAATATTTCGGTCTAATTCGCTATATTGAAACTCTGGTTGTACAGTAAAACCTCGATATAACGGACCCCTGTTAAACGAACTTCGGATATAACGGACAAAAAGTACGGTCAAGTGTATGAATAAATAAAAATAAGACCATTGAATTTGATTTTGTTTGTTGTCTGTATTTTTTTTATATCCAAATACATAGTGTATTATAAAAAAAAAAGCTTTTTGATTTATTTTAAATATATTTTTATATAACGGACTTTCGGATTTAACGGACACCCCCTCACCCCAATTGTTCCGTTATATCGAGGTTTTACTGTACTAGGTTTTTTATTCGTGCAAGTTTTCCGCGCGGCCATGTAAGGTTAGGTTAGAACCTCTTTCACCAATAACTCATCGAAAAATCAACAAAATGTACATATTTAACTGGGTAGCTGTTAACTTTTAATAAATTGTTTTATAGCCAGTTCGATTGACGATCGTTTGCTTATGCGAAGGAGGAGGCGAGTCGCATCAAAACATAACTTAAATATTACGATGGAACTCCACCGAGTACTTTCCAATAATAGACAATAATATTGAATATACTACTCTAAGGGTAGAAAAACTAAGAAGTCATTGTGCATACTTCGTTGTTGGGATTTGCAACCAACCGCAGTAATCATGAAGGCAGTATTTATAATATAATAAATCACTGTTCGCAACGACAGCTCTGACCATCGGATCCGCGATCCTCTGGAACGAGTCGACCTCCAGAATGAACTCTGCCAATCCTCGAACGGTAACTCTGCTACTGTTGTATTCAACAAATGTGATTAGCCAAACTGCTCTTATCATTATTTTTGCACGTAAGTGCTTTTGCATTTCGAGGGCTTCTTCAGACCGAAGGGCAAAATCACTCATAAACCATTTTTTTAAAAGTCTATTTTTCACCCTTTTTATTTTGCCTTCTGGGGACGTTTGTAAAAAAAAAACGTTCTGTATTTTTTCGTAAGTATAAATTTTTAGCCTTGCTCGATCATAGTAAACTTTGCAGTGCGATTTGAAGTTAAAACAGTTTTCAATGATAGTTTTCGTGTATCACGCCCGATGATTCAACGTTGGAAGATTTTGGGACTCGAGCTCCATGTGATGATTTTGCAGTTCTTTTTCATAAGCCTTGCAAGTTTTCCGGCGTCTGCAAAGCAGCTAAAGGATACGACGAATCCTCTGACACTTCTCGCGGGGAGATATTTACTCTTAGACAGTCACTTTTCAACCGTCGGGTTTCCCGCCCACCTGGCCCACCTGTGGTGAACCCTGAAGTCTTAGACTCTGGGATAATTGTTTTCATGAACTCCGATTTCGAATGGCATCTTTTGTTAAGATTGTCAAAATCGAATATCCAATTCGTGGCAGCTCATTTATTTTTGTTAAAAATTAAAATTGAAAATCATTCATACGAGCACATCGAAATCGTCGTCAAATCAATCTATCGTTCGCTTCCGTCCATCCTAGTGTCTTGAAAAAATCGCCTTCACTCCTGCGGTCGTGAGCTCTCGGCGACCGCGTCTTATCACGTCCCGACCGGATATTATCGGTTGAATAATGTCAACTTTTCCAATTATACTAAAACAATACAAATAAACACTCGGAACCGGCGGTACAATAATGCGTCACGCCTTTATCGACCGTATCGTGCAAACATCACCGCACAGTTTCTGCACAGGTTACGCGATCATCGCGCCCGGAGGTAGTCGGCTATCGATAAATAGATAACGTTTGTAATATTATCAAAATTACGAGTCTTCTCATGCACCGAACATAATTTATTTGTACCACAAATCGCATTCAAATATATACGAGTTGTTTTTTTTTTGCACCGATAATTCAGATAATTTGAGTATCTAATAATAAATAATCAAAATGTCCCCAATTTTCTAATACGGACGTCGACTGAATAGCCTCACGAAAAAATGAAATTTACAGATAGGTCGCATAATTGACTAATTGACGATATATTTGACAAATTGGCATCGCTACAAATTTTTCCCCAAGTCGAGCGGTCGGGACTCGAGAGCTCTCCGGCGACGCGGCCTCGAGGCGGGGACCTCCGCTTGTCCGGACGCGATCCCTCGGACTCGCGTTTTTCCCGATTTCATTCCCCAAATTATAGAAAAGGGGCGGCCTTGAAATTTTTCTCGTAGTTGCCACAGGACGGCGAGCGCGTTATCGGAAAGCCGCGTTCGAAAGCCGCGCGGCCGCGACGCCATGACGCCGCGTCGGTAAAGCAGGCAGCGCGCCGAGCTTCCCCGGCGGCCGCGGCGCGCGCGCCACCGTCGCGCCGACGCGACCAGTCGAGCGAAGCCTCTCGCGCGCCGCGCACGTCTGTCAGTGTGCGTGTCTGCCTGTGCGTGTCTGCCTGCGCGTGTGTCTGCCAGCGCTCCCTCCCGCGCTCCCTGCATCACTCTGCGTTATGCCGCCGCGATGAGGCAAGGACGCGGCGGCCAGAGGAAGACGAAATGTAATGTATATTTGCCCGCGGAGGTGCTCTTGTGGTGTGGCGTCCCGACCCGCGCTCGTCTACCTGAGCCCGTTCTCAAAACTCGACCGAGTGCTCGCCGTCGACTTTGACGCCAGTGTCGCGCAGTTCGTATTTGCGATATTCGTCCTGTCAGCCTGTCCGAAGATTAAAAATATTTTTTGAATGTTTTGGCGGTTTGGCGATTCGGCGACAATGTCGGATCGCTCCCGGTGCGCGCGCGTTTGTTTCTTTTTTGTCCTCGCATCTCGAGTGGAAGAGAACGCGGAATACTTTTTCGAGCTCCGGTCCTCGCTTCGCTCCCTCCGACCGGTATCGAAGCGAAGTCAAAGTGAGGCAGAGTATCCGACCGTCGAGTCGGGCGGAGTCGCCGGGGCGCGGGTGAAATCCCCGCCGTGTTTTTTTTTTTTTTGTAAATACAAAAATATGTGCCAAATGTATATTCCGACATCGGAAACCGAAACGTGCCGATATATTCAATACTAAAATAAAAATGAACTTCCGCTCCGTTCGATTCGATGCGGGCGCACAATCTGACGTTTGAAGACGGTAATGATACAATTGCATCCGATCGCTACCGAAGTAAACATTTTTGTTGTTGTATTATTTTGGCGTCCCCCAGCATCAGTTGAGATGTACAATACTACATCTCGAAGAGAGTAAACTTTGCCGGTGGATTTCCCCGGATTATTTTTACTACATGTCATGCATATCATTGCCATTTGCCGTTTCCCTCCTTGCAGCGTCGATGCATCTGCAAATGCTTGTCTATTTTATCACTTCAATCAGCTCTCGATTCGTGACAAAAAATACCGTTTTCGTGAGTTCTATCGGGTGCAGCGTATTTAATATTTTATTCCGGTCGTTTTTCGAAAATAGCCTCGCGGACAAAATGCAAAAGGGAGGCAGCAGTTTTCAATCTCGGATACAAAGTTAAGTTAGTGTTGTCGGCGAGTTGCACTGCGCGGAGCCCGACCCTCGGGGGTGAGGAGCGGGGAGCACTCGGATCGCGCTCAATAAATAAACAACGCCCGATTAAAAATTACATTTCTTGTCTCGTTTATGTGGAAAAAATCCAAAACTGTATTAATATATTAAATAAAATCACAAAAGTATTTTGTTTAAAATGTTTTAATGTAAATCCACCGAGTACTCCTTGTGAAAAATATTGTATACATAAAACTGTATTGATAATGTTTATTAAAAATATATAATCTATTTACGGATTAATTTTTAACGTGATGAAAAAAATAAGCTCTAGAGATGTCAAGCCATTCAAAAAGAAATCCAAACACAGCATTCTACCCGAGTGGAGTCGAACAAATGGTATCAACCCCGAGTTGTGGCCAGTAGTGCCGGGCCGGTGCCCCGCGCGGCAGGTGAATCCCAAACCGGTGTGGCTGAGCTCGCGAGTGTCGATGCAAGTAGTGTGTTAAAATAAATAATCAAACATTTTAATGCAATATTTGGAGATATGAAAATAAATAAGTAAATGCTATGTTATCCCCTTCTACGTATACGAGTCGATAGAGAGAAAACTGTAGTAAAAATAAAATCTCAAATAGACATCGTCACTTCAAAAAATCAATAAGAAATTCAATATTTAGTATTTAATTTCTTCCTGTGCTCGGCGACTAGTTTCGCGGTTCACTCTGAAAAGAGATATTATTTATTTTATTTAAAAATCTAATTGTAAAATTCACTATTGAGTTTTGGAAATTATTATTTATTTTAAATATTTTAAAGGCATTTCTCTAATTCGGTATTTGTGCAAAACAAATTGGAAAAGTTACTTTTTACATACAATCGGAATTGTTTTAAACATTTACGGTTTATTGAGGTCTCTGCACCCGTAGTAACAAATAGCGCCAATAACTTGCAGCTTGCCTAAAGCGTCCCTTTATTTTGTTTTTTTTTTTTTTAATGGTTTTGCCTAAAATGTAGGACTTTATTGGCTAACTGGAAGCTTGTGGCTTGATTTGTTAGTATGCGTGGAGAGAACTTTATGGCCGAATCTCAGACGGGGTAGACTCGCCACCCTCTCCTCCCTGCCCTCGCCCGAATCTGCCGTTTGCTCATAAATTTCAAACAAAAATAATTATCTGGAATAAAAAAAAAAAATACCATTAATCATCCAGTGTCGCGGCCCAGTCGTCCCCTGTCCACCGGAACCGAGTCTCGCATTTTCACCAGACTAGCCACCCGGCTCGACTTTACAATCGAAACCATAACCGAAAATGATTACTATTTTATTCGTTCCACTATATACTATTCGTACACAGAAAATTATGATGAGTGCATTCTGTTCTGTAATAATTTCAATTGAATTTTCGAAATCTCTGTTCGGACACTCGGATTCGCATAATATTTTAAAACCCAACAAGAGCTCGGCCTTATTGAACGGCGCCGACGACAGACCTCCGGCCTGGTCCTCCGGCTCGATGCTCCGCGAGCGTTTTATTTTTTCACCTGACCCAAATTCCAAAATATCCACAAATCGAGCGAACACTCTGGCGCCCGTCACTCGGGAATGCATCAAGATTTCGTGCGAGCTGACGTTCTAAGGTCTTCCTGCGAACCGTCGGCAGGAGGTAGCGCCAGTTCGTGTGTTTTGAATCGGCACTCTCATTGAAATCAGATAAATTATCGTCAGACGTATTGAGGCGTTTTCGGCTTCTCGATTGCTCGCGTAGTTCGAAGTTTGCGCCCGGGGCGGCGGCTTCCGAGGAATGTCCGCATTACGGAATACGAAGAGCGGAGCCGCGACCGGCTCGGTGAAGGGAATGGGCCGCGCCGCGATGTTTGTTTACCGCGAGACGTCAGGGCGGCGCGATTTGGCGCGAGATTCCCGCGCACGCGCCCGGCCACGCCACGCCACGTGGCCCCCGCGCCCGGCCACGCCGCGCACGTGGCCCCCGCCCCCGCCACTTGTTACTGTTACTTGCAGGACGAGCGGGCGCTATGCACGACTACAGCGAGAGAGGTTCTCCGAAGGGGGAGGGTCGCCGTTTTTGCAATGCATTCAAAAAATATTCTCGAAGATTTGACCCTCTGCGTCAGTCGGTCTTTCCGGCGTCGAGACGCGCGCGCTAGTGAGACTTAGGAGATGAAATTTCACTTCCGCACCGCGAACTGAATGTATTCGATTTCGGAAGATCACATTGCATTTCTTTAAAATAAAAGAAAACTCCATTCGTCAATTCGAAAGGAGGGATAAGTTTTGAGGGCCGGTCCGTATTTCTCGAGTGTGACGACAAAAAGTATCTCGAGGACCCGGAGGCGCCGGGCAACAGGTTCTCCCGCCGGCCCGCGGGTCGATGCGTCGAAGCTTTTCAGCGAGTCGCGATTTCGTGTCGCATCGGTTCACCGGGGAGTCCCGTTTTGTGGACTGCGATACCCTATTCGTTCAACTAAATTTGAAGTTTGCCCGAATCTGAATTTTAGCGAATCGCCAGGATCCGCGATCAACGATGAATCTAAGCGAGATTGTTTTTTGTCGACCTTTCCATTCCCCGCCTTTTCGTCATACTTCTCGTCGGGCAGGGTCGCTCGCCAGACCGGACCCGCGGGAGTCGCGGTCTCGCCGCCCCCGCCCGGCGAGAGCCTCGCCCGCTCGCCTCCGGGCAAGCTCGATTAACCCCGTAGGACATGTCCGTAGGTCTGAGCCGGCGCGGCGCGGCCGCGCTGGACGACCCGGGCTGGAAGGGCGGCGCGGGGGGCGGCGCGGGAGCGGGCGCCGTGTCCGCCGAGCCGCAGCCGCCCTTCGCGCCGCACGCCGCCTCGCCCGCCGCCTACAGCCCCGCGCCCAGCGGCGCCTCCACCCCCGGCCCGCCCCCGCAGCAGGCCTACGCGCCGCACCACCGCCCCAACAGTGGTGAGGACCTTCCTCTCCTTCCCGTTCTCCTCGCGAGGGTTCCTTCCTCGACACTTCGTCCCGCGATGCATCTCCGCCCGGAGAACGACCCCGCGGCGTCACCGGGAGGTTTATCGGACAGCTCGCTGACGCTGGGGGGACACCTCCGGGTTTCGTTTCATTCCTCCGCCACTCGAAGCTCGGGCGGACCGCACTCCCAGTCGAGTGGGTTCCGGCCGAGTTTCGAGCTGTCGTGCTTATTCCCCCACTGTGCCCATGACAGGAGGCGGGCCGTACGGGCCCCCGCCGCCGCACTACGCGGGCTATGCCGGAGCGCCGCCGCCGCAGTTCGGCCTCCCGTTTTCGCAGCACCATCCCGGCCACGCGGGCCACGCGCCGCACGCCGGACACGCCCCGCACGCCGGGCACGCCGGCCACGCGGCGCACGCGGCTCCTCACCCGCACGCGCACGCCCACCTGCTGCCCGGCCCGCCCGGCCCCGCGCCCATGGACAGGATGGACCAGGGGTGAGTACGCCGTCTGGCGCCGGAGGGGACTCCTCGCTCGACCCCGCGCGACCGTCCCCGTGCCGAGGGGCTCGGGGAGATAACGCAGGGTCAGGAGGGAGCGGCAGATTCACCGGTTTGCACTTACCCTACGCGTTATCTAGTCATTTTGCATCGGGCACGTTTCGATCGACCGACACCTTTATCTATCAAACTAGCCCTGAACGTCAATCAAAATCGGACCAATAATAACAAAAAGACAATCGCCAGTCGCTGCTCCCTCGTCGCTCGATATCCTCGAAACGAGATTTTCCGATGTCATCGACAACGAGCCGCGTTCCCCGGAGCTCCTCCGCTGAGGAAGCTCTCCCGATCGAATTTCGGGCTACTCGAGCCGGCCCGCGCGGCTCCCCTCCGCCCGCCGGGAATTGATTTTTCATTTGCATGAGGAGCGCCGCCCGCGGTGTGCCGTGGCCCGCCACCGCCACCGCCACCGCCACCGCCACCGCCGCCTCGCCAGGGGAGCCCCGCCGATCAATCGCGCGCCAGGCGACCGCGGGCTTCTCCGCTTTGACCCAAATATCGAATACATCGGAGAACATCGCCCCGCGGCGACCTCGCCGTGCCGGGCTCGAACCCGATAACGTTTCTGCACTCGAACTCCTCGCTCGATGTGTCCAGATGCGGACTTCCCCGCGAGTAGTCTGCCCTCGTTCCGCGCTCGAATCCGGCTGGCTTGAATATATATATTCAGATTCACCGAGTTTCATTTTGAGACGAGCATGCCGGTAGTTCTTGCGAACGTAAATTGATAATGTTAAATTTTACCGACCCTTTTTGTATTAGTTATTTTTTTAAATATTCAAAGATGAAGTTTCGGGCCCTACTCGCGAGCGGCGTCGACCGAAAGGTAACTTTTAATCGGCACATTCACTCGTGAACCGTCCGCCACTGTCGCATTTACCAGGGGAGGGTTATTAGCGGGAGGGAGGGGGGGAGGAGGGAGGGAGGCTCTGCGCCCCCTCCCCGCCCCCTCCCCGATCTCGGCGCCGCCTGTCGCTCCGGCTCGGGCCCAGCCCCGGCGCAAGGGTATTGACGAATAGATACAAATATATAAAGTAGAGCCCTCAAAGCACCACGCACGCGAACTCGCACTGGGACTGGTCCACGCTGGGACTCGAACCACCCTCGCGGCTTGCGGGTCTCGGCTTCGAGTCCCGCGTGAAGCTGAATATAGTAAATTCAGCCTTCTCGAAACCCCCCCTCGCTCTTCGAGTGGTGGCGGGCGGTCCTTGCTAAAATCAAAATCTAAGCACGCTCATCTTCGTATTTTTGTACTATCGCGCCAGGATACACGATTCTCATAATCGCCGTGATGTTCATATTCAATTCAAAACACTTCGTTTTGATTTTTTTGAGACAATCGCTTGTCTCCGCAATAGTCGTGCTTCTCGGCGGCAGTCAGCCTTTTGGAAATTTATTTTTTTAGACGACCTAGACAAATAGGGTAAACGATCCATCGAGGATACTGGAAGGGGATGCTCGGCCGGTCCCGATGGATCCGTGCCCCGACATTCCTGCGCCTGGTCCTCGGGCGGGTCTTCCCGAGGCAGGAAGTCGAAGCTCTCGAAACACCGTGTCAGTGTTCTTTGTTGCTCAGAAATTCTAGTTTCTTTCAGTTTTCTTGGAGTTCAGCCTCAAATCCTCAAATTATAGTCCTTGCGATTGAGCCAAAATTAAATGGGTACAGTCCATTAAAAATACTAATTTTGGATAGTTTTGTTGCATTACTTAGGAGGAAACTATTTTCCTAACTGCTACAAGTTGTTATTGCACTGAAACTTGATGGTGGAACGCCAATGTTTTGATATTTCTTTTTCTCTCGTCAGATCGCGCGAGCGAGTAGCGTTTTTAAAGTGAAACATACTATTTGACATGAATTTAAGCAGAAATCGAGAACATTTTGTTTTTGTGTTTCATTCGAGTTATATTCGTTTTGTATTAAACCATCAAAACCCATTGATTTATTTTTTGAAAAAACATTTTTACTTACCTTCTTTTTACAATCAAGCCTTTTAGACGCTTTTAACTAATATATAGACTAATTTACGTTTGTCGATATGGTTATTCTTTTGCTCAAATTCTGTTTTTTTTTTTTATTTTATTAACTATCGCTTTATTTCTAAACTAATGTTTTTTCCCAAATACAACATCTTCTATTTGTAATCTTTATCTTAAGGTATAAACGAGGGTCACAGGGGGAACGCAGACAGTTTATAAACAGACATTGTATACGTGGTGATATAAATTTAAAATAAATAAGTGAAAAAAAAAAAAATTGCTATTGAACATATTCGGTATATTATCGACAATGTAACACATGACATCGTATGCAATATAATATATTCTGTCGCGCAAACAGTATGTGATTTCGATTAAAACTATTATTGTATTATTTTGTCAAATTTAATTTACAAATCTTTTATTTTTGGAACCGTTTGTAACTAAAATTGTAAACTTATATTTCGTGAAGTTTTTACTTTTTAAATTGCTTATAAATCTCCAATTTATAAAATGCAGTTTTTGAAATTCAAACAAATTTTCGAAAAAACAAATTCATGTCTATTTTGCACAAATAATTTAAAAAATGTTTATTACCGCTGATGTCCTTTTAATGTCCTCGCTGGAGATTCGCTTTCGAGCGCTGGGGCGGCAACGACGACCATCGTCGCAGTCGAAACATCGTCGCTCGGGGTCACGAGGAGGGGTTGAGGAAACTCGGATTCGGTTCTCGAAACGCCAGAGACCGCGCACTCGGGAACTCATTGCGATCGATCCTCCGGAAAGGGGGCGACGGGACCGGTACCCCTGATCAAAATAAACAATGATTGTCTAATTTTTTTTTTTTGTTTAACTATTTGATATTTAAATCGATCCACGGGAGATATTTATTTCTGGACGTTGCAGCATTTTACGCGAACATTGGCTCGGGCGATCCGATCCTATTGTAGTACTAGTTTCGAGAAGTCGATAATATGGGATATCTTCTCCCGAATACGAATGAACACTTTCGGTGATATTGCATTTTTTCCAAAAAGCCAAAGTCTGGTGTCCGCGAAACCTGATTCTTGATTGAAACTTCAAGGCGTCGGGCTCTGAGAGATGTATTTTTTTAAATATATTTTTAATATCTTTTTAATACAATACAAATTTCTGTACCTCCAGGAGTATTTTGCATTAATCAGTATTTTGCCATACAATTTTTTCACTGACTCGATATCTAAAAAAACTCACGCCTGACAGGATTCTTGGCAAACGGGGCATAGTAAAACCGACTCGTTCAACCGGCAAAACGGCGCGAACTCGGCGCACCCAACTGTCAAAGTCACGTGGCGGGCGGCGTTGCCGGCTCTCGCGCCGCCAGTACGCCAGCCCGCGAGGAAGCGCCCGGCCCGCCCCGGCACGCCCGCCACGGAAAACCTCCATCCCCGTACCTCACGATCACGATCACGATCTTCATTTATCACTCGTCTGATAATACATTTGATGTGTTTTTATATCTTGTCCTTGCATACTTTGCTAAATTTTAATGTCACGCTTTTGGTCATGAATGATTAAAAAGTTATTTACTTTCGTTTTAAAAATAAAATGTTCTCCGTCGTATATTATTTATTAGCGGTCCCCCCGCTACATCTACATGTTTTGTAGATGATTCTTCTATTATTCCGGTCGCTCAGGCCGGCATTAACGAGGCGAGGAACTGAAGTCAGTGACAAACCCCTCGGTCCGCAAACCGTTTTTGGTCTTGTTTGAAATTGATCAAATTTTCGGTCTCCACATATCGTGAGCTATGTAGTACTGGATAGTATATGCGGTGCTGAGGTGCTGAGGAGCTGAGGACCGGCTCGGCGAGGTTACTCCATGTTTCTATGATCTGAGAACATAGTGTAGTCAAGCTGATGGAACGTGGCATTTCCCGAGCAGCATGCAGTCCGCGCGTCCCTCGGGATTTGCTTGCAATGTGTCAATCGAAATGGACAAGTGGATGGAGTGTTATTAGAAAATCATATTCGCTTGCAAACTGACCCTATTAAAAAAAAAAAAAAAGTTTATTTTAGTATTTTATTAGTTCTCTAATACATGAACATAAATGTGTCTGTGTATATATTTATGTGTATATATTTATATGTATATATTTATATGTATATATTTATATGTATATTTATATATTTATATCTTTGTATATTTATATCTGTATATTTGTATATTTGTATATTTGTATATTTATATATTTGTATATTTGTATATTTATATATTTGTATATTTGTATATTTATATATTTGTATATTTGTATATTTATATATTTGTATATTTATATATTTATATATTTGTATATTGGTATATTGATATATTTGTATATTTATATATTTGTATATTTATATATTTTTATATTTTTATATTTTTATATTTGTATATTTATATTTGTATATTTATATTTGTATATTTATATATTTATATTTGTATATATTTATATTTGTATATATTTATATTTGTATATATTTATATTTGTATATATTTATATTTGTATATATTTATATTTGTATATATTTATATTTGTATATATTTATATTTGTATATATTTATATTTGTATATTTATATTTGTATATATTTGTATATTTATATTTGTATATATTTGTATATTTATATTTGTATATATTTGTATATTTATATTTGTATATTTATATTTGTATATTTATATTTATACGTGTATGTATACGTGTATGTATATGTGTATGTATATGTGTATGTATATGTGTATGTATATGTGTATATATATGTGTATGTATATGTGTATATATATGTGTATGTATATGTGTATGGATATGTGTATGGATATGTGTATGGATATGTGTATATATATGTATATGTGTATGTATATTTACCTGTATATATATATGTATATATATGAATATATATGTATATGTAAATATATATACATATATGTATATATATATATATATACATATACATACATATATATACATACATACATACATATATATATATATATATATATATATATATATATATATATATATATATATATATATATATATATACACACATACACATATATACACACACATATATACATACATATATACATACATATATATATATACATATATATATATACATATATATATATATACATACATACATATGTATTGTTATATATATATATATAAATTTTTAAATAATTATTATACCGTCGAAAGTTTTCTTTTTATATTATTGTCTGTTGAATAATTTTTTATTACTATATCTCAAGCTAGAAGTATAAATTTATTTCTGAATTTTAAATGTCCTTAAGAGTGACTGTTTCTACAAATATTCATATGATTTAAACTCAGCATTGTATCATGGTGCGTTTTACATATCCAATTTCGTGTTTATATTTTTTAATGTAGTTTTTTGTTATTTACAAATTAAAAGAATATGAATCGAAATAACGAATAGCAATAAGAACAATTTAGTGTTGGCCGGGGCTGTCTGTTTGGGTGTAATACTGTAATAGTCGGGAGGCAGCCGAAGGTTGGGCGGCCATGGCGTGCGCGCGTGTTGGTATCGCCGACAGTAACAGCAACACAGCTCCAGCTCCGTACAACAATAATGGCGGGCGCTACGGCCCCGAGCCACTGGGTTACTCCCAAGCATCTGACCACTGTCATCCTGGCTTGTCAACCTGAACTCAATCAAAAGCACCGATATATGATGTGCTGCGTTGCATTGCAGCATTTTTGCTTAGGAAATTTGTAATTTTAAATTGATATTATTTACATGCCAATCAATTGATACTCGGCCAAATTTTATAGTTAACAATCATCAGCTGATCAGTCGACAAGGCGTTTGTTTTCTTATTTCTATGTTACCTTCGTCTTAAAAAAAAATATATATTTGATTTTAATTTTTTTTGGATTGTGTTCGTGGTAGTATGTCATAATCAAAATTTGGAAACAATACTTATAAATTATAAATATTGATATTGTGCTTATATCAACTATATTTATAAAACAATCTTTAGTATTTATTTCCATATTTCTTGCGATTGTGTATTATTATGGTATTCATAATTGTGTTTTTCAAAAGGTCTAAGAAACCTGGATAAATCTTACTATATAAACCGATTAATTATAGCCTTCATAACCAATTTCATTTGTACATTTTCTTTTCATTGTAATATAACCGACACGCGGACTCTAAATTTAAGGCTTATCTATCTGTACAAAATAACATATGTCTGGTGTCGTGCAGTACTTAAACATTTATGTCCAATGGTCTCCGTCCGCCGTTGTATGCGTCGAAATTTGAAGTGAAGAAAATAGTTGTTGCAATCAGTTGCAACATATTCGTTTTAATATCATTAATTCAGCGCATAATTAAATTAAACATAACAATAAGTGATCCTCAAACCTAATTTGTAAGAAAATCTTTTGACTTATTAGCATTACATACGTATTTTTGACAACAAATTGTAATCGGTAAAATTAAATTCTGCAAAATATATGTTTACATTCCACAAGTACATAAATATTTTTAAAAGATTATCTCCAAGTAAATTTCTTATTTTGTAGAATGCATTAAAATTAATTTACCATTAGTCACTGTATTTGTTTTGGCACAAACAAATATTCATACACGGTTTCATAAACTACTCTGAAGTTTGGTATTCTTTAACACACTACAGTTACTATTTATTTTAGCAATTATTTACTTGGAATTCTAATTACAACTGCAGGATTTTGCTATTTTTACCTTCTACAACACATGCGACATACTTAAAATGAATCGTTGTGGAGATTAACGGTTTCAGAATCATTTTTAAATTTGTGTTTCATCTGAAAGATATTAATTAATTTTTATTTTCAAATCTAGAAAAGCTCTAAGTCAACCTTTTTCTTAAAAGCATCTAATCCGGAATTGGATTTATTTGTTTGTTATTCATAGTGAATTTGTATGATTGTATCGTTGAATCCATTTTGCAGATTTTAAAAATCCGGATCATTAGTCACGATTATAGGTTTTTATCAAGCTCTGAATAAATATTACTATGGCTTGCATGTAATATTTTTGATAGCCATTCTTATACTCTTGGGCCATAATCTCAACATACATTGTTTTTGTATTCCTATAAAAATGACTACCTTCATATTTTTCCATTGTTAAAATTTACCTATCAAATGTAATCCACTAACTTGCCGAATAAATGTTGAGAAAAAAAAACTAGATAAGCACGCTGAATCCGCGCCTCCCTATACCTCAAATAATAAAAAAATAACACAAAAAACCGGCTAAAAAAATCCCGTGGAACACCGTGTACATTTTGTAGACCATGCTCTGTCCCTGTCCCGCGCCGCGTCCCGTGTAGCGCCATCTCACCACTCATTCTACGAACGTACTTCAGTTCCAAAACAACGCTCTGCATTTTCCATCTCGCTTAGGTTTTCACCGGCTTGTATAAATCGAACTCTGTCGAACGTTCGTTGGATCTTCCCTGTTCGATTTGAATTGCTCATCTCTCTCATACCACCACCGGCGTGTATAGCCGCGTCTCGCTCGAGTGGAAACGTCGCTTCATTAATATACCGTCTCATTCGCTCTCATGACCGAAATCGTATTTGTGTCCTTTTTGTATATTCGCGCGCGTCGCTCTCGTATTGTTTATAAATTGTCGTCTCACTTACACCATTCACTCTTTCTACGTACGTGAAATCTTTTTTATTCGTTTTCCGTCGTTTCGCGTCTCCCCTCCCGCTCGCTCTTGCGTTTTCATATGTGCTCCCGTCCGTCTTTTATTCTTCGTTCACTCTCCGGTGTTTCGAGTTTGCCGTCCTGCTTGCGCGGCCTGACCGCCGCATAGCTCCGTCCCACTCGCGCTAATGGGTCGGTCGGGGTCGGCATACCCAGATATACGGCTGGGCTACTCTTCTCTTCGAGCGGGCACGCTTCGTTCAGTCGAGCGCAAATGCAAAAAGCTCTAAAATTAATCAAAAGCAGTCCTGAATTTTTCTTAAAAAATCTCATTTTTGACGTAGTTTTTTAATTATATATATTTACTTATTAATCGATTTGTCAATTATCTTGATTCACAAAGCACGTGAAGTCTCAATCAATATTAATTTAACATTATTTGATTTTTATGTTTCATTTTTTTCTTACGTCGCGCGATAATTCTTTATTATATTTTATTTTTACAATCTGAATTAATGAACCGAATACTTTGTTTCGCCAAGAAGGCTTTTGATTTGCCTTTTCTTTAATAAATTTAATTAGGTTTAAAGTTGTAATTAATTTTTTTAGAATTTTTAGATTGTGCCTTACTTTTAGCTTATTTGATTCCGACCGATTTATTAAAATTAGTATAGTATCGGCTCATCATTGAGTATTCATAACAGTAGTATAGAACAAGCCATCATGGATTCATATGGTTCGGTATAGGTGTAATTTTAACAAATTATTGATATATTGTCGGCTAAAATAGTGCATTTCAACATGTAAATCTTAGTGTGACAAGTTATAGTTACATAAATATAATACTTCTTATTTCAATTTTTTATTCGTTCATTGTAATGATTACATATATTTTTTATTACTATACAAACTACTCTAAGCACATACAGATAACATCGCTTAATTGACGTAGTAGTTTATGCCTTACGTATGCCTGATTATATAAAGTGAATCATTCGAATCAATTTTTTTTTTGCTTTTGAACAGGCTTTTACTTGAGGTAAATACACAATGATGTTTTTTTATGCAATAGTTTTGTTCGACATTCAACCTTGACACTTTTCATGATAAAAAGTTATTCTTCCTCTGAATCTTCTGCGTTTATTATTTACAGAGTCTATGTTTGCTCTCTCCGATTGAAATTTTGTAGTTCAACTTTCCATCTACTCGCTCGGCTCTCCGACCAGGAGCCCGCGTCCTCGGGACATTTCCTCGAATCTGCTATCCCTGCGTACGGTTAGGTTGTAGTTTTTATTGCATTATTTTTATCGCTACATTCAAATTATTTAACTACCGAAAAAACTCCACGAGGATTTCGGCGACGACGACGACCGTCGGACTCGGGACACTCGAAAGCTTCTATTTATTTATACGCTTCGACTGATTCCGCTCCGTTCGCATCGCAGAACACTCGCGACGAGGTCTCGGCACTCGACCGCGAGCATTCGAATTGGAAATATTTCCTTATCCGCCGAACTCGACCGCCGAGCCGCGGCGTTCTCTGCGGCGACGGGGCCCGCTATGTGCGGTACATGGGGCGGGCATGTGCACATAGCGCGGCACATAGCGCGCCACATAGCGGCACCCACACCGGCGCAGCGCCCGCCCGCGCAACCAGCGGCACGCGAGCCAGCTCGGGCGGCGCGGGAGCGACTGAAGGGACAAGACATGCTGCAAGACGTCGGCTGTCTCGGCGGGGCGACCTCCCTGCGAACTGCTTCAGCTCAATGTCCATTGCACTGGGATAGAAATTGCGCGCGTAGCCGAGCAAAGCTCAGTCATTCCCGACAAGCTAGAGCTTCATTTTAAAAATAATTTCATTTAATTTTTAATGGATGAAATTTGACATTGATTTTCGGGTGCGGAGCTCGCCGAGCTTCTTCGACTTACAGCGGTTCGGATAGTCGACGTTCGCGGATATCAGCCGACTGAAGTTGGGAAAGCTCTAATTCAGGTCGACTTTTGGATGATCGAGGTATATGATGATAGCCATACTTCGGAAAACCCGCTGATAGGATACTGTTCATTTCGTCACACGATTTTAGGATAATTTTGTGGTACAGATAATTGAGTCTCAGACGATGGAGGTTTTTAGTAATTAATATTACAATAGCTGAGGATCGGTTCGCATAATTTGTTTTAGAGTTTTTTAACATAGATTATGCAGGGAGAATTTAATACTGTAGCTGCAGAGTCCCCTGGTCCTCTCGTACCCCCGAGTAGCCAGTGACTTTGAGCATTGGAGAAGCATTGGCATCTCAGGCCGAGAACTTTTTTATTGTTCTACTGAATTCGCTCCGCACTCGCGTGACTTGTGCGATCCCCCCCGAACACATACGATTTACCAAAAAGGTCAGGAGAGTTAGAAGATAGCTCTTTGGTGAGCACTTATACCTTTCGATGACCTTTAAGACTTAATTTTGTTAAATGGTGAATCTCCCTCTGTGATCTCCCGCTGCATAGCCAGTCGTATCTGTTGTGTTTTTCGAGCGTCCCCACTGACAACAGTGGAAACGCAAAGGCCTGACATGCGCTTGTATCATCCGTAGATCTGTCCCTGTCCCCAGGCGCCACACTCCCTACTTTGGACAGCCCGACTATCGAGTCTACGAGCTCAACAAGCGCCTGCAGCAGAGGACCGAGGTAACTACAGCCGGCCTCGAGTGCCTGAGCTTATTGAATTTAACCCTCCATCTTATTAACTTTTGGAATATATAACTAAATCTCATAATATATATCATACAATGATAAAAAGTTAACGAGTGCTTCTGGGATTAGTTCTTAAGTATGTTCTCATTGATGTTTCAGGAATCGGATAACCTTTGGTGGGATGCGTTTGCAACGGAGTTCTTTGAAGACGATGCCACCCTCACCCTAACCTTCTGTCTTGAAGACGGACCCAAAAGATACAGTAAGATACACTCTCCTATTATTCACTCACTCAGTCAAACTTCTTCAGAAATTATCGAGTCCAATTTACTTTTCCCTGGGACTTAATTTTGGAATGTTTAACTTGGTTTTTGATTTCTTAAGAATTCTCAGAATGATGACAGCTTATCACTCAGAAGTCATTGGTGGTCAACAATGATCTCCGTGATCTTAAACTATTCAATTTCTTCAAAACAAGTCGCACATATTTTGTTAAATAGGTTGACTCAGAAAATATTGGCTCTTGTTGGTTTTGTTGCAGTGACTTACTGACAAATGTTTTTGTGATGTTCCAGCGATAGGACGAACGCTAATCCCGCGGTACTTCCGGAGTATCTTCGAGGGCGGTGTCACGGAACTGTACTACAATATGAAGCACCCCAAGGAATCCTTTCACAATACCTCCATCACGCTGGACTGCGACCAGTGCACCATGGTTACTCACCACGGCAAGCCCATGTTTACCAAGGTCAGCCATGGACTATGCTGTGCTATTTTACATTAACTATTCAAGCATAGGTGTCCATTCCCATAAACTAAGCAGTCTATCAACATTCCTCTAAGAGAGTCCGTGGCCTATGAGTTCAAGGCAGGCAAGTGAGGCAACGTTTTTGAAAGTATTAGAAAAACTACACCTTCGGAAGGTTCCTTGTCATATTACAGAAAACCTGCAATAGAAGGGAATAGTTTTTCTTCACACAGGTTTTCGCTAATTCCTTATATTCAATAAGACGTAGCAGGCCAGACACACTTGCAACTGTCCCATCACTTGTTTGCCTGCACAGCACCAGGGCCTTCTGAATTGAAGGAAATCAATTGGTTAACCATTAAAAAACAAAGCATTGCACATGGTGCTCAGCAGTTTACTGACATCAGCGACGAATGAGAGGATCCTTCGAGATGAATTAGATATGACGGAATGAATGTCGTACCAAACTTTTTGAAAAGAGACAAGTAAATAAATCACATCAAATACTTACTGCCAATGAGCAACTACGTCAAATATCATCACAAATCCTTTTGGTGTAAAATTTAGCATTAGGAAAAGCATTGTTTTGCTAAGTCAACCCGTTCCCTTTCAGGTATGCACTGAGGGCAGGCTAATCCTGGAGTTCACATTTGACGACCTGATGCGAGTGAAGTCGTGGCATCTGGCCGTGCGCACGCACCGAGAGCTCATCCCGCGGTCTGTGGTGGGCCATGGCCCTGACCACCTCGACCAGCTCAGCAAGAACATCACCCGTCAGGGCATCACCAACTCCACCCTCAACTACCTCCGGGTAATCTCTCAATCAGTACTCCGTGGCCCTTAAGATCCATAACATATCAGTATTAAGTTTTGATGTGTTCATTGTCCATACGCTGTTCATTTTGTATCAAGTTCCCTTATAGCACAGTGACAAGTACCGAGCCTGGCTCTGTGGCAGGTGGTCGCTGAACTAAATCTTACAGCACTGCGTATTAATCAAATAAATGTGCGAGCTTTGGAATGCCCAATAACTCGAGCAATGTGACCCTTGAGGTTAAAATTATCTTGCCTTATATATTTGTTTCAAAACAGTGCAACCTAGTAGAAATGTGCAATCTTCTCTAATTTTGGCTATGTATTCATCATTGATGTCGGTTTCTTTTCAGTTATGTGTGATCTTGGAGCCTATGCAAGAGCTGATGTCCCGGCATAAAGCCTATGCGCTGTCTCCACGGGACTGCCTCAAGACCACGCTTTTTCAGAAGTGGCAGAGAATGGTTGCCCCACCAGGTAACACCCGCATGAGACATCTCATATTAATCGCGACTGGTTTAACTTAATTTCAAAGAGAGACATTTAAAATCATGATTTACTGATATTTATGAGAGATATTGTTTGTTTAATAATATCTTCATACGCGCTTGCTTCATCTCAGACCTGCAAGGGGTTCGCTTACCAACTTTCCCTTGTGATACAAAACCAACATTTCAATGGTGTAAAAGTTACTATTTTTGATATCAATTCTTTAATACATGATAGTTTTTCTTGTCATAATCTACTAATGAAGTATATTTAAAATTGAGCAAGGGTAACCCATGCGCTGATTAACCCCAAATGAGTGATAACTTATAATTATCATTGTAAGTTCAACACTCATCGGGCTCACTCTGATCTCGCCTACTGCACCGCTGTCAAAACACCGCGGGGCAGGAGGGGAGTCGGAGCAGGGTTGATGAAGAGCGGATGATCCTAAACGAGAGCCATATACGATTACGTGTGGACGCTCATTAACGCAGCGGGCGGTGCGGTTTCAGAGTCCCAGCGCCCGGCTAACAAGCGGAGAAAGAGGAAAGGGTCCAACAGCGGGGCAAACAGCGCGCCACCTGTCCCCAGCAAGAAACGATCCCCCGGGCCCAATTTCTCGCTCGCCTCGCAAGTATGTACACTTTTATTAAAAATACCAGCGGAACAAATATGTTTGCATACTTTTATATCTCAGGATGTAATGGACGTGTTTCAGGATGTAATGGTGGTCGGTGAGCCGTCCTTGATGGGAGGAGAGTTTGGTGATGAGGACGAACGCCTCATCACCCGGCTAGAGAACACGCAGTACGACGGAGGCGAGGTTGCCGCTGGCTTCCATGCCGCCGAGCCCTGGCACCCGCCTGCTGACCGCGCACAGGAGCCCCCGCCGCCTAAGAGCCCACACTAGCGCCCCGCTCAGCCTGCTGTCGTAATCGACAATACGGCACGCCGGATAATGTGTTAACTCGACACTCCGAATACCTGGCAGGGCAGTATCGGATATCTTTCGCCTCGGACATTGGGGCCGGTTGGATCTCGTCTCGACAGATGAGTCCCGAACTGATATAACCGGCTCGCGCTCACTTCAGTTTAGTCAAAAAGTATTGCAATTGTCAATACAAATAGTTAGAATGATAACAAAATGTAATGACTGATTTCAACATGTCCGCTGGATAGTCTCACCATGATAATGATTTGCAAACAGAGCGTGTCCAAGTTCACCCAAGCTCTGTGTCTTCATTCTTCTTGCACTGATGAAAATAACCGCTCCAACGGACCAGATAATCACAGACTGAATGGCTGACCTGTATCCATCGTCGAAACTAAAGAACTTTACTGGTGGTACCGGCGTAACAAGGTGTAGCAAACTTGACCACAGGTGCTAGAATGTCTGCCAATACTTGCCGAGCCAATCCATGGGAAGTCGAGGAAGAAGGAAAGAGCGGGTCCAAGCTCGCCGACAGATGCCAAAAAATATCTGCGGTCCAAAGGAATTCTTAAGAATCAGAGTACAGAAGTGCAATAAACGTGAACAAGCCGATCTTGACTCGTCATCGGATGCCAAAGAAGGTCACTGCGGCTCTGTCCATTACCCGTCGCAACTTATCAAGAAACTTCACAAGGAATTGACAAGATTTAAAGTACAATTACGACATTGCCAGCGGGACGTGTGGCGTGCACGCGTGGCTCCCGCAGTGAAATGACACTCGTGCAAACAAACTAAGTGGAATTAACAAATTTTAGGCGAGGTGGTGATAAACTTGTATAGTCTTTTAGTTATTTTTTGGCGAAAAGTTCTCCCATCAGTATTTTGAGGAACCCGAGGGTTGGACCTTAGTAAATTGTGTATGTCACAGCCGACATGTCTAAGTGTTAACTTTATTATTTAAATGATGTGTGGGGGAGGGGGGAAGGGCGAGGGAGATGCCAGCTGTAACATTTTTATATATATACACATGAATATATATAAATATTGAATATATTTAAATATAATATTATAATTATTACGTCGGTAAAGAGTTTTGCTTAGAGAGTAACCGTCGGCCGCGCGTCCAGACCACTGCAAACTTGTCACCTGTCACTGGCGCACGGTTGTGCCTTGAAGCTATGGCGAAATATTTACCAAATGAAAATTTTGGCGTGCCACTCAAATTTTATTTCCATTTTACCTAAAGCACTCGCACGCCTCATGCGAGCTGTCTTATAACCGAGGCACAATTATGTATATAATACTGTGGTATGATTTTATATTGAAGACGTTCAATGCGAGTGAGGTTTAGTGAGGAGTTTGTCATGTTCACCAGGAACTCCGTTCTTACAGGCGCTCACACAGGCAATCGGTAAATTGCAATATTGCAGTCGATCTGGCAAAGTAAATTGTATCACCAACTCAAACAATCGATCCCTCTTTTTATGGATTTGTGTTAAATTTCTAACTTTTGATTGATTCAAATTAAACTAGTATTTTTTTTTACTTTTAACAATTTTTAATTTGTGCGCCATTAATCTTATTTGTAAAAGTCAAACTATAGATTGTAGATCTTTATACATTTACTAGGTGTTTGACACTGACCTTAAGATCACAGCTTGTTAGACTGAAATTTGTATTTCTTATGAAATTGAGTAGATCATGTGATACATACAAGTCTGGCTGACATTTTAGTCAATTGATCTACAGCTGCTGACATTTCGAAATCAGTCAGATCACCAAGCAGCCGGGACCATCAAAAGTCAACTGTATGTCTACTCTGTTGTATAACTCAAATTAAACTTTTCATATTCAGTCTTCTTTCTTCATTGGGTGACAAAATTAACGCAATATTATTATAATGACAATTCTTCAATGATTAGTTTGTCAATTCATGTGGATCTTATTGCTGTATCAGTTTTGAGCAATAATATACAACAACAAAAAAAGATCAAAATAATATTGTCTTATTGCACATAGTTAATGGAAAGAAAATCACAAAACATTGAATTATTTATATTATTATACATATTATAAAAAAATTGCCTGTGTGAGAACAGCTTATAGCAAATCTTTGTGATATTCTGGTAGAGGTATTCATCATATATTTTTCGTGCTTGCATTGTTGTCAAGTCATAATTTTGCAGATGTCTCGATGTGGGCAGGGCCGGGGATTTAAAATGCGAAATGGAGAGACGAGGCAGAAATGGACTCTAGAATCCAACCAACGAACAGAGACACTTGCAACGTGCTGCGCAGTTGGCTCACCAAGTGATGAAATTTTGTATCGTGTTATATAAAACGTGGAGACAGAGTGTTACTTCTAGACCATAATTTAAAAAATAATCTGAATACTTATTAGATATTGTGATACATTGAAAGCAGGGCTTCACATTTAACGATTTATTGACATTGCTCACTTTCATTTATGATTTTACAGCTCTTCAGGCTTTAAAATTGTCATATAGCAGGTTGTGATGTCAATAAATCTTTTTAATTTGCTTCACAAGTGATTCTGAATTAGACAACGTGGATGTCATCCAGCAGTTGTCCCCGCCATCCACTGACTTGTAACACTTATGTAACTACTGAATTTGTCTATCGGTGAGCCGACATAAGCCTTTTAGGGGTATTTTCAAGTTTTCCAAGTTCTATGCTGAGCGCTTGAAGCAACTGTCTATGTTTTGTTCTTAAGCTACAGAGCACATTACGCGTGTGGCATGCACATTACGAGTGTCCTTACAATGAATATGGTTTGGTTCTGCTATTGAGAAGCAAAAACAGCTTTTTCTGAAATTGATTAAATTATTTATTATTATTTTGCTCAAAAATTATTAAAGAGCAAAATGGATGTTTTTATTAATCAAATTACTATGGAACAGCCGTTAATGCAAGTATCCAATATTTCCAAGATTTATTTCGCAGTTATATTATTTCTGGTTTTTCGGCCACCGACTGATATGTGGCATTTTCAAGGGAAGTTGTTTTTTTTCTTTTTTTAAAATACATCCCGAAACATCAAGTGATCGAAATGTCAGGAAAGAAGAAGAGACCTTTGTGGAGATCACAAATGGCTAAATGATCACATCGACGCTGGAAAGAAAAAAATATTTAAATGCCACAAAATAAAGTTTCCATCATAATGCTTGATCACTCGGAGGTAAACATTGTAGCTGTTAACATGTCATCCTTACAATGTCCGACGAGTGGAGGCACTGTCGCGACGCCTCATCAGATCAACTGTGGGGCAGTTAAGTCAACTCCTCTTTCCGGCGTCGATGTATATTATGTTAATAGCAAAAATAAACCGTATTTATCACTGTTGTCTTACACTCATTATAGAGAGACGTGATTTTGGAGAATATTTATTTTTTTATATAGTCCTTTATCATTTCTATTGTGTTGAAACTAAAAAAAAAAATTATTGTAATTCTTAAAATAATATTTTTTTTTTGTTTTATAATTTTCTAAACACTATAAAAAGATACAGGAACAAAGTAAAAAGTTAAATATATTTTAAAATAATATAAAAGTCTCTTATTTCTTGAAATATGTTGTTGCCTTCGGGCTGCTTGTTCCCTCGCTGCAGCAGTGGCGTCGGCAAGTGCGGTATTCCAAACAATAACCGAGAACATGCCAATCCTACAATCAATTCAGCAAAATAAATTTAAAAAAATTACATTACATATATATTTTATGTATTACTTCAATGTTTAATTTGATGCACAATTTTTATGGATGCGGGTGGGATTCAAACTTGCAACTTTTAAATGGTCGATATTTTTGTCAAACTGATAGGTCTGTGAATTTAAATCCCACTAACTCGCCGTAAATTTTTGTATGGATGTAATACAATTATGCAATTAACCTATAGTATATGATTGAATATTCATGCGTATCAAACTGATGTGAAATCCTGTAGATTCCGGTTTAATATTTTTCAATGTCAAAACCATAAAATAGTCTTACATGTTATGCTGGAAAATTGCTCAATTGATTGCTGGGAATGTTGTGTATAGCACTGCGCTGCGTGACCATATCTGCGACTCATCTCCATTTCGCTAATGTGTCTCATGTCGAGTATATTTTTTATTTTTAAATATAAAAGTGGCTGAATGCTCCCCCGCAGCGTGCACCAATTCGTCAATGGAAAGATTTATTTTTCACACCATTTTATGGTAACTAGGAGGTAATTAGGGTTTTTGTATCAAAATGATTTTTAGGTAGATAATTTTTAAATATTTATTGTATGGAATAATATATATATATATATTTTATTTTGTAAAAGGACCCCGGTTTAAAAAGTGCCCTTATCATTGCGCGGTGAATGATGATTCACTACCGAGTCTCTCGGGAGTGACTTACACATTGTCTCAAAAACTCATAGTATCACCGCTAAAAATAATTCTGGGTGCATAATTTTTTAAAATTATGTTTGAGTCTTCTATTGAAATGCTCAATAAATTTTTCCTTTTAAAAATCTGCAATAGTAAACATTTAAATGAGAGGAGATTTATGTATCGCATTGATTCAATGATTATGAAATCTTTTTTTATTTCCAAAGGTGATAGAGAAAATCTCTTTGTTAAAACCTATTTAAAAATAAAAATAATAATTGTTTTTTTAATATTTTTCGTCTTTGTAGTGTTTTTATTCATTTTAGTATTGCATCATTTAATTTGCAAATAAGTCAAATCTTCTTACATTGGTATTCATTTGGTCTGGAGCCACTTCAGGTACAGGCCACTGTCACAGACGTCTGCATCTGTCTGCAGAGGTGCTGACAGAGAGCGTGTGTGGTGGAGAGCTCTCGGAGCCATTTGGAATACCACGAGGTCCTAAACGATCCAATGCTGTCCAATCTGATACTGAAATATTTAATTTCATAAATCAAGATGATGCTAACTCTAACTTTCGGACCAGGTTAAAAAGAAACTGTTGCAAGTCGCAGCTGTTGCGACCGCTGCCAGCTACACTGATTTTATAAAAAAAGTTCTCATTCAATAAAAACACTATAGAAATTATACTGGAAAAATAAATTGCTGCCAATACTCAATTTTCTTTTTTCGGTGATACGTTGAGATGCCGCCCGCGCTCTCGACTGCTGATCTGTGGATGTCGGCGATGAAATATCATGTCCATGGTTTTACTGAAGTTTATTAAGGAAGCACCACGCGTGTGACATTGATATTTATGCAAGAGTAGATTGACAATCTGATTTTCATCTTCGTCGACAGATCAGCAGTTATCTTAGCTTGGTGGTTACCGGTAACACGAGATGTAGCGGGAAGAGGCAGTGAGATGGATCATACTAATCTGATGAAATTTTATCATCTCCTAGTCTGTACAAATGTGATTTGAGCTGCGTCTAGTTTTTTAGTTTACCAAAATCTTCAAGGAATATAAAATTAAAAAATTGATCTCCAAGTACAAAGTCTTTATAATATCTGTAGATTTTTATTAAATACTGTCATCTCTTTTATTGTCAGGAAGTAGAATATTTCTTCCCCAGCTTGCATATTAGTCGTGGGGAATGTCTGAAATAATTTGAGGATGAGACATCAGATTCATATATAATAAAGAGAATAATTCCATCATCTCGATGTGTCTTCACCACACTCAGCACAGGGTCTTCAGGCAAAGTCACTGAGCCCACTATCAGGTTAAGAGCTGCGGGCGTGACGGCGGGGTCCGTTGTACAAGGTGGTGCACGCGGCGGGTGCGCGGCCGGTTGAGTTACTAGCGGGATTGAGTTCAGAGTCTTCTACTGGTTTTAGAGAATTTTTGCCGACGGTGAGCGTGTTTTTGTAAAGACAATTTAATGTAAAAAAGGGACATTTCCAATAAAAAATAAATTGTGAAAATCTTAACCAATGTGTTTTCATTACCTTTGAACAGATGATAGCCGTCACAGCACTCGTCTCTTCAGCAGCATCGACTGTCTACCTTCACTGCTCCTGTTCCCCGCACTGCCACCCGAGCCAGGTGTCTCAGCTGTCTTTAGCGCCCACTCACGCGCTTTTTGCCCGGCAGCTTGACTTGTTAACATCCATGCGTTTTTTATGAAATATGACAATTGTTGGTGGCGTGCACCCTTTCAAAAAAGCGCTGCATGCTTCACTTATCTTAACTTTAAAAACGTGAAGTGAGAAAAATCTCCCATTGTATGGATGTTATTTATTCCCTTGTATGGATATATTGAATAAAAAATAAAAGAAAAAACAGGTTCCTTGATCATGTTGGAATGACATTTTTCATAATCTTGATTTATTAAATATAATTTTTTATATAATAATAAATATACTCCGTTCCTTCTCTGCTAGGTTTTCAAATAATTTCAGTGTAACAACAATAAAGTGATAAAGTATATAATAATGTCCACATTTCAACTAAAATTTAAAAAAATTCGCCGAAAACTAAGGCAAAGCCCTTAATATTTTAAATATGATACTTTTGCAATTTTTCCACGTGTTTAATTTTATTGGTTTATCGCAAAAGTATTTTATTTAAAATATTAAAATGAAATTACACCGAGTAAAAATATTGAATGCAAAGACCTTAACCCATTCACTGCCACTCAAGTTTGTGCTAAAAATCTAGATATTTTAGATAAATAGATATTTTAGTTCAACGTGCATGCGTGTCAATCAAATTAACATGAACTTTTACATTAAAAAATATAATATGTCCACGAACCTGACAAGTTGAGGACGTCCTATGGGTTAAAGTTTTTTCCATTCCAGAAAGCTTTCTTAATCTACGAGTTATATTTTCATATCGTCTTGATACATTTCACACTCTGTTTTGACATAGAAAAGTAAAAATGGTTAAAATGATAAATTAGTTATAATTTTAAATATCTACATATTTCTAACTACCAATCTAAATTAATGATTAACTAAGTGATGACTTAGATCCGGTTGCATAAAATTTTTAAGCAAAATATTAAATATATTATAAGCGTTGATGACTATCTCTATTTCTGTATTGATGAACTCGAACATGGCCGTAAACGCAATGAGACGTGCTTGCGACGGTCTATTGTTAAAACAATTCAAGATATCTTAACAGAAAATGGATAAGTGAGAGTGTGCGAGAATACGGAGAATAATAACATCCTGTGCACCGAAAAAAAGACATTCGAGTATTTTTTTACTTCTTGTGCCAATTTGTGAGTGCAGATGGTCCATCATTGCTCATCCATAATGAAACGATGGAAATTTAAAGTCGCGTGTTCCAACCGAACCTAACTAAGATATATGTGATTAATTGACTCGATTTGCATTGAGGTGGTTTTTAATATTTCTGATGCGGTAATCTCAGAAAACTTATATCACTGACCATCACTGGCCGCAGACCGCCCGCTCAGCCACAATTAAACCCTTTAATTTCAGAAAGATGACAATCTGTCGTCTCCAGAACACGCTGTTTGTTTTAAACGGACACCCAAGTTTATAAAATTTATTAAAGTGAGCAATGAATAAAACGTCAAATGCTTCACATGAATTGAATAAATATACTATACTAAGTTCTTCTTAGTGCTTCTGGGGTCTTATTACACCTATCAAAGATCATGATCATATTCCCGTATTTTTATTGATTCGCAAATCGGCATCAGTAATTACGAAGCCAATTAAATTCATAACAGCCTCCGAGGAAATTTGCCTCGAGAGTTTAACAATATATTCAGTTATTTTTTTATGATTATCAGTAATTCTTTGTACATTCATTCAGTCCAACTACGATAGTTTGTGGGTCTAGGCTTTGCATCATTACAACAAAGTGCTATTTCCCTGCACGCCAGCACGCTCCAGTGCAGGGGTCTCAGTATAAAGCTATTTAAAATGGTATATATATATTGATAACAATTACATTCTTCATTACATGATTGCAAAGCAAAATAATGCTTTATGCGATCTGTGCGAGGCTGAATGATTTTTTTTCCGAAAAGATACCAGAATAAATTTTGAATATTAAAGTTTTGTCACCATTTCCTAAAAATACTAGCACTGCATTAATCACGTGGAATTATAAAATTAGCAAGTTTTGTGACAAGTGCACAACAAACAAATAATATTAAATAAATATTTTCAATATCAATATGCATTCCTTGCCCAAGCATGGTGTGTATTGTGGTATAATTATAGTATTAGATCAATGACACGTGTATAATCCAATATATTTGCATATTTACATATGCATTCCTTACACTAGGATTGTGTTTAATTTTTTTTGCGTGTGTCACAACAAAAGTAAGACATTGTGAATAACCAATTAATCATAGTTACTTTAATAAGATGTTTCGGTAATACGCACGTCAAAGATTTCAACATTATGATACATTCCCCACAATAACAATGCCTGTATTACATAAAATTGTAAAAATAACATAAAGCATTGTGTGTATCACAACAAATTGTGAAATTGACAATTTTGGTAAAAACAAGTATAAACTAAATATTTACATTTTAATATAAACTTGTTACATTATCACTGCACGTGCATGAAACTATTAAATTAGGTGACACGTGCAGACCCCACAAATTCACAATCGCTGATCCAATATTTACATATTATTATGCATTTCCAATATCAGCATTGCGTACATTACATTAAATTATAAAATTAATACTTTTAGTGACACATGCATAACTAATTAATATGTTTAAAATACTAATTAAATATGAGGTTTAATTACGCATTCCTTAGATTAGTGTGCGTTGAATGACACATCATAGCACATTTGGTGACACGTATAGTTTTCAATTATTATCATAACACTTTATAAATAAAATCAAGTATTTCACAATTACGCATCGTATTATATCTATCTTAAGAGATTTATATGAAATATTAGCACTTTTGGTAACACGCAGGTAATCGAGTGTAATTTTGATAATAAATATTTAATTTCGATCTCATGGCGCATATTGCTTCACTCCGTACAATACTTGTTCCCGATGAACTGATTCATAAGACGAGGTCAAAAGATAGGCACAAAGCATTTCGGAGACCAACGTGAGCACGCGTTGAAATATGCTAACGAAAGTCAATTCTTACACTGCGATGAAGCCAAAGAAGGGAAGCTTTTGTAAGAATTAAGTTTTTTGTTTGTTCTCTTTGTGATGAGCATTGAATGCACCGTCGGGGTTTTATGTACATTTCAAGCTTAATACTATATCCTGACACGTCTGTAAAAGCTTTATTGAAATTTATAATCATAAAACCTCATCAGACTCAATTCCCAAATATTGGATTCTTTGAGTATGAACTTAAAAATAAAATATTGATTGAATTTCATATGACATTACATATCACCTAGCACTGCATAACACGTGGCATGTCACGTTAAATCAGCCTCCTAAATGGCGTGTAAAAATAACAAATATTATTTACAGAACATGATATTGATAATATAGTGGAGGATTTCGTAACATCATAAGGCCCCAGGGATCACTATCGTATAAGTCATTTTGAGAGATATCAAACGAGGCAGATGACCGATGAACCATCCAAAAAGGGAAGACGTGAACGATGAATATCATTTTTGTATTTCTATTTTATTACATTAGTCTGTATTTGGTGCCTTTAAGAGTAAAATATTATTTTTTCAGTCTCCTCTTTTCAATGACTTATGAGACACTGTCTAAAATTTGATAGTATTAATTTTTACTGCCAATATACATGCCGACAAATATAATACCTCCAGCTGTATTTTTACATCTGGCAATTATTGAATATTCAATAGATCCACATTTTACACTCGTACAGAGTTATTGAGCAAACAATAATAGATGATTATACAATAATTTCCCCTTATCAACCACTTTGACGTAAATTAATTGACATTTTGTCACGCAAAATAATACAAGGGCCAAAATCTCCAATAGCCGATGCTAGACTGATTCTGGACGGTTGGCTTGTCTGTCGTCTCCGAGTTGTTGACCTGGTCCTCTCGCAGGCTCCTCCTTTTGCTACCTCGATCTTCTCCCTCATCTCCCTTGCTGGACAGGCTGGAGTCCTGTATCCTGGAGTCAGCTGCTGCGCTCTTGACCTGACTCTTTTTTTGGACGTTTTCACCGTTGCTCGGCTTGCCTTTGACAGTTTCCTTTTGAACTCGTGGCGAGCTCTCGGTGAGTAAACAGAGGAACTCCTCAGTACTGATTTGGTTTTTTACTTTCTTCTCATCAATGATTATCTTGTGCGGGATAGGTTCGCAAATCGGAATTATAATCTAAAAAAAAAATTATTTTAAGAAAGATTAAGGAGATGAAAAGGATATAGAGGCTGCTCGTGTAAAGGATCAGAAAAATGTGAATAGAAATGTTTACCTTCCGGGGAATCGGCATCGGGTTATCGGTGACCACAAAATCCAAGACGTGTTCTGGCTCAACTTGGTTCACATCGCTCTCAACTTTTTCCGGCTCCACCTTAGGTATCTGCAATTAGAAATAACAATGGGGACTTAAAAAAACATCTGTAGTTATTTAAATAATTCTTTTAAATAAAATGGAAACTTTAACGACAGATCAAAAATATCTGAAAAATAAATTATTTTGGTCATACTGGTTTATAAATATTTTCAATTTAAAATATGTTACAAATAATATTAGATTTATAACCATATTATAGACTGAGCTCCCAAAGCCAGGGGATTAAAAGGAAAATAATATAGGTGAAGATAACCAGGGGTGCTACATCTGGGGCTTCTGGAAAGCGGTATTGGTTCACTCTGGCATCTATGCAAAGAATCCACCAGATGAATTCTATATTAGTGATCTTCGTAAGATTTATTTGGATTAAGGGAGAAGTCATAAAATTATTTACTACTTACGACGTTGGGAACGGGAGGTATTGTGTGCTCTGGAATGCTCTGGACATTGACATCCAATGTATCAAGACCAGGTCCATTCTGAAAGTTAGAAAATCAAAAAATTAAAAAAATTGATCTGACAGCCCAAGATATCCGATTGAATCAGAAACATAGCGATGGAAGACCTCCTGCTTTCGGTAGAGAGAGGCAGCGAGTCGCATGCGGGCCAGGAACTCGGGGCAGGCCTGACCGGCCACCCACGCGTGCAGCGAGCCCGGAATCACCACTCCAGGGTCATCGAAGTACGTCAGGCAGAACTCAATTCCTGGCTGGAAACATACCAATTATAAATTGTTGATATAAGTCAAGAAATTTTGGCACTTATGCGTAATGAAATGTCAATTAAATTATTATGAAACAGTCTAGCACGGGTGAGTTTGAATACGGGTGGAGAATCTGCTAAAATCATAAATATTCTTTTGGTACAAAGAAAAAAGACTTCAAGGAACTGAATCATGCACATCAAAATGCAAAAATAATAGGATCAATGCTGACCGATCTTGGACTGTGTACCTTTTCGGAGTGCGTGAAGGGCTTGATGACGAGGTTACTCCAGTAGCGCTTGACCCGAACAGCACGGCCCGTCTCAGGTGCGCGCGGGTGCTCGCAGGACTTCGATACAACTACTAGCAGCGCACCCGGCCGGCAGCAGCCAGTCCAGCCTCTCTGCCCTGGGTAGGGCAGGATGTGCGACACTGGCGTGCACGAAACTTGCACATCATCCAGGTACGCATAGCGCCGCACGTACACGTAGTCTCGGTTTGCAAAGAACCTCTAAAACACCAATGATTAAATCAACTTGGCAAACAACAGGCAAATCACACACTTTCATAAAACCCATGAAACAACTAGACACACATAGAATCTGACCTCACACCCCATAAGTATATTTTTGCTAGTCCATAAAGATGAGATTATTTTACTTTTATGGTGAATAAGGAAAAAAGGTGAAAATTACAAATTAAACCAGTGTGTCGTGAATATGCTTTGAGTATCTTGACAAATATGCACAATTGGTGCTTCCAGTCATAGTGGAGTTTGAAACTTACCGGCCACTGCGTCTCCCAGTGGATGACGTACTGCCCGTGGCGCTTGACAGGCCCCTGGCCATCCAGCTTTGTAACAGAGAGGGCCGTGCTGTCCCAGCTGCGCCAGTAGTCCGTGTCAGTGTGCATCGCTAGGAAGTCCTCGCCCGTCACCTCCTTGTATCTCCCGTATACTGAAATACACCTTTTTACTTCCAACATATTCTGGATGCAATTGTACACGCATGCAAAAAGAAAAGTATAATATTTGAATTCTTGACTGAAGGTCCTAAGTTGTCATTAGTGCTGTACTTATTGTATCGCAGGCCTTAAGCGTTACAGGTGCAGCGCTCCTGCTATTGGCACAGCTAGAGCGATAGGCAGCTATAAGAGATATCTTATATAATAGATAAAAGACTTGTCTTGTAAATTTTAATGAATCTTGCGTGCGTATTTACTTAGAACCCCCTTAGGAGTTAATTATTTTTCGGATAGTGTTGACACCACTCGCGAAACAAAACTGACTGTCCATGAAAACTGGCATTGATCCAGAATTTATTTTAGAATAATCAAATTATCCTCTTTAAAATCTTTCAATAGTAGCTCGATTTCTTCTGATCCGATCGGACAGATTATTGAATGCAAAGGGTTCTGACGAAGCAAAGAGTTCATAGCTTGAACGCTTTAGGTTTCGTCTCTTCAAATTAGCTGTTAGTAAGGGAGTGATACCTTTGTAGGCGTAGAGGCCCTGTCCAGGCACCTCTTCCTTCCTCCAGATGATGATGTCGGTGTTCTCCAAAAATGGCTGCCAACCGGTCTTCGGATCTATTTTGGCCTTGTTATCTGCACATCTGGAATCGAAAGCAAAGCTTTACACGTGGCACTAGATCTAACCTCCTCAGGTAGCGTGCCGAATCAATGAGGGTATTGACACATCGGAGTATAGAAGTACAAGTAAAATATAAAATACAGTAGCGTGCCGTGAGCAGGCAGTTTTTTTTTAATTAAATATGAAATATTATATAAAATATCACCACAAGTATATGATAAATCCGTCTGGGGTAAATTTCACTAAAAAATAGTATTGAATATGAACAATAAGAAGACGTGTTGACTTACGTGCAATAGTGGTCCCCGAAAGATTTATTGATGACGAGGCGCTTGTGGCAGATGTTGCACACGATTGTGGCCATCTTCAAGGCATCCAAGTCCAACATTTCCTGAGATAAGTCCTGAAAAGATTGTATTATTGAATAAAGAGTCATCCCTGCATATTGCAACAGTTCACAGCTTGTATCAGTGGAGAATATTTGCTGTACTAAGTGATCATAGTCGCAAGTAACTTTAATCACCTCGTAGTAGAGGGTGGAGCCAAAATTAATCCTGATTTTTTTGATTCTTAAGATAGTAAAACCCTTTTAGAAAAAACAACCGATGAAAGTTTTATATGTATGTATATACAACAATGTGTACAAGATAGAGAAAATCACAGACCACCGATTTTGGTCCCTTTGAGCTTGCTCACTCATTTTTCTTTTTACAATTTGTGGCCTTAGGGATTCTCTCTAAGCCTTATCATTTTAACTGAAATGCAAGTTGTTCAGATTTGTCCAACTCACCAACATGCAATCGTCATCCACGTCGCACGTAGGCCACTCGTGGCAGTTGGCACCGCCATCTTTGGTCGCATTGTACACGCCTGTGGCTGACAAGAGCAGCGCACGGTTGCCGTAGCGCTCGAGTGCGTGACGCATACGACGCAGGCCTACACGTCGAACGTGGATGTCTCGCCAGGCACAGCGGCGTGGGAATACACGGCGCGACGCCACCTCCCATAGCAATCTGAAAATATAGACTCATTATAATAAAGGATTAAAGACACTTTGAAAAAAAAACAGTCTGACGCTGACCGAATAAGCATGCTTGTGATCACTGAGCTGCCTCTGACACTTGCAATCTCCTCTCTAACAGTGCTGTGTAGTTTAGACTATTTATTCAGATTATCTGAGCTTCGATGTCAGGTTAAAAATCATTGGGATTTTGATTTTTTACAAAGAAATCTTGAAGCATGAGTTGGTTAAAAAATCGTGTACAAATGGATTGTGTTATATTAGGTTACAAAATGATTTTTACTTACATAGAAAGCGGAAAACGCACCACGATTACAATGCTGGTGATTAAAATGCTACATCGGTTAAATTGGTAATTTAAATCATTTTGAAAAAATAAAAAATAGAAAGGATATTTTCTGATAGCGAATGTCGCCAAAAACCAAGTCACAGCCGAGAACTGCGGCTGAGACGCAGGCATCTTTTAAACTTTGCTCAAACTGTAAGCACTTTATAGAGTTAATGTACGCTTATAAATAAACCAAAACACGTTTAAAATACATTTTACACCTAAAGACACAGTGAGTATGGTATTTGCCAAGAGTGACAGCTAGCAGATATGTACGCCAAATGCGTTGATATAAAAAACACATAACAAAGGAGAATAATAATAATAATAATATTCATTTTATTCTATATTTTAGAGATAAATTAGACTGCGAATAATTAATAAAAAATATAGATTTGAGTACCAAGTAACAACCTAAAGTAGAGGAAAGCGTGTCTTGTTCCTTGTCAACCTGTGACATAACGACTCACCTGAAATTCATTAAAAAGGCCTTTTACTGAAATTTCACCGACAACTCCTCACTCACTGGTCTTCCTCAGAGACGCTGGGTTCGCTGGGACATGGCGAGCGTCGCGGCTCCTGCAGGCTCCGGACCTACGCAACGTCGCGGCGCCAGTTGCCAGAGCTGCCCGACGGTGTTAACAATTCTATTATATTATTTATATTTTCATCGCTTATTTACTATAAATTATAAAAATAAATAATTTTAAAACGCCGGTAGTGTTACAAGCTCCTATTTATTTGTTTTTTTTACACTTTTTACTTTCAGTCATATTTTTGACATATGGCTACGTGCGCCGTGAAAGGATCTCGTCATTCATAGTACGAGATTAAATCTAAACTCACGTCACGCCTAGCCGCGCCCGCGAGGTTAGCGGACTGCAATGCGATTATGAATATCAGTATTTTGCCAAAATGAAAATATCCACATTTCTATCGATTCCATTACACAACACAAATTGATGCGACCGATAAGTAAAGCGGTGAAAATTTACACGAAATAATTAATACCAAGCATTTGTGGTATTTTTAATTCCAAAGAATAAAAAAACTGGTAAATAAATTTTATCAAGATGCTCGATTATTTGTCGTAGAAAAATACTCGCAGACTGTATTGCAGTTGCGTGTGTTTCCAAATGTTGGACTATCCTCAGGGGATGGCATTTTAATTGTATTTGAACCAATTTTGAAATATAAAATAAATTTTATTATTAAATTTTTTCATTTTTCCATTATATTTATTTAAATTTGTATATATTTTACTAATTGGTTGATAGGTAATGCTAGTCAAATGTTTCGGACGTCCCGTGATCTGGGGTTGTTGTATTTTATATAATCTACCTAAAAGTTGTTCTGAAGGGTTGTTTCGATTGCTCTGACAAATTCTTTACATTTTTGTCATAACGCTAGTGTCCGTCGATGATGATTTATTTTTTAATTGTGACCCGCCCATTACCGTACAAAAAAGCTATGAATTTCGCAACGTGCGGTACTAATATCTCCCGATAATTACTTTTCATTCTGCACAAACTGATAAATAATATTATTTTTTTAAAACGCATATCTCCATTTTTTGACATATATCGAAGTTAAGCGTTTCGGTTCGTGCATTTAGCATATTGGATGATAATCTATATTTATCTTATAATCGGTTTAACTTACATTCCGCCGATTGCAAAAGTAACACAACCTACACTAAACTGATCTTTATAATATTATAAATGACTTGAAGTATTGTTCGATAGTAATAATATGTTGTGTGTAAAATGCTATTTGAATTCACGCCGTGTTTGGTCTGTTCAGAGTGGTGTGCTACCAACATAAGGGAATAATGACATTTTCAGAATTTTCTGACGGGACCGCCGAATCAATGACAGGACGGCTTTCTTTCCGCATTGTCTTCGCGATTCGCGATTAAGCGCGCGTCCAAAGCGTAACTGTAACTAGTGTAATTGTACGTCGACATCTGTGCAAACAGTGAAATTTCATTCACCGTCTTATAATCAGATCTTCCATATTTTATAAATATATCTAATTAATCTTAGAGTGGTGCTCTAGGTGACGGATCGCACATATTTAGCTGCGAGGCGACGTATCTCGTTACGTTGGATTTAACAAAGATCTCCGTATGATCCGTACGGTCAGCGGGCTGATTTCCTGTGCTAGAATAAAAATCTGTCGTGTACGAAAAAAAGAAATATCGATCCGAGTGCGAATGCGACTCAAATATTGAAGGAAAAATTTAATTTTTTGTTCACTGTCAATCTATTGGCTCGCTAGGTTGCCGACCTGTATTCCAAAAGCTTTTCTCGCTGAGTTGGCAGCTCTGAAAGAAATTTGTCAAGTTGCTATCCTACATTTTGTTTGCGTAAGTTGACGTCTTGGCTAGTGAAGTTTATAAAAATTGGTGGTAGTGTTGGGATTTTTTTTCGAAATATCGATATTATTGATATATATATATAAATTCAATATTTTTGTCATAGCGTACCTGGAATTCATTTTAATATTTTAAATAATGAGTAATAAGATTATAGATTTTTATTGGTGACTGGTTTCGCCAACCTTCAAAGGTTTGGCGAAACCGGTCACCAATAAAACTATATATGTGAAAAAATCACTCAAGTATTTTACTTATTATTTTATATATATATATTTTTTTTTTTCGATTTCCATTCGTACCTACGAGCTTATATAAAAACTAATTACTTCGACTTACGAACGCGTATTACCCACCAATTTTCCAGTAAATATTTATTAATTATTTATGTATATGTATTTGAGTTGTTGAGGATTTAATAAAAAATGTATCGATCAATTTATGCATATATAACTCGCATAAAGTTTATTATTTTAATTGTTTTGCTGATTGTCAATTGTAGTTATAACGTGACCATGTCTATATAGTATTCTTTAAATATCATAGTAGTGCATTGCCCATCCCTACATGGCCATACGTTTTCTGTTTTCATGTTCGGTTGGTCGCTTGGCGTGTGAAGTGCGGCGCAAGTCGTGGCCCGTCCGTCCATTTTGCCCCGCGGTAGAGGTATCTCGGAGGTCCGCAAGAATACCTCGCACAGCTGCTAGCGCCAGGCCCAGCGGCTAACTACCAGCCATCACCATGTCCGAGGAGACTTCCGCCGACCGCAATGTCGAGATCTGGAAGATCAAGAAGCTCATCAAGAGCCTGGAGATGGCTCGGGGGTGAGTAGATCAACGTTCTACATTCCGCAGACGTAACTATATTTAAGCATATTTATCACATTTAACACTAGAAAACGCCCCCCTTAATTTGTATTAATCACCATTTATTATTACGCCTACGAAATAATTCAGTTTTTCAAAGTTTCATGTGATTTTTTTCATTTTGACGTGTAAGGTCTTAACCTTCCCTACCATACGACTGACCACGCGGCTTTCCGTACAATATTGTACCGAGTGACTCAATGATGTATTTCGATTTATTTAAAAATGTATATTAAATTACACTCAAAAGTGTCATATCTCCGCAAAGCATTAGCGCATGAACCAATATCAACATTTTAACTTGATAACCCTGTCAAAAGTGACGAAACATTGAAAAACGAGAGTAGTTATTATGATTCTTGCTAGTTTTTTTGCCTTGGAAGCCGCAGCTCACTATCTCGCCAATGCGGCCTCTGACGTATATAAAATAGTGTTTTTTAATTGTTCTATTACTCACGATAGTAATAATTATTTAATTTCAAGAAACAACTAGCACGTTAACGCAAATAAAGCGATGAGAATGACATTCCGATTGGGCCCTTGCGAAAAAAATTACGTCAACGTTTTTAGATTGCAAAAATGCATTGGTTAGATAAAATGAAAGTGTTGCAACAGTTAAAAATACTTACTATTACATCGATATATATGACATAGTTACATTGTGAAAAACAGATTTATAGTAGATGTGGATGTTCATAATTAATAAAGTATCCCGTGCTGTTAAATTCTGTAACATCACTCTGAATTGATGGCATTTGACAGCTTGATGCTCGAGCAAGCAGATCTCGGTCCATGCTCGAGTTTAATAAACAACACTTGATTCTCGTTTTGAATCTGACCTCAAGGACAAGGTAGATTATAATCTCAATTATTATTTATTTAAATTTTATTTGACAATATCATATGTCCAGCGTAGTTTTAAAAATTTAATTAGGGTTTGAAGGTCTGAGCTGTGATGAGTTCTGAGAGATCGTTATTGCACTTACATTTATTTCTTTTTCTAATCTTGTTTGATTTTCTACTTGAAACTTGATCTTATGTCGTATTCCAGGAATGGTACCTCCATGATCTCGCTAATCATCCCACCGAAGGATCAGATTTCTCGAGTTTCCAAGATGTTGGCCGATGAGTTTGGCACAGCCTCCAACATTAAGTCACGTGTCAACCGATTGTCCGTTCTTGGAGCCATCACCTCTGTACAGCACCGGCTCAAACTCTACACTAAGGGTGAGGAAGCTAGACAACTCCTGATTTCTTCGTTCACCTTTGAGATTCTAAATGGATAAATAAAATTGGAAAGGAATTTTCCTTTTTTTTTATGCCGGAGACAAAAAGGTAGATGCGTTCTGATTTTGCCTCCCATCTCCCATACTCGCTTCCTGACTCTCAGAGTAGAATGGATTACTAGCTCTTTATTCAGATTGTCTCCTGTTTGTGGATTTAACATAGTTCTGTCATCATTATAAGATCCAAAGTGAGCATCTGTGCTAACTTCTAAATAAGGTTTGTTAATATTCTGTTCATATTGATTTTCAGTTCCTCCTAACGGGTTAGTCATATACTGTGGCACCATTGTGACAGAAGAGGGCAAGGAGAAGAAGGTGAATATCGACTTCGAGCCGTTCAAACCTATCAACACCTCGCTGTACCTTTGTGACAACAAATTCCACACGGAGGCGCTCACGGCGCTGTTGGCAGATGATAATAAATTTGGTTTCATCGTTATGGATGGTAATGGCGCGCTATTCGGCACACTGCAGGGCAACGCTAGAGAGGTTAGTTAAAATAAAGAATAGCATGTAGCAGTGAAAAGCACTCCATATAAGAAATCAAACATTGCTTGCCTTTACGTACATCTAAGCAGTTTTAATTTACATATTTTTGTAAAAAAAATAGTCAAAATGTTTGTCAAAGAAAATATAGGGAACTCATGATTTTTCCCATACAATCCATGCCCTACTATTTATATACAACAATTGAGAATTTGATCTCACTGCATAGTGCTGTAAAGGGTTTATCAATTGGATTTATGTTTGAGTCCTTGATTGTGTTCAAAGTAATCTCGAGGATCTTCTCAGCCACGCAAGAAGTCTTGCTGATTTTTATTGCATAGCAGTGAATCTCGAAATCATTCCGCCTTTTAGTGTTTGAGAAGGCAAATACAAATGATATTACTATCTTTTTGAGAGTAGCTTTTCACCATGCACACTAATAATTCTAGGTGCTGCACAAGTTTACAGTGGATCTTCCAAAGAAGCACGGCAGAGGAGGTCAGTCTGCACTGCGTTTTGCCCGTCTCCGCATGGAGAAGCGGCACAACTATGTGCGTAAAGTGGCTGAGGTTGCCACGCAGCTCTTCATTGTGCAGGACAAGCCCAACGTCTGTGGTCTCATCCTCGCAGGCTCTGCCGACTTTAAGACGGAACTTTCCCAGTCTGATATGTTTGATCCTGTGAGTCATTTATCTATACTTATCAACAGTGTTTTTCCTTTACATATGCCACACCTTTGTTCACCGCATATGAAACTTGTGGAACGTAGCAAGTGGATTGAACAGATAAGCTATTGCTGCACCTCGCCAAACCTGATACGCAAACAGGAAGATTGCAGAGAGCTCTATTGAGACGGGCACATGGAATTTATTTATGTGAAACGTATTTAACATTTTTATTACAATTGTAATCACGCGGTTCTCGCATCCCGTCTTGCTCACGGGTTTGGGCATCTTATGCCATGTCACAGTGGGTGGTGTACATGCTGAGATCTTAAGTGGTAATTATTATTTTAAGGGAATATAAGGTGCTCTAGGAATAATAATAATAACAAAGTATAAGCAAATAAATATTTATAAATTGTTGAAGATCAATAACCATGTAATTTTAGTTAAGAATTTTGAGCATCCTATCAATAAAAAAGGGGTATTTGCATGAGTTTCCACACAAGGGAGGAAGTTATTGGTCTACTCTATTATATTTGAAGAATAAAAAAAATATCCTGACAATAATGTGAGATTTTTCTTTTTCCAGCGGTTGCAAGCCAAAATCATCAAGCTGGTGGATGTGTCGTACGGAGGGGAGAACGGTTTTAATCAGGCCATTGAGCTGGCGGCTGAGTCGCTGCAGAATGTTAAATTCATTCAGGAAAAGAAACTTATCGGCAGATACTTTGATGAAATTTCACAGGTATTATAATTGCCGATTCTTAAACGTGGTTAAGTTTTGATCTAGGACTGTAAGATATGATCTCCTGTAGTCTAGGTCTGTCTTAATGCCTAGATTTCATTTAATTTTTGTGATTTTGTCTATATATTTAACACATAACCCATGTGGATATAAACTTACTATTGTGTACAAAATTTCACCGAAATAAAAATGATCACTTGAAAAGCACAAATTAAGGGTATTTGGATCTGATATGAATCTTGGAAAGATGGTCACTTGTGTTAGCTTTTTGTTGCTATAGTTTTGTGTCATTTTCCAGGACACGGGCAAGTACTGCTTTGGAGTGGAAGACACCTTAAGAGCGCTAGAGCTGGGCTCTGTGGAGACCCTCATCTGTTGGGAGAACCTCGACATTCAAAGGTACTCTTTGTCCAAGTCGTATTCAACCTTACCTTGCCATTACCATGCAGCGTATTTGGGTCTCTCAAATCTTATTATTTTATACTCTCGTAATTTGATAAGGAATCCACATTAGTCAACGTTTTGCTAGAATGCACAGGTCGACTTATACCTTGGTAATTAACTCACGCTGTCTCATATAAAATGCAGTTTTAATAATGTGATATTTGTGTCTTTCAGGTACGTTTTGAAGTCACACGCGACCAGCCTGGAGACCGTACTGCATCTTACCCCCGAGCAAGAGAAGGACAAATCACATTTTACAGACAAAGAGGTGCGTCGCTTTTTGAACTGAGGAAAATTTTAATCCTCAAATTCCATCTCAGAAAGATCTTGTGATCTGCCACTTTTGGGCAAGCTCTTAGACTCTACTAGTCTCAAAGCACTCGGGCTGGTAGTTTGCACAGTAGGATGACTTACCTGTATATTGCCTTGCAGAGCGGGGTAGAATTGGAGCTGGTGGAGTGCCAGCCGCTGCTGGAGTGGCTGGCCAACAACTACAAGGCATTCGGTACCACATTGGAGATCATCTCCGACAAGAGCCAGGAGGGAAGTCAGTTCGTTCGAGGTTTCGGTGGCATCGGAGGTCAGTATACTCAATCTATCTCACTAACCTTTGTAGATGGGATCTGACTTTTGCCAATACTTGAATATACGGTGTCTCAAAACTGGGTATCACTTCCAGATAGATTTTTATTTCGTTGGGAATGTGCTGCCTCAAAAATCGACTCACCACAAAACTTTAACTTGGCTATGAGGTCCTCGTCGCTGCTGTCCATGCATGCTTTGCAACCACAAATAAAAGCTACTTTCCCGACAGGATGTAAAAAAATAATACTCGCTGGATTCTCTTTATGTTGAAATGAAGTAATTTTTTCATAAAATAAACATTGCCTAACTTTCCAAGACAGATATTTTTATCTTCTCATCTGATATTCTTTTTATAATCTTATATACAAGTTTTGGCTTTTGTTACCTACAGACAAGAATATTGAGCCAGCAAACCTTAAGATGGCTTCTGTTTGTAAATTACAAAAGGAAATTATGGCAACAGCCACATTGTAAGCTTAATGTCAGACATTGGCTGTTTTACAAATTGGACATATTTTTTTTTGTTCAGAAATGATACCCAGTAATACTGCAGCAAATTTATTGTCTTAAAATTTGGTCGATTTAATATTATTTCAATGACTAACCATGTTTTCTCTTTCTCTTTATGCTGCTAATGGACATTCTTCGGACTGGTGATGGACTCTGCTCTATTATAAACGCTTGGGATGTACCTATATATACGTATTTTATTTATTTATTTATTCATATCTATAACAATGACCGCATGCCCTTAATTTTCCCTGCATGGATAATATGTCTTTCATTAAAAATACAAAAAATCATGTTTGTGTCGATTTAAAAAAAAATCCAGGCATCCTTCGTTACAAAGTCGACTTCCAGTCGCTGCAGTTGGACGAACCGCTCGACGACGTCGACCTCGACGACTATTAGACTAACGATAATTAAATATTTACAAGCAGGATTGCCAACTGATAAAATTTAATACCTGTACTAATTTTTACTACGCGGCGGATATGCACTTGTTTTTTTGTTTGTTTTATTTTTTTTAAAATATTATTTGATTCTTGAAACTATTCTGACAAATATTTGTGCGACCAACCTTACCTACCAATAATATATTATACTAATATTGGTCATAAACTGTGATTTATCAGTTTTCAACGGAAACGCACTCTCAGGCTATTATGTTTAACCCAGTTCTGGGAATCTGGTAAAAGCTGGTCTTGTTATGAGCGAACCAATTTGACTACACATTTTAATGTAAAAGTTTTACAATCGTCGTAAAAAAAGAATCACCTCAGCACTGAGTGTTACAGTGGAAGTGCAGCGAGAGAACTTGCAGAAGCTCTCGGCTTGAATTCTAATCCAATCAATTGTTCTTAAGAATCAATAACGAATGTGTTTTTTTTGTTTCTTGAAACCAGTCCTAAGGGATAAAATCGGTGATGATGATGATCATGTTGTACAGAGCGGGGATAAATATTTTTACCTGTGGTTGCGTTGCCGTTTTAACAAAATAATAAGAGGGTTAATAGTGCTATCACATTACATGAAATTATTTTGAGTAAGATTGTGTGTACGGTGCTGTCTGTCTTTTTTAAAAAAAAAATTAAAATAATTTTATTGCAAGTTCTCGAATACAAAATATATGCTCGTCCTACTAGAATTTTTACTCTTGTGTTTTATATAATGTAGAAGATAGAGTAGGTCATTCTACAATATAACTAACACATTATTTCGTTTTATACAATACAATGTTTGAAAGAATGAGAGTGAATTATGCAAGCAAGTGATTGTGTTAGGCGTGTTTTTAAATTATTCGTCAAATGTGATAGTGTATTGACGCTCTCTTTCTCTGTTGTGCCGTCGTCTACTTAGCCCATACAAACAAATCCACGCTTTGGATATCTCAATATTATAAATGTGGCTCAAAAATAATGGAAAGATTTTGTTCAGTTCTATGTCAAATGTGTATTCTTATTATTTGTCAAATTTGATCGTGTGATTGATGCCCTCTCCGTAGTGCCATTGTCCTCTCAGGCCCATACAAACACTTCCACGCTTAGGATATTTCAATTCTATACACTGAAAACTATACTATCTATAAACTGATTCTACTGAAAACCGATTGTAAATGTACACTTAAACAATTTGAGTTGCATGGCCCTGATGAGGGGGTCTTCCTCTTTCTGGTGATTCCACAACTTACCACAGGTTAGTTGAATTTAACTCGTAATGTTCTACTATGACGAAGCCGCTCTTGCGATTGCAGTTTTGCAATTCAATTCACAACATAGTAATTTCGCAACAGTTGCACTCATCTTAGCAAATCTTAAAATTGTTAACTGTCTTTATATTATTATAACACTCATATAATTAGCAACACTTCTAAAAATCCAATCGACTGATTTACTGTACTTACTACATTTCTGACCAATCAGACAAAAGAATTTCAAGGTTCCTACCATAGACAAAGTGTTTCTAACTCAATTTTTTTTGTGTGTTTATATTTGTCTCTTGCGTTTGTCTGGGAGAGTGGACTTGGCATATTTTGTGCAGGACAAAAGTTTATAAAGAACGTTTGTTTTATTTGCACCACCAACGGGTTATCTTTACACGCGCATTGACTCTATTGTTGAAAGGCTGTGTCACAGTGATAGAGCTGCATTTCGCTCTGTACTAAGCATATATAATAACTGTTGCTTGATACTTTAAGTATAACTGTCTCACTTGCACTTCAAGGCTTACGTCAGGCTTATGATGTCTCGCTTGCACTCACTGCATTAATATATAACAATGTGGACTGAAAAAATCCATAAGCTTTTATGGAATAACGCAAGCTAGATTTTATATTTACGCTGCTTTATTTGGATGCTATGTGTTCGTTGTATTTGGTATCCATCTGCGGGAGTAATTGATAGGGATATAACCCCAGGACATCAGAGAGTATGTGGACAAAAGCGGTGCTACAACTGTGATCAGAAGTCATGGCTGTTAGCTTCTGATCTCTAGTTGATGAGGTATCGATATGTCAACGAGTTTCAGTTTCACAGGGTTCCACAATGTGTAAAGGGAAATGCGAAGTCAGTGTGACGCAGCCTTCGTTCCGTTGTACATTACAAATGTCAATTTGAACAATTTTATTTGATTGTACCGAATCTGCACTCTAGTTTGGTGTTGTGTCGTAAAAAAAGAAATAATGACTACGTGTAACATAGTTTTTGTACTATTTTTGAAAGTCTTTTTAAGTATTGCCGTAAGTTATTTATTATTTGATTTTTAGATCAGTCGTGTTAGCATTACGCTATGACGAAAGGATAAAATAGGTTGCAGAAATTGTTATATTTTTTTGTACACGCTGTTTTCTCAAAAGATCGATATTACCAGAAAAGGGGAGACCGGATATCACTGCTTAAACCCAAAAAATTTTTTTTTTATTTCTTCTGGAAAAATTTCCTGTCTCAATTTAAATTTGAAAAAATGTAATGAAAAAGAAATTGGAAAATGTTATTAAAACAATATAAAGGTTAGTAAAAATTGAGAAATAATTGTAATTCTGATACCCATTCTCCCCTCTTTGTGTGATATCTCAGAGGACAGAGTGCAAGTGTTCTATCGAAAACTACTTTATAAACTCTCCAGCACGCGCACGAGAGAACGGAGACACGCTAATTTCCATGCAATATTTTTATGATGGCGTGTTTACTGGACCTTTCGTTAACGCGGCGATCAGGTTAGGCTGTCGGTAAATGAAGTTACCCAAAAAGGAACGAAGGCTACCCTTAACTGTTCGGAGAGTTGTAGGCGCTAGTATTTATAGTTAACAGCTTTAGGTAAAGCTGTCATTTCTTTCTTTATTTATTATTTTATGAATAATGGGGTGTCAGAAAATGAATAGCAAATCAACGCCAAACAATGTAAACTCTTATATCCGCCTTGATTGAAACAACCCAAATCCACTCAATGGTGGTTATGCTGATGAATGTTTCACTAGCAGATATGCACCAGCTCATTGCCCACCCCACGGCAGGGTCTTGCCTTCGTTCTGCTCCACGCCAGTCGCCATTGCCGGGGTTTAAGTTTTATAAAAGTGACAAGTCTATCAAACCAGTGCCTCTCTTTCATACATTTATTATAATATATTCTCAAAGGTTGCTGTGTACATGTTATATAATATTATCCGGAGATTGCCCTTCACCATTCACTGCAAGACGCGCGTCTCAACTTCCAAGCCTTTGCGGTCAAATCTCCTTACAAAGGATACCGGAGTGACTACTTTACTTATTCATCCAGTGAACATTTTTTATCACATTGGACAAACCCTTATCAAAAACGATTCATTATAATAGAAATACAGAAAAACAAGTGTTTTTTACGGTACCGTGTGATATTTGTAAGGGAATTTGATTGTATAAATTAGGATATAGAGCAAATGAGCTTTGATTCGACTGATTTGGTATATCTGACAACGTCTTGTCTGTGTATTGGAAAAGAAAACATCATTTGACAACCCCAGGACAGGAAGATACTCTTGGCTAGCAGGCGCTGCTTTGCTCTAGCTTAATCTCCTGAAGAACTTACTCACATACTCCGTGAGAACCTGGACACTGTAATAAAGGCTCCTCTGCACCTTCCAGTGTATTCCACCTTCCACCGCATTTATACACTTACAAAAGATGGCAATAATTAGAAGAGACATTGCTTTACCTTACTCCACAAGTAACGGAGAATTGCAGTGCTTTGAGCGAGGTGAGATGAAGCGGAGATGATGATAAAAAGCTATGGGCTCGTTATATCATAAACTTCTTTATTTTTCTGAAGTTTCTCTTTCAATTGCACCGCTCGGACACCGCTAGGAAAACTTTGAAATGTTGTTCGGTTTGCCAAATTTGCCGAATCTTAGTTAACTATCATAGCATTGTACCTGCGAGAGCAACATATTTACAGAAGATCATAGAATAGAATATATTAGGTAATTTTTATATATTCCAGATTATATTTAAGAATTCAGATGCTTTATGCCACGTGAATTTATTATCCACGGAAGAGACTCTGATCCGGAAGGTATCTCCAGTCATCAAATATTTTGCCTTGTTAATCGGTCTTTTTAGAACAATCAGCAAACGCAAGTGATAAACCAATCTCTGTGCAACGGTTTGTCGGTGGCTTTCAAATTGGGAGAAGAGGTTCGAAGTCAAAGAAAACCTTTTGATCCTTTGAACCTTCTTTTTGTACTTTTTGCATCTGTCATCTGAAAAGAGATAATAGGCAATCGGGAGCTGAAATGACCTCGCGAAACAGACCGGTCTAAAACTTTGTCATTGGACTGAGCATGTTGCATGCGAGTATAATATCCATTAGTCATAGCGGAAGCTCATTTGATGGACTTCAGGCTGCCCCGTGGCCAAGCCAGCAGCTATTCAGCTTCCTCTGTTCGGGGAATTATATTTTCAAGGAAACAGAGATTGGAATTATTCTTGCTGTTGACAAGAGATTTATATTGCTGCGACTGAGTTGTCTCCATGAGAAATGAAATTTAAATCTAATCGTTTCGATAGATTCCGTGGCGTCCTGAAGTTGACTGGCTATATTTACAACTGACATTTCTTTAGATAATCAAAAATCCCGAACTCGCAAGTTAAGTATTTCATCTTACATAACCCTGAGAGTTGCAATCTTCATTCCGCAATGGTCTGCGGCTTCAAAGTGTAATATTTCGGGTGTAAAGATAGCCTTATCGATTTTATAGGAGCCTTCATTGATAGTACAAGAGATTTATTTGTAAGTAGGTGTCTCGTAAATGTGTTTTTTGTAACCAGAGGGCGATGGGATGGAGTGATCGCTTAAAATGTGATAAAACATATGATAGAACTATAAACTGCTTTAATACAATTAAATTAGCCACCAGAAACGCGCTACACACCAAAATAATTTTTTCTTTCTGCTTGGGAGAGTGTTTTAGTGCATTTATGATGCTTTAAAAGTCCCGTTTTTACTGAATACGAGGTTAGGTTATGTTATACTACTTAGTAGGTACTACTATTGGCTAAAATAAAAGTCAGTGTTTCAATTGTTTTATACAATAATTTCAGATTGGTTTTAATTGAGAAAGAAATTAACCGTTTGCCCGGTTTCACGTTAAATCCTGGTGTGTGCCGCATGTGCGCTAAATAATCACGTGACTCCTAATGGTATCGGTCCCAATTGTTATAAAGCCAATCTCGCCTGAATATTTTATTGGCTCTCAAAAATCATGAAGAATAATTTTATCGTGTTTTACAATTGAATTGCATGCCTCAAATAAACACGTGTCGCATACTGGTGATCATAGTTGCGCACGTTGCATACCTAACCTCAGTTCTGGCGGTAACTTGGCATTTTGAAGCATGACCAAAATGATCATCGGGCAATAATTACTAATTTATCATATTCGGACCGCATGCAGTTCCGACGTGTAGCGTGTTTGTTTAATAACCAGTGGTATGGTGGGGGCAATTAAAAGCTACTCGAGGGAGAAGACCGCTATAGCAATGTTAGTGCCTCGACAGTTAATTAAACAAATGTAAATAGAACAGAATGTTTGTGCAAATCTCCACTTGTCATTTTTATGAATACAACGTGTATAATAGTCAAATATTGGGTTTTCGCCGCGTCAAATTAGACAATGAATACAATTGAAATTCGATCATTTTTTAATGAAATTTTCTGATATTGATTTTGTTCATTGCGTTGAATTCGACGCGGCGTTGCGCCTATAGGGAGGTATTACACCACATTGTTCTATCAAGCACTTTGATGAAACTATTTGATGTTATTTTTTCATAAAATATGAACTGCTGCTTTTGCTTGTAAAAAATGCTACTGCCGTGGGTTCTGTGTGCACTCATTGTAAATCTGACGCATGATTTTAATCAATGATTTCATCAAACAATCTTCACAACACATTGCAAAGCAAAACCTGGAATACTCGAAATTTTTTGAAACCGAGTCTCCCTTTAATCTGAATTTACGGTTTTTGCGAGATTCTGTGTAGTTATTATCTGCGCGTTTAATCTGACCGAGAGTTGGGACGATTTGTGATAAAATGATGCGCAGGCAACAAAATTCGTACCGGAGTCTCGATAATTTACTTTCTTTATTTTAAAAACAAACGTCAAAGTCAGAAAAACTTTTTTAAAAAATGAGATGCTTAACCTTCCGGCAGCACTAAAACATTTATGAAATAAATATGTGATAATGTAAACGTGTTTCCTAAATACCTGCTATTTATTTTGTCAAAGTGTCGTCAAATTTACAGATTAGCGGTGTGATGAAGTAATACCTCCCGTCGATATAGTCAGTATATATCTACGAGTCACAAAATGCCATTATTAATGTTAAAGAAGAAAAATTCGACATAAGCTAGTTGTATATGAGGAGTGAAGCACGGCCGACGTTGCATGCAAATATCTACTGCCAATAATTAAACTGATAACTGATAATATGACCGTATTCTAACTTTACAGACGTAGAGCGACAGACATGCCCTTTGTTCAAAATAAGCTAATTCTCTAAAAGTGCAATTCCTGACTGTTTGACAAGCAAACAACGATAGTAACTGTAACTATATGTTCCTTGGTAATTAATTCACATGTGAAACAATGAGAAAAATACTCAAAAAAAAAAAAAAATTAATAAATTAAATGAAATGGTGCATTCTCAATGAGTTTTTTCAAGTATTTATTATATATTTCGACAAAGAAACAAACGGTTTAAGAATTGCATATGAAGAGAATTAAGTTTTTAGAGTTGGTTTATCATTGTAAGATCATTCTATACACAAGTTAACATGAATAGTAGTCGGTTAGACAAGAAACCGTTTCACGGTTAGCGCGGTTTCTATCTGACGATAATATCTCTGATTCGGAAGTGGCCGGAGAAATTTACCCACCACCCGATCTTATAATGATGAACGATCTCTCTCAGATTTACTCAGCTGCACCGTTGGGCCGCTTGCGATCAAACGAAATAGACGTTGTGAGGTTTACCGCTTAAAAAATATTAATATAATAGTTATAAGGTTTTGAATATAAGCAATGTGTTGCCGTGTTGGCTTGTAGGACACATGAAACTGAAATGATTTTATTTATTTTGTCAGCAACACTTCCCGGGTCGCTTTCAAATTTGAAAGCGTATCCGGGACGCAATAAAGGGAGTTTGAATTTCTACATATTGTTATTTAATAACCCTCGCTACCAAATCCACAAGCATCCAACTCGACAGACACGCGCGAGCGGACTCCACTTTCTAGCAATGGAGGAAGCCTGGAATCTAACATATTATTCTTCATCATCCGCAGCAACTGTACTCATCCATAGAGCTAATAATATTCATGTCAAAAATACAATAATTAACAACTTAATGCTAGGAGATTGCAGTCATTTTTGTTTGTAAGCACTTTCACCTTTCAATGGCTTATAAATGCTAATGAATAATAGATAATAAATACGATCTAGGCGATGGTAATGTGCTTTGGGATTTCCATGCCAAAGTTATTAGTGACAAAGGCAACGTTCTTCTCGGTTAATAAATATTATTTTTTATGCTAGAACAGAATCATTATTTTATTAAAAAACGATTAATAGCGTAGATTTATGCTCACGGGGATTCTATACCGTCGTGCTTGATAATTTTTAACCATTCCGAGTGTAGTGTTTATCCTCTCAGCCAATTGTAAACATTATCATATTTCTTTGTTCATTCTCCGAAAGGCGGTTAGCAAATTGAGAATCTTGTTTTAAATTTTTTAAATATGCCATGTGTTATTTAAGTCTTACGTTGAAATAGTAAGTACTTCACATGATGCCTTGATTCACGTGCAGACAGATACAATTACCATATTTGCAATTTATCTGGTTACGTGCTTCGCAACATATGATAAAGAGAGTCTGTAGTTGCTTTATTATATTTATATATATATATATATACTGTTATAATATATAGTATAGAAATTTTAGCATTCTAAAAAATTATATGACGTAGCACGCGTGCTGGAAAAGTGTCCTTGAAATGTCCACAAAATATCGGCTATCGCAGACAAATCCGAATCCCAAAATTTTCAACCCTTTATTTATCCGTCCATTGATTTAGCTATTTTAAATAAATAATATATAGAACTGAAAAGCATTTAATAACATAATACTTAACAATAATAAAATGTATATATATCAGCATATCACGTTATCTTGAATAATCTCCTTGAAAACGTACATTTAATTTAATCATTAAATTTTTGCACTGCCATATTTACTCATTCCCTGTACTTGATCTTTCAGGTCTCCTTCGGTACAAGGTTGACTTCCAGTCCATGCAGCTCGACGAGGAGGACATCTACGACGTGTATGATATTGACGACTATTAGGAGCCGGATTCGTCGAATCCGGATCCAACCAGTCGTCGGCTTCACGACCACCGTGCGACAACGTCATCGACGCTATAGACATGCTCGTCACATTGACGCGCAAACGGAACACCTCCGGAACCAGACACTTGTGCCCTTAGAACAGAGTTGCTGTATCGTCAAAACTATATACCGCAAAGCAAAATGTCACTAGAATTTGGTCACAGGTTTTATTTAATTATTTTTCTTTTACATAACCGAGAGAGACTTTGTCTGGCCGTTGTAGAAAATTGGGGCCCATGCAAAGAGATGTGTGCAGTCCAGGGGCTTGCAATGCCCGCACACATCCACTATGCCCCCAAATTTAATAAGAGACTGCTCCCTTTGATTAACTGATTTTATGGAGGTTGGGTTTAGGTTAAATTTTCAAACCCAACCTTACAAAACCTTAGTTTTAAATAGTCAAATCTTTTGCAAATAAATAAGGGGATTAAATTTTGAAAGTGGCTGCACTGAATAATTTATACAAATAATGCTATGCTATTATAACAAAAGTACAGTATTATTAAGAAGTTTTTCCAGTTGGTTATAAGAAAATTTGATCGGATATTAAATAATTTTTGGTTTGTAGAATTTGTGACAATTCTTAAACAGTCCATGTATGAAATAAGAAAACCTGTTGAAACTTTGTTCGGTAACTCCTGAAAGATTTGCACTGCCACAATACTTAAATGCAAGCATCATAAAGGATTGCAAGCATGATGGAGGGTTGCGAAATCTAGATTTGCAAATGTAGTTTTGGTGAGAGGGTAACGAAGGTCTGAGGTACCGCGTACTGTACCATAGTGCAATCAATCATAATCATCAGATGTTTGAGAATAAGTGTTACTGTTTCGTGTCAAAAATGTTAAAACACCCAATATGTGTCGTAAGTTTCAATGAAATTGATAAATTTCGTTAAAAACATATTTATTGCTTGGATTATGGAAGCTGATGTAGCTTGTGGATCAGGTGTCTTGTACAAAGTAGGAAAAAATTTATAAAATCAAGGTCGACTTTATTGAGACACCCACTCACTCGAGTTGACAAAAAGCACACAAACTGAGAGAAGACAAACGAGTGTCTCAAAAGTCAATCTGGCTGCGAATCAGGTTCTTTGTGTAGAAAATTAGAAAATATAAATGCAATCAGAAAGGATATTTCATTTCGTCAAGATTACCAAAGCTGACGCAAAGCGTGTGTCCTAACAACTAGCAGTTCATACCGGTTGTGAATCGAGCACCTAGTATAAATAGAGAAATCAGGAAGGAAGCTCAATTTCCTCAAGACTACCAAAGTTTATGCCCTAATATCTCACAGGCTCGCCTGACTAATCAAGTGCCTCGTCTTAAGTAGAAGAACTTGTGGAACTAAGCAGAAAGCTTAATTTTGCTAAGATTTAGCTCAAGCTCAAGTAGGGTCGAGTGCCTTATATAAAGCAATAATGAAGACCATTTTCACAGCAAGATATACATTTTGAAACATCGAGAATTTGGTTTCTTCTTTTTACCAATGTTAACCCAAAGTACACGCCGGCACCGCCGAGTGGGCATCTTAAATGTTAACTAGAAAATGAAGAAGACAAATATCAAGAACCTTGATGCCTCGTTTACCAAAGTTGAAAAATATTCATCCTTACGTTAGACTGGGCATTCTACAAGATAACTGTATAGAAAATTAGAAAAAAATATATGCAATTGAGATGAATGGCCATTTAAAAATATAAATAATCGACCAGCGTCTGTAGAAGGAAAAAACATATATCAACATTTTAGTTGGGTAAACGTTTTCGATTGCGTGCAACGTGAGCACAGCTTGAAGTTGAGAAGACCATAGCGTCGTCGACGAAGAAAATGGTGACTCGTCGGGTGCTCGGCCATCGGAGAGTGTGTGCTTTCGTGCCCCATCTCAGGACTTGAGTAGTTAATTTATAAAAACAGTTTTGCAAGTGTCGGCGACGGGAGGTCGTCGTGGAGAGCGAGAATGTCAGCGTCGCTCTGTGGACGTTTTGTTTTTTTTTTTACGTCGGGCGCTCTGCCGCCTTGGCTTAATGTTAATAATTATGAGATGTATTATAAATTTTGTATGCTAAGTATTGCTACTCATTGTAACCGAAAAAATTCCAATTATTGTGTATAAATATTTTTTTATCTGTGTACGGTGAGATGTATTTGGTGAACCGAATTGTTGTAAGGTGTTGTTCTTTTTAAATCAATTTTTTAGTTGCCGTAATGTTGTTTTTTTTTTTTTTTTTTTTAAATATATATAACAAATGGTGCTTGTCCGATAATGTGAGATCAAAGAAAATGGATAACTTTGTTGTTTTGGATGCCAGAGTAACAAAAATAATTTGTTGACCCGCTCGTTGATGTACTCCCCGTGGTGGTAACACACCGTGTGCACCATTACATAAGCAGCGCTGTGTATCCGGGGCAGGCTATGGGCGTCCGTATTGCAAGGCTGTAGCTAAGCGAAGGCCAGCTGCTTGTGTGTTTTTATTGGCTGGGATTTTATATAATATATCAATAATTTCCTGCAAACGACAGCGGTGTGCAGTTTATACAATCTCCACCAATTTCAAAATTATTTCTCCAATTACCTTTCACACATCATAAATACCTTACCTCATATATTTATGTGCAGGTGCATTCAGTGCATTGGATTGCATGCTTAGCATGCCACAGAACCGATATGCCTTATTGCAATCAGCATTGCTCAAATTTTCCGACTTATTACTGGCCTTGTTTTTCCTGTTTCCAATTTTTCAATCCCATATTTTTGAGCATAATAGAGTCTAGCTGTATGGCTTCAAGTGCTTGTGTTGTTTTTTGATATTGCCTGAGAGTATCAGGTTTTTTTTTGCCTCCCCGAGTGGAGTGCGTTGGTGAGTGCTTGCCCGTGTCCACAAAGTGCTTTGCCTCCTGTCTGCGTTCCTTCACTTTCTCGTGCTGGGGAGAATATATTCATTTACGAACGCCTTGTGTAGTTTGGCCGTTAAGGGATGTGATCTAACTTCAGCGTTCTGCTGGAGAGTGCTTGAGATGAAATGTTGGAAACAAAGGCAAAAAACAAGACCAGAAATAAGACTGTCATACATTTTAGATAATACCTTGACTTTTGAGACATTTTTGTATAACTCACACGTGCTACTTATTATGGTTATTAATGTTGGAAAAAAAAGATAACTTGTTTAAATTTACAGTTGAAAGCTTAGCTTAATAATTTCTTAAAACAATTAAATTCTAAAAGTTGTTATCAAATTCCAGTCAAGTTGTTTCTCTTGTGTAGAGTTGTTTTGAATTTAGCCCTTGGAACTGCATGTTCGATTTGGAATGCACTGCATGTCACTTGTTACTTCAGACTCCCTACCCTAAAACTAATTGTATTACTCGTCCCTTTTACCAGAATTTGTAATTTTTTAAACCATGTAAAAATAATTTTGTTACAAAATTCATTATTGTATAGGTTGGAACAGTGAATATAGCCTATGGTTTCTAAACACACGAAGATTGGATTGTTATTTGTCACTCCTACTAACTTGGGTGCTATGTTGCGGCAAGATTTCGTGGGTCTTCAGACCCTTCAGCTTCCTTACTGTAGCTGTTGGAATCCAATCAAATCAATATCTCACCTTAAAAATGACTCCAGAAAGTCGGAAGACCAATGAAACTGACCCGGCTTAGTAAATGCATAATACACTTACTTAAGAGCACGGTTACTTACCTGCTGTACGAATCTAGGGAAAGTAAAGTTATTTCAATTCTGTACAAATTATCAAAAATTGAGCGTTACATCAAAAATATATTTATAAAATAAGATATACCTTGAATTATTTATAAGGTGTCTCGGCTCACAGGAAATATGTTTAACTTTTTCTCTTTCCCATTTATTGAAAATAGTTGAGTCATTCGTTTGTAAAGCTAAATAAAAAAAATATACATTTAGGACTAACCCAGGATAGGAATATATTCCATGAAATGGTCACCAACCTTCTATGAGGAGAGGCACTAGAACAAGAAGAAAGTATTCATTTAAAGTGGATTTGCAGCTCAATAAGTTGATATGAGCTAGTTTTAGCTAAGAAAATAAAATCTTTTCAAAACACAATTGATTCTGCTATGATATCACTTGCTAAAAATCTAACCGCTCAATATGCTCTGATTGGGGCGGTCAGAAATTTTTCACGTCAAAAATCATCTGACAATAATATAAATATACCAAGACTGTAAAGGTAAGACGTTACTTTTTACAAAGTTTTGAATGCTTGTAAGGCGAGTTTTATTTGTCTTGTTTTTAAATTACATAAAGTAAATAATATTATATTATTGAATATTTTTGACAGGTCGTACTTGGTGGAATTACATTTTAATATTTTAAATACAAAAAAAAATTTAGCTTGACGTGAAAGGTTGGCGAAACCAGTCACTAATAAAATTAAAAATGTGGAAAAATCACAAAAATATTTTATTTAAATAGTTTTTGGCTGGCTAGTTATTGATAAGAGTTGTTGGTCTTAAAATATAATAAAAATAAACTACTTTGACATTTAGCCAGCAGGCGCGGCCTGTGGCCAACTTCATCGCTTTCATCCTCACTAAAACCTTCGACGTCAATAATAAAAATTAAAATTAACCGACACATTCAATGAGAAATACAGATTTTACCACTACATGTACAATTCATCACAGCGCTAAAGTAACTTCGCGATCGTGCACCTGAGTTACTAATTCATAACTTTTAATTAATCATAATATTGAGAGACCGCTCGGGTGTAATGTTCCGATGTAGTGTCGAGTACGTGATGTGATTCCGCATCAAGTTGACTGTGAGTTTTGAGTTCAGTGTTTCAAAGTCGTATCCATTGCGCTTATATGCAGTTTGATGGTCTGTTAGGCGGTGTCCAGCGCTGGTTCCGGCGGCACAAGGAGATGGGACAGAACGCCAGCTCAGCCCCCAGTGAGTCAATATTGTTTATGTTTTGATTTTTGGTCCAGCTAATGTTTTTCAGCCAGTTAAATGGGGAAAATGTTCATGCGAAAAATCTGTATGATTGTTAGTGAAGTACTCCAGGAATGGTGACTACGGCAGAGTATACCTTGTACATTAATTGTGCTCATTTTGTAGTGACAATTAATCATAGAATCATATATTTAGTAACCGCCCAAACCAACCCTGGAGGAAAAATAGGCACATAGATTAACACAAGATGTAAACTGTAAGATGCTTGGGTCACTGGTGGTGCCCCTCAAAAGTAACCCTATCAGTTTCCGTGTGGGGTAGAAAGCTGCGGAGAGAGGAGGCAAGTTCTCCAAATAAAAAACGTTTTTTTGATGTCGGAGCAAGACTAACTTTATTATCTCAAAAAATAAGATAAGTAATTTAAAAAAAATTAAGTCTGACGCTCAAGTATAAAATGCCGTCACTTGCTATCTTGCATCTCATGTCTCTAGTGCTCTCTTCGATATTAGCTCGTTCCCGCAGTTTCTGTCCTGTATGTCACTGGGTCAGTCTTTTCATGGCTCAGGTTTTTTCAATTGAGTTATATTCCTTAGTTATTTAGTATGAATTTGTGTTTATTCAAAATTTTAGTAGATCAAGAACTCAGTTTCCTTAGAAACTCAGATTTGATGTAAAAAAAATACAGGGACCAATGCTGAGAAATCGTGTACTTCTGGGGTACTTAACACTATTGTATAATAACGATCTTACTAACAGCTGCTCGTTTGCGCTACGCAACCAAAGGAGCAAAGAAGCTGCAAAGGTAGCCTTAAAATTCTCTTAAGTAATAAATCAGTTGGCATCCTCGATAAGTACAAGTCCTTTATGCGGCTGTTGATAGACTTTAACGGAAGTCTTTGAGTGCAAATTTTTATTATGTAGCAGAGAACTGAAAAGTTATTTCTTGTGATGATATTTACCAATGATTATTATTATATATTCATTCACATTTTCACCCATACAGGTGAATCCAATATTTAGGCAAACGATTTATGAAATGATGAGAAAAAATCAATTGGAACCCACATCTTCACAGCTATCGTGGTTCAAATGGCTAGAGCACCTGGTCGAGATAGTAGTGAAATTATGGTTTGGGATCCAACCATTGTTGAAAAAATAATGACGCGAGGATTTTTCTCGCCATTCCATTTGTGAATCGGTTGCATAAATATTGTATCTCTTGTGATGGTATTTAATAATTTGACTTTTTTATTTGATTTATTACAAAAATAAATGTGTTTCACTTCCATGAAACTGTTCATTTGAGTGGTTGCTTTTTTGGTTAAGGATTATTGATATAAAAAATCCAATCGCAGGCTTGTCACTCGGGGAAAAAACTGTATTACAACATAGCATTTTTATGTTATTTGAGGTTTTTTAGTCTGGAACTTCAGATCAAAGCTTTTTTTATTATTTTTTTCATCTTAATTGAATGAGCTAGTTTGCAGATAGCTACATATTAAAGCATTATTTTGTAATTCATTGCAATTGTAATGGTAGTAATGATAGCTAATCACCTTTATGGGTCATTTCCTCTAGACAGGCCGACGAATGATAAACATTCAAAATTACATGCATTTTCTGCCATCTATCGGTGTTTTGAAAAGCTTTAGCGAAGACGCTAACCGTTTTACTTTCTTATCGTCCGATAACAGTTGAATTTTTGTTCAGGCAGGTTTTTATTTACTGCGGTAATACGTTTGGTAGCATCTTCAAAACGAGTGCGTCATTCGATGCAAATAATAAATTGCATAAATAATAAAATATTTGGTTGTCTATTTGGACTCTCGGTCGATTTTCATAGAATTGATAGATAATAATACGTTTACTGACATCTGTGGGCAATTTTGGAAACTTTAAACGTTGAGGTTAGTTTTTAGTTTGGCATTGAAGTCGGTAGGTAAGAAATGCATCTACAATTGATATTTATTCATTATTTCCTTACGTTTTGTCGCAAAATAATGTTAGCTGCTTGTGAACGATTGATTAACAAATAAATAAAACTCAAAGTCTGCATTTATAATCCTAGATGTCAATGCAGACTGCACACACGTCCGGGTTTGCATAGTTCTACTTCCGTTTGTTTTTTTTTTACTACCTTTTTCCAAGAACAAAACAATTTATTTTGCCAGCTCAGGAGTTACAAATTATACTTATACTTTAATGCATCAGATTATTTTGAAAAAAAATTGTTTCGCCAACTGCGGGGTCGGTATCTTCAGGCTGTCGGAAATCATTCAATCCCATCGCTCGTCTGCAAGCTTCTCTGTTGGCGCATCTCGCAATATTCACTCCATCAGACCTCGGGCGCAACAAAGAACTTTAGGGCACGCAGTGCGGGGTGCCTTGCACGCCTTAGGTGATTTCACTATTGCCGGAATTTATGAATCACCTTAATTATTGTTTAATTATCCTTTATTGGTTGTAATTATTAATTGAGTCACTCTCAAAAAAATAACATGGAAAATAACACAGAACGTTGGCATGCAGTATGTCAAAGCGGAAATGAATTGCCGCTCCTTACTGTGTGTGTGTGTGTGTGTGTGTGTGTGTGTGTGCGAGTGACTGCATATATATTTTTGTATATATATATAGGGTGTCCAAAAAGAGTATTGGGTAGATGTAAATAGTGACCTTTATTGTGATATGCTGCGAAAAAATTTGGGCCCAGAGTTGCAGGAGTTTCAAGGTTTCAACTCAAGAACGTGCTTCCAATACTTGCCATACATCCAATCAATCAATTAAAGCTGTTAACGAATTATTGCCTAATAAGGTCATTTCACATCAACTGGCCTCCCAGAAGCCCCGACCTTAGCCCTCTTGACTATTTCGTATGGGGATACCTTAAATGCAGGGTTTATGAGAATAATCCGATGAACCTAACGGAATTGAAACGAAACATCAGATCAGAAATGGCAGCAATATCGAGGGCTATGTGTCAGCGTGTTATCAGCAATCTTCATTCCAGAGTAGGAGAGTGCCAGCAGCGCGTAACGGTCACCATTTGGATAACATCATATTTTCGAAATAATTTTCCATTTTGTATTCTTATAATCAACACTAAAAAAAAATACTTGATTACTAGTAGTTTTTGTTTTACTGAACTAACAAATACCCGATACTAATACTTCCAATAGAGTACTTGGTGGGATAGGGAAAAGACTCGGTCGGGTCGAAGTCCCGAGACTCCGCTACTCCGCGCTTCCCACGGGCCGCGACTCCGCGTGACCCTTCAGCTCACGGAACCACTGCCTGCGACTAACCATTTACTTGTAATCGCGCCGAGCGGTTCCCTCGCGAACGGGAGCCGATGAAATCTCGTCCTCGAGGAGCCGGAAACGTCATCATGAGCCGACGACCGCCGAGCTGGTGGATCGCCATCCCGAGCGACGGCGAGCGGTTGCGGAGAAGATCACGTCAAATTTTGTAGAAAAGCACCACCCGAACTTCTTCTTCTTCTCCTCCTTCTGTGACAATATCCTCGAACATATCCCTATCCTGGGGCAGTCTCACCGATCCGGCTGCACTTCCATCTCCGCATCTCTTCCGATACCCCCTTTTCCTCGGACAATCAGCTGGAAGATGCGAAAAATGTGGCCAAAATACCTTCCTGCACTTTACCATCGTCAAGAGTTCCCTTTCTTTGCAAGACTCTTTCATTTGTGACGCGGTCAACCCATGGTGTTTTAATGATTCTCCTATACAGCCACATTTCTGCCAGTAGCTGTCTCGAGTGCCCAAGCTTCGACTTCATAAAGGAGAACTGAGACGACATAACATTTGGTGAATCTCTAGCGAGATTTCAGGGTTATATGTCTTGAGCATAGTACCACCCGAACAATCGTCAGTAAATGGGGGTAGACCGGGCAAAAAATGAATAAAACCGGAGAACGTCTTCTTCCCGTCGGGGGTCGTCGAGGTGCCGGGCCGGGCGGAGTCGCGGAGAAAGTCCCACTCGGAGAAGTGCTCGGCAGCCATCCAAATTGTAAGACGATTCTCGAGCTCTCCAGGTCGAGGACCGCGCGGCCGCCGACTCGGAGAGGTGCGCTCGATTACGGGGTAGCTCGCCCGCCCGAACGAAATCCAACCGGCTGAATACCCTGGAAACCGAATCGACGGCTGCCTAAATCTACTAGCCCCCATATAGAGTGACAAACGCAAGAAGCTCGCCATCCTGTTGAGGAAGTCGATATCCGCAGAGTTGCCGGCTAGAGTCGCACCTGGGAAGAAAATCAAGATTATTTCTCGTCGTTTCGCTCACGAATAGATTACTCGCGAGCACATTGCGTGCGCGAGCTCTCGTCGTGATCGAAGCTCTCGAGAGACCCCCCGGGCTGCTCGCTAGCCGCCAGGCGCGATGACTCCCTTGTGCAACTCCTCAGCGGCTTGCCGATGATGACGCAATCAACATGCAATCCATTACTTCGCGGGCAACCTTCAGTGAGAAAGCGGTTGCGGCGGTGGCGGCGGCGATCTCTCGTCGCACCGAGAGGTCGCTCACGATTGGCATCGCTTTACTTCGTCCGAGCCGAAACGAATTCAGCCGCTCTCGCCTCTCCGGGCCAATCTCTTACTGCCTCCCGTTGGCGACGCATTCCATCATATATATGTATTATATAATTTACAACAGGAAAGCCTTTTTATTGAAACTTTAAGATCTATCATTGGTTTCGCTTATTTTGAATATTGCATTTTAAATCAACGAATAAAAAAAATATTTTTTAGGTTAGATTTCACATATGAATTAATCCGTTTATTGTGTGAATTTACGTCGACGTCCGCGCATAAAGGTCCCGTGAAATAAATTTTAAATCGTCTCGAGCGTGGCCCCCGCGTGTTAAAAATATATAAATAAATATTGGAAAGCCGGGGGAGTCGCTGTCGCGCAAGTCAAGCGGGTGTAAGATTTAAATAATTGAAATAATAGTCTGATCTCGCAACTATCTATTATTTGAGCACGTCGGCGGTGCGTTACATTTTGAGTTGATGTATTTTGATGTATGTTGATGTGTTGATCAAAAGGCCGGCGAAAATATTTGCGTATTCAATTTATCAATGAACATGATAGAATAACAATATAAAAGGAAGCGAGTATCTCTAACGCGTCGTGCGCCGGGGGCTCTAAATTAATTCAAATAAAAATCTTCATTTGTTTCGATTTTGACAAGTTAGATTTTATTTTAGAATCGTAGATCGGTGCATGTGCACCGACCGCTAAATTTGCATTGATTGCAACAGAACGCAATATCTTGAACGAAAACAATACATTTCTACATTCCGCATAATACTTTAAAAAAAGTTAACCTCACTTTTTCTTTGTTGCAAATGTTGACAGAAGGCGAATGTCTGTTGATGATTTGAATTTGGTACCGGCGTATAGCCGTCTCGCTCGCGCGCGCCGCCGCCCCGCTAGCTCCGTCCCGCTCGCACGGCCGGCTCTTCCCGTTGGCCGCGCGCGCGTGCTGCGCGGTCCAGGTGCGCGACAGTTGTTCGCGTTTTTTTCCTCACGTCATTTTTTTTCCGACCCGATCATCTCGGTGCGTTCCTTCCCAAACACCCGGTAAACTCAATATTATCCAAATAATAAAATTTATATATATATATATTAAATTATGCACTCAAATGTGACGAATCGCGTATCGACGTACGACGGGGCAGGTCCATTATCAAAGATGTGAACAATGACAACCCGTTGACATGCTGATACGAATGGCCGTGCTTTATGCTGATATGTAAATATTTTCTAGGCTCAATAGGAGTTCTTGTTTTCGCGTTCTGGGCAAAACTCTATTTGTGACGCGGTCGACCCGTGGTATTGTAAATATTTAATCCTTTATAGGCCATAAACCAAAAACGGTTACATATGTACTTACCTTAAGGTTCATACTGCGTATAATAATACATACCTTGATTATCAACAAAAGTTAAGATTATCTTAATTATAATCCGAGAACATTATACAAATTCACCTTAATGAAACTTTCGGATACAACCATTTTGTAAACAATACTTTCAATCTCATCTATTGAAGATTTTAAAAATTTATAAAGCAATGGTTACATTCCCATTCCCGAACTACGCTTTCTACCAATAAAAATCAATTTTCGTCGATTATTATACGCAGGGTGATTCTTAAGGTGAATACACATGTAACCGCTTTTAGCTTATGCCCTATAAAGGGTTAGAGGCGCATTTCATAGTATGAAGTTTAAATTGAAGAGATTTGGCTCCCAAGAGAAATGTTAAAGATGAGCTTGCCCACCCCGCACAGGTAGCGGCCGCTCACCTGCGCTCTCCTTGCAAGACGTCACCATCAGCTGTTGCGGGCCAGCTGATGGTCGCACACACCCGCACACACCCGCACCTCTTTATACTCGCAGGTACCTATTTTGCAACAAAAAAAACAATTGTGAAAGAGAAAAACACAGGTAGAATGTAATAGAAACGAAGTAGAAGTTGAAAGTGTTCGTAGGCTTCCGCCGGCACAAAAATATCGTAATCTCCTAGCTAACCGGGCTATCTCGATTAAACTCTCCGGGTGCAGCTTTGCGGGCTGCGCCACTCGACAGTATGCAATTAAGAGTCGGTTTTTGGAGCAATTATGCGCGCGGAATCACCTGGCGTGCCGTCCATGCGACCAACAAAGCATCTTGAATTACTTAACATTAAAATACACTATGTCAGCGATACAGACACGCCTAGGTTTAGAGTCATTTATACAAATCTTTACAAAAAAAAACATATTTCAACCGCACAGTGCTCGGGACGGCGATTCGGTCGCGAAACGCTTTTAGAAAAATTTTCTCGATAAAATTTTTAGAAGCTGGCCCCTCTCGACTGTCGATCCTCGCCATTTGAAATAGCAGCACTGCTAACTGCGCATTCAATGGAGCCTCCGCCAGCCCCGGCAGCCCCGCCAGCCCCGGCAGCTGGCCGGCGGGGCACCAGGTGCGCCGGGAATACACCGGCCAGGGCTCGTCATCCCGGGGCCCCCGATACCGGAATACTCCCCAAAACTATCGCAATCTCCTAGCCGTTTGGCTGTTCGTACATTTTGTACAAAAATTGAGTATTACAAAATAAACCGGCAAACAAATGTGAAAAATTAATATTTTAAGGCAGTTGCTTCCAGCCTTTTAATGGTGCCTCTGGTGTCCAACCGGACACCAGAGGCAGTCCATTACCTGGCGAAATCGTGTCATTTAATTAATTTAATTGTCACTTTATTTTTCTATGTCGAAAGTTGATTTTTTTTACAGAGTATTGAAAAAACTATAAATTATATTTATCTATTTTTTATTATTTAATTATCGTCTTGAACATGTTGAAAAATTGGATAAAATGACGACTCTTCAAAACCAAAGTTTGTTGAAGATTTTTTTTTTTTAAATTTTTAAATTAACATGACGCACATGGTTTATATTTAATCTTTTAATTCCAATTGAAAAAAAGACTTTTCAATATTTGGGATTCTTGGAAAATGTACCGGACGATTCTCCAAATTCCTACACTTCAATCGGAAAAACACATATTTATCATATTAATAGTAAATTTATAAGGAATAAAAATATATTGTGTTCGGAAGAAGGAATGTATCAAACTTTTTGCATTTAAATATTTTTGATTGGTGCAGTTGATTTTTCGCAAAACGGACTAGAAAATGATCAAAAAAACTCGATTATGGGACCTGGACCCTTAAAAGTCTCCCCGCTCTCCCCATTTTGATGCTTGTGCACGGCTGCCATTCTGTTGTGCCCTGAGCGTGTGGAAAGGATCGGTAATGGGGTAGTGGACTTGGAATGGTTGTGCAGGGATGCGCTCCGGAAGTACCTTGCTATTGTTTCTGTAGCCTGCTGTAGTGTAGGGAAGAGATTTACGCAGACCTTTACTTGCAATATAAAACTTAATAAAACACTGGCTCAGCATGGGTATATGCTCAGGGAAATGGTCGCCAACCTCCGCTGAGGAGAGGCACTCGATAAAGAAGAATTTAAAGTCTGAAAGGGTTCAAAATGTTATAATTTTCAATTCCAATATTTATTCCGCTCTTCTATTATACTTGGAGATTATAATGGCTTCGCATGGTGCTCAGCAATAAGTGAAACTCGTTAATAATTTTTAAAGTATAAAATAGTATTAAGGTAAAAAAAAACAGCATGTGGTTGGTCTCCGGGCTCCGGGCCTGGAGGGATCCTGCCTCTGACCAGAGCCTGGCAGATGATAATAGTATCGCTTCCGGTTCTTCTCACCCTATTCTCACCAACCAAGTATGTATCAAAAGAGGATGTTGTGTTTCGTGTATGTCGCTTCAATATTTATAGTTGAAGTCCCCTAATCGATCACGCGTATTCGATTTTTATCGAAAGATAAAATTTCAGGACATGCAGTGTCTCTGAATCCGCCAAAGTGATAATTCATTGCGTGTCTCTGCATCCGTTGATTCCTTATCGTCTTCTAGCAGCACATCTGTGCAAATAAATCTTATCTTACACCTTTCGACATTTTCAGTTGTAATAAACCCAATCCCATTAAAATTATCAAACTAAGTATCGAATCAAATACAATACTGAATTTCCATTAGTTAATGTAATAATTTTTAGAAATTTCCAGCATCAGAGAATCGTCCATTTGTGGCAAATTTTTATTTGTTTCGGGTTCTTATGGACATTTTTGATAATTTTAGGAAATTTTTTGCGAAAAATCTACTGCACCAATAAAAAAAAATTAAATGCGAAAAATTCGGTGCATCCCTTCTTCTACGGGTAGGATTTTTTTTATTTTTTATAAATTCACTTTCAATATGATAAATATGTGTTTTTCCGATCGAAGTTTAGGCATTTGGAGATTAGCTTGACCGACGCGGAAACCAGAGGCTCCCAAACTTTTTGACCCGTCGACCCCTTGTCGAGTTTTCCTGTTTTCCGTAGCCATGCTAATATTTAATTTTTGACCGGATTTTTTGTCTGATACATCCGAAATCCGTTTAACAGGGGTCCGTTCTATCGAGGTTTTACTGTATACCTTTATAAAATAAAATCTCACAAAATGCAAATATAGTAACATTCACTAAAATAAATCAATACTTTTAATGGCAGCGGTGGGTCTGATGCTTTGATAGCAAATTTTCAATATTTGGCTTCAAATTAGTCAGATTTAACTTTAAATCTCCTCGCCCAGTGATTTCCAATCTATTTCTTTTTTTTGTAAGAAGAATGGCAACCGCACCGAGGAATGAAGATGGTAAAGCTATCAAAAACCTTCATAATGCAGGATAAACAGCAGGTATGTCTCTCTGAAGCCAAAATTGCTGATATCCCTTTCTAAACTGCACCTTCAGTTCTTCATTAGTGCTCATTCCGATCAGTTCTTCTTGCAGTACGACTTCCGATTCTTCAATATCACCGTATGGATTGATAATCCACTGTGGTATTTTGGTGATGACCTGCTTAAATGGGATCCACTCTCGTAGACCCCAAATTTAATTTTTCGATGTCATCACCCCTTCAGTTCAAATTTTTTGTCAAATTTTTCAACATCTTCAAAACTTTTATTTTATCCCGAAAAGACGAGGGCATGTTATAAGTTCGTAGGTATATTTTGATCGTATTTTTCATTACCCATGTGTTGTATGTGTCGGAGCTCGGAGTGGGGAGACTAAGAAGGAGGGGGGCTGGGGCAGCTGCTCGGCGTGAGCTCCCCTCAGTGCACGCGCGGCCGCCGCGCTGGATGCTCGTGGTCTCCGTCTCTTCGTCTCTCCGCGAAACTCTGTTCAAAACAATACAAATATATCTAATAGTTTCCACACTCCAATCGGATTAAATCGTGCTACTGAGTGTCCCAGTGCTTATTGTCGATCGATCGGGCGACGGGAAATTTTTTCACAACGAGCATCGAAATCGACGGTTCGCCCGTGAAAGTCGGACGAATCATTGCGTGAAACTGTGTAATTTCCGCTCCAATTAGTATTGAAAAAAAAAAAAAAAAACGGTAACACGACAGCGGAAGGCCCGCGCGCTGCGACAGTGAACTCCTCCGCGACAAGAGGGAAACCTTCGGTCTTCGCGTCAGGGAAGTCCTCGGGATCGATGTGTTGAAATATTCAGCGCGCCGCCCGCCAGCCGTGACGACTTCCGGCCCGCGGCGAGCCCGCATCCGGCCCGGGGGAGATATCTGGAAGGGGACGAGGAGACCCCGGCGACACCGGAAGCGGTTTTGACGAGCGAGCGTTCTTCCCGGGCGATGCCCGTCCCGGGAGCGCGGTCGTGAGGGACCAGCGAGATGGGCATGTCGGGCTGCGCCGGGCCGGCTGCCGCGCCGCGCCCCTGCCGCTGCGCGGAGTCGCCCAGGCCGAAGATGCGCATGCTGAAGAAGATCAGGAAGAAGATGGGCCTCGGTGAGTGAAATCGATCCCCGGCGACGGTTCGGATCCCGAAAAGCATTGTATCATCCATTGTCCAATAGCCATTGCGATACCGTTTCCGGTGCGGGCACTTGCCCGAGTTCGTTAGAAAACGTCCCCGGGTACAATTGACTGTGCAATTTTGCTGCAATGGGGCAATGATTGAATATTATTTATTATCCTGGTCCGCCGAGAGCGATGCTCTCATTTGTAACAATACAACAGAACAGTAAATATTGAACGGAAAACGGTTTGTTCATGTTGGGAAAACGATGTTAATTAACTTTTCCACCTGTAGGGGCAGGTGGAAAAGTTAAAGGCCAGCTGCCCGCGCGACACCTGCTCTCCTCCGGGATGAGGGGCCGCCGGCCTCGTTGCCGATTTTTGACCACCGTCGGGGCTCACACCGCGGATCCCTTTGTTAACCATTTTCTCCATCGGCTGCGATCGTCCAACCTCGGGGATCATTTGCGGCAGGGCAGAGTCGTCCCGTCTCCGGCGTGTGCGGGGAAATTGGGGAGGGAAGCCTCCCCCTGCGGCACGACCGACGGCAACTTGGTAACGGTAACTCGCCAATGGCGTCCTCCTTTGTGTTGTTTGCATAGATAGGCGAAACCACAAAAAAACACCGATGCTAATTGCAAGTCGTGTCGCTTCTCGCGGGTTACTCTTTCAAAGCCGGAGACGATGCATTTTTTTTATTATTAATTTTTTTCGACAGCTGGTCTATCCCAGGGAGCACGCGTTGTCCTTTGTCATTCGTCCCTGACTATCTATAGAGACAGCGTCTCCGTGATGCGCTGAAAACCATGAAAAGTAGTGGCTCGTCGTGCTCTTCAGGCTTGGGCTTCTCCTCTCGAGATCTTCCCTTCTGGTCACGGTCGTCTTGGCAAAGGAGACAGACGGTGCATGGTGTGATATAATGGCCGAGGCTACCGATTTAGCCCCCGCTTAATTGTTCTGCTCCACTTTCCTCCGGAGACGGCGCGGCTTGCGAAACGCGCCGCTCGAAAATAACAGACTCCCGGGGGCAGAACTTGGGCACACAGCTAGTTTTTATTATTTTTTTATTGCTATATTAACAAATCGTATGTGAGCAAACAAAGATTTCAGTAAGAAGTCGATTTTTGTAAATGGGGACAGTAACTTGTCCAGCTTTTGCATTCTGTAGAAGAATATGCGTCAATAGAGTATATCTATGAAGAATAGGACTCCCCATTCTGTTGCTTGTGCACGGTTGCCATTCTGCACCCCGAGCGGGTGTAAAGGATCTTGGACTACCTTGTCGAGGTGAGGGGGTCTCGCTATTGTTTCTGTAGCCTTCTGCAGAAGGAGTATCAGATCAAAACGTCAGAGCTTTGTGAAGAAAGGATTTGCGCAGACCTTTAGAAGGACGCGGGGACCCACTATATTATTTTTCCCTTAGAAAATCATGAACGCTGGCTCAGCATGAGTATATGGTACTCGATGAAGAATATGCATCGTCTCCAGGCTCGAGGAATAGGGATACCCAAAAATAACCCGGCGGCTGAACGACCCCGCGAGAGCGGAACGGCAGACGATGCAATTCATTGAAGCGAAGTAGGCAAAAGAGCGGACACAGATTTAGCAATTGTTCAAAAATAAATTTAGTCAAGCGTGCGTTTAAAAAAAAACAAAAAAAAAATACACTGCGGTGCAATAATTAACGTATTTATTTATTTTTTGTGAGTAATGAAGCTTTTCCGGGGTGCTAGAAATTTACCAGCCGGCCTGGATCGCGAATCTGAAATCGATCACACCAAATCGGTCGAAGAAAAACTGCTTTCTTTTGTTTATGCCCGAAGGAGTTGGCGTTGTTTTTAATTGTACGGGATAAATAAAAACATGAACTCATCTCAAATCAGTGGAATATTCGAGGCGGGGGGGAGCGTCGAATCGGTCCGGATAACTCGTTGAGTACATCAAATATTGAAAATTGATTAAAGAAACTCTTAGAAAAATATCATCTTGATTTGTTGTGGGGGATTCGAGAACCCACATCCCCAAGATTACATGGCCGGTGCATTACCAATTATGCCAACGAATCACTAGTACCAGGCAACAATTTTTAACAATCATATCCTATAAATGAAACAACGTACTTATTATGCCAATTAAATATTCAAAATCGTATTTCCTGTGAGACGGTCTTCACAAAAATCAATAATATAAGTTTAAAAGAATATACAGTCACGTCTTTACCACAAATCGTGTGGGCTCACACTCATATTGTGACTTCGGCGTGGTCTTTTTCAAGACTATTCTCTTCGTAGCTTCGTTTGCGTAGCCGGATGCGACTGCTTCGTTTCAATTGTTGTACTCATTCTCCATGGACTCACTGGACACGAGCACGGACCAGAGAAGCATCCTGCGCCGGGTCTGCCCCTTCCCCACGCGTCCACCCTGTCCGCGGCCGGAGTGCACCCGGATAATATGTACTTTGAGGTGTCTCCCGCTCGCAAAACAGCCGACAAACTGCTCCGCCACCGACTAGTGCAGCGGGGAGTCGAGCGGAAGCGCCGCCCCGCTTCTTGGTTCTGAACAATGACGAGTGCACGGAGCGAGCGACTCCCCCAAGCGAAGTCTACGAAGTTTAATACTTCCTCGACACTTCTTCAGTGTCGATGGCGTCTCCGAGCTGATGGATGTGTATTTATATATATCTGAGGGGCGCTGCCGAGGGGAGGGTTTTAATTTAGTTTTCGGAGGGAGTCGCCCTCCTGGGAGGGCCGCCCATCTGCCGTCTTCCCGTGGCCTCCAGGACGCCCGCGCTAGGGGTGTCCCGATCGTTTGCAATATTCGATTCATTTGACCGAATCATACGAATTATCAATTTTATTACTAATATGATTAGGCACATTATTTCACACGTTGAAGATGATTGAAGAAACTCTTTAGGTGATTCATTAGCATAATGGTAATGCACTGGCCATGTAAGCTTGGGTATATGTGGATTCGTATCCTACACGAATTACGATAGTATTTTTCTGAGTGTTTCTTTAATCATCTTCAATGTGTGAAATAATGTGCCTAATCATATTAGTAATAATATAAACCTGTATAGGTAATAGATACGCACTTGATTGACGTTCAATCCACATAATATAGATATATCCATTTTATGTGGCAATTCTACAGTTTGACTCTCGCTCTCCCTGTCTCAGTGAAAACAAATCAGCTCGGATCGATTGTGCTCATTTGTAATCCATGCTTACAAATAGACAGATGTTTCAACTCGACCACAGTAGTATTAGCTGCTGAGGTATTCGCTCTCTGGAACGATGAATCCAGCTTTGAAGGAAGTACCCGAAATATTTACCGAGGCATGAATAATCAGATACTTTTTAAATATTTATTTATATATAATATAGTGCGCGGCCCATCACTAGTCCGGTGAGTTGCTCTAATCCGTTTTGTTAGTCATCGTCTGTGGGGACTTTATGAAATCGCGTTCACGAGGCGAGAATGTTTTGAGAGGGGAGCCCAAATAAAGATCCATTCAAAGTAGCACCCTTATTTATTATATATATATATTTCTAATGCTACTTCGCAATCGTTAGACATGCAATTTCAAATAATATAAACGAGGAGTCTATCGACCTCTCGATCAGCAAGTCGCGTTTGTGCGAAGAGGCTAGTTAATATCCTTTGAGAAACTCCTCTCCCCGACTGGCGCTTCCGGGCCGCTTCCGGATCGGTGACAGGATAGCTCAGTGATGCTGGCGAGGAGGATGATCCGTTTACGTGTGCGGATGCATATCGCCGCGTGCGAGGGCGCAGCTGGCCGCCAGGTGAGGCCCGCCAGGTGAGCCCAGCCCGGGGACAATGCCTGGTGATGTCGGTCTGCGTCCTTTAATATTCCGCACACGTGGTAACTAAACCAATTCATCCACTGTGAATTCGAAACGTTGCAACCCTTGATCAAACCTCTCGCCTACTTTTATTTTTATTTTACCTTATAACTCCATTGATTTTCAAATAAAATATCAAACCTCAAAGTACAACCTGAAACATATATTTATTTATTTATCATCGTGGTTTTTGTATAGCAGCATATATACTTGCTCACAATACTTGGAAGTTTATAGCCTCCAAAAAAAATAATCTTCCCTACCTCCTCGGAGTCTTCCGCATAAAACTAAAGGATGTCGCACACTGATCGTTGCCGTTCACTCCGTACTGAAATCTAATACAGTGCTAATTCTTTCTTAGTAAAACTAAGTAGAAAAGTTAATAATGTAAATTAAGGCTCACTTATAAGAAATTGATTTATATCATGTCTAGTCAGGCTTGATATTGGAGTGTGAGAAACGTGATGTCGAGTCGCTGTCCCCCCAGCACTCCAGGTTACTATGGAAAGAGTCAGCTTGAAGATATAATCAATCGCAAGTTATTGAGTTATTTTTTTTTAGAAACAAATCTGACACCACTATTGGTCCTGATTATTTTAAACTGGGTTTTTATATTTTACTTCACGCATTCACAAGTCTCATTCCGAGTGCAAGCGTTCATTTCATATAAATAGGCATTGCAAAGAATGTAGTGGTGTTTATGAGTGGTTATTGTTTCCTTCGGTAGTCCTGTGACTCAGCATGCTCTATTTGTTTGTTCCAGGCCGATCGGGGTGTGGGGTGGAGTCCCGGGGCGTTGGGGGCGCGGGGACCTCGCTGCCCCCGCTCACCTTCCACGCTGTGCACGGAGACAACGTGCGGCTCTCTCGGGACTGCAGCACCGCTCGTCGCGCTGAGAGCTTCTGCAAAGGCATCGCTTTCAGCGCGAGGCCCGTGCCCATCAACGAGAAGGTAACCGTACTGGGATACTTAGATGCTTTCTTAACTTCAATTATAGCAAAATAACATTGTCTTTTGTATATTCTTCTCAATAGTTTTATACCACTAAAAAATAAATATGTACTTTTAGGTGTGCATCCGTTTCACTGAGATGTCGACAAACTGGAGTGGAGTTCTCCGTTTCGGCTTCACAGCTCGGGACCCGTCGCTTTCGGCCGGCTCTTCCTTACCCAAGTACGCATGTCCGGATCTCACCAACAAGCCCGGGCATTGGGCCAAGGCCCTGGCGGAGAGGCTTTGCGAGCGAGGGGCGCTGCTGCAGTTCCACCTGACTGCCGCTGGAGACGTGCACTTCAGCGTGGACGGAGACGACAAGGGGGTCTTCTTTTCCGGGGTCAGTACCTCCTGACGCACGTACTGTTGAATTATGCACTCTGTTGATAATTTTTTTTAATTCCAAGCAATTTTTAATTTGCACGGTGCCATGATGGTTATGATAAGGAGCACATTCCTCACAAAACTGTGCTCACATAAAAGTGCCTTACATAAAACCCAATGCATCAGTCCTGTCGGTTCTGATGCTTAATCAAGATTCCATTGCTTTTTGAACTTGCCAATTCATAGGTTTCATGTTTTCAATAGGTGGACACAAAAGGCCCGCTGTGGGTTTTACTGGACATCTATGGCAACTGTACTGGAGTGCAATTCATTGACGCTCGCGCCCAGATGAATAACCACCCCAGCGAGCCGGTCGCAGAGCCAGCCCCCGCGCTTCCGTCCCCGGCGGAGGAAGATGAAGTTGAACGCAACCTCATACCTGCGTTACGTTCTGCTACGATCTCCGACAGCTGGCGACCCATGACCTTCCACCGTACTTGCGGTCGGCACATAAGGCTAGGTCCCGAGCCGGGGCTGGCGACGAGGATCGCCACGGAGTTTTGTCAAGGCTACATTTTCACAGCGAGGCCCCTGGCACCGGGAGAAAGGCTTCTGGTGCGAATCCTAGAAACGGAGAATTCGTATGTCGGAGCTCTAGCTCTGGGACTCACGTCCTGTGACCCTTCGAGGTTGTCGCCGAGGGATTTACCGGACGATTCAGACATGTTGCTTGACAGACCCGAGTATTGGGTGGTCAGCAAGGACGTGGCCGGGACTCTGCGGGTCGGAGAAGAGCTAGTGTTGACGGTTTCCGGCACTGGAGAAGTGAAGGTAATTTCTTTTCAAATATGATTCTATAGTCGGCAATATTCTATGCAATCAAATTTAACAAAAATTTTTGAAAATCAAAAAAGGACTCGGCAAAATATTCTGCTGCAAAGTTTATTGATAGGAAATTCAATGTATTATATATCTGAAACTCATTGCCATAATCTAATATTTATCCGGTTGCAGGTGTCTCTGAATGGAGGTGCATCGGTAACAGTGATGCACGTGGACCACTCGCTGCGGCTTTGGGCATTCCTGGACGTTTTTGGAGGAACGAGGCGTGTGCAGGTGCTAGTGCGACCACCACCCGCCGTGCTGGTCGTGGCGCTGCCTCCGTCGCAGGTAATGCATTACTTTCAATTACTCATTAAGAAAAACTATTGCTTCAATTGTTTCAAAACTGCTGGCTTTTCTGCTTTACTCTCGCTTACATCCATCAGTGAGTTTGGTTATTTTTTGTCCAAAAAAAATGAGCTAGCTTTCTATTGAAATATGTGTATTGAACATAATTTACCGACTCGAATGCTTAATTATAAGATTACTTGTTTTATTTTCAGTCTGCTTCGGTGCAATCATCTGCGTCCTCATCAACAGCATCGCTGCCGCTCACTCTGGCGGCTCCGCTGTCTCCTCCCTCTTTGGCCAATCACCGCAACCACCAGGTGGTCGCACATGCGGCGCACATCCCGCGGGCCACCTCCGCCAACGTCCTCACCGTTGTGCCCAACCAGCCTTCCACCCAACACTTGCAGCTTGCAGTCTGCCCCCAGCTTCCCGTCTTCAGCAGCCAGGGTCTGTATCAGCCTGGCTACGGTGGACCCAACCAAAATGCCGCCAACCAGCTTCTATCTCAGAGCAACCTCTCTTCTCCCGTTACCAATGTGGTCAACTGCACCACGTCACAGCCGAGCATCTCGACAGTGGTCCAGCACGCCCCGGCTGAGTGCACCATATGCTATGAGCAGCAGATCGATTCTGTGCTGTACACATGCGGACACATGTGCATGTGCTATCGCTGCGCCGTGCAGCAGTGGCGCGGGAAGGGCGGCGGGCAGTGCCCCATGTGCCGCGCGCCCATACGTGATGTGATCAGAACATACAAGTCATGATCGTCACAAATACCGTGTGCGAGTTCGGACATTGTCCAAATAGTACGTCGCCTCTTTTGATACATTTTAATATATATTTTTTTTTTCGACGTATTCTCTACGATCCTATTTTCTAAGCAAATACACGGCGGCTCAAAATTCGCAGTGTCACTCGTTATGGGAAATCGTAAAAGTGAAGAAAAAATTAATAAATTCAATATCAGCTTTATTGTGTTTTTAAAATGACAATGAAAAGACTTATGAATCTCTGATTGAAATCTCTTTTTTGGGGAGACTATGAGTGCTGAGGTCCTCGCGTGATGCGTTTGTCGAGTGACATTTTGTATAGATTTACGTTTGATACATTTGAGTATAATAGACTGTTACACAATTATTTTGACAAGTGGATCTGTTGGCAGGTGTCCTGATGCTGAAATAGCGTTGACGCTGAACACCACCGAATCTAACATTAAAAGCAATACTAAAATTGTGTTATATCGTATCTTGTCCTAAATATGTAAGTAATGTGTAAATATGACTTCTCGTCGTGTAAGTAATGGTGAAGGATGTCTGTTTTAGTGGCTTGTGTATATATTTCGACGGACGCGCGCCGTGTGGACGGCGCGGCGGCGACGGTGCTGTTGTGTTTGCTAGTCTTTGATAGATCTGGAATTCTAAATACAAATGATAAGGATTAATATTTAAGTTTTAAACTTCTCGCGGCCTAATATCTCGACACTTGGATGTAAGTTTTATTCCTATATTCATACCGCAACGTACGATAGCCAAAATGACAGACTGTATCAATTTAAATAGAGCTTAATCGTTTGTTAGTTTAACCGGGAATCTGCGTCATGTTCGTATCTTTATCAGATTTCAATAATGAGCTCCTGCTTGAATAATCGTGCCACATCATGGAACAGCGTTCACGTCATACACGTGGCTTAGGAGCGTTTCCATAGCGAGGCTGCAGCTGCACGCAGCCCAGATGAAGTTGCTAGTTAGTTTTCACAGAATCATTTCATCTATTTGATCCTCCACTTAACAAGTGAATCCTGAATTTATGTAATCGTGCGCGACTCTTAACTTCTCGAAAATTCTCTTAAAACTCGAAATTTGTACAGAAATTGTAAATTATTTAAATATCGTAGTTATGAAAATATATCAATGACCCTTCTGGGAGTAATTAGTCAATATAATTAAAAAATTAATATTAAAATTAAAAAATGACGCAGACCTACCCTAGCATTAATATAAGCTTACAGTGATTCAAAACTCACGGTACCCATTGGAAAGGACGCACACCGTGACAACTAAAAAGCGATTGTGAGTTATGACACGTTTATATTCAAATGCTGCCAAACAGTCACAAACACGCAAACAATATCTAACCGGGTCACGTGTTTGTTTTGGTGCATGAAGAGATTGATTTCTCTAATAAATATGATAGCTGTGAGCTCCTTTTCTTTTAGTGGTACCATGTGTTTTGAAACATTCCATATATAGACTACGACTGGTTTTCCTGTAAAGTTCCGTCCCGTTAGTCATTTTCTGAATGTCTTCTGGATAATCAGCTTGAACTATTTTTTTTTTAACATTAAAGCAAATAATACATAAGATATTCAATCGTTTTTAAGTTGCCTGATATTTATAAGTGAACTTAATAATGCAATTGATAATACATTTCACGCCTGTTTCTTGAAGGGCCGATCAACAGAATAGTTAACAAGCGTTCAAGTGTAATACTTTCACGAAGTGCTATTTCACATAACTCGTGAATACATTAAATATAAATAACACTTTATGCGACCGATCTATTTGAAAACTTGTTTACTATTATTATCGTTATTACCCATCAGGCTATAAGAAACCATTTTATTGCGCAAAAAGTAATATACATCCATAATTTTATACATTGTGTTGCAAACGTCGTGCTGTTTTCTGAAAAGGGGAGATTGGTTGGATACAAAAATTTCATTTTCTCAAATTAATATATTAAATTTAAAGTTGATACCCAGTCTCCCCTTGTCTGACGGTGACAATTGAAACACCGTACATATTGTTGTGTCGATTCCTCCCAGACCGGCTTCAAGCGAATTTACAAATTTAAAAATATTATAAAAAGGCTTTTATGTAGGTAACTAAATTATTATTATTTATTATGAAATATTTTATACTTTTTGTAATGCTAGTTTTATTGAAATGATTTTTTTTAAATGACAACACTGAGGCTTTTTACCCGACGTGGAAAAACCTTTCATTTGCAATTGTATTTAATATTGTGTTAGCGTATTGTTAATAGAAAGGCCGGTTGGCGCTTATTTCTCCCACACGGACGCAGTCCACACCTCCGATGTATTTTATTGACTCCGTTTTCTCATATGTTACAACAAAAAAAATTTAGGATAGCTTTTGAAAATGGCAGAATTTTAACTGCAATATTTTTACTTCGAAATCTAAAACAACGACCCATTTTCTATTAATTTATACTTTCACGTGTTGAAATTCAACTTGATTTAAATTATTATCATATTTAATATTTTAAATTCAATATATTATTTATTGCTTCGTTGCACTTGTTTTAAACATCTGCAAGCATTATTTTAATTTTATAAACATTATTTGTATCGGCGCCCGATTAAATGCACCAAGAGGTTTAAGTAAGTTTCAAGTAAGGTGTGTACTGCGAACTGTTAATAATGCACCCGCGTGTCCTGCCTCGGCGCGGCCCTGTCGCCGCTGCTGCGTGTGATTCTGAGGAAGTGCTAAAAATATTCTTGCACGTGTTTGGATTTACTTCTTTGGTGGATTTTTACGGGGAGATTGTACTCTTCACGATTTTATCTTTTAGTTCACTCATATTGTAAATGTCAACTTAAACAAAATATATTACTAAGATCCTATGCCAAATTCAATATAATAAACGTGTATAAAAATTATTAATATGTTTGATTTAATACCTTGTACTGCATCAAGAGATGAATAGGACTCCACATTGAACTACAGAAATCATGAGCTCTCTTCCGCAGCATAACTCCAGGTGTCCCATTTCCCATCAGAGTCCACAGTCGTAGAAGTACGTGTCCTCGTCTAGTGCAATTAGCTAATTTTTACAAGTGTTCCTGACAAGTCGTTGAGTTGCGAACTGTCACGACTATTGAGTGTGAACAATTTTCGGTCGGGTGGCAGTCCTCTGACCCGAGGCCCCGAGGGAGCTGAGACCTGTTGTAAGCCACACTCGAACATGTTAGGGTCACCCGCAGTAAGAAAATAGGAATAGAAGTGACAGGCTGCTTTGTCCGTTGTTTATTTATTTAAACAGACATACACGTATACAACTTTACAGTATATAACCTGAGATATCATACACATCAATATAAACACAAAGTTTGAAACATTTACCCCAAATAAAGAATGGCACCACATTGATAAATACTGGAAATATTTTATAACGGACTACGGCACGGGATAACATACATTGTAATTTATGGCAAAAATGTCAACGGTGTAAACTATTCAACTGAATGGTCATTCTACCGATAAATAAGAACTTCTACTTCGACACTAGTGCTACTTGAAGGGTAGTAAGGAAGCACCTGATGTTTCCATTACTTCTGCAAGCGGGAGAAGTAGCCAAAACTCGGGATGCCTGAGATTTGCCTATCAAGCGAAAAGGGTCAATAACTCAGCATACTGTGTAATAGTAAATGTAAGTTCACGGACATAAAATCAAATTCGACTATAAACTATTCACAAATGGAGAGTTTTGGACATATGCTTGAGCATGTGTTTTTTCAGACTAATTTTTCGGAAACATACGTAAGAACATAAGTCACAAGCAAAGTACTTCTTGCCGGTGTGCACAAATTTGTGCTGCTTTAATTTACCTTTTAGATTACACACATACGAACATAAATCACAAGGAAATGATTTCTTCCTGTGGGGAGTTTTGTTCGAATGCTTGAGCATGTGGCTTTTCAGACTGGACCTTATGTTGGATGCGTAAGAACATAGGTCACACGCAAAGAACTTCTTGCCGGTGTGCACAAATTTGTGCTGCTTTAATTTACCTTTTAGATTACACACATACGAACATAAATCACAAGGAAATGATTTCTCCTTGACAGTTTTGTTCGAATGGCTGAGCATGTGGCTTTTTAGACTGGACCTTATGTTGGATGCGTAAGAACATAGGTCACACGCAAAGGCCTTCTTGTCGGTGTGATGTGTACGTTTGTGGTGATTTAATTTATTTTGTAGATTACACGTATACGAACATAGATCACAAGCAAAGGGTTTTTTGTTGGAATGAGTGAGTTTGTGATTTCTTAAAATATCCTTCCGGGTACTAGTGTATGGACATAGATCACAAGTGAAGGCCTTCTCTCCAGTGTGTATAAGTTTATGTCTTTTTAAAACAACTTTCTGATTACACTTATACGAACATTGGTCACAAGAAAAGGGTTTTGCATCGGTGTGCACGAGCATGTGTCTGTTGTAGTCATTCTTTTGATTGGTTGTGTACGAACATTGATCACACATCAAGGATTTTTCTTTGGAGTGTGAAAGTCGGTGTCTATTTAAAGTAGACTTTTGGTTAGCCGAGTATGAACATAGATCACAAGCATAAGGATTCTGCCCGGTATGTATGATTATATGTTTACTAAGATTATATCTTAGATTAGATGAGTATGAACATTTATTACAAGAAAAGCGCTTTTTAGTAGTGTGTGTGAGTTTGTGGGTTTTTAAAAGATCCTTCCCGGTAGCCTTGTACGGACATTGATCACAGGTCAAGGACCTTCCTTTGATGTGCACAAGTTTATGTCGCTTCAAATCAATGTTCCGAACGCTACTGTATGAACACTGTTCACAAGAGAAAGTCTTTTCAGCAGTGTGTATTAGTTTATGTCTATTCAGAGAAAATTTATGTTTACACTTGTGCGCACATTGGTCACAAGAATAGAGCTTCTGGTCGGTGTGTACAAGTTTGTGTCTTTTAAAATCAGTTGTTCGTGTGCTTGTGTACGAACATTCTTCACATAGAAAAACTTTTTCTTCGGAACCTGGGAGTTTCTGCTTTTTTAAAGTAACCTTCTGGACAGCTGAGTATGAACCAAGGTCACAAGGATTAGATTTTTTGTGTAAATGTGTGGGAATATGTCTCTTTAAATTAGATTTTTGACTACTTGTGTATGAACATTCATTACAATGAAAGACCTTTTTAGCAACATGTGTGAGTTTGTGCTTTTTTAAAAAAAATTTCTGAGTAGTATTGAACGAACATTGATCACAAGTTAAGGACTTCTTCTTGATATGTGTAAGTTTATGTCGTTTCAAATTTATCTTTTGGTAGCAAGAATATGAACACTGTTCACAGGAGAATGGTTTTTCACCAATATGTGTAAGTTTGTGCTGTTTCAGCCAAATAATCTCATTGCAACTGTACGCACATTGATCACAAGTATAGGGGTTCTCGCCTGTATGTATAAGCTTATGTTGTGTTAAAAAATCATACTGAGTACTCGTATATGCACATTGATCACAGTTATAGACTTTTCCTACACCATGCATGAGTTTGTGTCTTTTTAAATAAATTATTTGATTACATGTATATGAACATTGATCACAAGCCAAAAGCTCCTCGGTAGCATGTATAATTTTGTGCGAGGTCAGTAAGTTTTTCTGATTACACTTGTATGAACATCGATCACAAGAAAAGGACTTGTCATGAGTATGTGAATGTTTGTGTATTTTTAATACCTTTTTTTGATTACACACATATGAACATTGATTGCAAGCAAATGTCTTCTCAATATAATGTGCAAGCCCGTGATTCTTCAGATCATCAGCCCGACTAAATGAAAAGCTACATTGATTACATGCATAGTTTTTGTCTCTCGCATGGTTTAATAATTCGTGTCTTTTTAAATGACTCTTCAACGTAAAAGACTTGTGACATTTATTACATCCAAACGGCTTTTTTACATTGTGGGAAGTCTTGAGTTCAGCGCTTTTTTCCCGTTGGCTGTTCAGTTTAGCACAAAGCTTAGTTCTCCACCTGTAAAAAACACAATTTTGTATTGAGGTTGTTTAAGTGAGACCCTCTTAACACTGTTGCAGTATTACACGGTGTTATTGGGATTCCCCGAAATAGGTAATTTTTGCCAATAAACGCTGCAGCGAATTTGATACTATGTTTAAGAGATATAACCCTGTAATCTCGCTGGAGATTCACCAAATGTTATGTCATCTCAGTTCTCCTTTGTGGAGTCAAGGCTTGGACACTCAAGACAGCTGCTATGCGAAGAAATGAGGCGGCAGAAATGTGGGTGTATAGGAGAATCCTTAAGATACCATAGGTTGACCGAGTCACAAATGAAAGAGTCTTTTACAGAATGCGCAAAGAAAGGGAACTCTTGACGTTGGTAATGAAGTAGAAGGTCTCCTATTTTGGCTACATTTTTCGTAAAAATAAGTATGGCATTCTCCAGCTGATTATCCAACGAAAAAGGGGAAGAAGGAAGTTCACGTGGATGCGGAATTTGATTGCCGGATTGGTGAGACTGGCCCAGCATAGGGATATGTTCAAAGAAATGGTCACCAACCTCCTATGAAGAGAGGCAACAGAAGAAGAATAAATGAAAGGTTTTAATGACTTTATTTCTTTTGTTTTGAACGATGTCAATGCTCTTTCGTACATCAAGAATATAGTCTGAATCAAAATGGGGAAAGTCATTTATAAGCCAACAACAAAGTTACAAGCATCATGGTTAAGTATTCACTTGTTATTCGCTAAGTGATTTCATGTTACAGTGAGACCCGCTTAACACTGACTTTATTTTTGTTTTTAATTGTTATTCATATAGCACAGCATTTACTCAATAGCAATGCAAGTGGGTTTTAAGTAATGCGATATAAATGACCTGTTCATCATCTACAGCGAACAATGTCAATGCTCTTATGTACTTCAAGAATACAGTCAGAATCAAAACGAGGCAAGCCAACAATTAAAAACCAAGTTACACATGATACAGTGAGACCCGCTTAACGCTGACTTTATTTTTGTTTTTAATTGTAATTTAGACAGCGCAGCGCTTACTCAATAGCAATGCAAGTGGGTTTTAAGTAATGCGATATAAATTACCTGTTCATAATCTACAGCTAACAATGTCAATGCCCCTATGTACTTCAAGAATACAGTCAGAATCAAAACGGGGCAAGCCAACAATAAAAAACCAAGTTACACATGTTACAGTGAGACCCGCTTAACGCTGACTTTATTTTTGTTTTTAATTGTAATTTAGACACCACAGCGTTTACTCAATAGCAATGCAAGTGGCTTTTAAGTAATGCGACATAAATTACCTGTTCATCATTTACAGCGAACGATGTCAATGCTCTTATGTACTTCAAGAATACTCCATCGTCACCGAATTATTCTGTTACAATTTCCAGGGGGTCGAAGAAGGAGGCTACGTTGTTTTCTTCATTGGTAAGGGTGGCCGCTGAAGGGGGCGGGGCGCCTCGCCAGGCTCGGGCGCCGCCGACTCAGCCCGGGATCACATTGTGGCGGCCCATCTCTGCGGCGAAACGACAAAATCCAACGTAAACAATTACACTTTTTCAACAGAATAAATTAAAGCGACGCGTGACGTACCGAGATCAGTGCTGCGATGTCAAAAAATAAAAACACAAAAATAAGGTGCCCCTACACCTCACTCGGCCCGACTTTTCGGCGTCGCGTTTGTTTTCACGAGACTTCGATCGAGGACGACGGCTCGTGAACTGGGCCGGGGTAAGAAATCTGTCGTCAAATTCACGCAGTCGAGTGTCACGAGCGAGCAGCCCGCAGCGGCTGTCGGTCTCGAACTTGACACAGATTCTACAAAAATCAATCATGCCCTGTTGCGGGGCGTGTCTATGGTCGGGGCCGATCTGAGTTTTCTGTTCGGACAAAATTTTTCACGCGCGGAACGTGGCCAGGGAAATGATCATTTCGGTGGATATGATCGATTAATTTTTTTGCGAATATTGCAAAATAAATTTTGAAATAAAAAAATATATAATTTATTTAGCCATACAAAAAAAATAAATAAATGCCTTCCATAGTCGTCATTAAATATATATAAAGCGGTTTTATTCATTGCATATAAAACAAACAAAATAAATCATGTTCATGATGTACTGAACGTTAAAAAGCCGTGCTTATGTTTTGTGTCTTTCTGACAACAAATTCAACGAGAAAATATTTAAATCTGAATATTGCTTCAAAGTCTGCAAAAAAATAATCCCAAATAGCTTGTATGAATATATAAATTGATATTCAAGATATCAAGAATATTTGTACTTACGAGTGTTTATCAAGACTGGAGCATAGTCAAATTATGAACATTTGGTAAACTGCGCGCTGGTTAGAGCTTTGCTATACAAAAGAAAAACATATTGCAAAATTTGTATTACTGTTGACTAAACTGGAAAAACTGATAAGAATTTTTGATTGATTTCTCACAAATAAGGAAAATTTCTATGATGTCAGTATGATTGTAGGTTTCCGCAGCCGTTGTTTGTTCAATGATTTGCGTTCTTGGGTGTTGAGCTACTTGAAGTTTTCTGTCATCTGACGTTTCGGTCCCTGTGCTGGTACAATATGCTGGGATTTTTGTTATAAAAAAAATTCTATAGTGACTTTTACAGAACTTATGAAGATTATCTAAACACAATTAAAAATAAATCAGGCATCTGCTTTCTATCATCGAAAAAGACGTCTCTTAAATTATAACATGGTGTTATTTCCTGCAGTTCACGGGTTTTTACTTTGAAGCACAGCACAGCTTGAATATACAATGTATCCAGAGCTTGGGGCCAAAAAGATTAGAACCGAGCAGATGGAATTATTACATAGACATTCGTGTCAGGTCGGCTGCGTGAAATTCGAAGAGCATGTTTTTCTTTGTTACTTACAAGCAGGGGATGTCAAATAATAAACATTCTTATCCCAATTATTATTTATTAATAATAAAAGACAGACAACACTTGAAGTATAGTCGTCATGAATTTGCTGTTGAAGCCAAAATAATAGAAATAACCCGGTCAAGTTGTATAATAGTGTCTCTCATTGTGAGAGTGGTTTAGTGTCAGCGGGGTTATTTGTTTTTAATTCCTGAATCTCAATCAGTTATTTAATATTAATTAAACACCCATACAGGCTTCTTGAGCTAACAATATGATAGCTGTGATAGCTACGAGTATGTCTTCAAACCTGTATTCTATATCACTTGTATTCTTGATATTGATATCTAAGACATATTATTAAGTCACAGAGCTATGCGAGTATTAAATATGGATTTATTGAGTATTCAATAATATAATTGAATATAGCATAATTAATTAAAAATAAAATAACTTGTTCTAGGATTGGAACTGTGTTTCCTTCTTCTGTTTGGTGTTTCAACTCCTGGGATCATCTTCACGGTATAAAAAGCAGGCCAAGCGACCTTTTCAAAAGATTAAAAAATTCCAAAAATATTTCGTAACCTCCTGGCCATTTATCTAATATTATCATGTATCTTTTTGTGTTTCATCAAAATGCTAGATTGACGACAAGAATAATTACATACATCACACATATATGGTTTTTCTCCGGTGTGCGTCATTACGTGCTTGGTCAGATTACTCAACAGACTCGCTTTGAAATTGCACTGATCACACGCGTACGGCCGCTCTCCGGTATGGGTCCTCTTATGCGACTTCAAATTAAAAGCCCTGTTTGTTGCAAAGTTGCACTGGTCACACGTGAAGGGCTTTTCTCCGGTGTGCGTCATTTTATGTGACTTAAGAGAAGAGGAGTGGTTTGTTTTGAATGCGCACTGATCACAAGCAAATAATTTCTCTCCCGTGTGATCAACTTTATGCTTTTTCAGGGAACGCAATGTTTTCGTTCTAAAATTGCACTTGTCGCAATAAAAAGGCAGTTCCCCCGTGTGAGACATCTTGTGTAGCTTCAGAGATCCAGAGTGATTGGTCAAGTAGTCGCATTGATCGCACGAATACCTCTTCTCATCCGTATGGATGAGTTTGTGATTTTTTAGTACATTGGATAATCGGCAGGAAAAATTACATTGATTGCAAGTAAACGGTTTGTCTTCTCTATGTATAAGTTTGTGAGCGTAAAGGTACTTTGGTTGATTGGTTCTGTAGTTGCAAAGCTTGCATCCGTATGGTTTTTCTCCCGTGTGTAACATTCGATGGCATTTCAAATCACTAAAGCGGTTACATTTATAATCGCACTGATCACAGCAAAAGTTTTTCTGCCCCGAATGACTTAGTTTGTGATGTTTTAAATTAATTGATTTGCTTGAAGTGTAACTGCAGACATCACAAGCGTACGGTCGCACGTCTACGTGTATCAATTTGTGTGTTTTCAAAGCGTTAGAAAGGCGACACGAAAACGAACATTGATCACAGGCGAACGGCTTCTTATCGCTGTGGATAAGTTTGTGGACGTTCAAATTCCTCGGCTGATTCGTCCTATAGTTGCATTGGTCGCACGCGTAAGGCTTTTCTCCCGTGTGAGTCATTCTGTGACATTTTAAATTACTAAGTTGGTAGCATTTGTAATCGCACAGGCTGCAAAAGAACGGTTTGTTGCCGGTATGCCGGAGTTGATGATATTTGAGATTGAATAATCTATTCGAACTATAGGAACAGATGTCACAAGTGAATACCTTTTCTGCCTCAGGTTTCTTTGATCTGATTCTTTTGCTTACACTTTCCAATATTTCTGTGCAATCTTCAACTTCATTGTAATTAATTTGCGAGTCTTTTTTTCGCAACCCATGGCGTGTTCTCACGGCAGGTTCGGACTCTGTTTCCCGAGTAAGCCAATTGTTGATAACGGAGTTTCTGCTTTCATGATCAGATAGATCTTCTCTCTGATGTATCTCAGATTTGAGCGGTGCATTGTACGGCAAGGAGAGCGGGTCACGGAGATTGTGGCCTGCATCTTCTATCTCGATTTCTTTTTTTATATAACTCATATCCATTTTAATCACAGCTCAACATGCTGAAAATTATTAAACGAATTATTAAAACTCACATTCAATTACAAGCTGTGTCGAGAGAGTTTTCCCAGTTATTTAGTGCCCTTTTAAATGTATTTATTTTGTAAGCCAATCCATGAATGGGTTTAAATAAGGGCATACACGAGCTCCGGTTGGCCAGTGAAGTCATCGTGGTCAATTAAAAACAAACAAGAAAGTGTAGGGGTAGTACCTACATCGGACCAAGTGTCAGAAGATTTTGGCTATTCAAGGTTTCGTTGATATGCTATCAACTCGGAGAGGGGCCATGTAGGGGTAAGTATCTACGTAAGTAGTAAGTATCTCTGAATTGTGTCAACCACACCAGATAAATAATTCTGGAGATCCCTATTATTGTTTATGTTATTCACGAATGCGTCGGGACCCGGGGTTTCGCGGCATCGAAGCAGTAACCACGTATATTTCTATCCAGTGTAGTTATATTGAATAAATTACGAATACGCAAATTATTTCTGCCTTTCCTTATTGCCTTCTGATTTTCAACCAATACATCAATCCTGCAACCATCACAAATATTACGGCGAAAAAAGAATTTGCAGCTACAACGTGGATGCAGCAACACAGTGACTGTTGAAAGTGTACCGAAGAAGGCAAATAAAACGTGTTATTCTATATTATTATAACGTATGATTAATGGAAGTGATTCGTTAGTACACCGGCCATGTAAGCCAGGGGATGTGGGTTCAAATCCCACACAAATCACGATGAGAGTTTCTTTAATCATCTTCTATGTATAAACTAATGTGCCTAATCATATTAGTAATAATACAATAAACCCGTAATGGGTAATAAATACGCATCTGATTGACGTCCAATCCAAAAAATAGACATACCTATATTATTAGCCGAGGTACCTGTAGGGAAGGTTTCCAGAAAAAGTGTGACTTTTACAATGACATCAGCGTTGAAGGCGCCAGCTCGCAGTGCTCCAAATCTGGCATTCGTTTACCCTTTTCTCTGGTATTCTATTTCTTATTTCTATTTCTTCGAGACAACTGTTAAGTATATCGTCAGATTGTTTGTTGACAATGTCACTGACGACTCGAAAACCCATTCCGATGACATTCGCTTCAGTGTTGCCAGCTAAGAAATTACATTTATAATATTTTAAATAAAACGTTCATTTTTATCTGTGACCGGTTTCGCCAACCTTTCACGTTGGAATTACGCTGGCGAAACCGGTCACCGATAAAAATTAACACTTGGAAAAATCATTAAAGTATTTTATTCAAAATATTAAAAAGGAATTTCACCGAGTACTCTCGGTGAAAAATAAAAATATAAATTATTTAATTACAATTATACCAAGAAATCGCTCAGTTTATCTGATAAGGTCTCGTTTGTATGCAAATATTATTTTGCTACAATTTATTCAACCTAAAAACACTTAAAATTTTCAAATGCAAAATCGGGAAAAGATAATCTAAATAATATTTCATAAAACACCAAAATAGAGATCATTTTGACTCAATAAATATTTGTGAATATACACAAATGATTGATTTACTATTAGTCGAGAATTATTATTTACATGCTGACTACATAATAATTTTATCATCACTTTAACGATAAGAGAACGTCCCAACATGAGTAGACATTGGCCGAGCATTTTGATGCAGTGGGACACATTTTTCCCTTTTAACCCAAAGGTTAAACGCGCTCATCTCGTCTGAGGCAATCAACAGGGGTGACGGCTTCAGGACGAAAACCACTTTTTTATTGACTACGCTTTTTTGGAGAGGTGCACTCGCTCCCGGGAATCCTGAATTCTTGAACCCATCTTTAAATGTGATCCAGAATTGGCGTATTCCCTTTAAGAATGGTATTATGATTTTTGAGACCGTGTATAAATGTTCAAAAATATGAATTGCACTGAGCATCTCTTGTTATACCAATTGATAATCAAGGCGAGAAGCTCTTGTGTGCTCGAGTGAGTTTTGAGGAAGAGAGATAAAACAACGTGGTGTAAATATATAAAAAAAACCATTTAATATAAAAAAAAAATATGACATTATTCTTATCAATATAAGTTTTTCCTGGAGATCAATGAATATTTAATAGACCTTCATTTATCACCTAATCGAGCATATTTTGTTAAAAATATATCGTAGGTTACACACACATGAAATGATGAAAAAAAACCTTTCGAAAAATTAGAAATCAAAAATGTATAGTAACTGAAATGGAGACTTGAAATGTTGGAAACTTATTAAATATTTGATGTGCACATTACACCGGTGTTATATCTTCAAAAATAATTAATTATAGGAAGAGTACAGAAAAAAAAAAAAACCATGTCACCGGGTCGCGTTTGTATAGTTTCGAATCATAATTTTTTATAAGGTTTTTTTCTAATCATTTTGTGTATGCACGCGTATCTAAAACATTTTGTTAAAAACACAACTACTGAAAATAAGAAAATTTCACTACGGGTTTCACAAATCTACAACATAAATTGCTATTAAAAACGTCTGAAACACATTATCAATGAGACTTCCTTCTACATACACGCACATCGAGCGAGGCTCAAAAATGTGATATTGGTGACCTCAAGGGTTGGTGCCGGTAGCGGTTGATTACATGACACTTTTCCTTGAATCATCCAAACCGTGGAGATGCCAACAGAGATAAATTGAATATGTAGCGATGGATTTATTAAAACAAACCACAGACGCATAGTGGAAGAGCTTTCAGGAGCACTCAAAGCGCGTGTATATCCCATATATAACCAGAGCCAGGTTCTTGAGACACACCAAGTCCGAAACAGCAGCAAATAATGTGGGATGCTTCGAACGGCTTACTTACTAGAGTAACTGCTTGCTAACTAAGATTCTGGAGTTATAATTAATTATTTTTTTATTGAAAAATCTAACCATTGAGAACAGATCGAATAGACATTATATAAAATTGATTTTTATTAGCAGTGATACAATCTTGATCAAGATTATTTGGGCTTGAACGTACATCGTTGCAGTCCACGTAATACAATAAACATACGTACTAGAATAAGTGTAAATGAGTATGACACTCAAAAACCACACCTGGAAATTAATTAAGCGACTTAGTATTATAAATGATTGTTGTCAGACAACTCTTAAATATTAAAAATATTTTTATTTTTAAACTTACAACATAATATTTACAGCAAAAAATATCAAAATATCACTAAAAGTTTTCTTTCTATAAACATTTTAATGTATTTCTAAGTACAATGCAATGTTTCCGCTAGAAGCGTCGGTACGAGCACTAACAAAAAAGCTTGAAAAAAATAATTTGGAATGTTTGATAAGAGTCATTCTTAAATATATTGAAAATGCGATGAAATCGGGCGCTAAGAGCCGTGCTGTGAGGACTTCAGGGAGGGAATATTGATCACGCCATTCCTCGTGATGGTGTTTCAGCACTCAACCATATTGAGATATTTGATTCTACAATAAATTTTGCCACCATTTTATTATCGACTAAATGTATTAAATCTAAGGTTATACGTTTTCCCAAACTACATGAATAACCTCATTAAAAAAAAATAGATTGTAATACTACACAAATACACATTAAAAAAAGGTGTTTTATTTTGATTCAACGTCTCCCTGGTGCCATACCCTGCTCCGGAAGTCGAGAGGGTTATCTCTGAGGGACACCGTCTTACTTGTGTAATAATACAGTTCACGCCCCTTCAGTAATGATTGCCAAATTTTTTGGGGAATTTGTTCATGCGGCGTGTTACACCGTAAATATTTTTTAAATGACGTGAGTTTTGTTTACTGCAATTTAAATGATTGCCTAAAAATGTCATTATGTTTTAAATTTTATTTAATGGTCTAGTTGGCTGAAATGAAGCGTGCGGTGATAGATGCCACTTCTTCAGAAGATGACAGAACAAATGAATGATTGTAGGTAACTTCTTCGATATGCAGACTCGGCACGAGCTGGCGGTACTCCGCGAAATGCTTATCAGGGGCCCAGCCGTCGTTCCTGTTGTATATCATTTTAACTTTACTGGCGTTCCTCTTCAAATTATCAATGTCCAGCTCCCGGATCAAATCCATCTCACTGTACGCCATGAACAACACTTTCTCCAGAACTGATGGACAGATGTACTTAAGCGCCACATCCAGGACCCAATCGGGGGTTCCGGTAATAAAGAAATAAAAACAAAGTATGGATTTTCTTATAACAAGTGGAAAATTGGCAAATATTACAGCTAGTATTGATATCAAAAAGGAAATCCTTCGAACAAAGCAGTTGAGGAACATGCCGTTGCGTGTTTTAGCAATCTTTTGAAGAGTTGGGAATAACAAGTTGACGGAAGCGATCCTGTCTCCAACTTCTGGCAATTTCAGCAGCTCCATCGCCATCCAGCCGCCCACTGAGTGTCCGATCAGGTGCACCTTGGTGGAAGGACTGGTATACTTGGTGAGGAAGTCCTGCTTGTGCGCCAACTGTCCTGGCAAATCGAAGAGTCCCTCTCGTCCTCGGACGGGGCCTATAGGATACACATGCGGCGCTGGAGTGTACGAAGGCTCCTCGTGCCCTGCATGACCTGAAAAGCATTTAAAGAAAAATATATGTGAAGCCACTGTGAAGAAAATAAAAAGTTATCTGAGTTCAGGTGCTCTCTACAACAAGCTACAAAAGAAGCGTAGCATCAACCGCATCGTAGTTTAATAGTTACCACTCCAGGTATTTGAGATTAGCAAATGATTTTAATTTTGTAAAAGTTAATACCCTACCCTTTATCAATACCATTTTTCACTATCAGACAGAACTAATCCATTGATGGTGGGCGTATCCAAGGTTCCATATAATGATCACTGAGTCTTAGATAAGGTGAACTCTTTGGAGTCGGAGAAGATTGAAAGAAGAAGATGAAGAGAAGTTCACGTGTGAAAGGTTATTAATTATGTATATGAACCTAATATCCAGACAGGTAAACCGGAAGCAGTGTGAAGTTCGTTGAGGTACTTGTAGTAGAAGCCAGCGAGGCCAGGATTCCCCGGCAAACAGATGATGACTTCCGCAGGATGCTCCTCCTCGACCCAGCCGCCCCAAGCAGCGACGTGTGTCTGCACTCCGCCCACGTCCAGGAAGCTGTACTTCATGTCTGCTATATTCTACAAAGAGATTTTTTATATTAAATATTTAAAAAATATATTCTAGAAAAAGAGTTTCTGTGATTTTCCTGGGCATAACATGACAAGCCTCAGAGGCATCAAGCCGCTTGCTCACATCCCTTATACTCGCGATCTTCTGCTTCAGATGATCGGAGCTTGGATGTCTACTGCTTGTGAAATTGATAATTTAAAAAGACAAGGAGGAGGGCGAGACCCACCCAGGACTGAACCGTTTTTGAGAATACTCGACAGTTGAAATGTTTATCATACCGAAAAACTTACATAGAATTGGATTATCGATAAAGAATTTTTTCAAGTGAACCGATTCCAGCTTCCACGAGTGTAAAAAATAATTGGTTTATAAATTGATATAATTTAGAGATTTACTTATCAATAAGATCAAATAAATAAGCGTCTGTGACTTTACAGGTCTGACTTTTGAACTTTGCGTTTGTGGAGATGTCAATTTGACGTGATGGTATACTTTTTAATTATGACTATTCTTTTGCAATAAATAGAGTATACACACACCAAGTGGCCATAGAGAAAGTGTTCTTATTTAAGTGGATGGTCAGTTTTGTTGCAATGAGAGGATTTTTAAAATTAGAACGTTCCAGAAAACAAAATCTGTTTATTGTGTCATCAAAAAAAATGCTATGCACTATCACAAACTTATTTATTTTTTCAAAGTTACAATTTCATATTTATACAATAAAAATCCCTTTTTAACTTTTAAAAAATTAACCGATCAATTTTCTTTTCGTTTAAATGTTGAAATAAAATAAAAATAGCAACAATAATAAGTATATAGCAATACTAAGCTTGACATGACAGCCGAAGCGTTTTAAGTCAGAGTCGTAAACAATCTTGTCAATAAGTAAATGAGTAATGGAACTACTCTCTCAAGCAGAGTATTTGTGATGTTTTGACATATGCAGCTGGGATAATGGTTTATTAATGGTTCCTTGTCGTCGGAAATAATTTGAGACATGAATAACCACAGCGACATGGGCATCGCAAATTTTCAAGATTCCCTGACTTACGATACCTCGCACATAGACGAAACTCTGCAGTGCGAACTAGAGCGAGCCATGCGCTACGGAGAGTGCGACCAGAGGAGCTTCCCCGACGACCTGCTGCTGGAACAGGCAGACAGCCTCTTGTACGTCCCTAGCCAAACGGAAGATTTTTACACTATCCACAGTTACAAAAAACAGAAAAACAGTCTCGAGCATGAACAGCTTGGCGTTTCCGATATTCTCAGCACATCTGCGATAGTAAACAATGCTATAGACGTCGCTTCTGACACCTTTTCTTGCGACAAATGCAGTTATTCCAGCAGCAAACAAAATTATTTAAAGGACCACAAACTTGCGCATAACACAGAGAAGCAATTTTCATGTGATCAATGCAACTATACCGGAAACAGCTTAAGCAACTTCAAAGTGCACAAACTTATTCACAATGGCATTAAAAAATATGCATGTGAACACTGTGGCTTAAGAACAAACTACATGGCATACTTACGAATACACCGGTTAAAACACACGCATGAAAAACCACATGCGTGTGACAAGTGCAGTTACAAAACTAGCCATCCATCATCCCTGAAGACACACAAGTTGATTCATACAGGGGAGAAGCCGTATTCGTGCGACGTGTGTCCATACACAACTAATCAATCATATTCACTGCGGAAGCACCGGCAGACGCATACTGGTGAAAAGAATTTTGCGTGTGAGCTTTGCAGCTATACAACTGCACAGGTTAATTCCCTGAAGTCACACATGCTTCGGCATACAAATGAGAAACCGTATTCATGTGATCAGTGCAACCATAAGACGAAACATTATGGTTCGTTACGTAAGCATAAGTTGACGCATTCGGGAGAGAAACCGTACGCGTGTGATCTCTGCAGCCACGTGACGAGCCAGCTGAGTTCCTTAAAGGCGCATCGGTTGACGCACAGTGCTGAGAAGCCCTTTGCTTGCGACCAGTGCTCTTATAAATGCCGACAGTTAACTGTCCTCAAAAAACACAAAAATAGAAGACATAAAAACTCTATCTCTAGTTAACATTTTATAACAAATATGACCGACTAAATATCCAGAAGACTTTGACGACAATTTTGGGAATTAGCGTTTTGAAAAACATATATCAAAGAACTGAAGAAGATTTACTGTGCTTGCAATTTATTTTAACTACTCACACATGAAACGATTACATCATCATAAGAATTATTTTGCCTTACGATTACCTTAAAACAGTAAACTTGTAGGGGTAAAAAATAAACTGTATTTGCTAACTTAAAGACTTAAAAATTCAAAGACCCTGTTAAGACACACTTGCATATAATGATTTAAATTCTTGCTCAGTTACAGTGCTACGATGTCATTGTATCGGTGGTGTGCCTGCTTGAAAAAACTTTTAAAGGATTTTTCATTCTTCGTGAATCCCTTGAAAAATGAAAGCTCTCACTACTAAAATTCTCCTGGTCATTAAGCTACTCATGTTTGTTGTAAATGTTCAATTGTGGATAAATTGTAAATAAGATTATTTTAATTAAACTTAAAAAAAAAAGCCAAGAAACTGCTGTTTTTCTCTTAGTAATATTAAGTATTTTCAAATTAAAACAATAACAATGTCATTTTGTGTTTAATAATACGAGTGAGAAAATTCTATATTATAAAATACTAAGAATAAACATAAAAAATAATTTGATAGACTTAGACATCAATCTTAATGAAGACACGGACGGACGGTGGAGTTGATTGAAGATGAGTTGAATCCAGAGAGCGGGTTTGTTGAGGAAGGAGATGGAAATGGCTTTCAGGTAATAAAGTAAGACACGGTAATCTGGTTTAGGGTCATTTTATTTAAAATAAAACTTGCATATTCATTCTTTTTTTTAATATCTTTGATGATAAAAATAAACAAGCTGTAAATTTTAAAATGGCTATCTGATAGATGAGAAGTTTTTGTGCATGAATATTTAAAAATAATAATTCAATTATGGGTAGTGAATAAGTTTTAAAACTTCCCCGTCTGCATCTTTTCTACCCGTGTTTTAGTTTATGACGCAGTAAATTGCTACAAGTTCCACTAGAATATTCACATTGGTCACAAGAAAAGGCTTTCACGCCTGTATGAGTTATTTTGTGAATTTTCAGCGTGCTGGGAATTTTACATCTATACTCGCAAACGTCGCACGAATACGGTTTTTGATCGGTATGAATCTTTTTGTGCTTCTTCAAGCTGCCCGACTGATTAGCCGAGAAAATGAATTGATCACAAACATACGGTTTCGTTCCACTATGCGTCAGCTTATGTATCTTCAGTGAACCCAACGTATGACATTTATAATCACACTCATTACATGAAAAGGGTTTCTCATCCATGTGCATTATTTTGTGGTTCTTTAAAATACTAGTTTGAACACAAGTGAAGTCGCAGACGTTGCATGCAAACAGCTTTTTCTTGGCGTGAGCAATATTGTGGATCTTTAATGCACGCAGTTGGTTGCATGAGAACTCGCAGAGATCACAATTGAATGATGTGTCACTGGCATGCTTTAATCTATGATTTTTTAACCTGATCAACTGATTGCACGTATAGCTGCACTGATAGCATCTCAAAAGTTTAGACTGCTTTAAATGTGTTAATTTGTGAATTTTTAAACTACCTGACTGAGTACACGTGTATTCACAAACATCACATGCAAATGGTTTTTCTCCACTATGTGTCAGCTTGTGGCATTTAAGCGTGTATAAAAGTCTACAAGAGAAGCTACACTCGTCACAAAGAAATGATTTTTCTCCATCCAGTTTTCGACGTTTATGTCTTTTGAATTGAAAATCGGAAACTGGCATGTCGTCATGAATAGACTTATGTTTTTTTAAGTTATCCGACCGGTTGCACTGAAAATTGCAGCGATTACATGCAAATACTTTTTTACTCGTATGCGATAACATGTGTCGTCTAAGATTTGCCGAAATGCTGCATTTAAAATCGCAAGCACTGCAAGCGAAGGGTTTTTCGCCCGAATGTGTCATATTGTGCTGTTTAAGAGCACTTCGACGGTGGCACTGGTAGCTACATTGATTGCATGAAAACTGCTTGTCTTCATCATGCGTTACGGCATGTCTTTTTAAGCTCCCAGGGTTAGTTGTCTCGAAGCTACATAAAATACATGAATATAATTTTTCCAAGCCGTTTTTGGTCTCGTGAGACTTAAAATTTAAAATTTGCTTACATTTAAATATGCAGTGCTTGCTCGAATATACGTTTTCATTTTCATGCAATAGTTTGTGATTTTCAAAGCTTTTCCATTTGAAACACAAAAAATCACATTGTTTGCATGAATATACAATACCATAGACAATAAGTCGTTTAAGGTCAGACACTTTTTTCAAAACAACTGAACATCTTCCTAATTTAAAATTGCAATTATTTGTGGAACATAAACCCGACGAGCTCTTTATACTGTCTGTACTACAATCAATCCGCTGCTCACATTGTGACTTGGTGCTAGAAGCAATTGTGAGTAATTCTTGATATATCTTATTTTTATTTAACTCTGGTGGTTGTTCAAGAATAGTTTTATTTATTTCTTCTGGGTACGAAAGCTTTAGCTCAGATGGCTCGGGGAGATGAACAGGAATACAGCGAACATTAGCAGAGCTACTTGACGCATCAGATTGTATTCTTTGAGAAATAGAATTGATTTGTGGAAGCGAATCATTAATTTGATTATTTATCAAAAGACTCTTTTCACCAACATTATAATTACGGAGTGTCAATTCTCTGTCTACAGCCTCACTTTTAGGATACGATGAATTGAGTAACTCGGGGTTGTTCTTTGGACTATCAAGCTTTGAAGAAAAACCAATCACAGTGTGCTGCAGCTTATGGGTGTTCAGATGGGTGAGACGACTGCATGTGACGCTGCATTCGTCGCAAGCAAACAGCCCCCGGTTCGAATGAGTCACCTTGTGTTTCTTCAGGTGTCCTGACTGCGAACACGTGTAACCGCATTGATCGCATGCAAAAGGCTTTTCGCCACTGTGCCTCAAAGCGTGACGTTTCAAATTAGTAGCGTTATTGCACGCATAATTGCAAAATTCACATGCGAATGGTTTCTCACCGGTGTGAATAATTTTGTGGTTCTTTAACCCACCCGACTGAGTGCACGTGAAGTCGCATAGGTCGCATGAAAACGGTTTCTGGCCAGTGTGCGTCAGCATGTGCTTTTTCAGATGAGTCGAATTATTACAGGTGTACGAACATTTTTCGCAAAAAAATGGTTTTTCTCCTCTGTGAGTGAGCAGGTGACTTTTGAGGGTGCCTGATTCGAAGCAGGAGAAACTGCACTCGTCGCATAAAAACAATTTATCACCATGCCGAAGCTTATGACTTCGTAGATAGCTACGATGGGTTCCTCTGTAGTTACACTGATCACAAGCGTATATTTTTTCTCCTTTACTGAGCTTATCCATCCCCAGAACCCGCTTGGATTCCTTGACGTCATGGTTTTCCCGCATCACCAGACAGCTCGATAGCGTAGAAAGATTTTACAGGCTAAGTTGATTTTACGCAGTCGATGCCGAAAATTGGCGAGCTTTTCCGGTTTTTTATATTTAAAAATATCAAAATAATTTGTTAATTTACTTTACCTAGGGTTAGTTAATAAAAAGGATCTTTTTCATTTTCGTATTTAAAACTATTGATTACAAACAATGCACTATGACAGCTGACAGTTGCAGTGTTGCCAGCTTAGAATATCAGTAAAATGTTTTAGTTTTATTTCAACTTAAAAGGCTATTCTCAAAATTAATAAAAAATATTGTTGTCAAATCACCAGGTTTTGAAATTCCTACACAAAAAAAAACAAAATATATTTTTTTAACATTATCAGAGCAATTTTATTTTTCATTTCCTATTTTAAAAAAAATTCAACACATTTACTAAATCACTATTATACGTTGTATATAAATAAATTATTGTAATGTCGTAATAATGTTATGTTTATGGAAGTATATTCGAGTTCTGATAGCTTATTGGTCGTAATGTTCGACATGCGATAAAATTATAATTTTTTTAAATAATTTTAGTTTTGTTTTGAAAAATCGATTTTGATTTGTGGCATGAAAAAATGGGATCGAAATTATATAATCTGTCTCAACAAAAAACAACAAGCAAGATTATTTACTTAATAAAGTTATAAATAGTGCGAACAATGCCGCGTTGTGTATATAATTTCTAACAGGTCGCAAGAAGGATTTTTTTTGCATACGATTCTATTGAAAAGCGTAAGCGCCTACACACAAAAATGATCAACATATCCTTGCCATTTGGCAGTGCATGCTTGTTCTTGAAATATAGATTAACAAATTAAACCAGACTGCCGTGGATAAACTATTAGAAGTGGTCAAGCATATTTTGGACTTTCCAAAAACTGCGTTATCTGGTACACGAGCTTGCAATCGCTCGGACGCCATCACCTCTGACACCAACCAATCATATATGTGTGATTATCTCAAATAAACACCACACATCAGACACGTATCGATTCACTTAGTAAAAACCAGACAGTTAAATATTGTAATAACCCGAGAAGGGCAATAAAACTACGGGTAACTTTAGTTTTATTTTTCTCAATGATTCGTGGAAAACGATTAGATTATTAGCAATATTCTTCGGCTCGTAGAGACAAGTCATAACATCTGAGTATGCAAGTTTGTTCATTGAATGCAAAGCAATAACATCACATAACATAACTTCCTTTGAGACTCTAAAACATGGATTTTCAAAGAAGTTTTAATTTTAAAATCAAGCGACGACAAATCATCGCTCGGCGTTTATATGGACGTTGATTGACATTTTAATTTAATTAAATCCTCAAATCTCGTATGCACTTGTCTCAAGCGGGCCAAAAATACGCCAATATCGAAGTTTTCACTTTTTTCGCAACCGATCGAGTGAATAAATAGTGATGGGAAATTATTTCAGAATTCGATTACATTCGAGATAATAAAATTCGAACAATTCTTTAAATTCAACAAATATATGTTTTATAATATTTTAAAGCTGCACAAAATAATAAATAAATACAGCTCAGTGCTATTTTAATCGCAACAGAACGGTTTTATATTGATTAGGAAATATGTAAATATTCAATATTTTTGAGTCCTTGGTGGAATTCCATTTCAATATTTTTTGATAATGCTAACGAGGAAGGTTGGCGAAACCGGTCACCACTAAAAATTAACATGGTGAAAAATAACTCAAGTAATTTAAAATAAAAAAATATGTGGTAAATATATTTATTATACATATACCTGATTTTTTAATGTATTAATATTTTAATTTTTTTTTTTTTAATTTAATATAATATGGAGGTAAGTAATAATTTTTAAAACTACGTTTTTCTTTCATTAAACCTTAATAAATCAATTTTTTCACATTATAATTTGAGCGCATTGTTTATTTCTACACCTAAAAATCAAATCATTCAAAGAATCAAACTCACGAGCATATAAAAATGTGTGTTCGCAATTTATAGTGGCCATTGTTATTAAGTCTCGAGTCCTCTGCCAGTTTCGATACTTTTGTACCGAAACCAGAACCAAAACGGCGTAACTTCAAAGAGCAAATGCGGCATAGGATCCAAGAACGGAGCGCTATTGATGAGCTGCCAAAGCGTACAAACAGATTTTAAATGTTTTAAAACATGCACGACTGTGCGTGATTTTATATATATATATATATTTTTTTTTTTCATGATATTCATTCCAGAATTATTTTTAAATTTGCAGGACCGTGCGTGATTAAAAAAAATATATAATACAATACTTTTGACAGATAGTACATAGTGGAATTCCATTTTGAAATTTTAAATAAAATAAAAAGTATTTTAGTATGTAGTATTTTATTTTATTTAAAATATTTTTTTTTCATGATAATCTTTCCCGAAAGTATTTTAAAATTTGCAGCACCGCGCGTGATAAAAATAAAATATTTATTTTTCACGATGACGTTTCCCGAGAAAGCAAAAAAAAAAAAAAAAAACATCAGTTGAATTTCCTCATTCGATTTTCGAATGTTCGATTTTTGAATGCTCGATTTTGAAATGTCACTTTTGGAACGGTCGAGTGCGCGTCAGTTCTGAGCCGGCGCTCTCCCGTGGCGGACTTCCCTCGTCGCGTGTCGACTGCGACTTGCCGAGCAGACAAACTACGCACGGATAAAATAGCAAAGATCTGTGCCTGTCTTCCCGCAGGTAAACAATACATTAATTCTGATGCAATGGCCGCGCGCCCTGACCTTCAGCTGACACATAACCTCGAGCAAACCAGTTTTAAAGTCGTCCGTTTGGCTGTACATATTTTATTGTTGACGTGAAATCTTTTGCATTTTTTTAAAAAGATTTGACCATCACAATAATTGTTTACGGTTGTGTGAAGACACGGTATAACAGTTTATATACGTATTTGCATAAATATGTAATGAAATAGTGTGCGTAAAAGGCGTTTTAGTACGGAAATAATAATCGTATATACCGGCTGAAAATGCTTTCAAAATATTGGTATAATGGTACATGTTGCGCTTGGCGCTTCATTTCTGAGGATGGCGACCAGTTTGGACGTCTGTCACTTCTTGCTTGCTTACCAAGATGCTAGAAGTCGCGGAGGGCGGTCCCTGCTAATAATTGTATATTCATTTTTGAATTTCATTTTGAGTACCTGTTGCGGGTATTTTTGTCGCGAAGCCCGCCGCGCGCCCCTGCCTTAATTGTTTGTTTATTTCGGTGATTATTTTCAGTACAAAAGTGAATAATTACGCGAGAATGACATCACGGCTGTGGGGTTTTTTTTTTTTTTTTTTAATAGAAAATGGAAAATTACACAAATCTTTCGCGGTTTCTGGGTGCGATGGGAAAAACCACTCGACCGACAATCGTATCTGGGACTTCGTTTCCCGCCTTGTGGTCAGGTGTATATTATTTCTAAGATAGCTCCACGAGCGTGAGGCACCCCGGTTTAGATAATCTGATCGATAAATCTAGTGCTGGAGAAGTGAAATATACTAAATAAAATTTAATCAAACTTTTCCTTTGAATATAAAACTGCAGTGTGGAAGGACCCGGGGACTACACTATTCTCCATAAGAAAACCATGAACACTAAGTGAGATGGTCGCCAATCTCCTCTGAAGTTAATTTGTAATAATCCGTATTTAAACGACAAACGTGAATAGCCAAACGATTAATCGACTTTTATCTCCTAGCAATTTAGCATTTCATGTGGAATGATGCAAATGAAACCAGTCTGTCGTACATATTTTTTAAGTAGTCACGTAAAACATATTTAATGTTTTTGACATTTCATTACAGTAAAAAAAAAAGCCTAGTGCTGTTTCCTACTATAATATTTTGACGCGACTCGTTTTGCCAACATGCCAGGTAGGCAGGCATCTTCAGGTAAAGGGACAAAGAGTCAAAGTGAGAGGCAATTATTGTCAGAAGTTATTTAAAATACCATCAAATTTCTTCAAAATCTCGCCTGTCCGAAGATGCCGACGCAGGGGAAACTGGTCGCGTCAAAATATAAAGTGGGAACAACGCTAAAATATAATTTATTTAATAATATTAATCAGGTACTGTGCATTGCGCGTCCCTCTCTGTCCTCTGCGCGTCAATTGAAATGATATATTGCTTTCCTGGAATTCCCACGATCGGCATGCTAGCGTGCTATCCACCGAACCACGAGGCAGCCCAGAGAGCCTGCAGTGTCTGCTATCTCCAGACCGAGCACACTCGAACCGGTCTGACAGGGTTCACCGACAACTGACATCATTTGCAGAATCCAGTTGTTGTGATTTCCATAATTCGATAGAATCAAGGCAGTGACGTCAGTCTACTATATCGCGGGGAAGCGGTCAGTCATTGCTTGTCCCAAAAACATCTATTGAACATTCAAAAAGTCTCAAACATGCTGGGCTTTCAGTGTGAAACGGCGAGGCAGTACTTTCAGCAACCAGTCGGCAACATAGAAGTCGCGATGGAACACGTGTTTTGAGTTATTTATCCGAGAAAAGCAATTGAAATATTTTTACCTGAGTTTGTTAGTAAATTTGGCAGTAGGGCCCAAAGTACGCCAGTGCTTCCAAAGCGTGCCACATCTCGGGCTGCGGACCACATGTTGCGCGTCCCTTCTCCAGCCGACGAAGAAACAGTTTCCCAGAAGTGGTTGGCATGCGAATACCAAACTAGGCCACGCCCTTGTTCACATGCTCAAGGTCACCATAAAAAAAAAAAAATAATAATCTCATTGACAACCCAAAGATCGGCGTGTTATGCGGATTTATTGAATATTTGATTTATACGGACGTGAGTGATGCATTTTGTATTTCTCGAGTTTTATCACGCTCGTACATTATCTCACAATTATCAGTAATTGAGTTCGTCGCGTGTCACAGGTCGATACCTTGGACGATAGCGGATGTATTCGGTGAAAAAAAAAAACTATCATCATCAGACAAAAAGGGGAGACCGGGTGCCACAGCACAGACCCGACAGACTGGCTAAATTTGCAGTACTCCCTGTTCAAGCAACATACACGAATAGCCAATTGGCTAGAAGGTTGCGAACATGCTGTCGATCTCCCCTAAAACTGATCTCCACTAAATAAGCCAATAGCGCGATTTATTAAGCTTACTTTATATTCAGTTGACAAAACTGCATGCCTTGATTTTGGACTGCATTTCGCAGTTCGTCGTTGTAGTTATAAATTGGGAGAGATCTCGTGGCAAGCCGTACACGGCCGCAATTGTGTTTTTCTACAGCTTGCCCGTCTGCATCCTATCTTGCTGCCCCCCCGTCCCAAGCGACTCATAGTTTGGCGGTTAGCACGCTTGCTTGCCGATTGTGGAGGTGGAGCAACTTTTCCCGTATACAACATGGAAAATGCTGGAGACGTGTCGTGGTTGAACTAAATGTATTTTTAGGTGGTATGACGTTAAAACGAGGTTGTAACGCGCTGGACTTGTGTCATTACAGCTGACTATTACCCATTGAGCATATCCATGTCGAAATTTTAATTCTATTCATTTTTGTATGCGAAACACAATACATTGTTCTGACATACAATGTGCTTCATTTTTAATCCATCTATTATTATTTTCCATTGATTCGAGCTTCCTTTGTTGATATTATTGACTAATTCACCAATAAATACAATATATACAGGGTGTGTTTTCGGTAACCAAACTCAAATAAATATTTTTAAACAAGTAATATTCTTTTTGTGAGCAAGCGTTTATAAGCGTTTTTACAGCTACAGCTGTGGCTAGTTCCACGCACGTCAAGAAAAAGCTAAAAATCATCGAAAATATCCAATGCTTTTTTTATTTTTAAAGACGGTATTATTTGGTTTAGTCTGTTCGCCCACCGTGTCCCTAAAACTTAATAATTTTTTTGACAATATATGCACGTGTGAATCCGATATACGACAGCTTATATATATGATATTCAAAATAATAATTGTAGCATTATCAAGTATAAAAGAGACGCGACGTAAAAATAAATAAATCGTTTATATTAAAAAAAAAATTGATTCTTATAATTTTTTTATTAGAATTAATAATTATAATTCGTCGTTTATTGCTACAATGCGGATCGTTTTAATAATAAAGCATTTCTGATCTGTGCGCGTCAGTCGCGCTCGACCTCGACGGCGTCGTCGATAGAGGAGGCCCAGTTCAGTGTTGCCATTGCTGGCTCCCGTCTCGGCCATCGCTCTGAAGGTATCCTCGTCTTCCAGCCGGAGTCTCCCTCACCATGGCTAGGACGTTCCCCTCGCGGTGGCCCCTGCTGATGATGCTGCTCGCGGCTGCCTTCAGCCCGGCGCTGGCGCAGGACGATGCCGAGCTGGACGAGGAGCTGAAAAGGATATTCGGAACCCCTCTGGAGAACGTAAGCCATCCATTGCTGTTTTAATTTTATATAGAAGTGAATTTTATTGTAAAAAAAAAAAAAATTATATATATATATATATATATATATATATATATATATATATATATATATATATGGAATATACCATCTCTATATATTTCTTTTTAAAATCCTTGAGAAGATTGTATCCGCAAAAATCACATTGCATATCAACACTCGGGAAGGAAGACTGCGATGTGTATATATTTATTATATATATATATTTATTTGAATGTTGCTTCAGATCCCCGTGCAGCCCACCACGAGCCCCACGGTGGTGGGGCAGGGAGACGACGCGTGCACGTGCGTGCCCTACTGGCTGTGCGACCCGGCCACCAACACCACTCTCACCGACGGCAAGTTTGACGGCTTTGGAGTCATCGACATCAGGCGAGTGCGGATCCTGCGCTTATCCCCTGACCCCCTTGTCTGCAACACCTCCGCACTCTAACAGTGCCAAAACCATTGAGAATTCAACTCTTTCCGATGTGCTATATCTAATTGATCAGAATTTTTTGCTCGTATCAATCTTACAAATCATATTAACGATTTGATCTTTTTCTCACACCGATACCCGCGAGGGGTTACCAAAATAATAACACAAGAACTTGTGCAGGTTCAAGCCGGAGAGCTGCCAGGAGTCGGTGGACGTGTGCTGCAAGAGCCCGCGCGCCGCTGGCGACGTGGTGGAGGTGGCACCGCACCCGGAGCGCATCGCCGGCTGCGGCATCCGCAACAGCCTTGGCGTGGACTTCCAGATCACTGGGGCCCCCGGCAACGAGTCCGAGTTCGGGGAGTTCCCGTGGACCATCAACCTGCTGCTGGCTGACGGTAGCGCCCAGTGCGGCGGCTCCCTCATCCACCCGCAGGTATATATTCTGCATATACAGGTGACACCCGTCGTGCTCCTTTATCATTAAAAATCGCCATTTTCCCAAAATCCACTGAATTCATGGTTTCCTTAACTGATGCTGACTAACAGCAGCACCCAGTGCGGCAGCTATATATATATAAACATATATATATATATATATATATATATATATATATATATATATATATATATATATATATATATATATATGTATACTATATATAATATTGACCGCTATTGGTCATGGTATTTGATGGTTTTCTACAATTTCACCTTTATAAATAGAGGTGTCAAATTAACATATTGATTGGCATTTTACCGTCGAGCTCGGATGTCTCCCGCCCGTCTCAAGTTTCGTCCTCGCCCCGACGCAGGTGGTGCTGACGGGGGCGCACTGCGTGAACAAGCTGCGCGCCCAGGAGCTGCGGGTCCGCGCCGGCGAGTGGGACACACAGACTGTCAAGGAGCGGCTGCCGCACCAGGAGCGGGCGGTGGCGTCCCTGCTGCTACACACCGGCTTCCAGGAGAAGACGGTCGTCAATGATATCGCGCTGGTCTTCCTGGCGGAGCCCCTTACCCTAATCGACAACGTCAACACGGTGGGAACGCATGTGGACTTATCAAATATATAACAATAGTCATTGCTTTAACTAAATACAGATGTTTTTTTCTATGTTCTGTGATATAAGTCTTTCGACATTTCGGTTCCGACACTGTGACCATCTTCAGGGATCACTTCTGAAGTTAACTTCAAACCAAAACGCACCACTTCTTGTAATCTCATAGCCGTTTGGCTTATCGCAGTTGTTATTAAATTTGGAGTATTACAAATTGAACAAGCCGCTTGTAATCATTTGTTGCTATATTGTTTCAGATCTGCCTCCCGGAGCAAGACCAAAACTTTGAAAGAGCCAAAAGTTGCTATGTCACTGGATGGGGAAAATCGAATTTCGGTAAGATATGCATGTACAGCGTGTCTTAGCCACTCGTGGAACTACAATTGTACCCTACGAAAGCTACTTACGGGACGCGGTATGTTCGTTTGTTGTGGCAGTTGATGTTATTCAATGATTTTGATGTTTCTTGGGTGTTTTAGTGCTTGAAGTTTTCTGTCCTTCAAAGCTTTGGTGGATTTATGAAATTTCAAACCTCCGAAGACAGTCCCAAGACAGAACTCGAAACGTCGAAAGAGAGAAAACACCGAGGAGCCGAACATCCAAGAAATTTCGATATCAGGGTTGAATTAGTTCTCATCATTGTATGCACTCGTAGTGCTCCTGAACCATCCAAAAATGCGTTTTTTTTTTAAATACTCTTATTCAATCTTCTTAAGGCTCTTTCGCATTGTAAAGGCTTTACCAGACCAGGATATCGATAGTAAAATACCACTGCGCCGTGGTAATGAAATGTAAATATATTCACATGCCATTAGTTCATTAATATTATTCGATAACAGTAAATATTTAAAAAGTAATCGATTCGCACATAAAATACGAGAAAAATCCTTGAAAATATATTTTCGCGTGGCACTGGTTGAAGAATTTTTCTCGTCTTCAAATCTTCTAACATATTGCAGATGAACGTTTTTAAAAGTCTTCACAAGATACCGATCATGTATCATATTTGTCTCTATACGTAATTGAAAACGAAAGTGTCTCTCGTCTTTGACCAACTTTTGCTTTTGTCAGTCGCCAGAAGGACTGCTACGTTGTTATCACCAAAAGTAAATAGATCTATTTATTTGCCAAAAACAGTCCCCAAAGTATTCAATGATATTCGATGACTCAATATGAGAAACCTACCTACCTCTGTTAATTTTGATCAACTTTTACTCTTATTGATCTTCGACGATTTCCAGGCCAGAAGAACCGCTACGCCGTCATCATGAAGAAGGTGAAGCTGGACGCCGTCTCGTTCAACACCTGCCAGACACAATTTCAGCGCACGCGCCTGGGCCCGCGCTTCCGGCTCAGCCCCACCTTCATCTGTGCCGGCGGCAAGGCCGGCGTGGATGCGTGCCAGGGAGACGGCGGCGGACCCCTCGCCTGTCCCTCATCCATCGGTGAGCCTCAGAGCTGATGCGCGTCCCGACAGTCTCAACTTGCTCCTATATGATCTAGAATCTAGAATCAGATAGAGCAATTTGAGATTTTTAAGATCAAAGAAGTTGAGCCTCTTGTGTCTTGCAGTGACTTTTGACACTATTATTATATATATATACCAAGTTTCACGTCAAGATGATGATGATGCTGTATAGTATCTATTTTTTTAGAATTTTGCAAAATCGACTGCTTTAGCAAATAAGTATTTTTTTATTCGTATTTTAGAAATATGTTTGTTTTGAATGTTTTTCCTCTGCACTCGTTCCAGCGGAGAGGTACCAGCAGGCCGGCATCGTGTCCTGGGGCATTGGCTGCGGCCAGAAGGACGTTCCCGGTGCGTACACCAACATCGCCAAGTACAGGCGCTGGATCGACGAGGCCATGGCGGCGCGGGGCTTCGACTCCAGCTCCTACACCCTCGCCTGAGCGACTGCCGCGGGGGCGATCCTGCCTCGCATCCTTGGCCAGCCCCCGGACATCTCCCGCAAACAACAGCTGCATCGAGTACGTGCGATTTGCTGCAATGTCACACATCTCCAGTGTAATGAGTGAAGTAAGACAATCCAGCAGATCGGGTAGATTATTTTAAGTAATTCAATCGACAGGGAGTTTTATAATGAATTTTTAATTATCAAAATATTTTTATATATTTTTAATAAAAACATTCTAAAATTATGAATTTTATTTAATTTTTATATAAATTAAAAAAAATGTAAAATATTTATCTATATATAAATATAAATAAAATATATATTTATAAATATTTATTTAATTTATATGTAAATAAATTATGCATATTACGTATATTAATAATCCATATTTTAATAAAATTTACATCCGTGCATATTAGAAAAAGAAAATTAAATGTCAATTTATGTATTTAATGGTAGTTTTTTTATTAAACAATTATAGTTCAACAATTCGAGTGGTACGATTAATATTTATCGAGTACTCGGTGGCAATTTTGAGTGCCACCTTCCTGCGTGGCTGCCGGGCGGGGAGCCTCTTATCTATTTAATGAATAATCGGTACTATTTTGGTATATTTATTTGGTAAACTTCGTACTTTTACAACAAAAATATCACCAGCTAACAATTCCAATTAGTATATTGCAATTAATTTGCGGAAGTCCGGTCAAGCGAAAGAGAAGCTAACATCTGTGAAGACTAAAAACAGAGACAGGCTGACTATATCTCGATTGCCCCAAAAATGTAATGCGGGTAGCCCTGGAGAGTTCTAATAAAAAATAAATAGATTACAGTAATACCCCGATTTAAGCGAGAGATACGTTCTGGAAAAAATCGGGTTTACGATTAAACATACTGTAACGTGCTAGTGATAGAATCGATCGAAGCGATTCTACTCCAGAGTCTACTTCTAGTCCATAGTCCAGAAACATCTGTAATGATCAAGCGACCGTCGTTTAGGGGCGACAATACGTGGTCTTGGAGAACGAGCGACAAGGCGGTGCTTGACAGGGAGTCCTCGGAAGGAGTGCTCGAGAGTAGTGCTCGGGAGTAGTGCTCGATAGACAGTTCTCGGGAGCCGTGAGCGCGAGACAGTCCTCGGGTGTCGTTGATATAAATATGTTGTTAATATAAATAGTTGTGAAGACTCTGTATGATATAAGTTAAATATAAATAGTGCAAATAAATCATGTTTTAATTATTGGAGACCCGGCGCGTTACAATACATACATAGTCAAAAATATGAATCATTTAAATCAATCACTTTAATTCTAAAGAACATGTTATTTTTATTGAAAAATACATGTATTGTCTTTTGGGTTAGGTTAGGTTAGGTTTAACGTTTCTTTTGCGTTCTTGTAAAATACGTTCATAACACCCAACGCTGTTTTTTAACTGTCAAGAGAAGTCAATGAATGCATTGTGTTCATAATACACATTCTTAATTCGAAATTTGAAATTCGCCTTATAGTGAAAATTTTGGTTTATTTGGAATTTTGGGGTCTCACTGGGGGGGGGGGGGTCAGATTAGGTTAGGTTAGGTTACAGGATGTCTGTATTTTGCGTTGAGAAATGTGTATGTGTGTAACAATCATCAGGTTTTCGGAAACGGCGAAAAGATGGCGGGCAGGCGCGGGGCGGGCAGCACCTCGGCGCAGGCGCGCGGCGCGGATCTTTAGGCCTGCGCGGGGGGGCGGGGGGGCGAGGGCGCGGGGAGGGGCAGTAGTCGCCCCGCCCCGCCCCGCCCCGCGCAGTCCGGCCCGCGCCCCGAGCCGAGCCGCGAGCGTAAATAAACAGTGATCGCTCGCTCGAGCGACGACTCGCGCTTTTAGGTAACCGTTGACAGTTGTTTTTGCGTCGCTCTCGTCCTCGGCTTCTGGCCGGCCACAGGTCTCGCGCCGGAGCACCCCGAGACGTTCTCAAGTGCGGTAGTAAGGCGCATCGGTTTGACCGTCTCCCCGGCGTTGTTCGCGAATCCCGCAGGAGCCCTTCCGGGGCGCCCCCCTGCCCTCCCTGCCCTCCTGCCCCCCATGCCCGCCCCATGCCCGCCCCCGCGAGGGCTCCATAGGCGTCAGCGCTGAGACTTTTCGCTCCCCTAAAATAGACTGTCGCTCCTTGAATCGTATATTCCATATAAATAAACCCGAATGACTTCAGCGCTCTGCCTTCTTTGTGTTTTGTATAAAATATTTATTATTGTTTGGTAAATGCGCGTTCCTGCGAATTCAAAAACAAATGCTGTTTTCAATTTCATTGAATGTAAATCGTAAGCTTGTGTGAGATTACACGTGTAAACCGATTTTTGTTAACAAATATTGTGTGTCAAACGCGATCGCTTTCGCGTGCTTCTGCCAATAAACCGCAAATATATTCAATCAGATATGTAAAAGTAAATACAATACTCGATATACAAAAAGCGGATGACTACCTCCGCCCTGTTTCCATTCAAAACGAAAAAATAATAATATTGCATTAGTTTGACAGAAATACAACAATAAAAACAACCAATCGCTGAACCTTTTGCTATTTTTTTAAAATTTTATTATTGTTATCTAAACTAGAAATCAGTTGAAACTAGATATTACAACAAAATGGCTTTGAAATATAATATTAGGTAATCCCCTGGCACGCGACGGGAAATAAACGATTTCCCGAATTTAGATTTTAAATCAAAATTAAAATATTCATTTAAAAAAAAAAACGGATATAAAATTTTATTAGACACATCGAATATTTAAATTCTAATAAAAAGTTTAAAACATTTGTTTGCAAAATGTCAATATCATCACGCTATGTGCAAGCGGGTAATCAGGTTATGACTTACGTTATGACTCGCAAGCAAAGGTATTTGTAGTACGCTCCACACTTGCATGTGACGATTAAAATTCACGCTCAGTGGTGTAAGGGAATACGAAGCGAGGCAGCGATGGCAGGGGATCGAATCCCACCTGCGTACAAAAAAAAACACCCAACTATTGGATGTTATCTTTCTGGAGTTTCGAGTTTTCCAACGTTTCGAGTTTTCCGACGTTTCGAGTTTTCCGACGTTTCGGTCCCGGTACCGGGGAACTGAAAAACACCAGCACAGGCGATTCCAACTAAATGTGTATCTGGGCCGCGTTATGGGGCAAGAGGCGGCACGGCCGACCTGCCCGCAGCCAGTAGCAACCCCATAGGTTATGGTGTTAAAGTTGCCCCCTGCCCCCTGGGCCTGCCCCCTGGGCCTGCCCCCTGGGCCTGCCCCCTGGGCCTGCCCCCTGGGCCTGCCCCCTGGGCCTGGCCCTGCCCCTGCCCCCTGCCCACGCCTCGGTGCACGGATGAGAGACGTTCATTGCCGCCTGCACTTGTTGGCCGCCGGCCAGCCGCTCCATTATGGCAATCAGCGGAAAGACCAATCACCACAGCAATGGCTTATTAATACTCATTTCAATTTACAACCCCATATAAAAAAAAAACAATATTATTTTCCATTTATTGAATACCAATTTTTATAGTAACCGTATCAATTATTTTTTTAATGCATAGTTAAAGTTAAGTATATTTATTATCGCGTCGCTTAGTAAGCGGAAAAAACATACTTTCCTGTTTATTTGAATATTCGCTTCAAGGCAGTGTTACTCGAGTAAATGATTTTTTTGATGGCGCGTATTCGTGTGAGTATCCGATTTTTAACTTTGACCGACCTTTTCAAGATTCAATTCAATATATTCTTCTTATTCAGTTGCCTCTCCTCACAGGAGGATGCTTACCATTTCTAGTCTCACCGAACCGATCTCCAGTATCTCATCTCCATTGGCGCAAATTCTTCCTCCTTTCAATGCCCCTTTTCCGACGGAAAATCAACTGGAGGATGCCATACTTACGGTTACGAAAAATGTGGCCAAAATAGTAGACCTTTCGCTTCTACACTCAAATATAAATATTTGTTTAAATATCCAAACATAAACTCGATTTTTACCGAAATGTAATTTTCTTTTTTTTTTTTATTGATGTAACCAATTCGCCATTGATCTATTATGACCATTAGAATATCCGCACTTAAAGGTGTTTTTCCTCGCAGAAGGACGCAGAATTGCGTTGCCCCTGAGGCGAGGCTCCCCCCCCCCTCTCCGCCCCCTCTCCGCCCCCTCTACCCCCTGGGGGCTCGTTCCCAGGGGCGGGGGGGCGAATCGGGGAAAACAAGGACGTAAAGCACCCCCGTCATAGCCCGGCTTGCGTCACAGTTGCGGTGACGTCACGTCTTCGACTATATGACGGGAGTTCAAAAAATAAATATTAATTTAAAAAAATGCTTTCCTGTGTCTGAGCGCACCTCTCCGAGCGAGCGTAGAAATAAAAACTTCGCGGTCAGGCAGCTCAAAATTTTCGATCATCTCCCTGACAAGACGAGTGTGCTCGCCTTTTTTTTTTTTTGATGTTCAACTCAGCGTCGAAGTCAGTTGAATAATTAAAATTAATTTTCTGTTATGAATATAGTTTCTGAAAGCAGATTTGTGGTGATTTGTGGTGATTTCCGGTGTCCCCCCGCGGGCGCGACGCGTGGTCACCGCTCGCGCAAAGGCGGACGCACATCAAACCCGGGGGCGCCCTATCTCGAGAAGATTTGACTTACGATTATTTCTGATATTTATAAACACGCCGTATAAAAAGTTATGAAATCGACCGAGGAAGGGACTGCGCATCTCTGCGCCGCAAATACATATCGTTTTTATTCCTGGAGTTTGGGGAACGCGAGTTCAGGTTTCGGGGTCGACTCCTATGGGAGGACTTTTCGTGAAAAGAAAACATTTCCGGTGACGGTCGACCTTTAGTTACGATTTGAGAAATGGAAACGTACCAAGCCGGACTCGATCGCAGTCGCTATGCTCGCCGGCCTCTTCTTCTTACGTTCTCCTCGACATGAGCAATATCCCAGTGATTTTCAGTTTTAAAATAATCTTCAATTGAAAGTTAGCGTAGTCTGTGTATTTCAACATTAATGTCAGAACATTCTCGGTAGATAGAGCAAGATAAATAGTTTGTACGTGTGCCCCTGGCTCTCCCTCTCAGCGAACACCAAACTGCGGTGCGCGCCCACAGAAATCCAAATTGTTTTATCCCAAAACAGCGTTTATACAGAAGTGGCGATAGCTTGCATATATCGAAGGCTCGCGTGTGATCGCGTGTGATTGCGTGTGGCCGCGTGTAGCGTCTAGACGCCGGGCGACGGTGTTTCGCGGCTTTTGAGCAATGTCGATATGTTAAGTGCTTTTTTTTTAGAGCCAGCAATTGTAGCAAAGGCTTTTTCTCTGCAATTTAGTATCGAGTGTATATTTTTGCGCCGTATTGGTCATTTGAAAGCTTCGCGACATTAAAGCATATAGACATATATTTATTTATTTAAGTGTATATATTTAAGTGTGTCAACTTTGATATCGATGAAAATTTGATTTGATACTGCAATAAATTTGTTTCGGCCCCCTCCGCGAGCCCTACGGGGCCCACAAAGGCGCGGGCGGGGGACCGAGGGTCCCGGGGACCCGCCCAGGGCTGCGCCCCCGGAAGGGCGTCGTCTTGACCGAGACTGAAGTGTCTGACAGTGCTAAAGGTGTGTTTCTGCGTGCAGAGGCGCGCGCGCTCCTCGGGCCGCGCCGGATGAGGAGGCTGTGATCTCGGCGGGCAGAGCAGCGCAGCCGCCATGGCGACGCCGCCGGACTCCCCCATCGAGGAGGTGGTGTACGAGCTGGACCCCGTCCGGCTGCCCAAGCCCATCCCCGTGGCCCTGGACGACCTCTGCCGCCAGACCAAGTTCACCCGGCAGGAGATCCGCATCATGTACCGGGGCTTCAAGACGGTGAGTTCGCCTCCGCGGCTTCTTCTCTATCCGATCTAATGTTTGTGGCGTTTTCGGCGGAACAGGAGAAGTGTGCAGGGACTCGCTCGGTGGCGTGCGTCACCGTGGGGCATAGGCGGGTTGTACTCGAGAAGGGAACTGATCGATGGGTTTGGGAGTAAGGGGGTGGAAATTTGGAAGCAGTGGGCGAGGTCAATGATGATCTCGTTTTTGTATCTCTGTGGAGTTGCATTGAGTGCCCAGCGTAGTATCTCGTTTTGGATGACCTGGGGAGGCTTGTGCCTCTCTGGTGGGATGTATCCTCAGATGGGGCAGGCGTAGATAATTTTCACCGTTCTCATGCAGGGTATAGCGGTGTATCGATCGCCGCCTCACAGGTGGAGGATCCCCTCGCGAGCTCGTGCATCGAAGCGCCCGCGCAATATTGACCGCCAGGGGGGCAGACGCGCGGCCTCCTCGGCTTCCTCGGCGGGGAAGCCCAGTTGTCTGTTCCCAGCGTGAATTATTGAGAGGCGAGCCGAGCGCGGGCCGATGGCGTGCGACGGACCTTTCCAAATGACAAGCAATGCTTACAACTGTCGAATTGTCAGTTTAAGACACAGGGCAGTGTCCTTTTTTTTATTGCGTGGTATTTGCGACCTTTGCACCCAGAATCGCCCTGTGGCACCTTTCTGGGTTGCGGGAGCGTATCCTTTATTCGGGGCCTCCCTGAAGGCACATGGGCAAGGAAAGCAAAAAACATGAATACACGAACAAAACAACTCTGCTCCCATGTCCTCCGAGAACTTTCTTCTTGTCTGCCGGGGTGGTTCTGTCGCCTCCTCGGCGTTCCTCCTTGTCTCGTCTTCTTCTTCGGTGCCCGAGTGCTCGCAGGAGACGTGCGGATGGGACTAATGATCCGCAAGTCTCGCGCTGTCAATAATGCTGCTGTCCCAGGTTAGCGACCGCAGGGCTGTTCAGTCATCGCGCAAGATGATTGCTCCCGCGAGGAGGTCTGAGTCCTGGCTCTTAATAACTACACCCTATTTGGATGCAGATTTTAGTACACTCACGCCAGCGGTATGTCTATGCGTGCTTGTGTCTGTCTGTGTGTATAGTTTTCTTGGATACCTGTGGTGGGGCAGGGGGCAGGGGGCAGGGGGCAGGGGGCAGGGCTGGCCCGGGGGGGCGCCGCTCTGTCTGGCCCGGTGGTTGAAAACAAGCCCACTCGTCGCCCCCCGTTCAAAGCGAAACCAATCAATGTGAGATTTTCAAACGAGAGTCCTCGAAACGTATCGACAGCACCTCCACTTGTTTATTTGCAACCAGTAATGTCTGCCTTCTCGGGTGGCCCGTGATTACTTTGTACTGGTTTATAGTCTTCATTCCACACTCTTCATCGTCTTCGCATTCTCTCATCACGATTCAACTCACCGTTGCTTCATTGCCATGGACGACGCTTGTTGTTTTGTTTCAAAGGGGGCCGAGACCTTTGATGGATCCATTTTCGATTTTTTTTTGGATAATTTTATAAAATATTTTGCGAATTACCTACCGCACCAATTAAAAAAAATGTAATGCCAAAACTTAGATATATTTCTTTTTCCACGTATAAATTTACTTTTAATATGATAAATATGTGTTTTCATTATTGAAGTTTAGGCATTTGGAGATTATTATGACTGACAGATCTAGAACCATGAGCATTTAAGAGTTTTAGTTAATTGGAGTTGAAATATTGCATAAGGGGTTAGTTTAAATTTTTTTTTTTTTTATAACAAACTTTGGTTTTGAACATCTTCAAGGCTTAATTTGACCTTGAAATAGAAGGTTCATTAAATAATAAAAAAAAAAATAGATAAACGAAATTGATAATGGACTCAATATTTTTGAGTAAAATACTTGAGTGATTTTCCACATGTTCGTTTTTATTTGTGAACGGTTTCGCCAACCTTTCACGTTGGCATTATCAAACAGAGTTTCGCTCACTCTGTTTGATAATGCCAACGTGAAAGGTTGGCGAAACCGGTCACTAATAAAAACGATCATGTAGAAATTCACTCAAGTATTTTATTATATTATTACTAATATGATTAGGGTAATAAATAGGCATCTGATTGACCAATCCATAAATAGATATATATATGACGGTGCGCGTTTTAGCTAAATCAATAGATTTTAAAAATAATGTCCAGATGGGACTAAAATCGCTTCACTTGTTACTTTGTTCAAAAAGTCCAGTGCTTGCAAATCACTAAATATTGATTGGCCTGGGCACATTGATTCATATGTAGAGTATGATTGTTAAACATTCTCGATAAACGGAAGTGATTCGTTAATACACCGGTCATGTAAACCAGGAGATGTGGGTTCAAATCCCACACAAATCACGATTATATTTTTCTGAGAGTTTCTTTAAATAATCTTCTATATATGAACTAATGTGCCTAATCGTATTAGTAATCTACTATAATAATAGCCATTGTGTGTTTGTATGTATGTTTGTATGTGTGTATGTTTCGTTTTTCCGTTCTGTATAGAATATCTTAAAAGATACAACGCTGATTTTTTGCACATAAGTTAAGTAAATTTTTCCGCAGCTATGTGCCGAATTTCAAGACGATAGGATAATATTTTCATTCATAAACTTTAAAATATGCTCATCAAATACGTCATTTTATGACGGGCTACATTGCTAGTAATATAATAAAAACCCGTAATGGGTAATAAATACGCATCTGATTGACCAATCCATAAATAGATATCAAGTATTTTACTCAAAAATATTAAAATTGAATTCCACCAAGTACTCTCTGTCAAAAATATTGAATTTCTGATAATGGACTCATCAAAGGTCTCAGCCCCCCGAGCTCGTAGTTGCTATCCGCTATGATTGCTGTGTTGCTGGAGGGGGCGGCTCTCCGCGCCCCGCGCCCTCGCGCCCTCATGGCCTCACGCCCTCGCGCCCTCGCGCCCTCGCGCCCTCGCGCCCTCGCGCCCTCGCGCCCTCCGCTGCCGGTGCACTCGCGCCTTGCTTCATTCATCCTCTCCCCAGACGCGCGCCTCCGCGAATAGCCGACCGCCTGACACAGATGCTCGCGCGCTGGCTCCCCTCCAGCCGGCCGGACCGAAATATCACCGCCATACACACTAATCGGTGGTCTCCTGTCGTTTATTCAAATGTTTATTCAAAAATCTAGTTCTTCTTCTACTGTTGCCTCTTCTCATCAGAGGTCGGTGACCATTTTCAGTCTCACCAATCCGGCTGCACTTCCGATCTCCACCAACTGATGCAAATTCTTCTTTTTCCATCGATTTTTTCTTGGACCATCAGCTGGAGAATGCTATACTTAATGTAACGAAAAATGCGGCAAAGGAACGGCAACGTCAGGAATTTTCATTTCATGGTGTTTTAATGATTCTCCTATACACCCACATTTCTGCCGCCTCAATTCTTCGCACAGTAGCTGTCTTGAGTGTTCAAGCTTCGACTCCATAAAGTAGAACTGAGACGACATAACATTCGGTGTGAATCTCCAGCGAAATTTCAAGGTTACATCTCTTGGGTATACTGTCTCAATCCTCACTTTAATTTCCCGGTCCGGATCTCAGTTCTCATTCAACCAGCTGCCCAAATACGTAAATCTTAATCTAGCGCAAAACCCGTGGGATTTGAAAAAGCAATATGAAAATGTTTTGGACGCGTAATAAACCTGTGTGGGCCATAATGCGGATTTATTAAATACTTGCAATGAGGCTTGGTGTAGAAAATAAAATAGGTGCATTCCGGTGCGGGGGCGCCGCGGAATGCGAGCCCCGCCGGGGAAGCCCCTCGACGCAGACAATCTGCCGGCGAGTGAAGCGGAAATGTCAACACAAATCCGCCCCCCCGTCCAAGCCCTCCGCCCCCGCCCCCCGGGAGCCCCGCACTACGGTACAATTAAAAAATATTGCTTTCATCATATTTGTAAAGCGTATATCTTAGTGGCGTGCGGTCCGTACAAGTGTAAAAGCATCGCATGCCCTAAAATGTATCTAAACAAACTACATACTTTTTAGGTCAAAATAATATATAATAACACTAGTGGTGATATGTTTGATGATGTTCATTTATAAGCGAGTATTTCGTGCGATCTTTTATTTAAATATTTATATTCAGGCTCATACATATTAAGTGAGTAAAACTGCTTGCCTTGATTTTAGACTCACCGCATGGAATGTGTGTATAAAAAAAATCGGGTTATATAGCGATACCCAAACTTCCACAACCAACCGACCGCAATTCACCGCTACGTAAGAAACGATAATTTTCATAGAATTATTAAAACATATATTTGGTATATATGTATTAGGTGCGCAACTCAGTTTTTAGGTTTTTTTGATCAATGAAAAATGGAAAATTTCAAGAGAAGTACAAAAAATGGTTAATATATATATATTTAAATATTTTGAATAAAAATACTTGAGTGATTTTCCACATTTTTGTTTTTATTAGTGACCGGTTTCGCCAACCTTTCACGTTGGCATTATCAAACAGAGTGAGATTCTATATAATACTAAGCAATTAGGTAAACAATTGTTAGAGCTTAACAATTTTATGATACGCAAGCACCTTAACCCCGCGATTATATCTGAACTAAACACCCTTTTCAACATTTGTCTAGATCAAAACTATTTTAAATTCAACGATACATTCTATTCACAAGTAGATGGGTTACCTATGGGCAGCCCAACGTCCGGATCCTTTGCAGACTTCTTTATGGACTATATAGAATCCAAAATAGCACAACTTAATCTTTTTAAATACGCCACCTACTGGTACCGCTATGTAGACGACATCCTATGTTTATGGACAGGGACGACTAGACAGCTAGATTGTTTTTTGGGTCAGATCAACAATATCAATCAGTGCATCAAATTCACAATGGAGAATGGAAGTAAGAGTATAAATTTTCTTGATGTAGGAATTAATATAAACTCCGAAGCTCATCACTTCAGTATCTTCAGAAAACCGTCATATAGCGATAACATCATAAACTCAACGTCAAGACATCACATATCCCATAAGCTAGCCATTTTCCACTCACTCATACACCGGCTATGTATGGTCCCCTTAGATGAAAATAACTTCAATACGGAACTTAAAATCATACTGAAATTAGCCACTAACAACGGATATAACCCTTCAACCATTCTTAAAATGTTATCGAAAAAACAAAAAACTATTTTTGTCGATATGATCTCTAAATTGTCCAAAAGCGATAGAAATAATATAAATAAAAAATGGGTTAAAATCCCATTCTTCAGCGAGACTTGCGAAAAATACGGTAAACTCCTTTCTAGATCATGCAGGGTCTCATATTACAATAATATGTCCCTAGCAAAAATTCTTATCAATAATAAAGATAAGAATGATAAATTCAGTAACAGTGGCATTTATAAACTCAACTGCGATTCCTGCGACGCCACTTACATTGGCCAAACAGGTAGATCCTTCAACACAAGGACCAAAGACCACATAAGAGGATGGAAAAAGGGAGATGAGACATCTACCTTCGGCCTCCACCTCTCGGATAATAAGCACGACTTTAACCAGAACTCCAACCTCAAAATTTTGCATATTAACAATAAAGGCACAAAACTCGATCGCCAAGAGATTTTAGAGATCAATCGCATAAAAGATAACGCACCGGAGCACCTGCTTAACGACCAGGTTATTTTCAATAAGTCTCCATTATTATTCCCTATTGCTAAATCACATCTTTAAAAAAACATTTACTGTGCATAAACCTATTATTTACAGATAAACACACTACAGGACAAACCCCAACTCAGAATAACTGCTGCTACACCTCAAAGTCACTACTTTAGATAATTACCCCATTAACACAAAAATTTGCAATTATATAGAATCCTCCACTTGTCAGGTACATTAAAATCACATTAGCCCTTACCACCTGACAATCATTCTCTCTCTTTCTAACAACAACCTCTCCCTCTAACAATTGTTTACCTAATTGCTTAGTATTATATAGAATCTCACTCTGTTTGATAATGCCAACGTGAAAGGTTGGCGAAACCGGTCACTAATAAAAACAAAAATGTGGAAAATCACTCAAGTATTTTTATTCAAAATATTAAAATGGAATTCCACCAAGTACTCTCTGTCAAAAATATTGAATATATATATTTATGTATATGTTGAGAAAAAGTCATAATTGTGTCCAGAAGCACACCACAACCGATGCGTTTCAACCCTTGGTTAGGAAGTGAAGCGCAAGTGTTAACACAAATCCATTCTGCACGCCACTGCTCATGTTTCCACTTGTGTAATACACCCTAAAGCCTCGACACCAGCAACCAACCTTTTAAATCGGTGGGGCTGGGAAACCACCAGGTCCAGTTCCGGCGACCACCTCTTTATTCACCTTCTTAAAAATAAATTAAATATAAAAAAATAATTGACGGCATGTGCACACATACAAATTGAATTATTTTTGTACTCAACCGTATGTCGTTTCCGTTTCGCCGTTGGTGTTATGTTGCTTGTTGATTATGAATGTAGATCAAAAGGCTGGCGAAATGTTTGCGTATTCGTTTATTTATATGAATTGGACAAGACAGAATAATACGTGGTTACTGGTCGAGTGCCTGCGTCTCTCTGTGTGGGGTTGCGTTATCGCTGGGGTTGTTGTAAAATTCGAAAGTCTCTACCTGCGGCAGGGGCGGAGCTTCACAAGACAAATAATGTAGCAATGTATTTGCACTGACCGCTACATCCGCAATCGACCTACTACAATTCCCCGACACGTTTCCACCATCATCATTATCATGTAAAATGTCCCATCCCGAAGAGCCCCCGTCGGGAGGAGTTTTCCGGTGGATCCCGGCATTTTGTATTTCCTATCACGCGCGGAGATCTTATCGGGGTGTGTTTGGTATCGAGTTGGGGGATCGCGAACACGACGTGTGCCGTAAGAGACCGAAATACCCGTTCATTAGTCCGCCCTGCCATCGGTTTTTCACTTTCACACGGGAAACGGAAAATGGGGAAAAACCACCGGCAATTTGCGGCACGACTTTCGTATTAACGGAATATGGCATTAAAAATAGATTTTCGACAGCAAAATTGTACTTTAATAAATATACCAATAAAGTAAATGTAAATAACTTAATATTTGATAAATTGCCCTGTGATGTATATTACATACTCTCTGCTTATAAATGAGGTTATTAATATTAAATATTTGAAAGATCCGCATCTACAACAAATGTGAATCCACAGGAATTGTGGTATTAAAAAAAACTAATTATTTTAATAAATAAGAAGCTATTTAGCAAAGCATTATTATATGTAATTATCGTTACTAATTAATCTACATATATTTTAAGTATAAATTATTTCATATCATTCCAGTCGTTTGTGGTTAATTTGACAGTTTTAGTATATTTATATTTAATATTTCAATTAATTGTGAAATAAATTCCTACTTCTTAGAGACATATTCGCGCTCAAATTAAACGGGATACATTAAGCTATTTTCTTAATTTATTACCCCTATTTTAAACCGCGCGCCACTGGTGAGGTTCAGCCCCCCCCCTCCCCCCCCCCCTCCCCCCTCCACCCACTGAGCGAGCCATAAACTAGCAAAGGGCATTACGCTTGTCTATGGAGCCAAGTGCGTCCCGCGGGACTCCCCGGCGGCGGTTCTTGGCTCTGGGCGTAATTTCAATATTTATCGCACACTTATTTGCATGACCGAAATATATTGTTCTGATGGCAATTAAAGTGGTTATTTTTCGACCTATCAGATAATATTTTTCAAGAAAAATAACAGTAAGAAAACACAGTTTTTATTGATATTTTCAAAGGCAAACTTCTGACCTAACAGACAACACATTTTGAATTTACCTAAAAATGATAATTACCGAATTATTTGCATGAACTAAAAAAAATTCTGACCCAATTAAAATTGCTATATTAAGAGAAAATTTCTGGACAATCAATATTTATATTAAAAAAATAAAAGAGAGTAAAAATAATAATGCAATTATAGTTATAGAAAATTATGTCTTATATTATTATACTATACTGAATAAATATTTTTAGTAAAAATATTTTATAAAACAGGTCGAAAAACAAGTAGCCCTTTGGGCATGTGGGCAAGCGGTCGGAAGCTATTTCGGTTGTGCTCAGCTCAGAGAGGCATTTTTTCACTGAATTTGCTTCCCTTCTATTTTGGTACTGTAACTAAAAATAATGCACATATATTTTTACGAAACCTTCGAATAAATAATATTTATTAATCTGTATTTATTATATATGCAGTATTCCGGAGCAGAAGTCTCCCGCTCGGGGCGCAGCGCGTTTTTAGCTGATTACTATTTTATGTCGTAATAAAAAATCCCAATTCATTAAGTATAGAGCTCCGCGCTGTTTGCCCTAGGATTTTAGGTCATGGAGGAGTTTTAACTTTTCATCCAATCAGTTAATAAGCCGGACTTTAATAGATTGCGGGCGGATTGAATGCATTTAATGTACTCGAGAGCGGGAGACACCCGAACTCGGAGAATCTGAATGAGATGCTGATTAATTGTGTATAGCTCTGAAACGCATCGTGTCATTTTATTTATTTAATTGTCGCTTAATTTTTGTTATATTGAAAGTAGTTTTTTTATACATATATTAAAAAATATATAAATTACATTTATCTATTTTTTATTATTTAATTAACGTTCTTTTTCAAGGTCAAATAAAGTCTTGAAGATGTTGAAAAATTTGATAAAATGACGTCTTTTCAAAACCAAAGTTTGTTGAAGTTTTTTAATTTTTTTAAATTTCTAAACTTATACCTTTTTATAGGTTTATATGTAATCTTTAAATTCCAACTAAAAAAAAGCACACTTAAATGTTTAGGGTTCTAGATCCGCCAGTCGTAATAATCTCCAAATGCCTAAACATCAAACATCAAATGGGAAAAAAAACATTCATCGTATAAAAAATAAATTTACAAGAAATAAAAATATATTATATGCAGAACAATAAATGTATCTAGCTTTAAGCATTTAATTTTTCTCTATTGGTGCAGTAGATTTTTCACAAAATATTTCTAAAACTTTAAAAAAAATTGGAAATGGACCCATCAAAGGTGCCCCTTTGCCTTAGAATTTTAGCTGCGACTGCTCGGTAAGCAACTGTGCTAACCATAATATATTAATGTAATAATGTCGTGTGTTCTCTCATCTCACTAGAGCACACACACACACACTAACACACACACACACACACATATATATATTTATATATATATATACATATATATATATACACACATTTGTATGCAGTATAATGAATGTATCAAGGTACTCGGTGCATCGCTGATTAGACGGCGTGTATTGATTTTGCTATCACCTGTAATTAGAAGTGCCCGCGGCCTGCAGGTGCGCTGACGATGCTCGGTATTGATCCGTTCACTATCCTTCATCAGGTGCGTTCTCCCCCCCAGCTCAGACACTCTGAAATTGAGGCATTTATACAAAATTTAACCACACCCTGGAAGGCCGCAAGAATAAAAGCAGACGCCTTCAGCAATCACCGTATTATATACAATTAAATATTTTATACAATATTATAGGTACTTTATGGTTGGCAAGCGAGTGTGCATACCGCTGCATCCCTGGGATTTAAAAAAAAATAATTTTCACTCAAAATATTTGCAGTTTAATTCTTTGAATATAAGGACGCGATAATGAAATAATATGAAAACGCACAGCTTATTTTATAATCTTGAATGTTTTATGTAAATATTTTATTAAATATTTAAAAATTTTGCGTTTATCACAATGAAAATAAAATTCCGACACGACAGGGTAGTGAATGCGGATTTATAAAATATCTAATTAAAATCATTGATAAAGCATTCATATTAATAACACAAACAGCTGCACTTGTACTTCAACATAATAAATAATGCTTATGAGTCACGTCTACCTTACACACCTGCATGTGATGATTCCAAATTTAGCTCAGCCACACAGCTACGGGGAATTCTTCTTCTGATGCCTCTCCTCAGAAGAGGTTGGCGACCATTTCAATGAGCATGTTCATGCTGAGTCAGTGTTCATGGTTCTAAGGGGAAAATGGTGTAGTGTAGTCCCCGAGTCCTTCTACACCACAGTTTTATATTAGAAGGAAAAGTCTGCGTATTACTGCTGCCGAATAGCATTATTATATAATCCTTTCCTTACAAAGCTCTGGCGTTAAGATCTGATACTCATATCACATCCCTCCACAATCAAGTCCACCCCTCCGTTACCGATACTTTACTCACGCTCGGGGCACAGAATGGCAGTCATGCACAAGCAACAGGATGGGGAGAGCGGGGAGGTTGGAATACAGTTGAAAAATAAATCACTGTCTCTTTATTACGACTTCATCCCCTTTCCGGCGCGGAATTAGCATTTCTGGAGCGAACAAAGAAAACACTTGTTGCCACCTCGACCAGAATAAAATAATCATTTATTTTATAAAATGGAGAGAGTGGATTGACAACTTTAATACACGATAACAAAGTAGTTGAGAGAGTTAAAAGATTTGGGTATTTGGGCAGCTGGTTGAATGAAATCTCGCTGGAGATTCACCAAGTGTTATGTCGTCTCAGTTCTTCTTTATGGAGTCGAAGCTTGGACACTCAAGACAGCTACTGTGCGAAAAATTAAAGCGGTAGAAGTGTGGCTGTATAGGAGAATCATTAAAACACCATGGGTTGACTGCGTCACAAATGAAAGAATCTTGCAAAGAAAGGGAACTCTTGACGTTGGTAAAGAGCCGGAAGGTATTTTGGGCATATTTTTCGTAACAATAAGTATGGCATCCTCCAGCTGATTGTCCAAGGAAAGGTGGCTGGAGATCGGAATTGGTGAGACTGTCCCAGAATAGGGACATGCTCGAGGAAATAATCGCCAACCAACAGTGTGGAGAGGCATCAGAAGAAGAAGATAAAATGGGGAATGCGATCGGGGATTTTATTTTAACGTCGTGCAAGTGACACATATCATTGTTATTGAAAGCCAATGTCGATAGTTTAGATAGCTAGGGCGTGTACATGAAAACATGTTGTATTTGTTCTCAAATCATATTAAAACCATGAGGCCCCATAGACCCCCGTGCCTTGAAGCAGTCACGAAACCATGCACCAGTCGTAATAAAATTATTCTTGAAATAATAACAAAAGTGTTGAAAGTTAAGTGTCCGGAAAATTTATAGAACTTTGGCGAATTCGTGAATAAACCCCGAAAAAAATAAAGCGGTTAATAGAGAATAGAGAATTTTAATAACGAAAAAAATACAGCCATCACCAACAGCATTATTCTCTAGAGCTACGCCCGACTGGGTGGGGCAGCCGACAACTCCACGCGACTCGACCCCAACATATAAATATATATATATATATATATACCTATATATATATACATATGTGTTAATGGACATACTTGCGTATGTGTGTGTGTATGTAATTCTGCTAAAACCCATTATGTTTAATATACATTCGGTGTATTGTTTTTAATTATAACAATGTAACGTTAAGAGGCGGTCGTAGAATAACGATCCGAGGAGTATTGCATACGTATAGAGTCGAATAGCTCGTCGCTGTAAGGCTCTACTAGGAGGACGGGAGTGGTTTCTGAATCAACCTAATCGTCGATTAGGTTGATTGCTTGACGCCTGCTGTTTCGCGCGAATCAATTTGAATTCGATAAAGGCCCCGCGGCTTCCGGTGGCTCGCAACTTCCGGCGGATAAATTGATTCAACCCCGGAAGCCCCCCAACTCTCATAACTTATAATAAAACTCATAACTTTGCCCGGGGCAGAGAAGCGCGGGATGTATTATTCACATTGTGTTCTTGGGTGTTGAGCCGCATCGGTTGGCAAGAAGGAGAGCCCCCGAGCCCGTTTCTGCGATATTGTGTTCTCGGTTGTTATTGCTCTCTGGTTGTTGTGGCGCTGTAGCTCGAGGAGTCCACAATACTCCACAGTAAAAGTCGAGGATTCTCGGGATGCCCATCGGTTTCACGTCTCACTCAGCCACACAGCCGCTGCGGTTGAATCGGATACAGCGACAGGCGTGTCTCGGAAAAATAAAAACGACGGTTTCACGCGTGAATCAGAAATGTGAATCTACTCAATGTTTATTACCGTAGTAAGCAATGGTATTGACACAGCTTCGCGAGCGAGCGCTAATAAAGCTGTAGATAACCAAATATATACGAAACCGGCTTTTTACGTCGAGACAATAAAAGAGCTGTTAAAAATCATAAAAATCAAACCCCATTCAACGAATTTGCATGCAAAGCTCGCTTTGTGTGTCGGCATCGCGTGACTCTTGAATGTCGACACTTGTTGGGGCTGCAGGGACGCGCCGAGTCGGCCAATCGATTACTTTTTTTTATTACAATCAATTATTACATTTGCATTCGATTTTTTTATAATCGATTCAATCTGATCAATGAAATAAAACCAAAACGAGTCGATAAAAATCAATAATCACGTGATCAAATATTTTTAATGCTGGACGCGTCATTCTTAGAAAATATGCTTTCATTGTTGCAAATGCTGCAGCAAAGTTTTGACTACGGAAACGCGTCTAAATTAATCTGATGCCTCTCTTCATAGGAAGCTGGTGACCATTTCCTCGAATATGTCCCTATCCTGGGGCAGTCTCACCAATCCGGCTGCACATCCACGTGAACTTCCTCCTTCCAATCCCCCTTTTTCCTTCGATTTTCCTTGGACAATCAGCTGAAGGATGCTATATTTATTTCTACGAAAAATGTGCCCTAAGTACCTTTCGCTTCCTTACCAACGTCAGGAGTTCCCTTTCTTTTCTCTTTAATTTGTGACGCGGCCAACCCATGGTGTTTTAATGATTCTCCCATACAGCCGCATTTCTGCCGCCCCAATTCTTCGCCCAGTAGCTGTCTCGAGTGCCTTCGACTCCACAAAGGAAAACTGAGACGACATAACACTTGGTGAATCTCCAGCGAGCTTTCAGAATTATATCTCCTGATTCACCTGACATTTTAAATCGACTATTATTATTATTGTGCGGATCGAATAGATCAAACAGATGTATCAAAGACTTCAGCCCCAATTATTACGCAGCGCGTTCTCAAGTCCGCCTCGTTCCTCGAGGGCCTCCTTGACCTGGCGGCTGTGGTTCTCAAAGCCATGGTCCGCGAGGTATCGTTTTGCAAATAATAAATCAGCTACCCACACCTGACTCATTCACCTGTCTCATTCACCTGTGCATATTCATTTATGATGTTTGTTGATTACATTTACAGTTATGCACATTTGTTTTGCACATTTGCTATGCACATTTGTTGTGCACATGCATTCACTTCCGGTTATTAAATTTGTCATTGCACATAATCAAACATGTTTGATACAAAGACACTCAACATCGCCCGTCATTAGTTTTTAACTCACCCAATCTTTTTCATCCCTATCCAAGTGTGTTAAGCGTGAAACTTGTTTGGGAACCACTGGGGAGGCCTCGCGGCGACCTTCTCCCCTCGTCTATTCATAGAACGCTGGCTACACTCGTATAATAACCTCCACCGTTCTGCAATATGCAAGGTAGGGTTAGATTTTAGATTCGGCTTTATACCTCCTTATTTTTCCATGAAATTCATTATTTATAGTAGTAGACAAAATGACTGAAAATATTTTTTTTCAATCGACTATTGAAATATGAGTCCACACTTCCTGGATCACACCTGTTCATACCAAATTCCTGAATACGGTTCCAGCACAGGGACCGAAACTTCAAAAGCCAGAAAACTTCAAATAGCTCACCACCCAAGAAACTACTCGTAAATCATCTAATAGCAACCGCTGCCGAAACTTACGTCTAAATACTCACATGTCTCCCACTGTGTTACCCGTATTGTGAATACTATAATTACTATCAATTAAACTTCTGTCTAATGATTCAGTTATTTAGTATTTGATTCAGTCGATAGAAAGCATCGATCGTTAAAAATAATCGATTATTTGGTTACACACACTGGGTTGTGTCCATCACTCACCTGCGTGTGAACCGGTTGATTTATTTTCCTCTCCTCTCTTGTTCCAGGAATGCCCGGAAGGAGTCGTGCAAGAGGACTCCTTCAAGGACATCTATGCAAAGTTCTTTCCGCATGGAAGTAAGTAAAGATGATACACGGTGCATGTCACACTAATGTGCTTTAAATGCAAAGCTTTTCCCGGGACATGTAAATGTTGTTTATATAGAATTTACTCAGTGGGATAAAGTGTGGGACATCTCAAACAAACTTGTGTATGGTTTTATTGTAATGAATACCATAAACTTATACTTTTTTTTATAATAGTTGTGAACATCCCTTTAGGAATTAATATAAAAAAAGTAAAAAATACATTAACTCTTAACACGTCATATGAAAAGAAACTTGGAACTAAGTAAATACATATTAATTAAAAATAAGCTTCTCTTGAACAAAAATAAGATTTTTAAGTTAACTGTAAATATATTAAATATATATCAAGAACCTACAAACACATTGCGACAATTTTTTTATATATACTTCTAAGATGATGTTACAATATTTTCTAATCTTTAAGGACTCAATTTTGAAAGTAATGGTTTTATTTTTATTAAAATTGCTAGAATGTCTGTCTTAGCAGTTGCTTATTGTTGGTTTCAGACTCCAGCGTGTACGCGCATTATGTTTTTAAGGCTTTCGACGTGAACTGCAATGGAGCTATCAGCTTTCGAGTAAGTTTCTGTCTGTAAAGTTTCACCACTGCCTGTCCTCTCACTCGGACATCTGCACCACTGCCTATCTTTTTCTTATTTTTTGGAATGACAATCAAAAGATTAACGTATTTATTTGATCTTAGCTTAGCTGTCATAAGACTTATAGATCAGTGCTTTAAGATAAGTGGAGTCCAAGGACTTGGAGCTCTTAAGCCTTCTTTGAAGGATTTTTTTACACGATTGTAATGCTTACACTATTTCCAGTCGCTTGCTTTACGCAATCAGATCTGATGGAGGTCGTCAGAGTCGTGATATTCTCTCAAGAAATGAAGTCACCAGACCTAGATCCTTGATATGTCACTATATGGACTTTGCTAGAAGTCCACAAGCGCCAACTTCTTCTGCATAGTTATGAACCACATAACTATCTCTTGTGGTTGTGTTCGAAAGATCTGCAAATTATTTAGTGATCAGTTGGGATGTTTGATTCTCAGGGAACTTCTAAATTCTCACAATTAAATGAAAAAGTGGGCAGAAGAGTTCACAGTATTCAATATCAATAGACCTGCTTGAATTTAAAAATACTGTTACGGTTTCCAGGACTTGCTGGTGACGCTGTCCACACTGCTGAGGGGTAGCGTTTACGAGCGTCTGCGGTGGACCTTCCGGCTGTACGACTCCAATGGGGATGGCTGCATCAGCCGCGGGGAGTTGGCGGACATTGTTGGGGCCGTGCATGAGCTCATGGGGCGGAGACCCCAGCGTGCCGAGGAGGACCGGACGGCCCGGGACCAGGTAGTCTAATACAGGGAATAGCCTTCTTCATGGAGAGTGATAATGAATTTACAACATTAAACGCTCTTATTATTGAACTTGATTATGTAATCTCCCAGCTATTTGATTGATCACATTTGTAAAATGTGAAGAATATTTTGTTTCCGTGCTCGTCATTCAAAATTAAAAGTACCCAAAGTTGAAAATGTGTTTGTAATATTATAATATTTATTTAATATGATATATGAATATATGAATATGAATGCGTTTATTTCCTTGCTTCTGCTTATTTAAAAGTGCCATGTCTTTTTTTTTTCCAGCAAGTTGAACGTGTCTTCAGAAAGCTGGATCTTAACCAGGACGGGGTGATCACCATTGAGGAGTTCATGGAGTCCTGTCTCAAGGACGATGTCATCACCAGCTCCCTGCAGATGTTCGACGCGCCGCTGTGATGATGCAGCCGCGACAGTGTAACCTTCGTCGATCACCCGCTGATGGAGTTCGATGATCAAATCATTGATCAATAATCAACCAACGTTATAACAAGTGATGGCAGTTTATCGATAGTCAAGTGCTACCATTGGAAGACAGGATATATGTTCTAAAGCTATTATCAAAAGAGATTGAGTCGATCAAAATGTAATTAAAAAGCATCAATATTTGATTAACTTTGATCGTTGATCAAAAACCTACCATCTTCTCTTTAAGTTACTGCAGTTGATTAACGGTTGATAGATTCATCACAAATAACCACAGTTGACTAAACAACAATGTAACGTTTAAGAAAACGTTTGGCATAGTGATATTTTGATATCTGGTGTTGATCAATAATTGATTATCTTCATCGTACATTTTATCATTAAAGTCGAAGATGGAATTGTTGTACCGGCTCAGTTATTTTTGAGTTATTTTGATCAATCAAATTATATTTGTAACTTGGATTCCAAATTGAAGATTCGTCATGTTATAATCGCTGGTTAGTTGATTGTAACAAGTGAAAAGGTGATGTGTTATTTTACTAACTACCTCAGGGTTATCTCATGTTATAGCCGTCTTGAGTACTGGTATTTCAAGTTATAACCATGATTTGTTAAACAAGTGTTTTAAATGATATATCAAGGTTAACGCTGTATTTGAAACTGACTCTTCTTAACCTAATGATATTGCAAGTTTCAACATGTGAATTCTGATATTTTAAGTTATATCTGTTGTAGGTTGAGTTAAAGTTATAACGTGGTATTTAGGTTTAAGGTTTTGTGACAGAACTTTCAGCTAAGGTTGTGGATCTCTCAATGTTTAGCTGTTATTAGTAATCGGACTATGTTAAGTCGGCGGAAGGTGTTCGGAGATTGTGCCACGCTTGTGAATGACAATTTCCAGCTTATCTAGGGATGTGTCAGCACCACGGCTCCGACCCTACAGCGGTTTAGCTGTGGAATAGAGACAACTCGAGGCGTACGCTACAAGTTGAGCTTCAGTTGTAGGTTGTTGTGATTAGTAATAGCTTGAAGCTTGGAGCTGTGGTTTAGGATTTATTTATTGAAAATGGAACATATGTCTTTTAAAATGTCGCTTATTTGAAAATGAAAGCCAATGGGAATTCGCAGAAGTGCCAAGGCTGGTGCCGAGTTGCGATGGCAAGTTGCGATGCCGAGTTGGGATGCTGAGCGGCTAATCATTTTGGCAAAAAAACTCTTTATGCAAAAGACCATATATTAGTATTCATTGCATAGTGATAAATTATTCAGGCATGATAGATATCAAATACGAAGCATCCATAGAAGTTCATTATTTTCATACTAAGGAGTATTTTTCTGTTCTCAAAATAATACATTAATGCAGTTTGAATTATAAATATATATTGTTTAAGTATTTTTTAATACTGTCTGAAAGCTTTATCATTATGTATTTGATGTTAAGCGTGTAGAGGTGTGCTATGATTGTGTAGTTAATTTAAGAGTGCAAGGACATGTGATAGTGCTGTAAGAATTTTGCATGCATGCTAAATGCGTATCGCAAGGTCGATCGTTCCGGCGTAGATTCGACGAGGGTGACTGGCGTGCAATAGCGGTTGGAGATTCAACTTGCGTTTGACTTTAAAACACACGTCGAACATGCGACGGTTACTTATGACTCCATTTTGTAAAAAAATCTTTTTTAAAGATAAACGAGCTGCCATGGAGGTGAAAATTATTGTATGATGCGAGCCTAACGGTTTTTATGAAATGATTGTGGACGCGGGATACTTCGACTAATTTAAGATGTGATTTTTTGATTTTAACTTTATCTATGGCTTCTCCGGGAATCGAAGAGGAATACACATTGACTACATGATAGCTGAGAAAACACAATTCTCAAATGTTTTCCTGACCTATAGAAAGGCACAATTATTTATTAAGCGAGTAAAAATCACCTGAAAACTTCAATATACCTTTTGTCTTATTGAAACACATTTATTAATTTAGACATTTTTTTGGAAGCCATGGTTTTTGCTTTCTCCGTTAACTCCAATAACTTGTTCAATACTTTTCGTGGGTTTCTTAAGGAATTTTTCAGTTAAATCCCAACGATACTTTTTTTTAGTAAAAACATGGAATTAGAGGTCTTTTTGAAACACAATATATTAAATAACACGTTTTTGTGATTTTTTCCCGTCAACTTCAAGAAAATATGAGTGTTTCGAACACCCTTGCGTGGTATTATATATTTTCTGCTCATTCAGGGACTTGTAGCTGTTTGAAAATTTTCTCATTTTTTATATACATTTTCCCATAGAAATTCATTCTCAGGAAATCCTGACTTTGAAGCTTTTTTTTTTAGAAAAGTTTAGGAAGAGATACGTTTGCAGGCTTCGGCAGTCGTTGATATGCCTGTTGATTACTTTAATTGAAACACTTAATGAAGCAACAGTTCAACACTCAGAGGTTTATTTTTTTAAAATATAAACTACCCGACGAATTTAAAATAAATACGAATTAAGTCTACCTGCATTATTCCCATACCTTCAGGTAGCAATAACAATCAGTGGCGTGTAGTCTGTACTAGCAAAAAAACAGTAATAATTTTATTGTTTTATACTTTTCAAGTTTAAGACATACAGCAATAGCGAATTTTAAAAATGTTTACTAGATTTTATGTATTTTTTTTACAATCTTGTACGATTTTCACAGCTTTATTGCTTGCATGGAACGTACGCCACTGGTGAAAATGCTCTTGTGATATTATCGATAAAAATTACAATTATATTTTCAAAGAGAAAAACTGTGAACATTTTTGGATTGAGATCATGGGCCGAAATAGAGCGTCAGTTCTAACTTGACAAAGATTGTGTTTCCCAATGCGATTGCACTGAATCTACACTATCTTTGCCCGTCCCTTCTGCGGCTCGTAATGAGGGAAGATCACAAAAGCACAGCTCAAGCGCCACGAGGTCCCGTTCAAATGTGAAATCGTTTTTTCTCTATCTGATAAAATAAGATTTTTTATATACTTTTATGGAAAAAATATTATGACCGTGTTTGGCTTTTATCTTGATGCGTTTAACATTTTATGAAACAATGATTTTTAATGATTCAATCTCTTTCAAAGCATATTTGTAATTTTATTTATTATTATAAATATAAATAAACCAAATGGTTGAAAATACTGTGGCAGTGAAAGCTCTTTTGCCTTTAAAGGCACCATCAAAGTATTATGCAGTGGTTTCACAGCATGAGCCCCCGTGCACTCTGCGTTACTCTCTCATTTTCAAAAGTCATTAGTCAAAATTTGAAGAGTACCGTTAATTATAACATATTCGCCCTATGAATAAGAATTGGTATTTTAACTAATCACGGAAAAACTGTGACCTGCTCCTCATTTTTTATTTATTTGATATTCTAATATGAAAGAAATGATTTTGAAACTGAGCATATACTTTCTAATCACAATAAAACAGTTTCGTTTGTTGACCGGAATGTTAAAAAAAGAAACCTTTTTTGTCCTATGAAGAGTCGATAACGCTGCGTATGAGGCCGGAGTCCCGTCCAGGCGCGTGTTGTGTATATAGTATTGTAAGAAGTGAGTTGTAAAAACACAAGTTGTGTTATGTGGTCACTGAGTGAGTGGAACCACTTTTTGCGTGTAACGTAAGTTTTTATTAAAGATGTAAATCTAAGGCGAATCTTGCAGAATTTTACGATTTTCGCGTGCTTTGTACAAATGCTGAACCTACAAAGACACATGTTTATATCCTGGATACTGGTGTAAATCTTTATTTATATGATAAACCAATTCTTTTTTAATCTTTATAAATTCACCATAGAAAGAAATTGAGAGTTTAGCTGTCTTAGAAATATCTGACTGAAGTTATGCCTATCGTGAGATTCAGGAGCTTGCAGTTTTCAGGACGTATTTGAAGGATCCTTTTTCACAACTGTAATGGTCAAACTACCTTCACTCGTCTGCTATATTGGACATACTGGGATATTACTTCCACGCAACCTGACCAATAAATGTCAGTCTTCTGGTCAGTACAGTTTCTTTGTTCAAAGTAACAAAGGCGAGTAATAAAAGCGAGTTCAAATTAGTTCAAACCCGCTCTATCTTCTATGGTCTACAGATCTATGCCCACTGGCGGGAACGGTGGCTCAATTTATAATTGTGTACAATTTACAACTTAATAATTTGTGTACACAAGCAATTTAAAAATATATGAAGCAGCTTTCGTTGGATACAAATGGTAAATGTTTTACGTGAATGATCGTACAAATAATGCAAGATTCGCTAACCATTTTTAGTAAATGTCCATTTTCTACCTTCCTATATGAAAAAAAATACTTGAACTTCTATGTGTCTATAATAATCTCCCTAGGTTTATGTTACACTCTTGTTAATTGTGCTCGTCTGTTTAGAGGAGTTAGGATTGCCGGATGTCCATCCATGCTTCACTAGCCACCGTCCAGACTGACTGGGGCAACATGGATTCGAAAAACAAAACAACTCTAATAAACACACATAAATACCGCCCATGACATTTGCAGACTGCATACATGTATCGTTGAATGACACAGACTTACACAACGTCAGCCGTGTCACACCTTGACTACATACTTTATACTATTGAAGAACAACAAATATGACTAACCAAATGGCTAGAAGATTATAACCATTTTTGATTGTGAGCGCATTTACCTTTCAAGGGCATCCTAAGACTTGAAAAGCAAAAGCTTTCTCCAACAAATTTATCATAATCACCAAACCATTTGGCTATTTATATTGATGTACAAATAAAACCAGTCATCGTTAATATACTTGTGCGATGTCATAAAATAACAAAAAACTATACAAAGTTGTCCATTTAAAGGGCTATTCACACAAAGAAAATACTATGGTCAGTCTATTTAGTTTTTTCCATAATTGCCTCTCTCCTGTTGGATGAAGGGCCTCATAAAAGTCATGAGAGGATATTGTGAAGCGAATTTGATTTTTTTATAGATGAGTTTGTCAATGTGTAAAAGTAAGTCTACGTGTCGTTACTAGCAAATAAATTTTATCAAAAAAAATTGTCAATTCTGTGAACTACTTAAGTTGTGCGTTGTTTCTAAACTTAAATTATTTATACTAATGTATTCTTAAAAACTTTAAATGTTAACTGTTTAATCTTATCACGTTTGAGAATTATTGTTGAAGTTTTTTTATCTGTGTCTCATGTTTGTTTTAAAGTTTCAGTTCACTCAAGTCTCCCGTTTGTTCTGCGTGTTTCAAAGGCATGAAAAACATATCTGTTGCTTTGACGGAAGTCTGCTGATGCTCTAATGAAAAATAGACCGTAGGTTGGAGCGTAGATGGATATTCTTTAGCCCTAATGACATATGTATATATATATATATATATATATATATATCACATTTTTACTCTGACTCCATCAGAAAACTGAAAACATCAATCAGCTTACACCCAAAAGACCACAAAATCATCGACTAACAATGACTGCTAAAACTTACGAACATATACTTATTTTAACTCTGAGAAAGGTTTTTTTTTTACAATGTTTCTCATCTTTCTAGTTTGATAAGAGTTACTTCTGGAATATAATTGGTATAGATGTTTCTGAGAGATTAAGAGCATAGCTGCCCATCGTGAGACTTATAGATCAGTGGTTTGATATAAGTGGAGCCCAAGGGCTTGCAACGCTCGGGGCATGTTTAAATGATCTTTTTACACAATTGTAATGCTTACATCTCTGTTTTGCATGAAGTCCACAACCACCGACTTTGCCTGAACAGTGATGGACCTTGAATGTTTTAAAGATCGACATATTTATCAGTTGGTCACTCATTCAATTTTCCTGGTATCTGCAAATTTCTAGAGGTTTGTACATGTTCCAAGGTTTTGGTGGCCATTGTTATTACATTATTGGGTGTTATGCCACATTTACTAATTATAGTTCCGACTTTTCAGTCCCGAGGTTGAGGTCATCTTCAGAGAGTTGAAATCGACATTTCAAATCCCTGAAGACGGCTCCAGTGCTGGAACGAAAAAAATTTCAGAATTTCAAAGAAATGTAGCATAACATGCATAACGCAGTATTTATTAAAGTTGATACCATCTACACTTCAATCTTCACTCCACATACAGCGAGCAGATTTTGTGCTGTCGTGTTTGTAAACTCGTTCTAAAATTGATGCAAATAATTTTTTAAATGTGATAAACTTTTGATGTATGCTCTTGAAATAGGCCCTCGGCTGTTGTTGGATGTTGGTTTCTTGTCAATCGCTATTTTCAATTTTAATAAGCGGACATCGCACTGGAAATATATAGCAAATAATGCTCATATTGTGTATGGTAGTGGAGAACGTCAGTTGTACTTGAACGTCATTTTTCTCCCATCCACTGTTGTGCACCGGCGTGCAAGCAGATACCAGTTCGGGATCCAGCAAGGAACCAGTTCAAGTAGAAACTTTACAAAGCTTATAATTTTGATAAAACTTGAAAAACTGATTAAATGAATGAATAAAAGTTAAATAAAAGTATTTTTGGACAAACAACCGACTGAAATTGGATTCAACTGCTTTTGCAATGGTAAAATTTATATATTTATCTCAAAAATATAACACGGTATTTATTTGTTCACAGTTTGGCTGGCTCGATGACTTCAATTTTCTTCTGCGCTTAAGCCTTTTTTTTTAATGAAAAATTTCACCGGTTTCTGTGGCTGATTACTAGTAAACTTAAAAGTCTTTGATCTCACACGTGTTCTAATATATATGTTGCATTTTTTTTATATTGAACATATATTTTCGCTTTGGTGTAAATCTTTTTGCGTTATATTTGAAGTTTTTCTGACTTGGCTGGTAAAATATACCTTACACGCCAAATGGAGTGCAACCAACCAACTTGTCTATTTATTTATGAAAATATATTTCATATGAGTTTTTGCATGCAACAGTTCTCTATTGGAAAACACGTGAAAGCATGTACCTTTAAATACAGGATTCGTGACTTGGATGTAAGAAAATTAAAAAAAACTGGGTAAACTTATATTTTTCATATTTGCAAAAATGCGCTGCTTCATATTGCTTAAATATAATGGAAAACGGGTAAGTGTTAATCAAGTTTATTGTTAATATTACAATCTGAATGCTTTATGCTACATCTTTACTGAAATCAGAGCTCCTTGCGTTTTACCTATGTTATCTTATGTGATGCTAATAGAGATAGTACACCGGTATAAATATATCCTATTAGTATATCACTTTGATACGCTGCCTCTAAAAAAAAGTAATATTCAAAACACTCGGAGCTCCGCTGTTCTGCCATTTTATAAATAATTTATTATAAATCAGCACGTGTCATGCACGTGGCGCGTGGTGAGCACGCAGATCAGTGCACAGCCTGCAAAATACGCCCAGTATACGACGTATGCTGACGAGCATTCAATTCATATGATAAGAGGTGTACGCTGTGCATGCAGTGTTTGCCACGTGCCTCGATTTCATGACGCTTCTGTTATTGTACCTGTTTGGAAAATTGACAATGTTACCTCATTATAGGCAAGTTTTAATACAAACTTTTTAACAATATTGGAAGGAAACCAGGGAACGTCTTTTCTTATATTTTATATTAAATTATTAAAGACATCACTGAGAGCTCCATAGACATTGTATAGCTTACAAATTTGTACTATATCATGTGTTCGTACGAGGCAGCGTCTCCACTATGAAGAAATAATATAATATTTTGTATCAGTGAAGAACGTCTGTTGTACGTTATACGCACATTACGTATGTGCAAAAGATATAAAAGTATTTTTTTTGAAATCTATAGAGCTCTCAGTGGTTCTGAAACATCAAGAGTAAAGCGGTTAACAGTGATAATCAATATTTTAAAAAGATATATTATATTTAATTAATTTATATTGTGAATCAAGGATACCGAGAATATGTCGCACGGCGCGCTTTTATTTGTATTTCTGAGCAAGGGGGCTGAAAGATCTTCTGATAATTACTTCTAAATTTTATAGAAAATACATGACGCTCATTACTCATCCCCTGTGGTGATTCGTTTATGTCTGCTTGTATTTTGCTTAGTGGATTAAGTGTATAAGAAAGATTCGTTCTTATAAATACTTGTTTCTTTGGCTTAATGCCGTGTTTCTGCCTTTGATGTTTCAATCTCGGTACTTGGGCTATCTTTAGGGACTTGAAGACGTCATGAGATTGATAAAACTTTAAGCACATCTCACATTGTCATACTTTGACCGTACTGACTGCCAAATTAAATTATACACAGGCTGAAATCTGTTGATTGTGATTTTAAAATATTGATTATTTATTTTACTTTTGAATAACACAAAAGCAGAAATCTTTGATGAAACTCAAATTGAATCTTACTTATGCACTTCTTGCCAAAAAAACTTACCCTTTGTGAATCAGTAGAGAACTTATGTTATATGTAAAATGCACATATGCAAACGATCTGCCGGTCTCTATTGAAACATGTAAGGAAGTAAAATACATTGTTAGTACAAATACAAGTAAATACATAAATCTGCATTGATATCCTCTGCTCCTGCGACCAAGGTTCAAGCACTAGAGCCGTGGGAAGGAGACAGCTCCGGAGATACTGAAGCCCCCAAAACTCAAGCATCTGTAAACCTCAAAAAAACTGTGGATTCTTTGAAGTATTACATTAAAATAAAAACTGTGAATTGAAACCTACTTTAAGTTTTTAACCGTTTTTAAATGTAAACTAAAGATTTTTAACATTTTTAAACAATTAATGTGTAAGAGTTTTAAACGGCCGCTTGAATTGTTGACAAATTTTATAACGAATTTTTTAAACACTGCATTTTTTCAACCATCTTTTTATACTGCGGGCGACAAAGTAGGCAAAGTAAGTAGTAAGTAGTAGTAAGTTGGACGTGGACTTTGGCTGCTTGTTGTTGTCATAGTGAAACACGCAAGAAGCGCTCTGTTAACTTTCTCAGTCGATTCGAGTGTATCTAAAGAAGCTGTGCTTGAATCTTGACACTCTTCAAAACACAGCAGCTGTCTTATGCAGTCGTTTCCGAGAAGAACAGGTGTTGATAGACGGTGTTTTAATTACACCATTGTTAACTTATAAAACTAATTGTCACTTCATTAACCTTAATTAACTTTGATTTGTAATTAAATCAGTAGTCGTATGCAGTTGTTATGTCTGTGAACTGTGTTTTACCAACCATGAAAACCATGAAATATAAACTGGCTTTCAGACGTCATAAATCTCATCTGTTTTAGTAAAATAATAAATTTGGATAGTAAGACAATTTGTTCTACAATAGTTTATTTTGCCTCGTTTGTTGCTCGCATCTAACCTTACACGTGTGTCTCTCTCACACTGCGTACTAGATGAACTGAACATATGACGTCCTTTTAAAGCTATGTACTATTGTTAAAAAATAATGCACCATTTTTTATATCCGACCTAAAGTTTCATTGTATATTTTAATATTTTCATTAGTTTCCTTTTCCACTCACCTGTTAGCATTCCTAATTTTTTAATATGTGAGATATATATTCATGGCCTACCCATCGTCTCGTGAAAACGCATTTATACAAGTGTCATCTTAAACTCATGGCATCACCAGGATATGGTTTTTACGTGTGTACAAAGGTGTCCCAAAAGTCACAGGAGTTTTGAAACACCTTTCTTAGTAAAATATCATACTATACTACATGTCACTTATAATTACTTCTTGAAGCAACGAACTATATTTAAAAATGAGTATCGGAAAGAACCTTCGTTTCGTCAGAGAAATATCAAGTTTTGAATGTAGATCGATCAAGTCAAATGAGTATGTGTTTTGTGATCCTTTGGATTGTAAGTGACATGTCATCAAACGTGATGAATGTGAAACATGTTTACACTGTTATATTACAGCTATGAGAAGTAATCATCATATCATGGCCAACAATGATTTTCAATATCAATTTTTTTTATTATGTTGTGATCATACAAATACACATTCAATTAATCTGGCGGTTGAGTCGTACTTTATATACATTATTGTACACGTGTATGTATGCGTCATAGCTAATAAATAATTTGGTATATTTTGTCCATTTTAAATTACATATATTGTGATCATTCAAATACACATGTTTAATGACTCTTTGATGGTTAAATTATACTCATTCTATGCATTGTTATACATGTGGCAAACATGCCATACATGTGATCATAGATCATTATAATACACGTGTTAAGTCACTCTGGCAGTTGAATCACTCTCAATATTTTAACTGTTTTATGTGTGTCATAATAGATTATTAGAATACAGACATATATCACGATCATCCAAATATTACTATTAGTTGAATCATTCTCTTTCTATACAATGTAAAAAACCTTGGAATTATCTGTCATACTTCTGTGATCACGGATCACATAAATATCGTGATCATTAAAATGTAAATGTGACATAAAAGTCACTTTGGCAATTGAACCATATATTTAATATTATTCCTGTGTTATATGTGTCTCATAATAAATTATTAGATTATAGTAATATATAGCGATCATCCGAACACACATTTTAAATGACTCCTTATCGTTTGAATCTCTTTATATAGTGTGTTATACAGATTCGTGTGATCATAGATCTTGTTGTCATAAATTACGATCGTTGAAATACACATTTTACGTCACTCTGGCAGTTGAACCACACTCAATATTATACCTGTGTTAATAGTATATTAGATTAGAGGCATACATCATGATCATTCAAATACTCGTCTTCAATGACTCTTCAAAATGTTCGAATCACACTATTTCTATACAATGTTATATACGTGTGGCAAACATTTGTCGCACTTAGTGATTTACAATATCCATTCTCAGTCTTTTGCATACAACGTATGGGGTAACTGTAATAAATGTTAGAGCGTAACTAAATATAAAACAGCAACACCAAGTTTACTAAAAGTAAGGATTTCTTTGCTATCTATTTTCAAACGTAACCTAATATATATATTTAATAATATGTATGTATATATTATATATATTTAATATGTGTAACATTTATTATCTCTATGTTTGTAAATGTTTGTGGTAATATTTAGGACTTTGTGTTCATACCGAAAACACTAGTTTGAAATAATTATACGATAATATTTGTTGAAATTTATTTTTTAAATATATATTGACATTTTTAAAGGTTTTGTTGATGCGAAGAAGATGCTATCAAAATTCGTTGTTTCTTTACGGAACATGAATTGTTTTGTAGTAATCCATACATGTCGTATCAAAAATCATGCCATTCAACAAATTTAATTTAATATTGTGCCATTTACGTACTCTCCTGTCGAGTTGTCGAAACTAATTTCTCTAGGCTGAGGCTATCTCATTGGTTGAATTATTCACATGAAAAATTTGACCAATCGGAAACCAGAAAGTTAAGACATACTTCCAAAAAGACAAAGGAAAAAATTGTTGAACAAAATATGTAAAAGATTAAACATTTTGTTTATTGGTTAGACCAAAAGTATTCTTAACGTGTCAAGATTTTCTTACACATTTTTTTTAAAAACGTTAATTTATTTATTGTTCAGAAGTGTTGCTTCCTTATTTGGACGATATCATGATTTTTGATACCCATGTACAAAATGCATCTTGTAAGAATATATAAATAAAGTTTTTTTATTTATTTTTTTTATATATATATTCTTATCTCACTGACTTTTGTGTGCCGATGGATGTAGATCTCTCTGTGTGGATCTACGTGAGTTTGTTTGAAGGTCAGTACCAACAGTCACATCCTATTGATTTGATAATCGATTATTAAAAAAAAATTAGTATTTAGTTAATTGCTTACAAATAACTAAATTGTGCAGATAATTGATCATCGAAGAAACTCTTGAAAGGCGAAAATGCTCCGTGCCGTTTGGCTATTCATATTTGTTATATGGAGTATTGCAAATTAAACCAGCCAGATAAAATCAGCCTGTCCGTCTCGTAATTTATTATAATCGATTATTTCTTCGGTAGGAATGAACCATTTGTTAAAATCTTGAATCACTTGACTGTCCATCACTAGTTTCTGCAGTTACGTAGTATTATTTGATTTGCTTGAATCATTCTTTTAATTCTGGCCAAAAAAGCAAGGACGTCTCACTCAGGAACACGCGTCGTCTGCACTTGACCGTTCTGTGCCAATAAACTGTCGAGTGTAAGCGAACCCCCGGTATTAAATGGCACGACCATGGCAGTCTTATCACGTCGCATATCGAAGTATCATACTTCTTATATATACAAGAAGGCGTTTTAAAGCTTTAGCTTTGTTTGATTAAATCGACGTGTTACAAGATTGTCACGGGCGTGCTCCTCAATTCTTCATATAGGTACTGTGGTATATTTCTTTAAGTGCAGAGCACTTCGCAATAACTATGAATATATCATTGGACATACGTTTGATCTGTGTTAGAATTACTTAATATTGTGATCTAGTTAGGGTTTCTTCTCGGTCTTAAGTCTAGCGGTAAGTGCCTCCGTGGTTTGGAGGTTATGTTAAACCAGGTTTAAGCTAGGTTTAAAATACAAGTTTTCTCGTAACAAAATACCACCGGTGGATAGAACGTAATCTTTTATATTCTTAGTAATGTTTCCGCTGGCTTGTTAGCTTAGTGGTTATATCATTGACTTTTCATCAAAAGGTCCTTGGCTCAATCCGCCTCCTGATGGCTTAATCCCAAACTGATCTAATCAGACTTATGCTTGTTACAGTTTACCCCTGTCCATATTCAAGTCCAAGGATTACTTTGTACTTAATTTTCTATGTTTTTTATTTTAATTTCACTAAGTTTTCTCATCTTCGCAAATGCATGAATGAAAAGTGAACCGTTTCACATTTTGTTGATTGTTTCAATCCGCGAGCTCTGTCCATCGGTGGTAGTGTTGGGCAATTCCTTCCATTGAAATATGAGGCGGCCATCTTATGTGGCGGGAGACTCGCCAGCCATTTTGTAAAGCTTCAATTCAACGTGTCGAAGCGTCCTCGGCAATGTATAGTGACATGTCACACCGTTACGCAGAGTTGCAAATTATTCAATATATCTTCGTATCGCTACCGAATTTGATGTCTGCAAATGCTGTGTATTTTCATGACGAGTGGGAATGAACGTGGAAACCACACAAGTGTAAAGAAGTAACTTGACTAGTAATATCTCCGTGTAAGCCTTGTTGTGGGCAGCACGTACTCTGCAGAGAGAAGTGCGAGTGTTGAAATGTAAAAACAATCTTAACCTCCATGTAATTAAATCTAAAATTTCAAGTCTTGGACCTCTGAGCGGGCGAGCAGCTGTCCTAATCACACCGCACGCTTGCTAATGCTCATCTCTACAGTAGACGTGCAGATTGCATGCTAAATGTTTGTGCAGAAATACGTGACAACCTTGATTTGATTGTCAGCATACGAAGTTATATTTTTAATTAATGACACGTGTAAATTTTGACATGACACATTCGGTTAACATAATAATACCCATTGACTTGAAAATCTAGAAATTAAATTTTATATCTGTTCAATTTGATATAAACGAAGCAACATTTGAAGATTTTTTCATAACACGTCAATTTCACTAAATCTTGCAGGGCGCCGATTTCCTTTGCACTCCGTGGAAGTCAATGGGTAATGACATGTGAACAGTTAATATGATGTATAAGGACTATGTCGGCACGAGGTTCGTGTGACATTTAATCTTAAGCACTTGTTTCTTTGTACGTGTGCATTTCAATAAACGTGAATTTCTCACAAACATGTGTTTCTACTCACCCCTCCGACCTACGTGCCTATCTACCTTATATCATTGTTAAAAATTAAGTACAATATAACTGCAGATAATTCAACGCACATTATGTTTCAAGGTTTTTGATTCACACATCAAACGCAGCTATTGCAGCCGCGTGGTCTTCCCGATCGACCAACAGTGTTACTGTAAATGAATGAATAATAAAAATAAGTTACAAAAAGACATGATAAAAAAAAAATCCAGAGATATCAAACACATTTCTAAGGTAAGGTTGCAGCTCCTCTCACTCTTTGTGTGTGGACCCACATCACCATGATGACATTTGCATTCTTTTATATTATTTAAGACTTCTAGAAAAAACAATGCTGTGAAGAAACTGATGGAAACGGAAAAACAGGGCGGGAGAAGTAAAACAACGATTTATAATGATATAATATATATTGATGTTTGATCTGACATCGGCTTACAATGTGGACTGACATAACTTAGTCTAGAACAGTATGTACAAGTTACACGCGCTATCGCACGTGCGTAGGGCCTACACGCACCAGAGACAACAAATTCACGCGCGTCCGTCACTTCTGACATGAAAACATGAGAACCAATGCAAGTCGATATCGCCTTACAAAAATGAATTCGCCATATTTAAATTCATAGAAGTTGACTTCAACATGATGCCGGCCAATACACGCTGCACGCAGGGTTCCAGCCCCACCGCCAGGCGCTTCAATAACCTCAGGATTACCATTTTTTTGTATCTTTTAAACGTTGGTAAAAAAATCATCCCATTTATTTTTTTCAAAAATTAGATAAATGCGATAGAAAAATACTTTTGTTCAAAAACACTGTAAAAATGATATGAAGAGATATATATATTTTTTAAATCTTCATTAAAAGTTGCCATGAGTTATGAAACAGCTGTATACAGACAGTGAACATCCTGTACGCTACGATAACATAAATCCTCATGGTTTTACAAGACGGTGTTATGGAATGTTACTGCTGAAATGATAATGGAAAGTCAGCAGGTGCCCTCGTCGTACCGGCAGCGCAGACATTCTCGCTTCACGCCGGCCACGGGAACATGTGCCCACCATTGCATCACATCTTTAATAATACACAGCACGTTCGCGGAGCCCGCAATGCATTCATATTTACACAATAAAATAAACTTTATATTGAGAATGTCTGCGTGTTTCAAACGAGTTTGGGCAATATATTTATAAAAAAAAAACCACGCGGTTCACACACGGAAAGGTGTCCGAGGGCGCGTCGGCCGTACGAGCGAATAAATAATATGAAATATGTATAATAAACGTACTAATGGCACTTTTCACAATTAAGCGATCGTTTTAAATACAGATAATCATAAATTATAAACATAACCTAAACTTAAGCATAAATAATTAACCGTACATGTAATAATTGCTAAAACGAGACGGAAAAGGGGTTGGTGTTTGACTAGCGCCAGGTCGAGACTCAGTCAAACCGGGCGCAGGTCGTCAGCACTGTGTGAACGATAACGGGCGCGCGCCATTTATGTCAACATGTGCAATATTGAGATTCCAGTAACAAACGTGGTGTTGACGTTGATTTTAAATCAACGTGTACACTTAATATTACATAAACAAAATATAGATGCATCAACATATTACATGTTGCTTAAATTGACATTGATTTTAAAACAACATAAATGTTTATGTGAATATCAACATATTACAGTTTTAGATAAAAAAATACACGGTTTTTGACATTTGACGTTGTTTCTAAATCAATGTAAATGTTTAATTTTATATTTAAAAAAAAGGTTGTAAGTGTGAATCAACATGTGCAATGTTGAGGTTCGGGTAACAAACATGCTTTTGCAGGTTTGATACTTAACCTAAAAATTTGAATGCTATATCAACATAAATGGGCTGTAAACAGCAACAAGATACTCACGATTTCAATTCAATTTACACGCTTACTGACATTTTGTATTGATTAAAAAATCATTGTAAAAATATACATTATATCAACAAAAGCAGCCACGGAAGTGAATATCAACGTGTTCAGTTTTGCTGTGGATTCTGAAATCAATGTAAAAATATTTTATATTGTATAAAAAAACGCAGATAATAAGTGTAATGGTAAGGATTGATATTAAAGTAGCAATTTTTTTTACGTTGATCTCAAAACTTGATGTAAATTAATAAATTATATAAACGAAAATTGACATTTTCAACATTGAAATCCGTTTATTAGAATCGATTTTTTTTTTTTTACATTTATTGATTTTCATTCAACGTATTATTTCATTTCAACATTCAACATATATCAATAAAAACATTGTAACAAATTCTCAATAAATAACTCAATTGCTATATTTCATACTGTAAACAAAATCAATCATCGACTCGGTGAAAGTAGTGTAATAGCTCTAGAGAGCTGTGCTGAACGTAATGTAAGTCTTTTTACTTGTAAATAAATACTAGTGATTGAAATTTGGCATCGTATAGACAAAACATTAATCCATCAAATCGAGGTATCTAAATACAAATCAGTACCGGTCAAGGCAAGGAGCCAAGAGTAGAAAGAATGTGATACCAATGGACAATATTAATACAGTAATACATGTGGCTCACTTAAAACTTATGACGGTATTAATAATTTATACGCACTTCTCAAGTATAATTATTTTTTAAGGTCGAAAAAGAGTCGGTAGTAATTTAGGGACCAAGAGCAGAATTTAAATGATGAGGTTAGAAGCCGCGAAGCTGCTCACGACTATGGCCTTGTATGCAGAGAAATTATATAAAACATCTTAAAAAGGCAATCAGAAAAAATTGCTCCAACCGGCTGCGAATTCGATGACATTTTTAAAATCATTGATCACTTTGATAGTTCCGTGAGTTTTGCAATACCCTCTATATATAAAGTATGTGTATAGAAAATATTCTGTTAAAAAATATAGAATGGATTCGATAATAAGAATTCAATATATGCCAAAGACGAGGCGATCAGCTAACTGTAAGATTTAGTTTTAATAAGATGTATATACAACCAAAGCACGGTAAATGTTATTTAATTAAATGGATTTACGTGCAGACACGTCAAGCAACTTTCAAAATTTATTTAAATATATTGAATCATTCATGCATTATAATATTAGTTTCAGACTGAACCGTTTTAAAACATTTATTTGGATATATTTTTATTGCGAGAATTTGGCATTGATACAAAATCGGGAATTCGGCACAGAGAGCGCCGAGAAATACGCATGCAAATACTTCAGCTGGACTGTTGCAGCGTCGACCCACTTGGGGTTATAATTTACACCAACGAACTATAAATTATATGTATATTATATAGACTGTGACACAAAATCTTTTCGAAAGTTAACTTTGTTGCTTTTACTTTTAATTCAAAATAGTTTTAATATGATGTGGTTTTTTTTGCCGCAGATGAGAATGTCAGAAGTCAGGGGAGTTCCCGTTTCATGGGTATTTTTCAGCTCTCCGAGCGCCGCCTACGAATGATAACTTGGCACGTAAATACTGTGAGTTAATATTATTTATCATTTTGTTCTTTAGTTTCTCTTCAAAAAGGCACCTAACGGACGTTTCACACTCTTCAAGGCGTCTCAAACAAGGATATGTCTCATTGATTAGTCTAGCTACTTAACGATACAGTGCGTGAGTGGCGTGGCCCAGACTTGAAGGCCAAGCAAGCCCGTTCGCATCTAAGACAAATTTATTTTTAAAAATATACACTGAATTGGCATTTATTAATGTTTGAGGTACAAAACCGATACTATTGCAATATAGACTTGATTTATTCACCTACTGTGTTATTTACACACGTGAAACTTGCGTGCCCAAGTGCACGGTTGTTTGCCATGGAAAACAACTCCGCTACCATTCGAATTCGCGAATACTTTAACGAGGATGGGTATAAATACTGAAATTCAGTTGTCGATATGCCAATGACATACACTGAATGCCCTAATAAAAAAAAACTAAATTTATTAAGTTCTTGGGTAATTTTCAATTTAATACATAGTCTATTGCACGTCACTAGCTTACACACGCGAAGGTGAAATTAGGCCAAGATTAACACAGACATACAACAGTTTTAATAAAATTTACTAAAAAAAAAAACTGCAAGGAAGCATTTGGATTGGTATTGCTAAGGTTTTAATTACCAACTAATGTAAGAGAAATATACGCACACATTAAATATACGACATTTATACACATAAATATTGCCATATTATATACTCTAGGAATTAAATATGTCAGAGAAGTGACAGAATAATGCAAATAAAAAAAAAGAAATAGTACATTTCATAGCAAAACTGGGTGAAGTTAATTACAGTAATTCAAAATTACAACTTATTGAAAATGGCGTGTCATAAAAGTTACATAATTCATTAGGGTTTAAAACATCTACATAAATATCATAAAAAAGGTAATCGTGTGAATAAACATCAAAATAAATCTTAAATTTATTTGAAAAACTGTTGAAAAAATCCATCGAAAATAATCGGTTATTATAAAAAGGCTGTACAAGACAATAACACGCCACAGATAGATGACACATTAAAATTGGTGTAGGTATGAAAATCGTTCACATCAGTCCGCGTGATATCCATCACTTAATCTAATATATATATATAAATATATATATATATATATATATATATATATACAGATGTTTTATACACGGTGTTTCAAAATTAATCATTTCAGCAATGAATCAGCTGACGTGCAGTCTGTATATCATGTCTCAAAAGCATTTCATGAAAAGATGAGACATTAAAAACTATTAGAAATAAATGATTCCTTTTCAAAAATATCTTTACACTTATGGTTCAGAGGTGATATTGAGTTATAATTTTCGAAACACCATGATGCAGCGTGCTTCAAAACACCGTGCATACAAAAATCAAATAAAAATCTAACAATAACTTCACATTTGGTTAACTGTATATACACACACACGCGCCATTCACGGTTTTATTAAAATGTTTCAAATTGCCTATACACGCCACAGATTTGACATTCTGCTCCCTACACACCTGTCACACTCACGTACTGTCATCAGTTTCATTTTATACGGTCTACGTACAATTCCAATGTTGCGTGCATCCCAGCAGCAATATTCCCCCACTGTTTGCATAATCAAAGCTGTGGCGTGCGTGATAAGGTATATTGCGAGGCGACGCGCCCCACCACAATACAAAAGCACAAAAATAAATATAATCTATTCTCTTTAATTGACTTTAATTCTTATGTTAAAACTTGTATCCCTAGGCTTTGCGTTAAGACAAAGCTCTTTATAACCAACATAATACATATATTCATAACGCTAAATTCTCAAATACTTAAAACACGTCATCTTATGTTACACACCGCTTCATATACAATAAAAATTATTTTTTTACACGCGCGCCGTGGATGACGCGAAATATTTATTTTAAAAGTCCACTTCTTAATTTTATATGAGCAATTCGTATAGCACTCCTAAAGCAAGGTCACTTCAAACAAAAACGGGCACCTGTTGAGGACCAGACTCGTGTTCACCACGCCCGCCTTCCATCATTTGTTCCTTCACGTTGCAATTAACCGAGACACATTCACCGAGACGCAACAATTGCACCGATCCCATCAATCAACGAAACGCGCAACTATTGCTCATTTTGTGAAAGATTTTTGAATAACATTTTTTTTTTAAAATATATCTCGTATCAAAAACACAAGATATATTTGCCTAGAGTTTCGAGGATTTCGAAACACGAAGTCACAGCAATAGTCATAGGAAACACGAGTCTGAGATCCGCACACGTACTCAAAATATATAATTTTTCAATATATTCACAAAACGCACCAGACAAAACAGCATTCATTGCGATTATTACAAAATTTACATTACGTAATACATTAAGGAACCCACCGCATCCTGGACAGGCCGGCCAACTTTCAGATTACAAATTCCCAAGATATGACCTCGGGAGTATGTGTTTCAGTCGTGCGACACTTTGTCGATAATAGGGTAAATTTAATTAGTGTAATGTCTGGCATTTTTAAGAATACACCTCATCTGTGACATCATTCAGTCTACACGCGTTTGGTGTATTAGGCCGCAGCTCCCTGCATAGGCGTGCGGTGGATGCACGCAGTACACTAACAGTTGGCCGACGCTTGCTATATGTGACCAAAAAAATAACCGTACGTCATTATTATGTTTTTAATACACAGAGATGCGTGTGAGGTTTTTTTTAAAATTATCTTATATATCTTCAACTAACGTGTGGTTTTTCCAAGATGATAAGAACACAAAAGAGAAATTCTTAAATCTACTTGTGTTTTATCTATATTTATTTTGCGTTGCGTGCATCTTGACAATAGCCACGTGCTAGTTGCAGAGAGCAGATAATTTTACAATATTCTTAGCCAGTCATCAGTGCACTGCGTGCCTCGGTCGCACTGCACTACAAAAAATATCGAAACGCTATATTAACAAGACGGAGGATTATTTTCACTAGGCCCATATATATTGGAGTTCTCAACATCACTTGATTAAAAGCCAATTTTAAGTCTTTTAGAACAATAGAGTTCCCTAAGTCACGTCCAGGTTTGGAACCGAGGAGAAAAAAACAACCGTTTTTCTCGCCGTACCGAAAAATCTCTTTTGGTCAAAAGTCCGGATGAATCGTGCGATCCAACCAAAACAATAGTCTAAGCTGTATTTATAGATTCTAGTTTAAAAGGCCGTCTGTTTGGAAATCACTAAGGTCAAATTTTAGTCGCCTCCATCACCTTTCAAACAATCTAACCGTCAAGGAAATAAGAAAAAAAACTTGCGTGTGATTTGACTCTGCATTTTGTGAACAAATAGATAATTTTCTTTTAAATAAAAAACAAAATAAAACATACTTGCATGTGATTTTAAATAAAATATTAATAGATTGAAAGCGATCAGAAAAAATAGGCAATTTATTTTTTCATCCGAGTCCACACAGTAAACTGCGTGGTGGTTTAAAATATAAATTGAAATTTTACGTGATAAAATAACCAGGCATCAATATGATACTGGTAAAAAATTAAATTGTTCAGAAATATGCATATATTTAAATTCATTTTGAACATTGAATGCAATTTCACACGCAAGAGACTTCCTTTTTCTCGACACCACAGCCTTAGAAATCTGAACGCCTTGTCATTGTTACGCTCTTAGAGAAAATATATTTGTATATAAAAAAAAACCTACAAAAATAAAACCTAAAAAAAGTATCTGAATAAGCTTAATACTTAATTATCGTACAAATATTTATTTTTTCTAAGATAATAAACCTTTTAACTTGTGACTCACTGGTCTGACTCTCGTAAACTTTCCCTGTGAAAGACACACCCGTGTGACGCTATCGTATACGCTAAATCGACGTTAAAATATTCTCAAGAGATTTTACTGCTTTAAATGTCTTGATAAGTACAATTGATATTCTACATCCATAAATAACTAATTAATATTTCACAATATTTTTGCATATGTATATATATTGTGACCACAATGCTGCGTGTTACTTCCACATCCAGATTTCCAAGGCTGTGTTTAATGCGCAGATCCGCCGTGTGTTTTGACACAACTCAATTATACATTGGTCTCTAGAAAATTATGATTTCATTAGTGGCGAAGCAAACCAGTTTGCTTTTACAGAAAGATAGTAGATCCACATTTTTAAATCAATCAATAGCGTTAGGTTGAGTGTAATTTACCAGACTATGATAGTCAGGAGTGTGGACACACATATTGTTGTTGTGGATCTATTAAATATTCATATTTAATTGCGTTCAGTGTCAAAACATACGGATGATACCAGATTGTTGAAATTACGATAGACTGGGCGAAAAATTTGGTTAAGTCATATTACAATATAAGCAAATTGGGGAGACGAGGGTGCCCTGCAGCCTTCGATAGGCCGGGGTCAGTCTTCGAGTGTCACTCTGTGTACGAGGAGGCGAGGCTCGTGCGCGAGGAGTACAGTGGCGCGGCCACCGCTGAGCGGGACAGACTGGACGGCGTGCAGAGCTTGTCCTGGTCCTCCAGCTGGCTGGAGAACTCATCCTCCAAAGCCTGGAAAACATATCAAAACATTAGGCATCGTGTACGTTTTAAATAGTTACTGTGGCCCGTTTTAAAATAGTTTTTAGCAATTAAAAAAAAACACGTCTTTTAGTGTTTTTATATTATCTTATCAAAATTTACTGTCTATATTACAATTGATGATATTTGACATGATTTTTCCTATACAATATGTAATATATGTTATGCATTATCTTTACGTAAAGAAGGCATGTACAATCCAATTAAAGCTAATATTAAAAAAATATATTTTTTTTAAGAATCTAACTTCAAAAGAATAAAATTTAAAAAATTACAATACCAGCGAAACCGGTCACCAATAAAATTATACATGTGGAAAAATTACAGAAGTATTTTATTTAAAATATTAAAATGGATTTCTACCGATCTGTCGAAAATATTGAATACTCAAAAACAATTAAAAATTTACAGAGCAAGTGATATCCACTTTTTTCTTCTCGGATAAAACCACGACTTACGCTACACAGTTGTATGTAAAAAATAAACCTTGGTTGTTAATAGTGTCTGCTTCGCCGTGTTCCCATACAAGAGACAAGTGTATGTGAAGATTATTAATTCATGATAATGTCAACAGTCCACTTTGTTTAGAGCAAAACTAGTCCATACATATAAATAATGTTAAATTTACACATCTAGAATTGAATAAAAAAAAAATTAAAAACAAACGTGTAGTTACAGTCGCTTCTCATATGTGCATCCGCTTTGGCATGTTTCCATATAAAAAAGCAATAACTAGCAGAAAGAGATGTAAAGCTGACTTTAGACTGTATGGAAACAAGTTAAAGAGGATGCCATACAAAAGCGGAGGTTCAATTGTATATTTTAGTAAAAAAAAAATCAACATACCATAGTAAAGTGGAGGCGCTGCGCGCATGCTGAGGCTACGCCGTCCACAGAGGAAGGAGAAAAGTAACGGAAGAGAAAAGAAAACAACGGGAGAGAAATGAAAAGACACGGGAAGAAATGTTGTGCAAGCGATCTAGGGAAATACAAACAACGTGGAAAGAAAAAAACATGAAAGAAATGCAGGAAGAACTATGATACAAGAAATTCAGAGTAATTTGAAGAAAAACAATAAAAAAAACGGGAAGGGAAATGATAAAAACATGAAGAAAGAAACAAGCAATATAGAAAAAGATAAACAAAAAAAACACAAAACCGTAACGAATAAATAATTTTCAATTTTATGTGAAAATGTACTATTTAATTATCTAAGCACCATGGCTCATTAAAAATAAACCGGGTCTGTTTAAAAAAATATGTACATTTCACGTTAAAAGCAGACATTTTTTAAAACGTCTCGATTTTTACTTTAATCCCACAGCCTGACAGCGCGATTATAATCAATTACGTCTCACGTGAAAAAGCCGTCTTCTTTGGAAAAATTGACATTTTTTAAAGGTTAAATACAAGCACTATTCGTTGAATACACCAGCAGTGTGACACTGGTAATGTCGACTCGAGAAGTAGAGAGCCCATCTCGGCGCGAATGAGGGCAGAACACGCAGCACGAAGAAGAGTGATGGAAAATGGATAAAGCGTAACACAAACTCGCACCACTACGTGCATGCAGCAACAGACAAAACCAACACCAGCACTACCGCAACCACACAACTTGACACACAACGACGGAATGTCCAATAATACCGAGACTTTTAAGACACGCTCTATAGATATAGTTACCCTATGAAAAAAATATAGGAAACAGGAATGGACATAACACAGCAATATATGTATTATTTTACTTATAACGAGTATATATTATTTCTAATGGAAGTGTACGAGATGATCCGAAATCAGACAAGGTTATAACAATAATGTCGGTACATAAACAATTTAACAAACCACATTATGATTGATTGTATCTTTGATCGAAATCACGCGATGTTGGCACATGCATAAAGATGCTGTATATTTCCATTTATGCAAATGTACAAAGATTTGCATTGTAAATAAACATTGGCACATACACAAAGAAATACATTGTTTATTTATGAAAATTTACATTACAATGGAGTCGGAAGACAATTGATTTATGATCAATTGCAATTCAGAATCACACGGGGTTTCAATAAACATTTGGTAAGCCATATTATAAATTAAAAAAGACGCTATACGTCTAAATTTAAGAATTTATTAAGATGGAGTGGGGAAAGGAGTTATTCAAAATCACGAGGATTTCACGCACGAACGCCGTAAAGAAACACATAATGTATTTATGTTTGTAAACGTTGATTTAATAAACATTTGGTAGGAATTTTATACACAAATGAAAACGTCACATGTCTAAATTTGTTACAAATGGAGTGGGATATCGAATAATCCAAAATACTGAGGGTTTTCAACGAACGTTGGTCATGCACAAAAAGAGACAGAATGTATTTGTACAATCACAATAAAGGTGATTAATAAATGAACATTAAACAAGCATTTCATACACAAATAAAGACGCCATGCGTCTAAATTTGTTAAACATCAACGAACATCGGGACACGCACAAGGAAACACAGAATGTTTGTAAACGCTGATTTATATACAAATAAAGATACTGTACGTCTAAATTTGTGAAAATATTTATTGTGGGATGTTCAAAACCACGAGATGTTTCAACGAATGCGGGGGACGTGCACAAAGGGACACAGAATGTATTTACATTTTATAGTGGTTTGAAAAGCATTTCAGAAATGCTGCACATCTATATTTGTGAAAGTACTCAGGGTCAGGGTGATCCGAAATAGTAAAGGGTTTCAAAAACACGTGTGAAAGTTGGACAAACGCATTATAGGACGGCACGTATTAGAAGATCACAATCATCAAAATTGAGGGAAATTCTAGCAAATATAATATAATTTCTATAAATACTAATAGTATCATAACTGATGCCCGATCAGTGTTCAAGTATTCTAACTTAACGGATAAAAAAAATATATTTGGCACTTAAATATCTAAATCTAAATAAATTTTATATACTTTTTAAATAAGACAAAATATTTAATATTAGTTTAAAATTAAATGCTTTTAAGGATCTACCGAGTGACTGAATCGCCCTGTATATGTGGAATGTTTTTTTTTTAATTAAATTTATTTAAAATATGAGGATTTTTAACTAACCATGACAAAACCTAGAGGCTGGAGTCATATTGGGAAATCCTCAAGGACTTGTGGTTGAAATACATGCCAGAATCGCCTTTACTCAGATGGGCGCTTTTGGCATAAAATCAGAGGATGTCTTTTTTTTAAACGTGCATTAGCCCTCGGCAATGACTGGCATAAAATCAGACCAAAACTGTTGCGACTTCCCGTGAAGTCACGTGTCTTTATGTATGCATATAACTTTTAAACTAAGATAAGTTAAAATGACTTTACTACGATTGAATGCAAATGAGACTGTGAAACAGTAATAATATATCTGCTAATAAGAAATAATTTTGGACGACATTACTCGAAGCAATTAACTGCGAGACAATGCATTTGCATTTGACGCACAAAAAGGATTGCAACGCCTACGCAGCTGAGGTGTCCTGGTCCTCGCTGGGCGCGCCTTTAGCGGGATCCACGAGACGCACAGTGGACTTTCCAACCGAGACGCTACCAGCTTCGTTCTCAATGCGTATGACGGACGGTCCTTCTACCGAGATGTCCTGCGAGACCTGCGTGGAATAGCCACTGTTGGCCCTCGGGGGCGGCGTGCCAAAATATGTCGATTCAACTGTCTCCGAGCTCTCTACATTGATCTCAGCCTGGTTTATCTTAACTACAGACATAAACTGTTTAACATCGACGGGATCTGCTTTAGCATTGCCTTCAGCATCTTTCCTGGTAGATTTATTTGTTTTCGCATCTTTACTGACTGCGGCTTTTGGTTGTTTACTACTGACAGCTTTCTTAATAGAAGAAGAACTGCTCACGGAATTCTTTTTAGAATCAAAAGTAGAACCTTGCGAAGAGCTGTCCGAGCTGAAGAGTGACGAATTAGAAGACCTGATAGTGTCTGTGCCGCGAAATTCACTCAAACCCATCACAATGTCCAAGTCAGACATTTTTTGAGACGACGGAACATACGAGAACGCCATGACTCTAGGATCAATGCTTTTTCTGCTACCGAAAAGTGCACTTTTCACGCGCACGTGCGGCGAACTCTTCCTCGACGCCTTGTATGTGCTCACTTCGTCCAACGTCAACGTTTGGCCGTTACGCAAAATAATAGCTTCATTGTCACCACTAGCTGAATTCTTTTCGGCATCAAAGAAATCTTTGGCAGACCCGAACGCCATAATAGGAGGTTTGCTACTGTACTCCGGGAAGATAGACAGCTTCGATGTGGATAAACTGAGAGCGTCCGAGGACTGCGAGCCGGGGCTGATGGACCTGCGCCTAGCCAGCGTGGAGTGGATGGACCAGGTATCTTTGGAGAGGGTGGTGCGGGATCTGGTGAGGGTTCCGAGGATGGACGCCCGTGGGCGGACGAGGGTCATTTGCGCCAGCGCGTTGAGCGGCCACGGCTTGGTCAGCAGGGTCTCCTTGTCCTGCAGGTCTCCGTACACCCTCTCGTAGTCCACAACGTGTTGGGCAAACGTATCCAGGAGTACCTGCCGTGCGTGCGCCCGTCAAGTTAGGTTAGATCGCGCCAATACGGATGTGATTTTGAAATTCGTTTTGGCGAAACCCACCACGTGTTATTAAATAAGAGAAAGCAATTATTAAACCTTTCAGCGCAGGTAAACAAAATGGGAAAATTCCAACCATACAAAGTCGAATACACCTGAGGCATCGGGAAATATATGGCTGAGTAGTCTCTTCTACTGATACTTTGAATTTATTAAAATTATAAATCTCGAGTATAATTGTTTTTCAACCTGATTTGATATTGTTCGATCGATTCATTCTCTAATGCAATGCAAATAAAATATGGCTCAGTGATATTAAAGCCTACTTTTTTTTTTGCGAATTTACAGCTTTCACATTAAAATTAAAAAATTATTATTAAAAATTAAATCAGTATCTCATTATGAAGTGGATTAACGTATTCGATCTTATATGTTTATGGCATTTAATTTATGAAAAGCGTTTTGCACTGAAAGAATTAATAAAATCAGAGATTTATATGTTACAATATAACTAAATTTCAAGGAGTCCAGAAGCCTTAGTTCGGTCAGCGATGACGTGAGTTTAAATCAAAATATTGAATCACTCAAATACAATACACAATTGAAATCAAATACAGTATGTGGTTAAGATCAAACGAAGAAAACAGTTTCATCAAAATACAAAATACAGCTTCAATTACAAGTTTACAAATTGAGATTCGGAAAAATTGCATTTCTCAAAATCCAGAATCTAGTACGATTAAAGTACGAAATGTAGTTTTGATACAAATATAGAATAAAGTTTTGATTAAAATACATAATTGGTTTTGATTAAATACAGAACAAAATACGTAATGTAGTTTGGATTAAAACACAGAATTTAGTACTGATTAAAATACAATAAATAATATTTGAGTTACAAAATTATTAGTACAAACGTAGTTTCATTAAAATACTAAATGTAGTAATGAAATCAATGCAATATTTAATTTGTAATGTAAATTTGATGGAAATACACAATGTAATAAAATTATGTGTAATGTAGTTTGGGTCAAAACCCAAGGCATCGGTGACCGAATCTGGAATCGGACCAAAGTAAAGCTTGAAAACTAGGCATTTCGTATTTTACAGAAAAATACACGTGTTTTGAAAAAAATATATATACAGGTAGTCACTTATTATCAAAAAAGGAGACACTATCATTAATTGTTGTATTTGCAAAGTATCAATGACTTGAACATTATAAAAAAAATACTTGACTGTTTTAAAATAAAAATTCTTAGTTAAGAAACGATACCCAGTAATATTTCTCCGGGTGATACAGCAAATATTGGATGTAAGAATAATACTTATTTTGATAACACATTGTATATATTATTTTTCAAAGAGACGTGTATTCCATTTGCCAGGCAAATTCAGAAGAAACACAATCACCATGCGATAATAATACTGTAAAATCCAAGAGAAAGTGGGCGACCATTCAACCGACTGCCTCATGCATGGGCGATTCAAAAACCAGTACAGGCATCGTTAGACCTACTCCTCTTATTTTAATGGCAGAGAGCCTCAAACAGGTTGTTGGAAGCTCCCATACGTATACAGGAAAATCACAGAAAACCTGCTTAAAAATGTTTTCTTTTCATTTGCTTTGCTTCTCCGGAGAATCCGTGGTCAGCAAGCAGCCTCGCTAACTGGCTGCATACAAATCAAATAAATAAGTGCTGACCACAAATTCTTTTGCAGGAGCTCACGCTTGAAATGCAAGTACTGGTTTGTGAACCTGGTTTATCACTGGACGAAGGTCTCTCTTGGCTATATACACATTCTGATATACTCACGCGTTCGTGCCTCGTCTGAAATATTGGTAACAGTTGGGAGAGGCGCTTGGTGTTTTCAGTCCTAAATGAGGAATATTCCTAAAGCTTCTACCATTAAAGGTAGCTAAGGAACCGTTCGACCGTCGAAGACATCAATTATGACAAAAGTCAAAAGATTGACCTATATCATCATCGTCAACATATAAAAATAGGGTTAATATATCTGTCTCTGACGGTAATCAGTTCACTATACAAATCATTTTAAACCTTATATCATCCGAAAATGGAGTATTGAAATATATGATTCTGTAATGAAAGTAAATAAACACTACGTCTGCATGTCTGCTCTATGCGACCAGATCTGATAGTAAGCAGCAAATGTGATACTATCTCAAGGGTTCGGGCAAGCCTGGACACCACTAATCTCACAAAAGACCTAACTTCGGTCAGTGATTTCCATGGCAAAAGCATGAAAAAAATTATCAACGTCCATGGATAGACAGTACAATATCCTCCATTCCCAGATGAAAAACGCTTGCAGTGAATGTGCACAATGACCGAGAGTTTACTGACCTGCTTGCGGGGCTGCAGGCCGTCACGCCACTTGCGTAGTTCGGCTGCGTAGTGCTCGTCAAGCAATCGGAGCTTGGCAGCCTCGTGTGCCAGCAGTGTGCGACGCTTCTCGTTTTGCAACTGCTCAAGCTCGCGCATGGCAGCCTCGTTGGCGGCACGCAGCTCCTCCCGCTGCCGTTCCTGCTTCACGCCCAGCCGCTGCTGCTCCGCGCGGTACCGTTTTTTCTCGTTTTCCTGAAACTGTCGGCGAGGAAGGTGTTTATGGACCATTCAGAGTAACGCTGCGGTTTTTGGGTGATATTCCAATTTTTTTACTAAAATTTCAGCAGAGTAGAATATACATCATCACAAGAGATGGCCTTTGGTTGAAAACTGCTCAGTTGCACAACTCTACACTCGCCTCCGGGTGCTCAAATTCCTCATTAACAACTTTCACACAACACAATTTTATTGATCTGTTCCGAAATAGACTATTAAATATAATATTTTGTTATAAACATAAAATATATGTCTACATCAAATCATAAGTTATTTAAAAAAAAATTTATAAAATACATGCACAATGCAATTGGCGCATGCAATTTAAATACAAATTATGAGCCCAATAACATCAGTTTGGAATTCAAACGTAACCCTCTATATCAAAATTTCGTAGTCTAACCACTGAGCCATCTAGCCATATAGGTGGTTAGTTTAAATTAATATGCATGGAGTAGGTAGTATTAGAAAAAGAGGTTCTCTTACCTTCTTGAGGCGGTCGCGCTCCTCGTCGGGCTCGCTGCTGGCCAGACTGATGCGGAGGCTCTCCCTGAACATCATCTCGCGGGCCTTCATCTCCCCACGAATCCTCTTAGGCAGCGAGCGCTTCTCCAGCGACTGCCCCTTGGCCAGCTCGTCTTCTTTGCGAGAGTTCATCCTGCGATGCAAACAGAGATTTCCATCAATACAACATGCTGTTAGATGCGCAGAATTATTCACTACTGAAGGAAATGGTAAAAATTAATTCTATTATCTTTTGATTTCCATTGATCATCAAAAAATCAAGGAAATATATATATAGTAGTGTGAAAATTAATTACTTTGAAAATCAGAAAAAAGAGTGATCTTCATAGATGAGGGGACAAAGTACAGTCGTGGAAAGGGTTGAAAGTCTTGTTTACCGTTTGATCTGCTCCAGCTCCTTATCATGGCGCACCAACATCTGGTGGCGTTGCAGGAAGAACACGTCTTTGAGCTGACGCTTCCAGAGTTGAAAGCGTTCATGGATCTGCTTCTCTTCGAGCTCCCACAACGCTGCCTCGCCGGTGCGCATGACCTGCTGCTTCTGTTGGAGGTACTGGCGCTCAGCCAACGACTGACGGTCGCGGTGCGAGTCTTGCAGGCGCGCCAGACACAGCGCCTGCGAGGCCGCCAGCTGCTGCAGAAAGGCGCGTTCGCGCTCCTCGTGGTCGGCATCCAAGCGAAGCTTGCCTGAGCGGAACGCTTCCTTGCGTCGCTCCTTGGGTAGTAATTCCACTTCCTGAAATTTTTAACATGGAATTGTTAGATCCTGCTGCTGAATTTAAAATGTTCCATTTAATTCTTAATTTCTATAGCAAATATGAATAGTAAAATAGCTAGGTGATTACAATAATTTTAATATAGCGATTTGGCTTTTTAACTTTGGATATTTTACTTTCAATACAGGTGCTTAAAAAAGGCAGTCACATGAATGGGTGTGATGTCGTGGCTTCGTCAAAGGAGCTGAATATGAATTATATATATATAGTTATATATATGTGTCTGAACATCTTCAAGCATGTAATACAAAAATAATAAAAACAGAAGGGTCGAGTGTGATCCTTGCAGTGCGCTGTTCAGCAGTCTTATTCCTATATTACGTACCTGTTTGAGCAGACGTGCCTCCTGCTTGAGTCCATCGCGGAAGTGCTTGAGATCACGCTCATGCTCAGTGCGCAGGCGTCGGCCGGCGAGACGAAGGTCGGCCTCTTGCTGCTGCGTGGCGCGCTCCACCTGCGCCCGCTGCTGCCTTGCCAGGGCCTCTGAGTCCGCCTCCTGCGCGCGGGCCAGCCCTTGCAGCTCATGCTCGAACCTGTATGGGAATGCAGTCTTTTATTACCACGGATCCTGTTCAGGCACATTAATATTGCCATCCGAGCGAGAGGGGTTGTAGAAAGTCTCAGTCTTTTCTGAAGAGAATCCATGATGCCCCGTACCTTTTATCCTGCTGGGCGCGGCACTCATTCTCCTTGAGCTGGATGTCCTGGAACTGTTTCTGTTCCAGCTTCTGCAGCAGCTTGAGCTCTCGCAGCTCTTGCTTACGCAGGGCGTGGTCATCGTAGGTGCGCCCATTCTCGTCGTCGCCCCAGATCACCTGGAACACATATCCAGCGCATTAACATAGTCATCATCATCAGTTGATAAAATAAGCAATTAAGAAAAAAAAAAATTAAAATATATATGACAGGTGAATTTCTATCATTGACAGATAATTTAATCAATATATTGAAAATTTTACAAAAATATCGGTTTGTAGTGAGAATTATCCGGTATATAGTACCTTGGAGGTAGTTGTTGTGACAATAACACCGTCTATTTCAAACTTTCGAGTTCTCTTTCTGGTCTTCTTCTTCAGGTTGGCCAGCTGGATATCTTCTTTAGATCTGAAAATAAAATAAAAAAAACCAGTCAAGTATTTATATTTCAAGGTTACTGCGACCATCTCCGACATGTCATCTTGTGTCATCAATCAACAGAAATAAAAATAAAATTTTCCCAGTGGCAAATTAAATCCTTAATACAAATTCAGACATCACCTGGTGCTAAGCCAGAAACTGATTTTTAGCAATTTTGTTGAATACGAGGTACCAATAAATGGTTAGCGCCTGTGATAGCCATTAGCAATGCCAACGCAAATCCAAGTCCTGACAATATCAGCCTATGAGCAGATGCGTAAGTGGGTACCTCTGCATGCGGGTGGCGGCGGGGTGCTCGTGCTTGCGGCGGAGGACCACCGCGGCGTCGGGGGCCACCTCAGGCGCCTTCCCTGCAGATCCCCGGGAGTCCTGTAAAATAAATCCCCCGCTATAGCTGAAGGTCCAAGCTTACAATTTATATTATATGATGACAATGGTGGTTTCCTACTTATAGCTCTTATAGCAAGATTAGGGACTCGCAACATAAAACATTAAAAATAGGTAAAGTGAATTCTGTCAATTTCTGTGAACCGGTCATTATTGCGTGTGTTTAGTCAAGGCGCCTTACTTGACTGATGGTGGTGGAGATGCTGTCGGCGTCAGACCTGTCGGGTCCCTTGGGAGGCGTGAGGCGGCCACCTGATGAAGAACGGATGGAGCCGCTGTCCGAATGTGACCTGTCAACGGAATACTGAATTAGCAACACATATGAACTAAATGTTTACCTCAATAATTAATAAATATAATAGGTCTTTAAAGATTATATTATATATTTAGATAAGATTTTCATTTGTGGAATCCTCACCTGGAGTCCGGCGCGCGGGAGCTGTCTGGAGATACACGCACGTCCCTGCTGGGTGGGTCTCGTGCTCCCCAAGATCCACTGCCCGCCGAGCTCTGAGAGCCTGAAACGGATGATAAGCAAACTGCGTTTAACTCCTCATCAAAGTTACATAAGCAGAGATATCTTTTTTACAGAGTATTGAACTATTAATCTCCATCTGCAACTGATCTAACCGCGAATATAGCATGTTTGTTGATAGGCTGAAGTTCAGATATTTTACACAAAATATCTCGGTGAGGCTAATTCATTTGGTTTCAGAATACTGACCGTCCAGCACGATGTGGGTGGCTCCAGGCTGCGGACCAGAAGAGTCTTTCACTCGAACCCTCGTCTCTCCAACCGTCACCACCGACACGTGGCTGGTGTCCTGCAATAACCACACAAAAATCACATTAATTTGACAGTACATTATTTAATTATTTTTTCATTTACCAGACGATAAAAAAGCTTTACAATTTTTTGTGGTTAAGGTACACTTACACAAAAAATGGTTTTTAATTTAATAGAAAGTATATTTATCTCAATTTACCTCTAATTTAAATTAACTAATAGTTACCTGCAGGGCAGTGGCCGCAGTTGTGGTGCTGTCGTCAAAGACTCCCGAGTCCCCAGCAGCAGAGATGGAAGAGACGTCTGCGGGCGACACAATGAGCACTTCACTGCTGTCCAGCCGCCGCACAGAACGACCTGCAATACATGTGTTTTATAAGCATAAAAACATAACTATAAGCCAAGGATCGTTAAGAGATTGAAAACATAAAACAATGAGGAAAATCCTCCAAAATTGTGACAAAGAGTACCGGACTACGATAAGTGTAGAGATGGCGGTTCAAATGGTTCTACCCGCGTGGTAAAAATATATTTTTTGAGGATTTTGTAGATTATGCATGAATTATGTATGAATTAGTGTTTTTGGATAGTTTTGGTTTAGGCAAAGGTTTTATGACCTGCGTGCCTCTGATTTGAATAATGAAATGAAACGCAAGCGATACTCACAGTCCAGGGAGTCAAGGGAGGGGAAGCAGTCGTCGTCGCTGGAGGAGCCAACCTGCATGCTGCGGTTGGTGTTGTTGGCCACGATCACCACCTGCTCCGCGGCACCCGAGATGGTCACCGCGCCCGGGGGCACCTGGAATACGACAGTAAAATTCAGAATATCGCCCCCACAAGAACGATGGCTTCACAGTGTTCAAATTATAAATTATCTTCAGATTTAAAGGCAAGGAAAATGATTTGAGTCAAAACCTTCTCTGATGCAGATCTTCTGTAATTTTTTTGGAGGCTTAACAATAACACATCTGCAATCAATTCCAATTGTTCTATTATCTGGTTTTTCCTATATGACCTCTTACTCCAATTATTTGAGTCGGAATGTCTCCAGCGTGTGGAATTGTATTGTTCTTCGGTGGGTAGGTGTTATAGACAAAAGAGAGCTATCATTGGGCTATATACCACCGAAATAAATGTTTATTAAAAGCCCAGTGACTTAAGCATGCATCACGTAGTCGATACCAGAATCCAATAAGAAAACAACCTACCTTTCGACTGTCCATCAGCACGGGCGGGTGTCGCGTGACGACGGTGACTTGGCTGACGTGGCTGGCCAGACTGTTGCAGGGGTCGCTGTTGATGGTGATGGAGGAAGAGGCCCCGCTGATGGTAGAAGAGGCGCCACTGGTGGAGCCGGACCGAGCACCAATCGGGATCAGCCGGCCCGTGCTCTCATCTCGGATCTCCACGACCACCTGAAAATAAAATCAGATATTCTTAGATTGAATTACGTGAGCTCCAGGGTATCTTTTTAAAGTGATAATGAAAGGTCTGTGAGAGTAAAGTTCTGCAACACACATATGATTCTTTAAAAGTCAAAGAGTTTTGGAAAAGATGCAAAAATACTGAACTCCGTGATTGGACCAGAATATTGGCATTGTTAAGTCAATAAAAATAGGCAGACTGCACTAGTTGAATTATCTGCACCACATGGACCTTGGTGAACTGTATGCTAGCTGGAACCAATGTCATATGATGATTCATCGTTGGTTCCATGTGGAAAAGACAGGGCATTTATTTATATATACATTTTTTTTTAAATTGTAATAAAACACCTGACCTGCTTGTTTGTGCTGTCTAGAGAACTCTTCCGGTAGTCTCTTCGGCGCTCCAGCACGGCCTGCTCTGCGTCCCGGCACACTTGCTGAACCAGCCTGCGGCTGACATCTACCTTGTTCCTGTCTGACGCGTCATCAAACTTCATTGCAATCTCGTCTACACTAGCTCTATCTTCCTTATGATTATTTCTAGCATCGTCAACCTTGTGATTCATCTCGTTGATCCGATTCCGTTCTCTCTCCTCCACAGAATTGATTCTACTAATCCGCTCGCTGACGCTGCTTCTCTCATTATCATCAATGACATCAATATCATTTTTGTATTCCTTACTGCTGCGTTTTCGTTTTTTATCTTCAATAATTTGCGGCTCAGGCTCTATGTGACGCGGCGTCTCCTGTTCGACATGATTTTCGTTTTGAACATCTTCTGGCTCTTCTGTACTTTTGTCCTTGACAATCGGTGTCTCCGGTTTTGGTTCGACATGGTTGCGGGTCTCTTGCTTGCGGGGAGGTTGAGGCGCGGGTGGCTTGTGGGAGATTGGAGAGAGAGGGGCATGCGGGGCAGGGGCAGGGGCAGATGGCGGAGGGACTGCTTCGGGAGGCGGAGGTGCGGGTCCCTTGTCTCGATCGGGAGTGGCGGGAGCGGAAGGTGGGCGCGGTGCTGGGCCCTTCTCTTTCTTGGGGACCTGCAACCATAATGGTTTTAATAATAATAACGTTTTCGGATGTTTAGTGCGGTGTGGCATCTGCTTTCGCATGTGGTAACTCACCTGCTTCTTGTCGGGGGCTGGGCCGGCTGCGTCACCCGCACTCTCCACCTCCACCGCTGCAAACAAACATTATAACGTCACTAACAGTTCAATATTATACTATTTTATATTAACGACTCAAGGACGCTATATTGTGAAGAATGTGGGTCAACACAAAAGCTCAGAAATGCCGGCACAATTGATAGCCATTGAATAAGCACTCAGGAAGAATCAAGAAGGTTGAGAGCTCAAAATGAAAAATTAAAGGCTCCAGTTTCGAGATTCTTTCAAATGAGATATATTCAAAGAAACTATTAAATTAAAAAAAAAAAATTCCAGATTGGAATTCGGGATCTCAACGGCGGCAAGCTTGTGGACCAATAACTGAAGCTTCAACCAGATGAGAAGTAGATGTAAGGAGATACTCACGCTTGAGATCGGTGGGGGTGTCGCCGGAGCGTAGGGAGGTGGAGTCATCTTCCATCTCCAGGGGCAGCTGCGAGCTGCGATGCTCCTGGAAACATAAGCATTAGCGTCACATCAACACTCTCAAGTATCGGGGTAACGAAGCATAGCTCCAACGAGAGCACAGGCCCAACAGGTAAAAAGCAAACTTAAACGAAGAAGTGCATTCCGAATAAAAATGCAGACACAAAACGAGGAATATAAAAGATGAATGTATTATGTATGCAAGAGTGTGTAATTGTATAAGATCACAGGTTTAGAGATATAATATAATTGTTATTAATCAAAAAACAATTGGAGTGAACTCAAATGTTGCATTGCTGCAGCATTTGTGCTGCATGAAATTATCACAGCCTTTCCACAAAAAGAATTGACGGACGCAGTATGCAAATTTGGCTTTTTTTTGGGTGTTCAGATAATCATTGAACCCACCGCATGCTTTCCTATCTATTCATGGACACAAGGAGACGGTATAATTGATTAAAAAATATGCGAGAGAGAAGCGCCAATCTTGTGTATGTTTGGTTGTCACGTATTAATTTATAACGTTCATATAAATAATATTTGTTTTAGAAATAAAGCTCTTAGCTGCTACGGAAGTCGAAGACCGAAATCGAACCCATCGTGAGACTTATAGACCGGTGCTTTGAGAGTCTGGGGGCTTGCAACCCTCAGGGCGTATTTAAAGTATGTTTACCTAATGATATGGCATGTGTAGTAGTGAATATGTGTTGGTCCCGAATATAAAATAGAGTAAATTTTACATCACAGTGCAACCTGCAAAATTTCAAAATGCAATTGAAGCCGTACCTTCCTGGCACCACGATGTCCGGGAGGCTGATCCGCGGTGCAGCATGCAAGCAGACACACACACAACAGGTTAGGTTAGGTCAGACAGCAGTGAGCTCGTACTCAGTTTGCGTACGCAGGAGTCAGTAACAGACTTTCATAGTTTTAATCGTTTGGTCACTGCATCTTTGAACTCCCACGAAATAAGAGCCTGTCATACTCTTAACAACAGTTTTCAAGGTTGTTAAGCCTTTGTTATTTTTCAGGATCTCGAAATGCAAGGATCATGCAGTGCTAACAAACTAACCCGCTAAATACAATTAGATTTTTATAGAACCAAGAAGTTTTAATCTGTTAAATAAAATAAGAAATAACTTTTATCACACATTATGTGTCATATTTTGATCTAACATATAAAAAGTATAATCTCCTATGCATATTTTCAAGTGCAAACGTCTCGTGTGGTTGTATTGGATACTAACCTATTCGCTGGTACTGTCCCTTATTGAGTCGTTTGCTTTGCCTTTTGCTGCCAACTCTCTGATTTTTAAACTTCTGCTCGACAAACGGCGAAGCGAAAAAAATAAAATTTGACACCGGGTTGAAAGTACAACAAAAGACATAGCATTTGACGTATTGTTAGGCAGGCGTGTAAGGCAGAAAACACACGTGTTAAATCACTCTTGTTATTGTACACACTACGGAAAGGGGGAGAAGTGGGAGTAAAGTCACCTCCTCCGAAGGCCAGACAGGTGGCCTTATCTTGGGAATTTTGCGAAAGGCAGAGGGTTTGTAGTATGGCGTATATATATATATACATATATGTATACATACATGTGTTTCAAAACTCAAGACATTGCCCAGAAAAGCAACATTGAAAAAAAAATATTATCGTGGTCTCTTTGTACGAGTTGTAACAATAAGAACTTGCATGAAGCTAACACAAAAAGTGAGATTAGTAATGCGATGATTTTTTTATTATTATTAATATAGTACCATTAAAGATATGCAAAAAATAATAATTAATCTCTTTACTGAGAAAATATGATAAAATAATTATTGTTTGAAAACAAATTGATGACAAAAATTTAATTTTAAACCCAATAAATAAAAAACAATACAAAATTAAATTAAACAAAATCAGATGTCACTAATTTTACTTGGTTTTGAAACACTCTGTATAGTCCATGCGGGATCAAACTCTCCTCATTTACTGTATGTAATAATAGGCATAAGGTTTCATGACGTAAGGTTAGGATAGTGACTGACCTCTTGGTCCTCATCAAGCAGTTCTTCCTCCACGACGTCAGCGCGGTACTCGAGGAGCAAGTCCCTCAGTGGCTTGCTGTCCAGGGTGCCGGCTATGAAGGGGAGCTTCAGCAGGTCTTCCGCTATGGGCCGAGCCGCGGGATCCTGTGGAGCAGACATCAGCTCAATAACTGGACTTCTGACTCGCAGATGACAGTCACCTCTTTAACTTCCCAATCATCCCAATCAATCCAACATCCCTACAACTCACAACTGGTGTATAAAAATTATGCAGGTATATTCATGAGTTGGTTTGGATTCATGGGTATTGAGCTGGTTCATGTTTTCCATATTCTGACGTTTTGGTCCACGTACTGGAACCATCTTCAGGTATTAAAGATAAAAATTCGATCGAGACCGGGGACTGAAACGGCAGAATATTGAAAACTTAGCGTAGATCAACACCGAAGAACTCAAGTCAAGTCAAAAATTATGTCATTTTAAGTATAACTTAAAACAGAGACATGAGCTTGTAGCATTTTTGTCGGAGAAATTTTTGTATAGCCTTCGTTTGAAGTAATCTTTTGTGAGAACTCAATCAGAAGTGTTGCACACCTTGACGAGGGCGCGGGCAACAAAGTTGTTGAAGTTGGCCGACCAGCGACTAGGCTGCTCCAACGAAGGCGGGTCCGACTTCTGGATCTTCAGGAGCACCCGCATGGGGGTCATCTCGTGGTTGGGCGGCTCCATCTGCGCCAGCTCGATGAGCGTGATCCCCAGCGACCAGATGTCCACCTACGGAATAACAATAATTATCCACTGTGGCCATCTCCTAAATCAAGTGCAGGTTAGGTGACCCTGTGTATTATTAATCTCGGGAATTGGGTGAGTGCGTTGATGATTGATTGTAATGTTGATATGTAGCATCAACTTTTTTTTTCTATTTTAATCTCTAAACATAAAATTAACTTTAGAAACAAGTTATTTTAGCTGCTAACATTATAAATATAAATGTTTTATAATATATTTTTTTGTATAAAATGTATCGGTATATATATCACTGTTACCTTGAAGTCGTAGGGATTGTCACGGAAGGTCTCGCAAAGCACCACTTCTGGGGCCATCCAGTACGGCGTGCCGATGAAGGTGTCGTGCTTCTGCAGTGTGGACTTGTTCTTAGCAGACACGCCAAAATCGGCTGAAAAGTGCACAGACAATTGATTTTTTTATAGTATAGTGTAGACAAGAGGAAAATTGACCACTCGATTCCTGTCTTGGGTTTTTTAGTGTATCTAAAATTTATTTTTATTTTAATTTTGTATGAGTGGGTGAGTAGTTACCAAGCTTGACGCCCCCGCTCATGGTGAGCAGCACGTTGCCAGCTTTGAGGTCGCGGTGGATGACGCGCGCGCCATGCAGGAAGGCCAGGCCGCGGCACATCTGCTGGCAAACGTACGCGATCTGCGGCTCGCTCAGGCCCTTCTCCAACTCCGCCATGACGCTGTCCAGCGCGCCGCCATCGCAGTACTCGATCAGCATCTGCACAAGATGGTTGAGAATTATCAGATAGTCAATATTAATAGCTTACGTGAATTTTTGTATATTTACAATTTCGAATGCATGGGATGAAGTATAAAGGCAAATAGGAGTGAGGGTGGATCATTGATGGTGGTGACTTGACCCACTTCTATCCATAAAATATATGAATCTGTGTAGAGCAAGATATAGAGACAATAGTGGTGATAATGATAGTGAAAACCATAAGACGGTGAGGAATAAAAACGGGTATTATGTCACGCACCCATAATTTCTGGTCGATAAAGAAGGCCTCGTGCAGTTGGACCACGTTGGGATGCCGACATTCGCTAAGGATATCGATCTCAATCATGAAGTCCGCCAGGTCGTCCTCGCCTTCCAACAGGCACAGCTTGGCAGCCGCGAGCCGTCCACTGCTGCGGCCTTGGGCTTTGTAAACCTGAAAACAACAATAATCAATGAGAACCGTAAATATAGAGACATTATGGAAGTCGCAGTCTGATGTCTTGATTGGGGATTAGAAGACTTGCGAGCACCTTCAGTTGACCGTGCAATTGAGATCAGTATTAATAAAAAAGACAGTGTGATTACCTTGCCGAAGGCGCCGTCGCCCAGCTCGCCGATCATCTCCCAGAAATCATCAGGGCTGCAGTCCATGCGGATGTTATTGAAGACACGCTTCTTCTTGGCATCCCCACCGCTACCCCCCAGGTGAAGGACCTTCTTCAGGTTGTTGAAGAACGACATCCTGGATTCTGAAACAGAAGGAATGACGGTTCATTGGTGCAACTGGTTCTTTGGGTGAGAAATTGCCAGGCCAAAGCAGAACCTTTTAGCTGAGAATTTTCAGAAAATGTCTAAAGTGTAATTGGCATAAGTACGCTCGCAGGTTTTACTGATAAGTAGGCTCGTTGTTATTATAAATACTCCATTCTTGCGTGTCATAATGCGTTTTGCTTGTTTAAATATTTTATTTAAAAGATTTTTTTTAGTGATGTCCCACTTTTTATTTGCTGATGTCATAACATAACATAGAAAGCAAAATGATGCTACACACACTTAATTATTACTACAAACAAAATCACTTCCATAATCATTTAAAATAGCAGCAATTGTAAAGAATCCCCGATTAGTCAAAAAAATTCAATTCAGTGACTATTTATAGTAAATAACTCCTGACAATAATTGCGTCTCTCTGCTTCTTCATTTGCTCTTTGAAAATAAATCTCGAAACCTCACTCTGCTTGATTATGCCAACCTAGGATGTTGGCGAATCCAGCCGTGTCAGCAAATAATATATGAAACATCACTAAAAATATTTATTTTAAATAAAATATTATGAAATTATACCAAGTACTTTCCCGGTCCTGCGGGTTCTACAGATCGGTCCGAAATGTTGGAACACTAAACAACCAAAAGCTCACCCGAGTCAAACTGTCTTCGCCAGACAATTTCCTGAAGATTCACAAACACGTTGATTAATTTCCAAAAGTTCTAATATATTCTGCCATGAGCCATTTCCACCGACCAAAACCCATAAAACAAAAATTTTACACCTACCTTAATAGATAATTAACACAAAAGTCTTAGAAAGTTTCACAATGTATATTTTTCACTGTCAGCACTTCACTGCCTCCGGCCTCGCTGTCGAGTGCTGGATGGTGGCCTGGAACTGGTGTGAAGGGTGCCGAGTGGCGGGGGCAGAGCTACTGCCGCGCCCCGCGCTGCGATCCCTTGCGTCTCTTCATCCGCTGGCCCAGGAAGTGTGACCCTGGAAGTCCTGGAAAAGAGAAAACAATATTGTATAAATGACTCATTTGAGCAATTGTTACTGCACGCTGGTCGCATTAACTTCTCAAACTCAACGAAAGATTAGATAGAAAGTGAAACAGACGTAGTTTATGGAATTCATGGGTTGTTTTTCAGTTCAAATAATTTATTTCACTTTTGAAATAAATTATTTTCTAGAATAATAAGAATTAAAGCCAATAGATTTTTTTATTTAAGATACAGGTGAGATACAATTGTCATGTCTTAATCGATAAATCATGCTATATATTGAATACTCAAAATATTTATTTCGAGATGCATACCTCTAACCTATTCTAGGCGTTGCCTTATGACAACTGCATGCCCAGATTTTAATTCTGCTGCACGCCACTGAAAGACGTGTCCAAAAAAAATCAAACTGATGGAAAATTTATACAATTTTCATAAAAATAAAATCAGTCTCGTGAGCAACGAGATAACAAAAAAAGAATGATATATCCTAGATAAGAATTTTCTATTAGTTAGTTTTATCTAATTATTTATCTAATTGTCTTCCTTTGCTTATCTTGCATAAGAGATTAAAAAATATTTGCAATGGAATTTAGAAATCACCCAAAACAAACGGAGCACATGTTTCCAATAAAAATTTATATATCATTGAATTGAAGCCGTCTTAGTCAAATGTCCTTCCATTTCAGAAACATTATGGTATTTTTTTCAGTTACGATTCGGGGCATATTCCGACTGCTCCGTTGAATCGTCAATAATCATGTTAAGAGAAGCCATACAACGTTTAATTTGGTACAATAAAGTCTTTTTTTACTAAATTTATACTGATGGAGATACACTCATCGTGATCATTTCCAGCGCTACAGCCCTATTAAAATCTCGACTGCCTCCAAAGGCTTTATCCAACGCCTTCTGTCTGACGCTGGAGCTTTCCAATTCCTATTGCTTAAGGCTGGTCAACCAGTTGATTGCGATGCAAGCAAAGGGTGTCAACAGTGTGAACAGTCTTAACGCTTCAGATTCCGACTGAGGATTTTTCTGATCATTTTGCAATATGTAAATCATTTTCTAAAACAATTTCTAAAATTGTAATTAAGCATTCTATGTTATCTATCGTTAAAATTTAAAATTTGATATTTGCGTACAAAGTGGACATTTGGTTTCCGGTGAGTCAGGCCAGGATATGTGACGCACAGCGAGTCCAGCTGATAAGCGATTGACAAAAATACAAACAATTCACTCGTCGGCGCTCGACCAATCAGCTTGCATCTTCATCAACGTTTGATTGTTTCAAGTTCTAGAAGTCGGCACAACTGCCAGAATCGTAGCTTCAAAGCCGACTGTATCCGGATTCAAAAAAATCATGCTTTAAATTTTTAAATATATTTTACCATTATTATTATCCTTGCAATCCTTACAAAAATAGTTTAGGTATTAATTTTTGTCAGTCAGGCTTCTTTAGACGTGATTTGATCGTAATTCCCTAATTTGCTATTTACATACGGAGTACTACAAATCAAGAGTATTATACAGCTTTGCTTTTTGGATTCGGCTCTTTGAAGATGCTGTACATCAAACATTAGTATCATTTGCCTAACATGTTGAATAAATGATATTCGTAATGGTAGAATTATTTGTTCTGAATAAATTATTTTGAACATATTACAAGAGTTCTGGTAGTATTTGAGAAGTCACCGGAGGCAAATATGCAAGCCTTGATAGAAAACTCTCTCCAAGTATCTACCAAAACCAATTCTTGATATTCCTCTAGCGTTTCCAAAATGCACTTGAAAGTTTTCTGCCAACTGAGTTGATTTTTGTATCAATAAAACATGAATCTTGAATTGAATTGCGCGAATGTAAATTTGCATTAAAAATTATCAGTTATTCTTCAAATCCGAAGTGGCCTGAGCGTAGGGGTCGCCGGCACAACGCTCACGCGAGCGCAAGTGGCCGGGGTCGGAGGTCCCCGCAGGTTAAGTTTCTTAATTAATAAATGCTGGAGCAGTAACACCACTCCGCACACACATTACTCACTCAGCAATTTACAAAAAAAAAGTGTTCTCAGCACTAAACGTAACCGCCACATGGTTAGTATAGTTGCTTGTTGACGGTGGTGATCTGGGTTCAAGACTAACAGACTGCATAAATTGGAAATTTCTGTTTTTTAAAACATGAAGAGTAATTTCTGATTACTTAATAGGGCACCGAATGTCAATAGGTTGGTTAGATTTGTAGATCTCCCTACAAATCAAAAGAATAACAAAATAGTAGCTTTCAATTTTCCTTAGAATAGAAATTTATTATAGTATAATTTAAAAATACTGTCTGCTTTTGTAGAAGCTCCAAATAAATATGAAGTTCTTCACGGGATGGCATTCGCCTAACTTGAAAGGATTCAGAACTAGAAGATTGTAAATAGCACCAATCCATTGTAAATAGCACTAATTACTAAATTCGCCAAATAGACACCACGAGGAATCTATATTGTTTCCCTGAACAGATCTGATTTGTGACTGCTTCCATCCATGAAGAGCAGACTAGTGGGTGTGAATGTAAACAATAGGTTTCAACTTGCTTTACAGCCAGCAGGGCTGGATCGACCTTGAAAACTCAGATGGCAGGGTCAAGAGGTTTTGTGCAATGTACGGCTTGCGGTGATGTATCAGGGTCTTAACGACCTCCAAAGGCAAACACTTATCGTATAGGACCGTCGATCTCGACACTGAAAGCTTTTAATGGAAAAAGCTATACTTCGAGTGATACTAAATAAATAATATGTTATTTTATATAATACCTTAAGGTTTTATAGTGACAGCCTCGCCGTATATAATAATTAAGCAGTTGTAGAAATGACAGAAACATGTTTTTAAAACGATATATACCGATTGGTAAGTTCGCAAATGACTACATGTCATAACCTCATACTATGAGAGTTCACATATGTAAAACAAACTGTTGGCGGCGAAATATCCCAAATGTGGGTGGAAAGACACACTTTCCTGTCAAGCCTGCTGCTTTTGGATGGGGAAGAGTTGGATTCGAAATGGGTTTGAGAGATGTGCGATTTGATGACATCATTTGAGCCCATCCTGAGAGGACCACATAAATATGTGTCAAATCAGCGATACAAGGGGCCGAAAACATTTATTCCGATTGCGGAACGAAAAAAATTGCAGCCCTGGCAGAAAACCAAAGCTGTCGACCTGTCGCCCTTCGTTTGTGTCCATTTTTTAATGAAAATATGAGGAATTCAAAATTAGATTACAGGCAATCGAGGGATCTAACGTCCGAGTTGTATTAAGCCTGTAGGTCAAGATTAATAAAATACTTTTACCCGTTAGACGTGTCCCGGTTTGTATACGACCCAAAACTAAAGGCTCGAGATGCGAAAGTACAATAATAATACAGTATAGTTGTAATAATAATAGTAAATTGAGAGTTGAAGACGTCTTTACGTCCGCCGGGGCGCGGGTGAAAGGATCGTAGCTGGCTCAGGTACGTACTTGGAGGATCGCTAGAGCTTCTGGAATCGTCTTCTGCGCTGCTTTGGTGTTTTTAGGATATCTCCAGTCATACGCGGCAGTCTCGGACGCTCACTTTGGCACTTGATCACTCGTCGCGGACAGATTTCACTAGGTGGGCGGCCATTTTGGATTGGTCGTGTTGGTAGCGAACGGGGCATGGACGGGCAGACGCGGCCTTCGTTGTCTGTGCCTTGCACTAAGCGGGCCCCGCCTGGTGACGTCACACAAAACAATAATTCTTTATTTATTTGCATTCAATACATGGAATAAAAATATTATTTTTCAATCAATTTTTTAAAATATGCAAAATACGAAAAGCCCATATATAATGAGCTTCATGCACTCATCATCATTAAGTTATAATATACAAGCATGAATAACATAAAATTTGATCAAACATATACACTCTGAAAATGCCAACAATGAAGGCTGTGCCAAACTGGTCACAAAAAATAAAAACAAAATGTGGAAAACTACACATATATTTATTTTATTTAAAATGGAATCCTACCAAGTACTTTCTGTCATAAATATTTAGAGCAGAGCAGATTTGAACACTTGATTTAGTTTTTAATTATTTTTGTCGTTGATAAAATGGAGCAGCGATTGGATCAAGTTTTGTTTTCAACAGGATTTTGCAACTCAACAACTCACAATATTCATAACAATAATATTATAAGCATGACTGTTGTTATTTATTGTTATATTTAAAGAAAGGCTTGCATTCCAATAACCGCTTGTTGAAATTATATTTATCAACAATTTTAATGGATGTAAATATTGTTTATAAAGAATGTAAGCAAAAAATCGGCTAAATCAATGTTGACATCATCAAGTCATGTTTGCATTATCTTCCAGTTTTGAAGTTAAGTCTTTATTTATTTAACTTATTCTTCAACTCATACAATACAGGGTTTTTATACATATTTTTACCTACCCAAACTCAATAACGAAAATAGAGAAATCCATGTACGCTATCACCTAAGCAAGATCAGTGAATAGCCACATACCGTATTAGGTAATTTAAGTAATTTAAGTCTGAATGATCCGGTGAGGACATGATATAACTCAGGGTTTTCAACATGAAGGTTCTATATCCAGAAGTGTGCCTGGCCTCCTCTGTGAGTCATACTGTATAGTTAATGTTTCCTTATATAGTTAATGTGTAACCGACTAGTGCCGGTCTTGTCTAGCTAGCAGACACACCTGTTTGAAAGATTATCAACAGATGTCATTAACTCTTATCAGAGCTTATTTACAAATCAATGCATATTCAATTTTACTTATAGATGTTGTGAATAGATGGATAAATCGTATCCGTATATTAATTGTTGGACATCTCGGACACAAACAAATATATAAATATATTTGTTTATAAATATATTTTTTAAATAAAATACTTGAGTGATTTTTCCACGTGTTAATTTTTATTGGTGACCAGTTTCGCCAACCTTTCACGTTGGTACTATCAGACTTGACTCAGTTAAAAATATTGATTAAATAAATATATATTATTCTGATGCCTCTCCTCATAGAAGGTTGGTGACCATTTCATTGAACATATCTCTATTCTGGGCTAGTATCATTAATTCAGGCGTACTTCTGATCTCCAGCCACTGCCGCAAGTTATGCACACTTCTTTGTTCCAATGCCTCTTTTTCTTTGGACAATCAGCTGTAGGATGCTACATTTACTGTTACGAAATATATATGTAAATATTAAATATTTTTGACAGAAAATACTTGAGGAATTCCATTTTAATACAATACATTTAGCCAACCTTTCACGCGAAAGGTTCAACCCTTCAAAGTGAAAGGTTGGTGATATTGAATATTTGATACTGAATTATGGCGAATAAGTGATACTAGCCCAGGATAGAGATATGTTCAATGAAATGGTCACCAACCTCCTATGAGGAGTGGCATCAGAAGATATATATATATATTTATATAATCAACATTTTTAACTGAGTCAAGTCAGTTTGATAATACCAACGTGAAAGGTTGGCGAAACTGGTCACCAATAAAAATTTACACATGGAAAAATCACTCAAGTATTCTATTTAAAAAATATATTTATAAACAAATATATTTATATATTTGTTTGTGTCCGAGATGTCTAATAATTAATATACGGATACGATTTATCCATCTATTCACAACATCTATAAGTAAAATTGAATATGCATTGATTTGTAAATAAGCTCTGATACGAGTTAATGACATCTGTTGATAATCTTTCAAACAGGTGTGTCTGCTAGCTAGACAAGACCGGCACTAGCCGGTTACACATTAACTATATAGGGAAACATTAACTATACAATATGATTCACAGAGGAGAACAGGCACACTTCTGGATATAGAACCTTTATGTTGAAAAGCCTTTTTTTATTTTTTATTGGGGTGGCATTTGCACCCCGTACCCAGGACCGCTTGCAAGCATCCACTGGGTTACGGAAGCGTATTCTTTATTTTTTTGCCTCCTTGAAGGCACATGGGAAAAGAGAAAAACACGTTTACAAAAACATGTACAAAAAAACTCTCCTTCACATGTCCTTCAAGGACTTTCTTCTGTCCCGCCTCCGCGGCGTGCTCCTTGTCCTCGTCTTCTTGTGCTCCTGCTGCTGGGTAGCGGCGGGTCCAGAAGAAGACGCTGTTCTTCGTTGCCCGAGTGCTCGCAGGAGACGTCCGGATGGGAGTAATAATCCGCACGTCTCACGCCGTCCGCTCCGTGGTGCCCTCCTCGGGCGGCGCACGTCGGGCCTTTCTCTGGTCGTGGCGGCGATCTTGTGCCGTTCCGCGCCAGGGCCCAGCGATTTGCGTCGCTGGTGAGCGAGTGCCTGTTACACGTTAACTATACCGGGAAACATTAACTATACAGTATGACTCACAGAAGAGACCAGGGACATTTCTGGATATAGAACCTTCATGTTGAAAAGCCTGAGTTATATTATGTCCTCACTGGATTTTTCAGACTTAAATTACTAGAGGTCAAAATAAAAAATGAATAATTATTTTATTTTAAGTATGAAAATATATTTGTATATCCAGAGTCCACACTCTCGTTATAGTCATCTTGCTATTTAGCTTTGTAGATTCGTTTGTATAAATATGTAGCGTTAAAAATTAAACAAGTCCATTGCAGATTAAGAATTTGACATTGAAAGTGCAATAAATGATTTGTTTTATCCAAAATTCTATGATTCTATCAGATCTCGATAGTGAACTGAAGACTTCCCAATCAGATAGATGTACACAATGTATACCTGTAGAGATTGTGGTAGACTTTTATCAATGTGATACAATTTAACATGATGTTATCATTATTTTTATTAATAATATATTTATTTCTTAATATTAAAGCAATAATTATTACAGCATGTTATATTCATACAGTTAAATCAGAAACTGGCTCATAAATTTCGCACTCGGATATAATGATTTAAGTTCTCGCTCAGTAACAGTGGTGCAGTTGATTTTTAAGATACAGTTGAACTCAATAATATTTATATGAGATCTGGCTGGATAAAAATAATAAAATTACCTTTTATTTTATCATTCTAAGTTGATTTTAGCGTGCAACATTTACACAACATTGTAATCACAAATACAGAGAAAAAGTGGGGTTTTTCTTATTGTTTCACTTGTGTAATGCGTATCTTAAATATGCTAACTCTACTTATCTTTCAGCACAATTAAAGATAAAAATATTTACCTACTTAATGGGATTACGAGGGTTGCTATTATTGTGATAATCTGCTTGCATGTCGAGTGGCCATCACAACTGATAATATCTGTAGCAATCTTCACAGTACATCCTTAACGTGAATATGTGATGCAGATGAAGACGCGATTAAGCACGCAGAGATTATTTCAAATCTACTTCAAATATTATATCTCTAGTCTTTATTTTTACATTGCATTACATATTTTGGATAAAAAATGTTTTGTGATCGTAGGTTAGAGATGTTTCTATTACTGTACTCTACCTGAATTTTTGTTGTTAGCATATTCTGGCCTAAGAACATCCTGCAATCTGGTATAATCCATCCCGCCAACCAGGGTTCCCTGAAATCGTATACAGCACCGCCTGGATACGGGTTTTCTGTTAAATATCTTGAGGGCCTTCTCGTAGAATAAACCTACCCCTCAAAAGTCTAATCTAAAATTAAAAGGCTACGACCTCAGTTACTTCATAATACTCTTACAGAAATCATCAACACCGACTTCTATTGGCCGTCCAAATCATCCCCAAGAAGGCTTCAGCGTCTATAGTTTAACAAATGACTATATGAACATCAAATACGAACAACCAAACGGCTATGAGATAACGACAATTTATAAATATGAACACTTTGGCAAAACAAGGATTTTTGATGGCTTATACAATGTAAAATTAAAGGAAAAATAGTAAAATTATAACAGGCTGACAAAGCACGTAAAAGGCAAAACTGCTTATATATTTTTTTAAAAATTGAGCAATCGCCTAGTCTTTTCATTATTCATATTTTTTATTTAAATATGAAGTGTTACAAATCAAACCAGTGCGTCGTGGATGGCTTCACGAAAACTCTAACGGATATAAGTTTATCTGATATTGATGAAAATTATTGGTAAAATATTAGCACATACTCGGATAAGACCTTTCGTCATACCAATAATAATTATTAGATATTTAAAATACATCTGTATTTCTAACCGACAGGTTTACCGCGGATATAATATTTTAAGAATTTAATTCACATATAAAATTCCAAAAAAATATCCTCTAAAGCATAGGTGGCCAACCGCTCGGCCCGCGGGCCATGGGTTGAGCATATGCAAACATTTTTTACGAGCATATGCAAACATTAACCAATAGAATGTTCCATTGAGCGTAGTTCGTATCATATCATATATATGGAAGTAGCCCAGTCTCATCTCAATCTATCTCACAGTCAATCTCATTTCATTAATTTGTCCCGGCAGCTAAAAAAGGTTGGCCACCCATGCTCTAAAGATTTTTCACATTTTCAGTTTACCCACCAGTGTAATGAAACAACATTTTCCACGTCAATTCATCTATGAATAGATGTTGTCATCACGCCACCGTGAATCTCCCGTTTTAAATAGACAAATCGAAAGGAAGAAAAGGCAAAAGTGTTCATATGTAAAAAATGATTTTACTATTCATATTCGCTAAATGCGTTTATTGGTTTTGGGAGTCATTGTTATTAGATAATCTTGGGTATTATGCTGTGTGGTAGTTTGTTATTCTCCACAATGCTGCAGGCATCAACGAAGATTAACATGTCAAAATAAAACAAGCCTTCATCGTGTAAGCTTTATTTACTTGAAAAAAACAAGATTGTACTTAATAATGTAAAAATAAAATAAAATACATACATAATAATAAAAAATACACACCAGAATTACAATTTGCCGAGTTTACATAAACCCAACCTAAGCTACACGACTACTAAAGATGCATATGGCAACTTTTCAATATAGAATTTATACACATAAATAAAAATAGTAAGTTTGATTTTTGTTTGATTTGTTGTTTTTTATTGAGGGATCTTTACTCTTGAAAGTGACTACAAGTGGGGGTGCGCCTTTCGCCTGCCCAAGGTTACCCATACATGCAGTCACTTTCAGAGAAACCCCCGCGCTCAATCAAACAGCAAGACCATCCCGTGTCCAACGTTCCACTGCACCGTTCCGCCCTGGAAGCCTCTTTCGGCCCACAGCTACTGTGCTAGATTGTCTGTTTGTATGGAGTAGTTCAAGGTATATCTCTGAACTTATAAATGAGGCAGGAGTGATTTTAACTGTAAAGAGGTGTGGGTACGGTTAGAACTTTTACATTTATACATAACTCTAATATGTGAATGGCTGTGAGCCAAGAGCGACCGTAAAAGCAGACAAGGGAGTGGCGAGAGAGTCAGGTGTCTGAGAAAGAGCGGAACGGTAATGCCTTTTAGACCCGAGCCTCGGCTAAGGACTGCAGGCATTACCCCCTTAGCTCTGGGAGAGAGCCTACTCCATCAGTTTTTTGTCAAACATGAACTCTCCCAGTGCCCCATGTGAGACCATCATCTTTTCCAGCGTAGACGCCTTCCCGGCGATGTCACGCTGACCCTTGTACTGCTCCTCCAAGAATTCACCCGTCAAGTAATCCACCAGCTGCAAAAATACAATATTGGCGATTGAAGAAAGAATGTGTTTATTGTTTTCTACGTCACAACCCCGTCTCTATGAGCGTATCGAAAACTCACGTGATAGTCGTTGAAGTCGGCATCCCCTTCACAAGCCTTGATAACTTCCCTTATGCTGTTAGTCACTTTGTTCTCGAGCTCGAGGGCGTCCTTCAGGGACTGCACACCGGTGTCCCAGCTGACCTTGGGTACTTTCTGCCAAAAATTGAACAAAATCAATAGCTTGTCATCAATAAGAAGTAAGTCAGATCTGCCCAAAGAGATATGCATGAAGGTGTGAAGTGATTTTAAAGAAGACGTGACTCACAGGCAGAGTGACAAGGTTCCGGAAGGTGCTGTGCAAGGTGACGAAGTCATCAGTGAGCTTCCCGCGCATGAGCAGGTAGTCCAGCAGCTTCATGGCGTGCTGGCGCTCCTCGGAGGCCGCCTCGAAGTACATCTTCGCAAATCCGGGACGATTCACCTGTAATGCAGAACAAAACACAATTAAAATAAAAATTAAATAACACCAAATTTTATTTTCAATTATATTGTATTTTTGTAAGCGGTTTTGCATTTCGATGACTTCTTTAGACTTGAAGGCTTGGAAGGCAAGATACAAACAAAAAGATCATTATCTCCTAGCTATTCATAATATTTGTTTAAATCTTGAGTATTACAAAATAAACTAGTCTGCTGTGGGTTTTTTTTTGACATAAATATGAATAAAAAAAATGGTAGAATATAATCGCATTTCCCACCCATATAGGTTTACGGTCTTTCCGATATTTAGATAATCGATTCACACGTCGGAAGACAGAAAAATTCAAGCAGCCTCAACACGCAACAACCAAAATCTTCTAATTTTAGCATTAAAAAAAATGATATTTTAAATAAGTAAAGGTTTTATTCAGATTTTAGACAGCATAGCAAATATAGATAACGTACCACGAAAGCCTCCAGGCGACCTCCCGCGAAAGATGACAGACAGGAACTGAAACCCTCTTGACTCCGGGGCGGCTTTTATAACCATAAGTAACTCACAACTGGTGCCCGCTAAAGCCAAACAAGTGACAGGTCCGGACATTCAAACTAGGGTTCGTATTCAATACTACTTTACGTGCTTGGATTTATATTTTATATTTTTTTACAATGAAAAACCCCACGGCTGTATGCTATTGGTTAAATTAATATATCCATAAATTATTCACAATTTAACGTGTTTTAGTGAATTAATGTTGTATTCTATTCTTCAAGCCTAGGTGGGAATAAAAAGTATTCACATTTTTAACCCGAATAATATGAAAATTTGAAATAGTCCTAAAAAATCTATTTCAAATATTTTATGAATCATAAGGAACTTTAAAAGATAAGGGCTCTAACGTCAAAAACGCTCTCGGAAGCATATCACAAATCAACTACTTCCAAGCAATCTAACCACCAACATGCATACAGTCGGTGGTATGCTGGTGCGAGTGCTTCAGGAGATGTCTGATTTTTAAAATCCAAAAATTACAATTTATACCTCAATGACACAAAATAACGTTATGGATTAACGTGTAGACACATCAAACAAGGGCAGTCTCAACTGCAAATCATGAGAAATACTTAATTGAAGAAGTGTGAGAGAGCAAATCTAAATACGGTCCTGGTATCCTAAACATTCAATTTTGTGATGAATCCACGACTATTTATAAATATGACTCCTTCCCATAAACACTGGAACTAGTTAAAATATCAATTACATTAGTTCATACATAGAAGATGATTTTTAAAGAAACTCTCAGAAAAAAATCATCTTCTATGTATGAACTAATGTGCCTAATCATATTAGTAATAATATAATAAACCCGTAATGGGTAATAAATACGCATCTGATTGACGTTTAATCAAAAAATCGACACAATTACATTAATGCTAAAATTAGAAGATTTTGGTACTTGGGTGTTGAGCCTGCGTGAAATTTTCTGTCTTCCGACGTCTGAGAACAGAAAACTTCAAGCAGCTTAACACTTAATCATTAATCATCTTAAGAACCAAAATCATTGACTAACGACGCCTCCCAAAACCAAGCTCCCAACCGGGTGCAGGTAGGATAGTACTCACGGTATCACGCGAAAAGTGAGCTGCCATGGACAGATAGGTGAGTGAGGCGGCCAGCTCTTCCTGCACCTGGCGTGTCATCTGGTCGGTGCAAGTCTTCACCATGCTCACCCAAGCGGTGGGGATTGCGGGCGGATTCGATACACCTGTAAATAAAGAGAATATCAACACAATGTTGTCGAGATATATTTTTTTACTGGCAAATCCCCATAACAAACTAAATTACCAACGTTTTAGTATCATTTTTATCCAGTGTTTGGAAAATGTTTTATTACTCTTTTTGGACAGTAAAAGAAGTACTGTCAGCCCCTCAGCTATAGATTGGGCCACGGTTTCCGATCGTGCAACATCAAATTATTCCTATCATCCTAACCTAACCTAACCTAACCTTCAAGTTTAATGTCAACTTCCAATTTTATCGCCACACAGAGATTTTGTAATAAATAAACCAGTCATCTTTAACACTATTGAAGTCAAGTGGTAGGCATGTTTTAAAGAATCCCAAATATTTTCTCGACACCTTTTTAACACTCACAATACTAATGTGATGCTATCTCAGCGCTAGTCATACTTATTACCATGATCAATTACCCTGTCATGCTCCCTCTGCGTGCTAGAGTTAATAGTATCACAATGGACCCAGCCTTGGATATCTGCGTCTACGCATGTACAAACCGATTAAAGTCAAGTTAAGTTAAAGTTACTCACATAATAAAAACAACGTCTCCTTGTATTATTTTGGGTTGCTCCAGCACGCATCTCTAGCATAGATACCATTCAATACATCTACGTATTAAATATTTATATTCTATTGAAAATTTAATAATTACCAATGCTTTGTTATACAAAACATTTGGCGATTGTGAACTTCAAAAATACACTCGGTTTTTAAATAAATAATTTTTTATGAGTAATGTGAATCCTTAATAAATAATATAGTGATTTTACCGACCAATGAAATTTAGGGTCTGGGCATTGAGACGCGGAAAATTTTGTGGTTTGAAACCGTCACAGCGAGTGTATGGAGTGAATAGCCTAAAAAAATATTGTATTGCGTAGTAATTAATCAACTATTTTGATATCTTATAGTTTATGTTGCCATGAGTTTTGACTGTTAATAATATTTGAACTTTTTGGCGACACAACAACTTCGCCGACTTATCAGCAACTTTGCACAGCTGGACGATAATATAATCTCCCAGAGATTACGGCCTGTGCATTGTTGTGTTGTGTTACAATGTCCGGACTTGTATCCTTTATCTGATAGTGTATTGTGAAAATTGTTTTTGTTTGACTAAGTACAATTCAAATTAATTAATATCACTTGCAATAATTTCCCAAATATAAGATTGATGTTCGTTGTTTAGTAATTAACAAATAAATAAGCAGTGTTTATACAAATGCTAAAATTAAGACTAATGTCAGATTCATAGATTTAACAAAATCATAGTGAGGATAAACGTACAAAGTTAGTGTCCAATAAGGGTTAGGGTTAAATTAATTTACATACTTTATTAGTTACCAAAAATGGATCAATCAATTAATATTATAAGAATAATCACATTGATAAGAGTATTCTCAAACGTATTGAGATTTTAAAAAAACTATCGTGACCTGGTGCCATTATTCTTTCAAATATGCATTATTATTAAAAAAATTATCTGTCGTTGTCTTGGTTTATACAATTCCTTCTTAAGTTTATATACAACTATAAGAAATAACAAATCTTTCATAAATAATATTAAATCATTTGATCATCATAATTTAATACCAGCTATAGTGTCGAGTCATGTTGTGGAGCTCTCACATGGGACGAGGGCATACAAAGGCCGGTTAGTCACATAAACATGACTTATCCGTCAACTTTGTTACTATGTAGCGAGTCGATTTATCAGTGGTGTGTAGCGAGTTCAAAATCGGGTCAAGCAGTTTTATCAATAATAAATCATGCCAATTACTTATTGTATTGTAAAAATCACGTGAGATGTCAAAAAGAGAGATAAAAAGAGTGAAAGAGTTTAGCCCTGACGAGTGGAGTCCAGAAGCTTGCAGCCCTTTGCGCTAGAGCTTTGTAAGGAAAGGATTATATAATAATAGTAATATGCAGCAGCAGTAATATGCAGACTTTTCCTTCCGATATAAAACTGCGGTGTAGAAGGACCCGGGGACCCGTTACACTATTTTCCCCTTAGAAAACCATGAAACCGTGAGATGGTCGCCAACCTCCTCTGAGGAGAGGCACCCGATGAAGACTTCTCAAGCTACTTCTCGTCTACCTACGCAGCCTGATTTGATAAGAGGCCCGAAGCTTAATCTTTGAAATGCCTTTTAAGAGGCAATCAGTTGCGTCAAAGTTCAGATAACTATTTTTGTACCAGTACTGTTGTCAGATTTCCAAATATTTACCAATGTAAAAATATTTTTAAGACTTATTTGTTTTATAAAAACGAAATATAAAACAGAGTTCTGTTGTTTTGGACTTGACAAGATGATTGATGGCAAATTGATTGATGATAGATAGAGTTCTTGCAATAGAAACATGATTATCGAAGTGCAGACAGTGGACTTGGCTTAACTTTGCATGGAATGCAGAGACGGGAGAATATTTTATTTTATTTTAGAGATTATATTGTGAAGAAAATAAATATGGCAGTTTTTTTGTAATCTATGTTGTAAGCTTAACTAACTACCATGAAACTCAATTCAAGCAATTTTTTGCGGGTAGACTAGTAACTTTATTTTAAGAAACTGTGTTAAACACACCACCAATAAAATTAATGTTGTTGGAAAAATCACAAAAGATTTTAATTAAAATATTAAAATGGAATTCCATGAGTACTCTGTCAATAATATTGAATATATTCATTAGTACTTGAGCTATGGATTTTTCGAGGTCATTTAACCCGACATTTATATACAAACTATTATAAACCTTCGTATTTCTATTTATTTTCATATCGGATCAATATAAGTGAAATATTTGTACGGTGGATCAAATAAAGAAACGCAATAAAATTTAATAATTATGACTGGACAAAGGAAGCGGCAACGTCGCCTTTCATCGAAAACAAAAACACTGCTCGAGGGTTCATGATGTCAATGCGGCGTAACAAAAAAACAAACAAATTACTCGGTTTAGGGCAGTAATCGGACGCTTTATTTATCAAATAAATGCTATAGATAAATATAAACGACTTTAGAGCATTGGAGTTTATGACATTAGCGTCAACAACTTAAGGATGGAGCACCGAGGACACGGTGCGCGCGGTTTCGTACAATCCAGTTTGCTGTCATTTCATGAAAATGTAAATGCCACGACAATGCAATAATTCATAAAATGTTAACTTACACGATAGCTTGGCTAGGGCTCCGCTAAAGCCGAGCAAGGCAAACACGAGGAACGTCGTAGTCTTCATGACGGCGTGTGATTGGGGGTAGAGTTTGGATAACTGTGCTGAAAGCAACCTTTACACACACTGGAGTAGAAGGCGCCTTACGACAACTCGATAAAAGTCTTTAAAATTCACGAAATCTGATTACAACTGCGTGCCTGAGCACACACAATGATCGATTAAACAATCCGCTGGAAATCTTGTCTGAATTCACTCGCCACTACACCAGCTTTTCTGACATTGTCATTTGTCGGGCGCAACTTGAACCGCGCGGCTTGCTCGCTAAGGTGTCGCACTAAGCGGTATGTAAATTAATTTTAAGAACTGAACTCCTACCCGAAAACAACAACTAAGGTCTAAAAAAAAGCTACTTTTTAAAAATGTATTAAATGTAAAATATACAAAATACCCATGTTTAATACAAATATGATTATATTTCATAGTTATTGTGTAATTTACTTCGCGTTTCTAGAATGATTGGTGCCGTGTGCAGATTTTTTGTTGGGTATGACGAAACAGGACACCGCACGACTAATTGAACTGGTTCATATCAGATTTGAAGGCTTATTAGACAATTAATTAAAAATATAATGTTGCATCTTAAAATTAATAACAGTCATGATTCACATTATTTTTTATGCATACATATAAGAAACAAATTTTCTGAAGTAGCCTTACTACTTTTTCTCAATTTTCTATGATATTATTTTCTATTCGATATTACGTTTTATTTTCAGTCAAAAATACCTAAGTAAAATAAAAAATGTTAAAACAATTATAAACTAGAGTTACTTAATTGTTTTTTGATATGTAACTAAATCATGAAAAAAATTAAAACAATACTCCGATTAATTATTAAAAATAAATAAATATTAAGTCGTTCTTAGTTGAAGAAGGATGTACAACATTTAGTTTGTCAATTTACAAACGAAATGGTTTATCAGAACATAAAATGTTTTTATTTTTATTTTATAATTATGCCTAAAATAAAGCTATATTCATTTGAAATACTTACACAACTTAAATTATATAAATTCAAAAGTATTTTCAAACTATTTTTATTGATTTATGAATGCTGTGCATGAATAAAAACAAATATGTTTTCAAGTTTTGGTGAGCGCCGCTTGTGAACCCAATTACTTGGATGCTGCATTATGTTATATTTATTTGTCTAAGGAGTACTTTTCATTGATTTTATCTTGATGCTGCTTATAAACATTAAAACCAGTCATAAATAAATGTCATTTCATTAATTTTCCCCACTTATTTTTTCTCATCAAATATATATTGAAAGAATCATTACCAGCAGTGTATGTATCCAAACAATAAATTAAAAACTTCAACTTTCAAGATTCGTTCATTGTATAAATGGGATATGTTACAATACTTTTTACGGTTGTCTTACAATACGGTATAGGTCTATCCCCTGATCCTGCGCGCAGGTTATAGGGTTTACAATCGTGTATCTTAGTCGGTAGCGTACATGAGTTTCTTAGTTTATGATTATGTTTTTTAAGGGAAAATATGTGTGAAAAACCCTTTTTTAGCATGAATTTAAATAAGTAAAATATATAGACAGAAGCGACGCCAACAACGCATTTGTAAATCTTGGAGCAGCGCAACACCTTTGCGCCGTGCGCCACGGCTACAGCTGATCAAAGTTTAGAGCGCATTTTGCGGACGGCGCAAGCGTCACCGTTTAATCACGTGGTGTTCTCTGGAAACCAATTCTCGGTTCTCGCTATCAATTTGACGCCCATTATCTTTCCACACGTCGCGTTATATCGTTTGCTCGCTGCTTACAGTCCACGCTATTGTCCCCCGATCCTCACGGATCACATATCTACAAATCATCAGCTTATATCGACAAATCTCACCAGCCGAACATCGGACCTTCTATACCAGTGCGTATAAAGGTTTGACGACGGTATCTCGTGCAGAGAACTTCGAGTTTATTTCCTGATCTTTTAACACAAATATACAAGGTACTACGCTCGTTGTTTATTTGTAATATAAGAGTTGCGGCACATTTATTTATTTGTGTGTTTAATGCGCCGTACTTTGTTTATGCTGTCAACGTTATCCTATGCATACCTACAGTGAAATGTGAAATCGTGTTCCTTGACATTTGGCCCCGATTTGCAAAAACATGTTTTATTGGCGATGATATTGGCGCAACTAGCACACTGTCTATCCCTTCTCTTGCATCTTTATAATAAGATTGTTAATATCGCATGGTAAAATATTGTGCAATCGACGATCTTTGAATAACCAAGAAACAAAGAAGTCTGACTCAGTCTTCTCGTTTTATCCCTGTAGCTAATATTCAGCTTCCGCCTTGCCGTTTTTTTTAAAATTTATTTATGAATTATTATTATTTTTAATAAGTAAATATTGTCTGCAAGCGTGATTTAATTCATTTATAAATCACTGTTATCTCAATGACAAGCCAAAACAGAAATAAATGTCAAAAATCGTTGTTTTTGTTTGCAATTTGCGGCGTTGCCAGACTTCGCTCAAATTGACTCACCGCGCCGGTATTTATTAAATATTTCCATTATTATATGGAATAAAACTAATAAATTTATTCAAATATAAAATCATGATGTATTTGTAGGATGACGAAACACGCAGTAATAATAATAAATATTTATATACTATTTAATCGGTACGATTTTGCTGTTGTGAATTTAATACATACACGTGTGCTCTTGCCTTGAGAAAGCTTATATTTTGTTGATAGAGCCACGCTGGTGTCAATATTATATTTATCAATTTGATACTAAAATCTAGAACATAAATATTAATGATTGATCAATTTGGGATTTGGAAAATCCGGGTCGAAGCGCTTCATTGTATGATTAAGTACAATGTAATGTATTTACCGTTTTCAACAACAGTCTTTGTTGAAATTGACACGTGGGATGATCGATGCTTGTAAATCGCAATTAAGACAAAATTTGTCCGAAATAAATGATGCAGAAGTGTCACTTTGTCTTTTATATTTTCAAAATATTACAATTGAATTATTACAAGTACTTTCTGTGAAATAATCAGATATGTTTTTTGTTAACTTATCTGCGTGCTTGGTCTTGTTAAATTGGATATTTAATTATGATATTCGTACAGCAGATACTATTGTTGATAGGATTGGTGATTGCAAAGAAATCATTATTTATTAAATTTGATAACTCTATCACGCAGTTACAAAGCTTGATTGTAGATTATACGCTGAACCTCAGACAAGTGCGGCTTTACTTAAATCTTTACATAAAAGGGAGAGAGGTTATGAGGTTAGTTGCCATTTAAGTCTCTGACTGATTCAGGCACCGTAATTTGAGACGAGTCGAATCCTTTACACAATTGCATCCAGATCTAATAAGAGCCACTGCGTTTAGTCTTAAAGAAGCCATTCTTCCCAATATACCCAAGCTTTAAAACCAAGTATAAAATCTTGAAAAACTATAATGATGATCAGTAATGAAATCTGACTGAAGTCAGGCCCATCGTTAGATTCAGAGGTTTAAAGAATTCTTTTACACTGTTGTGATGCCTGCACTACTTCCATTTGTCTGAAAAACCCTTGGTTTAATACCCAGAATTTTATGTTTAATAAGTTTTCATTATCTTTATGCTTTGCGGTTTCGAAATTCCAACTGTTGCTTTTACGTATTCAATATTTTTAATAAAGAGCACTCAGTGGGATTCCATTATAATATTATATATATATATATATATATATATACTAATTTTTTTTTTTGTTTACCGGTTCTATCAGGTTATCTGAAAAAATAATTATGAGTTTGTAATATTTTCTGTCATGGGATTAAAAAGAATTCTCGAGAATGAAATGTGTTTATTTTTTTTTTACAATATGAGATGCTCGAGTGCTGGTCTCATTTGCTGATTACCGTCTTTTTTGTTTTAGAAAAATGAAATTCTTGGTAGTGCTCGCTGCACTGGTGACGCTGGCGGCTTCCGAATCCTGCTACAAGGATGTCTCCGACGCCTGTAGGCCTGGCAGTGGAGGTGAGTCTTCAGTAATGTTTTTCTGCTTAAGAGTCGTCACTTTATTAAGGGTCTAAGTCCCATGCTCAAGTTTTTTTGATCATTTTCTGGTCCGTTTTGCGAAAAACCGACTGCACCAATCAAAAAAATTCAAAGCAAAAAAATTAGATACATCCCTTCTTCCGAACAGAATATATTTTTATTTCTTATAAATTTACTATTAATATGATAAATATGTGATTTTCCGATTGAAGTGTAGGAATTTGGAGATTCGTCATGTCCCTGTTCTAAGAGTCCTAAACATTTAAAAGTATTTTTTTCAATTGGAAATAAAAGATTACATATAAACCCTGTGCGATATATTATTTTAAAAATTAAAAAAAAAAAATCTTTAACACACTTTGGTTTTAAAAAGTTGTCATTTTATCCAATTTTTCAACATCTTCAAGATTTTATTTTACCCTGAAAATGGACGTTAATTAAATAATAAAAAATAGATAAATATAATTTATAGTTTTTTCAATACTCTATAAAAAAAATCAACATTGGACATAGAAAAATAAAGTGACAATTAAATTAATTAAATGACACGATTTCGCCAGGTAAAACGGTCCTTTTTTTGTGGCAGACGGGAGATGGACACCAAGCAAGGTTAGGTAGCAAGACCCTTAATGTTTATTGTGTAGGTTTGGCTATGTCCTCTGTTTTTCTGTCACACCATTTGACCAATCCTATTATTTCAAGACTCGACAGATAAAAGTGTATACCAGCACATGAAACTTATAGTGATGAGGTGAAAATGTAGTGTTTTGAGCTCAATGTCCAATCAGTCTTATAACGGATATTTGAGATTTGGCCACGACGCTATTTACATATTTGATGCATTCTGTATTGTTAGTGCAAGCCAATATTTATCTAGCGAAGGTTTATCAGTTACGCATACTCATACGTTTAAAAAATTTAATTCTCGTCTAGCTACAGAGCCACGCGGCTGTTAAAAAGACTTAAACATAAAAACGTTATAAACGGGTATAAAGTGCGGATACATTGAATATTGTATAATCTGTAATTTCGCCGTATTTTAGTTCAGCAGCCCGACTGCACGTCGCTCTACAGTGCCTTCGGCGAGCTGTCCAAGCCGCTTGACACATACGCAGTGACCCACGTTCAGCACTCCTATGACTACCTGCTGATGGCCACCTACTTCGGCAACTACCAGGCCAACCGTGACGGCTTCCGCAAGCTCTTCATGAAGCTCAGCGACAACGCCTGGGACAAGAGCATTAATCTCATCAAGTACATCACCAAGCGAGGTACGAGTTCTGTTACATTTGACAGCATCCTAACTTGAGTTGTTATTGATCAAGCTTTTAGGAATCGAAGCTTTTTTTTTTATTGACTATTCATTTTAGGTGGCATCATGTCATTCAGCGCCGAGGGCCGCAACGAGATGAGGAACGAGGACCTGACTTATCTTAAGTTCGAGCTTGGAGCCATGGCCAAGGCGCTGGATCTGGAGAAGAAGCGTGCCGAGACAGCCCACAAGATCCACGGCAACGCCACTAGGTGGCACGCCATCCACCACGATCCGGAAGTCGCACAGTATCTGGAAGAGGAGTTCATGGAGGAGCAGGCGGAGACCATCCGTACCCTCGCCGGCCACTCCAGCGATCTGCTGAAGTTGACGCGCGACAGCAACGACGCCTCGCTGTCGCTGTTTGTCTTCGACGAGTACCTCCAAAAGCTATAAATAACAGGTAATTGGAGTCATCTTATTTCTATTCTATAAAAATTACAAACCCCCTTTAGATTTTCTGGGACTGGGAACAAGCTGACACAGCTGCACCCGCTTCTAATCGCTTGCTTATATGCCATCAATAGCCGTTGACTTGTATTTGATCTCACTCAGATTATCTAAGTGTGTTCATTAAAAAAAAAAAAATTAAATCTTTAGATTCTCTTATCATTGAGATAAACATTTATTTATGGGTTTTCTGTTATCGTATCCATATAAAGTATCTCGTTATAAAATTACCTTTCACCTGAATATCGAATGTCACCTTAACAATAAAATTAAAACATATTAATATGTTTTATAAAAACATTCGGTAATTTTTATTATTTTTGATCTCTTTACATTCTTTGAAATATTTGAGAAATACATTAGTTTTCCTAGAAAAAGTACCGCTTTGAAATATCGCCGGCCGCTCTCGTTAAATTCGTTCTGAAATAGCCGGCCTGCTAAGAGATGACTTCCTGTCAGTCCTGGCCAAATAGAGCAGAAGAGGCAGTGATTTCTTTGAGGGTTGATTCGATTCGATTCATGTTCATCGCCTGCGGTTTATTCTGCTTTGTGAAGATGTTTTTTTTTTTTTTCAGGATAAGGAGGAGGAGTTTTCGGAGCTGTAGAAGTTGTATCATAGAGTTTTAAAATATTACAGTCCACCAGGCCAGCTCTGCCGTTTTTTTAACAATTGTAGATTTTGTTTCTGTACACGTGGAAGACTCGTCTTTTTATATATATATATATATATATATGTATTACTCTTTAACTATGTCAATTTTAAACCAGATCTGTTGATTTTTTCCATTTTATTTGTATGTCTTTAATTGAATAAAGTTCTTCCACACAAATGAACCTTGTTTATTTCTATATTTATTTGTTTAAACACGTGTTTAAACTGCTGCTAAAAACCGAATCCTTGGAAAGATAAAGAGGCAACGTCGACTTCCGCTAGTCCGGTTGATCATCTCATTTTTACATTTAGGTTCGAGTGCTGGGGAATCTATTTACTTCAAATCCCGGACGATGGCTCCTGCACAGGGACCGCTTGGACCTTCGGAACTTTAATGAAGAAATGTTGCGTAACGCCCGAGAATGCAGTATTTATAATAATTCTCTTACAGTTATAGAGTCTTAGTTATTTATTTTTTATCTTTCACGTAAAAGTAAATTGTCAAAAAATTAGTTATCAACACAAATTGATATGGAAATATTTATTAGGAAAAGAAACGAAATTACAAGATTTACATTTTTTGATAAGTCATTATTTAGATTATTTAAGCTGTAAATTTTTTTATCAATACATCTTAAGATGGAATCGTAATACATACATATTTTTTTTTAGCTCAATGTCACGACCTTCTGCACGATATGATTAAAGATCAGAAGAGCTAGGGCCAAACTGAATCCAAAAACGCCCAAACTTATTTATTTGTGAATTTTTTTCTGTTAGCTGTCTCGTTCTTGAGGGTCATGACCGCATGTCCAGCTGAATAATCGAGACCTCCAAAACTCTCTCTGTCTCCTGGTGCTCTTGGAGATGAGGTGAAGTTTAGTTTAAATTAGCCTCCACGGCTTCAAATTCAAATTAAAATTGATTCGGCACTGGCGTTGGTATTTACTTCCGATCTGTAGATGTAACGTTTTCACAGTGAAGGAACTGCGCATCACACGCGAGTATCCATTTAGTATTTAACTCCGCCAGGTCTGTATCTTGGTTATTTATATATTATTTTTTTACAGTTTACTATTTTACGTATTGCAGGATATTCAAAACAATATAAGCAATATACGTAACTTCTTTCACACCTTGTTGTGATAACGAAGACTCCGTCAAAACTGAAATAATGCGGTGATATATATGAAATATTATTTGGTATATTGGGCAACCAAATTTTTTCTTACTTTTTATAGATATAAAAATGGAGATTTTATCAATTGTAAGCATCCTTTCCATTCTTCAATTGGCTGCAGCAGCACAAAGCGTGAAAGACTGTAAAACGGTTGATATAGGAACGAAAAAGTATCACTCGGAGGTTTTATTGAATATCAAAGTGTACAAAGACATAGTGGTGGACCAGGAGGAAAATGTATTCTACATAAACCACAGCGATGGCAGTCCATACATCCTCAAACCAGAGCAATCGGCAGGAATAAAAATAACAGGTGAGTCAATCAGCGTTGCTAACCCGAGACACGATGAAAGAAAACACACTTCGAAGAAGTCTGTTCTTTAGTTTCTTTTCGACTTGGAGTCCCAAGTGATAATAGTTTTTTTGACATTATAAGAGTACTTCAATTTACCAACAAATATGTATATCGAGTGAATGATATCATTTATTGTTTATTATAAATAAATAAATTTTGAATCCAGGATTGACCGATACAGTGACGCAGGACATAATCTTGGATAAAGAAGATGTCCTGATATTCACCATGTTCCAAGGAATCTACAAGTATAACTACGAAAATAACTCAGTAGTTCCCTTTATCCGTACGGTAATATATATTTTTTAAATATCTGAATGAACCAGTAGATTTAGTGTGATTATCACGTAAGAATCCATCAACAGGCTCCGAAAGTTACATACACTCCAGCACCGGTCCCTTAATCTCAGTTTCTTCAACTGCTCAGGTTGATACCTCAAAAATAATGTATTCGTTTTGGTATATCTCTCTTTACTTGGTTCTCTATCGGCTATAATTTTTCAGGATAAGACCTTGCTTTACGCAGGAAAGACTGCTCATGGTCCCATATTAGTGGTCGGCTTCAACTCCCTGCATCTCATAACGAATGGGGCTATGCAAGATGTCCGAGGTCTCCGAGGGGCATCGTCTTTCTCCTACGACGGAGCTAGCAACCTGTACTACAGCACGCGCAGCTCTCCGTGGACCGTGTTCTTAATGATGAAAGGCAAGCAGCAGTCTGAGGGAGTGCCTGTGCGAGGTAATTTTGATATAAAAAGTGAACATAGAATTCGCTGAAGTCTTTGGACGTCATAAATAATATTTATATTATCGTTGCTTCAGGATTCAGCCTTGAGAAGCGCACGGCTCTATTTGCCTACAGGAGCTCTGATAACGTCATGTACATCTGCCGGGAGGACGGCTTTTATTTCCTGCAGCCCCCCTCAGCGTCTGTGACTCGGGTGCAGCCATACCAGGATGCGTCAGCAGTTGGCTTTGACACCCAAGGGAATATATATCTCGGAGCGAACTCCAAGCTGCTCAAACTAGTCCCAACAACCGAGACATGTGCTTAATAGATGTAGATAAGATGATTATTTATAATGGAAAATAAAGATTTTTTATACTTACAATACAGTTGTCGTGTCAATCATAACAATTCAATTCTAGACGACCCGCTGACAACGCAATAAACGTGGACGGCTTTTGAGCTCTATTCGCCCAGGGGAAATCCAAATTGGTGGTAGGTCTCCATCTGAATATCTAATTTCTTTATATTATTATTTAGGTATCGTTAAATAGCCTTCCAGGAGCGGCAGGATAATTTTTTATTAATAATAAAACACGAGTTTGGGTATTCCCTGTATGTATATTTATTAAATAAATAAACAGAATGTGGCAGCTAGTACATATCAAATATATTTACAAAATCTATAACAGACTCCTTAACCTAGCAGGCGTCCCTCTACGGAATATGGCCTTGTTCTACATCCTTAACACTCACGTGTATATATATATATATATATAACATATATATATATATATATATATATATATAAACATGCATATAATACAGCTGAAAATCTCTACAACTTTTTGTCAATTGGGTCAAAAGATTCATAAAAATTTTACATTTGTGACAATTACGTGTATGCACGCCATGACGAAAATTATTTTTATAAAACTTAAACAAATTGCTTGATTGATAGATTATATATATATAAATAAATATATTATAGTGGGGGTAGTATATATGTGGGGCGCAGTCCGCAGCAGTAATAAAGCATTGCACGCCCTGAAATATCTTCTCAACTATTTAAAAACATATTTTGATGTTTTTCCAGCGAGATTAAAGCTCAAAGACGACTAACCCATGTTTTGTGCATTGGTAATTTTCATATTTTTTTACATTTCAAGTACCCTGCTTCAATAATTGGGAATACTTTGCATTAAGTGCAAAGACCACTGCACGGCGTTGATATATTTACATACTTGCACGAAAATACAGCCGAGAATCACAAGGTTGACGTTAACAAGTGGGAATTCATCATCACGACAAACGTCCAAAATAAATGCAAAAATGGTACATTCAACATTTTATGTACCATTGGCGTGTTATCTGCACTAAAACATTTACTTTTCGTGTCTTGGAATGATACTATATGTCCCATCTTATTTTTATGATTTTTTTTAGAAACAGAAAAGTTTTTTTAACAGAACCGCATGCTAAGATTACAAATGCACTGCACGCCACGATATATATGTATGTATATATGTATGTATATATATATATATATGTATATATATATGTATATATATATATATATATGTATATAGATATGCCCGATAGGAATTAAATATTTTTACATTTTGACTATCAATTAGGTGATATTCTTTAAAGTCTTCAAATAAATGCTCAAATGGTACAATCAATATTATATTATATATTTATAAAATTATCAATAAATTGTTGCGTATACGTGACAAGATCATGTCTTACCTCTACATCTAGAGCATATATGTACAATTTCAAACTCACACGTGGGAACAAGCCTGCGGAGAGCACTTGACCCAAAGCCTGGCTTGCCTTGCTTCATCTGTTGATAGCATTGGTCATACGTGGCGACTAGCCAAATAAAAATAAATTCTTTTCGACGTGTAATTCTCAGGATAGACGTATGCAAGCAACACGCAACGGGAATGAAAGTTGTATTATTTCACATGTTTTATAAAATACTGAACGTGTCATCAGAAGACGAATGTCTCTAGAGAGATATCATCTTATGAACAGATGAATTCTGAAAGAGAATTTAATTGAAGAGACACCACAGCTGCAATTGTCTTCAATCGCTTGTTTATGAGCATACTTCTGATATATATATTTAAAAAAAAAATATTTTCAGTGGCGAGATGTGACTTAAAAATAAGTTAGGCTCATATTTTAAGAATTGATAAGAAGCTATTAGTAGTGATAGAAGGTTTGTATTCTTTCACAAGTCAAAGTTCACGTATCACATATTACAAGTGATACCAGACAAGTTATAATTGTGTTAAGACCTATTCTGTGCCTGTTTAGTGTATACGATATATTCCAGCCCTTGCGTGTCTTGTCCTTTGATTTATCCTCGTTTTTGCTAGGCATCACAAATATCAAAAATACATAACAAAAAGCAGGGTTATCAATTGTACGGGAATAAACGTTCACCGTTGCTATTCATCTTGCTTACACATCGCTCTGACTTTACTTAGTAAAAAAACAATCGAAGCAGAGCAAAAGTAGACAAAATAGATCAGTTGTACAGTATGAAACAGAAATTACGAAGAACATACAAAGCAAAGTAAAACACAAGTATAAATACAAATGCGAAAAATTATCAGTACATAACCAGCGTAAATAAGTACTAATGACTATTTTTAAAACCTTTCTTGCCGAGTATATATATTAGGAAAAGTTCGACATGAGTAAAAGTACAATCTATAGATTTCCTTGCCTTACTTGTATTCGGTGCGTACTCACAATTATACAAATGACTATAAATTCAGAACTATTTTGCCGAGTAAATACTGAGCAAAAGTAGATTCTAAGTACAGTATAAGCATTGTGAGTAGTTTAAAACATTACACGTCGTTAATAAAATGGCTCACGTTGTACAAAACATTGACAACCCTGATATATAGAATACATATACAATTCTAGAAATACTTTGTCATTTTGAATCAAATATAAAAATTAACGAGATGAGTTTCTTTGTTGTAAGCTTTTTGCCTCCTACACGTTGTCCTTTCACTCGTCCAATGACACACGTGAATATTTAAATTCACTCGTATTACGTATACACCGAACATTAGAAACAGAGATTCAAGAGGACACAAACTGTTTCAAAGAATCATTTATTTTCGACGTCGGTACTGATTCGGTTTAAATATCGAGCAGTAAAGGAAATCGCAACGCGTACAATTCGCAAGTAATGCTTTAAAAGTTTGCCTCCTCGTAAATTTAGAAACAGCTATTTACACACAGTATTTTTAACACGTTAAAAAATTACACGCACAAAATATTCATTCAATTTAAAAATTTCATTTGTAAATTAACGGTGGAATCTTTTGTAGTTCTCTGTCACGTCTTAAAAAATTTATCACCATATCTTGAATATAATTTAAATAAGTTATACATATATAAAAATCAGCTGGTAAATAATCTAAATTACATTCGTTATGCTTAAATTTACGCTAGAATAAAAAAAAGCATCTTTCCCAATCGGCCTGAACCGTTCAGCACACTTCCCTAGAGCTATACTATCGCTAACAGTATTCACAGAAATGATATAATCTATTATGAAATCGGTATACAAAATCCTATATATAGTACAACGTCCAACATTATTGTTGCATAATTATATTTACAATATCTTTTTTTGGAAATCGGTGTCATTTGTTGCGTTGTTCGAATGCCAACATTTCTTACTAGCCAAAGAACCTTCTTCCAACTTTCTTTGCAACGCATCATCGTAGTAACTTTTTAACGAAAACATTTGAATCTAAATGAAATACTATTGTGATGAAAAAGCATTCAGACAAATATGAACGGCCAAATTTTATTTGTGAGCCGACGAAACTCTTTGAAGGCGAAAGCGCTCGTAAATAATAATTATCGTAATCTTGAATATGGACTAATAAAAAATTCAACTAGTAAAAGTTTGTAAATGATTTGAAGATGCGGTACACCGATACATGGTCGAAGGTTCCACCTGGCGACGTTTCTAAAAATCATCACCCAGTTTCATAAATTGCATGCAAAGTATACCTAGTGAGTTCGAATACATTTTATCTAACAAAAACTATGTTTATAACTATATATATATATATATATATATATTTATTGTGCGTTGACGCATCCTTTCCTATTTAAATTGAAATTTACGGGTAAGAACGGAACCAAACGTAAAACAGAAAAACGGTAGAGCACTGCTTTCTCATTTTGATGAAGAAACCGCTGGGGTTTTGATTACCACAATACGGATTTAATAAAACATGATCTCGGTTTATCGAAGTGGCTGATTGTCACATTCCCTGAGTGTATCTGGCTGCGCAAAGCAGTCGAGTGGAGGCGGTGTGAGCGTTACAATTGTGCGACCTTCAAACACGCGCCGAGAGCCGCAAGCTTCTGCACTCCACTCGTCTCAAGGCAAACAATCAAACATTCACAAATCTCACGATGGCCCCGTTTTCGGTTAGAAATATTTAGTATTTAACGATCGGGTAATCAAATTTTAAAAAAATTAAGAAAACATGACAATTTGCTTTGATCTCATAGGGTCGAATTCTAAGTCTATTGTCTAAAATATTTATATTGCCACAATATTTGCAACGTATTAAATGTTTACTGGTAAGATCGTCAGAAGACAGCCATACAAAAAAAAACCCAAAAAAATTAACGATATTATATTTATATTAACAGGATTTTTATTTATTCAATACTATAAAAAAAATAAAACATAAATAACAATGTTTTGTCTATACACAACCTTGAAACGCTGCTGTTGATAGGACAGAATTTTGGGCACGTATTTTATTGCACCAATCACATAAAATAAATAAAAAAGGTTTTTTTTAGCAACATGGAAAAAAAAAACTCATTGGTTTATTTATATAAATAATAGTATCGAATCGGAATAAACTTTTATTTAACGGACATTAATTTTAAAGGTGGTTTTTGCTCGGATATAAAGTACAACCGACCGTGATATTGACAAGGAAGAGCTTCGAGTGTCGAGAATTATAAATCTCCGCAGATGGCTACTACTGAAGATGATAGAAACGGAGATTTTCTGGTGACAAGGTCTCGTCTAGGTGGAAAATAAACTCACACGCTGACATCTTTCGGAAGCGAGAATACAGGTCCTTGTTATTCACTAAAAGAATAATGAGACTAAAAATCCTGGTTATTTCGTCCACCATGACTCTATAAGCTGCTGAGAATATAAACCGTTATTTACGTACATGAAACTGATGTATCACGCTATTTTAATATTTGATAACTTGCTTACATTTTTAGATATTGAACTGATGCATATTTGCCTAATAAAAGGTTTGTTTTAATTTTATTGACGCATTGATAAACTGAGCAAGAAACGACTATACCTTATTTTCTACCGTATAAAATTATAAAAAAAGATTTTTTTGGTAACAATTAATATTGTATTTAAAAATTGTTGCTTGTTTAAGGGCCATGGCGGTCAAAGAGACTTATAATATAACCAGACGGTAGGTTTCGTTCCGGAATTTTCCTCATCGTTTTGTGTGAATCGATTACCTAAATACATACCCAAATATGAAAAGTCGACTGTACACCAATTTTCGACAACCCAATCGTTGAACTCCGATAGATATCAATACACAGGGCAGTTAAACACTGGGGAGCACGTCAAGCTGTTCAAAATCACTCATTGTCAGTGAGCTAGTCGCTCTCCGGTTCCTCCTGACTTCACAAGAAGATGACCGGCCGCTGCAGATGGGGCTGCTCGGAGCCCGAGCTCCTGGAGCGCCGGCCTCCGGAGCTGGAGCCGGTGCCGTTGTTGTTGCCGTTGTTGATAGCGCCCTGGTCGCCCTGGGATCCAGAAGAGTTGGATTTCGCCTCTGGATTACCTAGATACAAAAGAACGGTGTTAAAGTATTTGCACATTTATTCCCCAAGCAAGATGATGAGGATCCATCAAAGTCAAGAGTCCCTCCTTAGCACTAATATTGTTTAGTTTATCTCTAGTCCATTATTACACTATGCAGTCATCTAAGGTGTACCCTGACTCCGACGCCCCTATCAGTCACAGCAGAGCACCCTCTTTGTCAGCTCCTCTCCATCGTCCATGCTGCACAAATTACCAGCCAGTACAATCTACCAATTATCACAGAGCTCAGCGTTGTAGCATCTCCTCCAATCTGGTTGTCTTTTATGGGTGTACAAACCAAGTTGGGATGATGAAAATTGATAATTAGTTCACGTGGATTAAATTGTATGTATTACTGGGGCTGTCTTCAGAAATTACGTGAAGATGAAGATGGGCACAATAACGGGACCAAAATTGCAGAATTTTCAACTTTCAGCAAATAACTCACCGTGATCTTTGGCTGTGAGGCGATCTGAACCGCTTGAGCCCCCGCTACCGGATAAGACGCTCTCCTCGCGGTTATACCTGCAACAGATCGGATAACGGTTCAATAACATTTTCCAGGTGGTCTTGGAAGGAATCAACATTCAGCTCGGCATGCCAGCAGTTCCTTAACTTGTCGTGTCGTGTTACAGGGTTGGGGTGGGCGATTGGGTTAAGATTCCCGATGTGGTTTTAAACCTCACCTTGTAGATTTATTGAATGTAACTTACCCGTAGATGGTGGTGTGTTCACTAGCGGGACACGATGTGTACTTGAAGGGCATGGGCTGGTAGCCGTGCGGGTTGTACGAGCCACTGTATGCCATGTAGCTTCCGGCTCCCATCACACTGAAACAGCAGCACCATAATGTCATGGCACATATTTTCTAAACATTGTCGATGCTTTCTCTGACCGAAAGCGCCCACAAATTCATTCTACAGAATATGGTTTTGGATGGATGTGAGACAGTTATAAGTAATATTTAAATACCTAGGGTTGGGCAGTGGCGGGCTGAGGCGGAGGCCGGCAAGGCAGGGCGGGCCGAGGGCGTCGCCAGCTACATAGTAGCACTGTTCGGAGAAGGTGACTTTGTTGACGGTGTGGCGGATGAGGCCGGCTTTGAGCATGTGCGAGGCGTATTTGCGCGCGTCGCGCCGGTCTGCCAGGCCCGCCACGCGCGCCAGCACCCACTCCACTACGTCTGCACCGATGAATGCCGAGGGGATGGTGATCTTCAGCCACATGCGGTCGCGGATCTCCAGGCCTGGAATGTGTAATCCCTTGATTTAGCTCTATGTGCCATAGTTAGATAAATGCCGAGCTTCTAGGAAAGTCTCTTAACTTTTGACTTGAACCAGGGAGCGCTGAAAAGAGACGAGACAGATGTGCAGCGGGATCCGCATATCTTTAATTTCAATCGCTTGTCAGATTAAGAGAGAAGAAACGCAACGTCCTGTAGTACCCAGACTGAATCAAGTCAAGAAAATAATAGGTAATGAAGCATACCGGAGTCAGGTCGCAGCATGGCGCGCACCACCTGTGCCATGTCCATGGCAGCAGACAGCGCAGGAGGCTCGGGCAGGCCTGGAGGGCCGGGAGGACCCGGGGGACCAGGGGGTGCCAGCACTGAGGGAGGCGGGGGCGGGAAGCCGCTGTCTCGCAGCGCTGCTGTGTGAGCCACCCATGCTCCTGGTATAACAGGTGATTTAGATTTCTGGCGTTAATGTTAACGAAACTAATACATAAAAACGCTAAAATACATATGTTTAAATAACTTGGTTAAATATTTGTTTTTTTGGCCTCGCAACACTGGTTCATTCACTCACCAGGGTCGATGGGCCTCACAGGCTCCGTGCGAGGGATGGTGAAATAGCCTTTGGGGTTAGGGTCCCAGCACTTGGCCACCACCAGCTTGATGGGCCCGGGCTTTTGCACCACCTCTCGGAGCACTCGGACCGCTTCATCATTGGACATGTTCTCGAAATTCACGTCGTTGACCTGGGATAGAAAAAGCCTTCATATTATTTACTGGGTAAAAACAGTAGTCGAATTTCTTAGTGGACCATAAAAAACACTTTGCTTTATTGAATTTCCGATTAAAAACAAAACACCTGGGAATCAAATATCCCAAATAACCATTAGAAAAAATTTAATATGTTGATTTTTCAGGTACCATCATAAGAGATGGCTTCGTGGCCATGTAGTGTATTGTTAAGGATCTTGGTGAATCAACGAGGCTGGTAGCCTAAATGTGAGAATATGTCCTTGAGACAATATCGATGTCCACACTAACAGCCTCTTATCAGATTCGCATAGGCCAGACGAATGAATATGAATATGGGCAATACGATTGTTTCAATGGTTGCAAATTCTTTCAAAATAAACACCAAGAGATCAAACTTTTCAGGCAAGCCAGCGAGTACCTGCAGGATCATGTCTCCAGGTTCGATGCGACCGTCTAGCGCCACGGCGCCACCCTTCATGATGCTGCCCACGTATATTCCGCCGTCCCCGCCCTTGTTGGACTGCCCCACAATAGAGATGCCTAGGAAGTTCACCGTGTCCATATTCAGCGACACGGTGATGATGTTCAGGGACATGGTGGAGTCGGAGATGGAGCTGTAGGAGCTGGTGCGCGACATAACGGCTGGCCGCAACTTGCGGCGCCGCTGTGCCCGCTTGCGATTCGAAACCTGGAGCCGAAAGCGAGTAATTAGATTTAATGATCAAATATCACTAACCGATAAGAATAAGATTTTGAAAATTCAAAAAAAATATTTGAGGAAAAACTATAAAAATAATATATATATATATATATAATATATGTTTTAAGTAAATAAATAAATCATTGGCTTTGTAGATGCTACGCTACTTCAATCAATTTCAATTTATAGTGCTAGGTTTCAAGCCGTCTTCAAGGAATGATTTGAGTCATCATTGTTTCCTGAAGATGGCTAAATAAATATCCTAAATATATCTTCTTCATTCGTTTGTATCATGTTCATTATTACCTGTAAGTGACTGACACTGCTGCAGTCTGTGAGAGCTCGGTCTACTGACACGCTGGAGCGACCCGTGGAAGCCGAGATCTCAGACTGACTGTCTTCCGTATTCAGTTCTGACGACAGCACTGAAGCCGCGGAAAACTGCATCGCGAGCCGTGGCTGTCGAAGCCCTCGATAGCGGTGCCGGCCACGCGAGCTGCCAGCATCAGCCGCGTCAGCAGACACCGACGCCCCGTCAGAGGCTGCAGAGCCGTCCGCGGAGACCAACCATGACACCACGCGCCCATTGAAACAAGGGAGATGGGCTTGTTCGTCTGCTATCTCTTCCTGCAACCAATAATTCATATTTCAAACTTAATAATATTATTTAAAATTTTCTACATTCTATAACTAAGTATAATATAAAAATAAATATGAGTTTAAAAAAATTAAAGAAATTTTAATATTTTTTACTAGAATATGACTCGAGAAGTGACTCTCGCTTGCCACTTTGTTTGGTGCGGATGTCGATGTGCGGTGATAACTATTTAATTTGTGTGGATGAGTCAAAAGGTGGATAGAATTCGGAAACGGCCTAGAGTGCAAAGGGTTAAAATACCGACAAGAACACACTCAATACCAACGTGCTAGCCATGCTCATTGTAACGTATGAAGAGTGCGACAAATTAAAAGTAAGGTTAACTGAATCGGGAGTTTATTAAACACTCTAACTGTAAAAGGTAGATGAGAAGTACGTTGACCGGTTTAAAGATTTTCCTAAAGGTATTAAATGATAAGTTCACATATTTATTTTTCAAGCAATATTTGTCAACAACATGAATATCGATTGGCGAAACTAATCATATCAAAATATAAATATGTAGAAAGTATTTATTATATAAAATGAGATGCGACATGTACTTTCTTAACGGAGACTTAATTATTTAAATTTGTCTTTTTTATATTCATACTAATTGGAAAAACAAGAAATTGTATACAACTGGGTATTATTAAATTATAATATTCATTGTCATTTATATTATTGAGTTCATTCATGTTGAGATAGGCAGAAAAAATTTGAAGTTTTTTTTTAGCAATAATAGAAAATTGAATTTACTTAACTGTTGAGATTTTATAAAATAAATAACTCTATTTTTCAATCACTTTAAATTTAAATAATTTTGCAGCTAATCTACAGATTTTTGTTTATTTGATAATCAACAATTTAGTCACTTAATGTAAAATACGTGGGTATGTAACATAAAGTGAACTACAGACGTATTATCCTCTTTTGACACTGTCAACATATATTAAAAAAGAAAGAAAAAAAAGGCGCAACATTAAATCAATCAACACGTTATCGGTACAGAAAAATTTCGTGACCAATTTTTTTTCATTTTATAAAAGTAATTTCAGTAAAATAAATTGATAAATAAAATAATTATCAATAAATCTATGTATGTATACATTTTGGTAAGACACTGTCAATTTTAAACATTCGTGATTGTGTCACTAAAGTGAAGACGCGTACGAAATGCAAATTAATCAATTTAAATTGCAATGAGCGTGTACCTTGACTACTCCGAAGTCATCGTCCATGGACTTGAAGAAGAACTTGTAGTTAGGGCGGTTCAGCACTGTCTTGAAGTCGAGGAGGGTGACCTTTTCGGGTGCTGCTGGTATCTTGACGAGGTACGGCGTCTCCTCGTCGTCGATGTAATATATGACTTTGGTCTCCTCCATCTTGGCGGAGGCTTCTCTTGGTCTCACTTTGCACTTTTGTCCGTCTACACGCCTATAAAGTGCGACCGGTTCATCTATAAATATCTCCCATCACAAACATGGCGCACTGCTCGCGGATTGATGTATTTCGATTTTGATGGATGCCCGCTCGTGCATGCTACGGAAAATTACATTTTTAATTTATTTTATGAGGGCTTGTACCACCACACATCTCCATCAATTTATACCATTTAGTAAAATTACCAACTGACCAACATTTAAATTATTTTAAGATGCATTTAAAACATCCATATCATTTATAAATTTCAAATTTAAATATTTTATTCAGAATCTGATTTATTGAAGATAAAATTATTCACTATTGTTATTAACTGAAAAATATTATTTCAAACGATTATAAGCGTTCACAAAACACACTCATTCTAATGCAATTACAGTAATAGCTTAAAAGATTGTCTGAAGGCATGAAAGTTTGAATTTAAATATATCCGAGCCATCTGATTATACTTTTTATAATTTACAATATCAAATATTTTTTAGTGACTCGGGTATTATGATAGTTAACGTGACTGAAATATGTTTATATATTTCCACCTATACTCGCTTAATTATAATCCCTTATCATTTAAAATTATATTGATTTGGAGGATAAAAAAAGGAATACAAAAAGTTATGTTCTTTTAGTAGTGCAATTGTGTACAGTATCGTGTCATTATTTTTAGCTTCAGTAGTTGGCACTTTTGAATTAAACGTCAAAATTTTAATCATCCGTAGCTAAGGTCACGGTAGTTACAGTGTAGCCATCTATTTAAAAAATATCCACACTCATGTAAATTCAACTAGTAAATAGCGATAGAAATAATGCATCGGTACTATTTTCAGTTGAAACGTCCACTTATCATCTCTAAATAAAACTCATTCAGTTTGAAATACATTATTCAGTTTATTTTATGCTGTGTGTTGTGTTTTTGTTTAAATTTTTTTTCTGTATATTAATATTTTTTGACAACATTTTCGAGAAATTGTGGTGATTTTCAAAGATAAAGACTTGGCAGCACCGCAGTGTTGTTTGAGGTTATGTTTCGCTCACGTTGACTTTTCTTCCATAGGTCATTTTTAATATTTTATAAATAATATTTTAATATTACAAGTACATAATGGTTTGCGAGCCCGAAAAAAGCGTCAAACTTGACATTTATGTTGGTTCAAGAATCGGAACATTTAAACGTAAGTCAAACAAAAAATATATCATTTAAAAAACCACCAACCAATCACTCACAAACTATTTGTATTTAGTTAATGTATAGAAATTTTCAGCAATTAAAATTGTATTGGAAAGTGGAAATTTTTTTCTGTCACTGCTTGCTCAAAATATTTTTTAAGCGAGCCAATAGTGTATAATTAAGACTTAATACTATTTCATTTATAAAATTTACGCCGGAAGGATACAAAATACATTTTTTTTTGATTTAGCAAAATTTTAAATGTATTAAAATTACTGTTCAGACTTTAACTCACTGCATGGTGTATACTATTTTTATTATTAGCCAAAACATAAAATTCTAAGAGTTCAGTCGCAAAGCATGTCCATTTAAAACATTAACAATTTTGTCTTAAACTCATTAATAATTATATATTTATAGTAATACCATAATATTGCTGGATTTTAATCAATCAAATTATTATCTTGTTTATTTCAGATATTAAATATGATTCATCATCAAATACAAAAAAGAAACAGAAAAATACGTCGCGCCATCTACAAGATGTAAAATCACTTGAAAAGGGCCAGGGTATAAGCTGTCTAGCGTGGAGAGACAAAGAACAAACTTCTATTATTATAGGAAGAAAAGAACGTTATGTGCAGACTTACGATCTCCTCAGTGAGCAGTTTATGGAGACCAAGCAAATAAGCTGTGGAACTGGAAAAATCAACAGCATATGTGGCAATGAAAATTCAACTATCCTAGGGTTAGATTGCGGAATCGTGAATGTGTGGAACAGTACGACTAAAGATGATATAATCATCGACACTGGTGGTATCTTAGATAGACTCGTGCACTGCAAGGAAGACATCAAGGTTATTGCCACAGGCGGGAAGGAAAACCAGCTGCGTCTGTGGGATCTGGAGACGAAACTGTCTACTTTTGAAGCCAAGAATGTGGCACATGATTGGCTGCAGCTGAGGGTTCCCATCTGGGTGTCAGACGCGTGTTTTCTGCCTGATGGGCAAGGGAAAGTGATTGCGACATGTTCAAGATATGGAGTAGTCAGGTATGTGTGCATTTATATTAACATGTAATCAGAACAAGGCATGCACTGGGTCTGATCATGTGATTCAGATGTCTGACCATATTCGGCACATTGAATCACAATCTTACCCAAAAAACAAGTAACTGTTGTATAGCAATTTTTGAAGATACAAAGTAAAACTTTTATTTCAGAAACTACTGTATATGTTTAAGCCTTTTTTTAAAAGTCTTTTTTGGCATAACTAAACTGATCCTTGCCGCCAACCACATATCCAGCTACATGCTGTTGTATTAAATTTTAATTTCTCTTGTAATTTGTAGGTTGTACGACGCTCGCGCCCAGCGCCGTCCCGTCTGCTCTGTGGAGTTCAAAGAACAGGCCAATACGTGCATCACGGTCGGAAACGGAGAGAGGTGAACCTACCTGCTCATTTTATTTTTTAAAATCTTACAAAGAGTCACTGTACCACACGAGTCGGCAAACGTCACATATTTCTTTAGCATTCATTTTGGAGTTATTTCACTCACAGCCAGTAATTACGCCACTAAAGAAACAGCGTCGGTTGCCGGTGTAACGATCCAGAAATAAATATTTAATCGGTATGTGAAATGATGTGTATTTATATTAATTCAATACCATCATGATATTTAGTATAATCTGAAAATTATCAATTTCATGGATAGACCATCCTTTCTAGTTATACTTTATTATCATTCTAGGCAAGTGGTGGTCGGCACAGGGCGAGGAATACTGCAGGTGGTGGACTTGCGGGCGGGGCGGCCAGACAAGAGCTTCAAGGGCGCTGTGGGATCCATCACTGCCATTGCCCAGCACCAGTCTAGCCTGCTCTCTACCTCGCTGGACAGGCATCTTAGGATCCACGACCCTGACTCCAAGCAACTGCTGCACAAGGTAATTTATGCTGGCAATATTCTCCATTCTATTCTCAGTAAAGCCCATAAATTGTCTTTTTAAGAATCCTGCATTTTCGAAGAGGCTGATGGACTCATCTCTTAAGTGAGGATGAAAGGTCGCACTTTCATTCTCTTATCAGGTCTCGTTGCATGAAGTAGACGACTGGATCCTTTAAACTGCTCTAATTGCTACAAACTTCTAAATTCTACTCAAGTCTGTAAGTTTAAATGTACGTTTTTTTTATTTCTAGCAATATCTCACTACGAAGCTTACTTGTTTGCTGGTCCGTACGGCTTCCGTGCCGCTGCCTTCTGACGAAGACGTAAAACTTAAGGAGGAAGACGAGGTCGAGGAGCCTGTAGCTGAAGAGAGTGGCGATGAAGATGACCCTGAATACGATGAACTGTTTCAGAACATGGAAGTTATCGGGTCAGTATAAACGTGCAAGTACTCGTTAATTGTAGAACCTCAACTTTGAAGCTGGGTTGAATAGAACACGTAAGTGTTCCTATAAAGGTTTTTTTGTGATTTTCCAAGGTATAGGTCGGAGACACAAGGTGGATGCAATCCCAGTTGCATCTATTTGCTTTGAAAACCGCATGCTATTCTACGTGCAGCGTCGCCTATTATAGAGTAGGGTCAAGGTTAATTAAGTTTGAATGTCTCCCACTAAAATATAATTTTTATTGCCGCCTAGACCTTGTTTCACGTGTAAATCATTTACTTAAAAACGTATTGTTACCAAAATCTAAATATAAAATTATCACAATGAATTTTGTATTTATAAATGTAGTTTCAATGGTTTTTGATTTTTTTAATTTTTCAAATTACAGTGATGAAACTGTGGAATTCAACAGGGAAAAAAAATCTAAGAATAAAAAATCTGATGCGGCTGTCAAGGAGGAATCTTCGACAACCACTCCTGCTTCTAGAAAAGCCAGAAAGAGCAAACTAGCAACTCAAGATGAAACAAAGACTCCAAGTAAGAAACGCAAATCTTCTGCGGCAGAGAGTGCCACCCCCAGCAAGGAGGAACCCGTCTCGCTGGATGAAAGCATCAAGCAGCTACTGAAAAGCACAGAAAAGGCGAAGCGGCGCATTGAAAAGAAGAAGAGAGAGAAGAAGGCAAAGAGCTTGTTTAGCAATTGACGTGTTCTTAATAAAATAATTATTTTTTAAAAAAATTGTTTTTATTTTTTTCAACTCAATATTCTATTTGATAAAACCTCAGTTTTTAATTAAACTCAAATATTATTGTTGTTGATTGAGTTTGTGTCTGATTTCCAAAATGAGACTATGTAGATTCACCAGTCATGACATTTAAAAATCACATACTGAAAAGGAGCTATTTGATAAAACCGTTCAAGCTTTGCTAGAATTATTTAAATATAAAGTCAACTTGTCTTGTATGATAGGTCAGATTTACATGTGCAAAATGTAATACATTCTCAAAGCATTTTAGACATAATTTCCTTGTATTATTTGGAATACTTTTTTTGTAAGACCGGATATTAATATAGAATATGTAAATAGAAAATTATTACATCATGTTTCCATGAATAAATCATAAACAAAACTTTTTGATAGAATTATATCACCATGATTAAGTTTAATTAAAAATTCTGATAGTTTTTTATATGGCCACACCAATAAAATCTTGTTTAATTTTTTTTTAAGAATATTAAATGAAACGTGAATTATAATTACAATAAAAATAATTCAGCACATTTATGTGACATTAGTTAATTTACTTAAGGAGAAAAAAATCTGTATTTATTATAGAATTACGATTTTAAAAATTTGATAACGTAAACGTCAAATACTTGCAGTTCGTATTATCAATAGTGACGTGCACAAAATATACACGTGAATATTTCTTTATTTACCGATATTTCCAAAACAAGTACACATTTTTTTAAAAAGATTTACGAGTTAATATTTTCATATTTTAGACTGAGGTGATGACGATTACAAAAAAATGAAAATAAAACGATGTCAATAATAAAATTAAGCTTTGTTTATGACAATAGATTTAAAATTCTGCATAAATATATTCAATTGGATATTTTATAATTCCTCACATATATTAATCAATTTAATTTGAATCGCAGTGATTTGATGACGTTAATTTGGACTTCCGAGTTTTAAAAATTATAGTCGATATTTCCATGAAAATATCGAAGTTCGATTCTGTATTTTTCATCACTATGGCCAAGTGACACTGTTGACAGTTGCAAAGTGGTGTTTTTTTAGTAGCGGGGACCACATAGCTGCCGGCTTTTCGGACTACAATTCACCGTCTGATTTATAGCGGAAAATCTAAATAACTCTCTACATAGTCAAGCGAAATCATATGTAATCATTACAATTATATTATTATCGATTTTGAGTTACTTTCACCTTCCTTGTTATCATCACGAAGTGATTAATTGTACTTAGTATTTTTCTTAAATCAAATTAAAATTTCGAAGATGTTAACTATCAAAAAGCTATATTCAATTATGTTGAATATATTATAAATATATATTTAGCATATTACCAAGTGTGTTTACAGGTTATGTGACTTATATGTTGATATCTTAGGCCAGTCATTTTTAACATGTCACGATCGCTTGGGAGTCGATAAAGAGTCAAAAGTACGTTTAAATTATTTGGATTTATAGAAACATTAAAAAATAATTGTTTCAGTGAGTTAAAAAGAAACTACAGTGTCGTATATAGTGGAGGGAAAAGTATGCTAGCTAGGATAAGAAAGCTAACTCGGAGAGCCTATGCTAACTGTTAGAATATTATTTGGTTGGTGAGTGATCTATGAATGTATAACTTGTTTGTAAATAATGGTTTTTAACAATCAGTTATTTATATTTTCCTATTTTTGTAGAACTGAACTGGTTTTACTATTTTTAAGGAGAGTGGATCTTTGAACGATGCCCCGACCACGAAAAGTTCAGGGAGGTGCCGGCACCTCGAGCAGCGGCAGCGGCAGTTCGGAGCTGCCGTTGCCGCGTAAGGCCGGTCCTCTGTCCTATTGGCGCTCTGCCTTGGGCTTTGCCTGCCTGGCTGTGGCATCCTACGTAGGCTACCTGGGCTACTTGGAGACGCGTGTTAACACACCATTCCTTGAACACAAGGTAAGACAGCTGAACTGCAGTAAGTTGGGTCTTATCACTATGATGACTATGGTCTTATTACTATGATACATACAGTCTAAAAATCAAAATACTTATTTATAACTATGGATCAATTATTAGATTTATGTTTTGGTATGATAATTGTGTTTGCATGTTTCCTGTTGTCAAATCTACGTTTTATCTTTCAGGTCGTGCAATTCTCGGGACTGGATGTTCCGGAACGGTTCTGGGGGTCGTACCGTCCCGGAAACTACTTCGGTATGAAGACGCGGGATCCGCAGTCCATCTCCATGGGTCTCATGTGGTACTCCCCAGCCCGATTGCGCCCCGGAGGTGATGGCATCAGGTACATATCAACTGTTTTAATGTCATTCAACAATTATAGCCAAGCAGCAAGTTAATTGTTTTTTTTTTTTTTTTTAAGAAATCTCGTTTATTTTTAACAAACTCCTAGAGGACTGTCCACATCCTCATTCAAGACCTGTCTTCAAAATTCTGGAACCAGCATACTTTTCATGGATGCGTATGAATATATGATAACTCATAAGCTATGATTCGCTTTCCAGACACTGGTGTTCGCAGTCGGATGGACTGCGTCGCTATGGATGGATGCGCCACGACGGAGAGACCTTTGGAGAACAAGAGATCCTCGATGGCCCTCTTAAACTGCACACCAGCTTCGTCAAGCGACCCGGTGGCCAGCACGGGGGCGACTGGACGGCTAGGATTACAGTCGAAGCAGACCAGGTGAGGTGAATCAGTAGTAAAAATAAAAAAAAACATACATTAAAAATCAGCTTGTTGTTCAGTTTTTCTACTCCTTTAAAATATTCTTTAGTATGATACATCTGAAGTCAGATTGTATGTGTCGTACAGTGTGGACGGAAAATGTTACTGCTAGATGGTGAAACCGAGGACTGCTATTGTACGGGATGTATCTCGCACAAAGACTGTATTTGTTTGATAGGAATTGATTCAAGGATTCGTGCTAGTATCGTTCAAGCTTATCGCCAAAAGACACGTAGCGGTGCAGGAGGTACTGACTCAATCAACTCGTTTTCTGCTCTGGTTCTTTATTGGGGCCCCGTCGTCCTTTTTACACACTTCATAACATGAAAATATAACAGTTAGGAATGCCAAAAGTTAACATAAGAAATCCCCAAAGGGATTAACAACAGGAATGCACAGATGTCAATTTAAACCTGGGATCTTCCCTGCACCTTTCTCGGGGAAAACACCTTTCAGCGGGTTGTCTTAGCGGCGCTGCCAAAACAATAAACCGTCGATTCCCGTTTAAACTTAAGGTTCCCGCTGCCAATGTGCAGGTGGGCATTAAAAAGGGTAATTTCCCATAGCACACCTGCAAATATGCACGTGGGCACTTTAACGCGTAAATCCCTTAAGCCGACGTCCAGAACAGCTATGCTTTAGATGAGTTGAACTACAGAATGGCAGCTTTGAGTAAGCACTGCCACGGGTTGTTGTGCCGAAGTTGATTGTTTGGTGTTTACGGCCTGCAATCTTGATCTAAAATCACGCAGCCTTGGGAGTTTTACAAATCATTTAAATAGCTATATACAAGACGTGCAAACATAAGAGGTTAAATCTGATAATGTTTCACGTAAAGACAACAGCATGCATATTTTTATTTGTAGACATCCCCTGAGTACGATCCAGTCACAGCTGTCAACGAAACGGTGTCCCTGGTTTGGTACACTAGCTCGGACGGAGCGGCGGGTGCTGAGCTGCGTCCCTCGCATGCTGCACGTGCACTAACTGGCCTGCGAGGCTACTCCCCTGCCATCGGAGACTTCCGCTTGACCATCCTGCCACACCGAGGTGAGAATACCACACTGACAATGAGACTGAATATCAGGTCTTGTGTGCAAGTTCGGATGGGGACCCAGTGTATAAAAAAATATGTCTATTGTGAATCTTTCTCTTTTGTGTGATATCTGCCTTTAATCAACACGCACACATATTTTTACACGCAATCAATTTGTGAAGATGATTATCATTGAATAGTTAATAAAAATTCTTTTACACCCGTACAGGCTTATCATGTATATACTATATTTTTACATAATCGATTGCGAGAATTTTCGGTTTCGTTTCTTGGGTGTTGAGTTGCTTAAGGTTTTCACTCCTCCGATGTTTTGGTCCCCGTGCTGGGACTATCTTCAAGGATTTTGTTTGTGTGTCCTTTCGTGATCGCGCTTGATCTACTGTCCTATATTGAAGTTTATATTGTTGCCTTTACAGGTACTGTTCTACACGAGTCTTACCTCAGCACCGTGTCGTTGGGGGCGCAGTTGCTCCGAGAGACAATTGTGTCGTCTCTCAGGCTCGCTAAGGCTTCTAACTCGGAGCACAAGTTCATAGTCCTGGCCGGAGAGGTGCTGGGGCAGCCCACAGACAAAGCTAAGGTTTGCAGATTTCCTGTTTAATAATGAAGTGTTATCTTCACGATTACGTAGCACCAGGCGAGGACTGTCAAAATATATGAAAATTTTGTATCTCTAAATGATATCATATAACATATATAATATCATTTCTGGGCATTTCAGCCGGAGCCGACTCTGGTTGCCACTCAGGTGACTGTGCGCGTTCCGTTCTCCCTGGACGTCGTGTTTGAGTCTGCCAGCGCAGAAGAGCGCACTCGATCCCTGGCTGGAGACATTTACACGCGGGAGTTGGCCTCGGCTCGACAGCGATTCAACCAGCGCTTCGAGGACACCTTCCAGCTGCATACCAAAGGGTGAGTCGATATTGTGTTTAAGAATTGAATAGCTATTGATGTCTCTGACGTAGTTAGGGGATCTTAAAATGGACACAGGATCATGGTGCTCAAATAAACTACGCACCAGACAGAGGTGGTCAGGAGTGAAGGTTCAAATCAATTTCAATAATCGCCTAATATTTTGTCGCCGTAACGTTTTATTAAATATTGAATTATAATATTTTTTGTTCCTAGTGGTAATAATTCATCTTGCAGGTATAACGAGTCAGCCATCAGCTTCGCCCAGGCTGCGCTGAGCAACATGATCGGAGGCATCGGGTACTTCTACGGAGCCAGCAAGGTTCTCTCGGCCCACACTCGGGGCCCTGTGCCTTATTGGAGGGCCCCTCTGTACACCGCTGTGCCTTCCAGGTATGATCGATCTCGTAGAAATTCAATATAAAAATAAAATATTATTTATTCCTTTTGGTTTTCTTCTCACCATTTATAAAAAAAGACATATAAGTCCAAGAAATTTTCCATAGAAGTATGAACACAAAAACGTTAACGTTTAAATAATAGTATTGTTTAAAATCAATCAGCACTGATAACACATTATTTAAGCCATTGCACAGATTGACTAATAAATTGTAACTGTTGGTAAAAATGTCAACGTCGTCACATAATCTATTCAGGTCTTTACTAAATTAGGAATCACTTTGTATATCTTTTATTTCGTGAAAATCCATGCTAATTGTGTATTTCCGTTAAAAATATTATATTGGAATTCCACCGATAATTATGGTTTAGTTAAAAATATTCTTGTCCGATCCCCAGGTCTCACTTTCCGCGCGGTTTCCTGTGGGACGAGGGCTTCCACGGGCTACTGATTGCTCGCTGGGACCGCCGCATCGCCCTGGACATCATGGCCCACTGGTTCGACCTCATGAACGTGGAGGGATGGATTCCCCGTGAGCAGATTCTCGGTACACGGTCATTTTGAGATAACATTTTATTTGATATTCATAAATAAAAGAAATTAAGTTATATTTAGTATCTTTTACTGAAGCTGAGCGAGAATTTGTATACTTTGTGATATTTGATGACTATATATTTATTAATTAGTCTAGTGTTGAATGCTTCCAGGGGCGGAGGCCGTGTCTCGAGTGCCCGAGGAGTTTGTCACTCAGCGAAACACGAATGCCAACCCGCCCACCTTCTTCCTGACGCTGCTGCAGCTGCTGGGGGATCAGCCCGAGCTGCTCCAGCCGTCCTCGCAAGAGTTCCAACTGCTGGACCGCATGTTTCCCAGACTACAGGTTTCATTTCTTCAGACTGTCTTAACATTCATCTTCACAGTTATTCATTTGCCAACATTCTGTTGCATACAAAAATGTGGATTTTAATTTAAAAAGGTATCGTTAGCCTATTCATTAAATATATAAATATTCTGTTTCAGGCGTGGTACAACTGGTTTAACACAACACAATCCGGAGAGCTTCCCGGTTCCTACCGCTGGAGGGGCAGGGACCCCCTAGCAACGTCAGAACTTAACCCGAAAACCCTGACCTCCGGATTGGACGATTATCCCAGGTATGTTGGAGCCTTCTGTTCCTTCACGAATGCCAGTGAGATCCAGAGATGAAGAGAGTTTATTATATACTTAAGACATATTATTATAAATATATAGTATATATTGAAATTTCAGGGCATCACACCCCAGCGATGCAGAACGCCACGTGGACCTGCGGTGCTGGATGGCCGTGGGGGCGCGTGCCCTTGCTGCCGCTGCCACATCCTTGGGGCGCTCGGAGACAGCCGCCCGCTACTCTACAGCAGCAGAGGCTCTCTCTGACCCCGCCACGCTGGCCGCCCTGCACTGGTCTTCCTACACGGATAGCTTCAGTGATTACGGTGAGTCCGTAGAGAAAAACTGCTTAAGTGGTCATCTGTTTTCAGCCAAAATTAAAAAAATAAAAGTAAATATATATTCTTTCTCTTAGGTTTGCACACTGACGCTGTGGCCCTAAAGCGTGCACCTCCGGGGGCGCGTGGATCAGGCGGTGGCACAGGGGGTCCGGTGCGAGTGTCCCTGAGAGCACCGGAGCCGCGGCTGGTGGACTCGTCGCTGGGTTACGTGTCGCTATTCCCACTTCTTCTGAGGATTCTCCCCCCTGACTGCCCTCGCCTTGGTCGAGTTCTAGCGCAGCTGCCCCGCACCGATCTGCTGTGGACTCGCTACGGACTTCGGTACAATCACATCTTTAACACCTAAAAACGATTATGAAAATAATTTTATTGATGGGCTGCTTCCTTTCATTCTGAGGATTTTCAACTGGGTCGTTACAGTTTTGTGTTTATTATAAAGGTCGCTGTCCGAGTCTTCTCCGATGTACATGAAGAGGAACACGGAACACGACCCGCCCTATTGGAGGGGACAGGTGTGGGTGAACATCAACTACCTGGCTGTGGCTGCTCTACACCACTACGGCCACCAGGACGGCCCGCACGCCACTGCAGCGCTGGCTACCTACTCGCGATTGCGGCGCAACCTCATTGGTAACCCGGCACTGTAAATTCCTCGAGCGAAGGACTTCCGTGCTCACATACTCGGAATTTGAAAGTTATTTACCACTTCTTTGCAAGGGTCGTGGCGTCGCAACCTTTTAAGCCACCTTGTTTTTTTTTTGAGGGTTCAAGTATTCTCTGAAAAATTAACGTAATCTCCTAGCCAGAGGGCTATTCATATTCGTTGATAAAAATTCTCACATTTTGACATTGTATTGCAGATAATGTGATGCGACAGTACTGGAAGACCGGGTACGTTTGGGAGCAGTACTCGGACAGGACCGGCGAGGGAACAGGCTGCAGGCCCTTCACCGGCTGGTCGAGCCTGGTGGTGCTCGCCATGGCGGAGCTTTACTAAACCCCGAGGTGCCTTGAGAACGGTCGGCGACAGACAGAGCGGCTTGAAAGCGACTGACAATGATCTAGGCTTAGTAATTGTTTTAGAGGCACACGCACAGACAAAGATAGTCGGAAATAAAATCAGTGCATCGAATCAAGGTCATCTCTATTTCAGAAGTGAAAACAAATGTGATTTTTAGTGCTACGACTGATTACGAATTCATGTTGTTGATTTTAGTCGTTGGGTCTGTGTGTAATGCTGATTTATTAATTTTACTATAAATATTTTGCGTGCACTTCGGTGAGACTTCTTCAGGACACGTTAGCGGTTAGCTGATACCTGTTGGTGCACGTGTCATGCTGACGTCACAGTATCATTAAAATCTCCTCACGGCAGTTGATCGAAGATGTTTTGAACGGAGATGGTTAAATATTGCATATATTTAATTCTTGGATTCGTATATGCTGATACTGCAATGTTTAAAATGTCGATTATCAGCTGTCATTGGACACGTGACGTCTGCCTCCTGGCAGCTAATGCTGTATCTGACATTATTTTATACATCTCGAGTAGGTGTGTTAAAAAAATGTACACCAAATTGTAACAGTAAATACTTTTGAATTTTTAAAACAAAATGCAACATGCTGACAAAATTATGACCAATGATAACTAAATTATCAAGGGCGTGCTTGCTCCTGGATGCGTGTCACACGAAATATTGTATGTGCATTCTAGGCGCAAGCTCAGCACGCGTTCAAGTCTGAGGTAGACCAATTAATATTTCGAATGTAACTGAATAGTCAAAAACAGGAAATTGAAAATGATTTCATCTAAAAATTATTATAGTAATAACAAATTTGCAGTTATTCATATTAGTTATATGAAAGTAACAATTCATTATTGTAGTAAATTTGTAAAAAGACATTATTTTATTTAACTCCTCGGAGACAAGAAAGGTTGAAGTTCACAATGGCAGCAAATTATTAAAATTGTTATTGTTACCAGCCCAGAAGGTTGAGATTTGAGAAAATTTTTCTCGTAGTTGTGCGTGGACCTCAAACATTTGTTGAATACATCTATATTAAACGGCAGTATGACTAGCGAAATGATTAGGAAATTGCAAACATAATCTCCTAGACATTTGGCTATTCATACTTGTAGTTCGAGTAACCAGTCTGCGAGGAATTGTTTGTTTGTGAATACAATCCTGGTTACATTTTGTCTATAAGATTGTAAATAAAATGTATTTGTAAGTTATTCACTTTGTAAAATAGCCGTCTTCCATCTCTGTTGTCTTTCTTTATTCAACCAGATATGAAAATAAAAGTTGGAAAAATCAATTTCTTTATTTTTTACGCTCGATAATTCTGGCAAGAAGCCGAGTGGCAGAAATCATGAAACGGAGACTTACTATCCAATATTCTAATCAGGAAATCCTCACTTGGAATAGTTACATAAGAATACTTTTTTTTCATTCCTGCTAGTCACGCTGTGAGAACTAGTGAGGCAATACATGTCGATTCTACAAGGGAAGACAGCTACCTTTCCAAGACATAAACCGTATAAATAATTATCAGGTTCATTGTACCCAGTAGCAACTTTAAATATTACAGAAAAATCCCACTCACTTCACTGTGGCTGCATGTAAGAAACTGTATTAATTACTTGAGCTCACGGAGCAGCTTTGACAATGCAATTTCAACAGAACAATTCTATTTTTGATGGCTAGCATCTTCAATAAAAACAAGCAGCTGCCCTCATCATCATGAATTTACACTTGCAAACAAGTACACAAGTGAAAAATGACTATTAATAATTTAAAGTATTAAAACAAAGAAAAACATACAAACCACTCGCCTGCAGTGCACGCCATGGTCCTGCTGGACGATGCTGGGCAGTGGAGGAAGGGAATACAGGTGAGTAATGAAACAAAAACAGTGCAAATAGTTTCAATTAGCCCATGGCTAAATATTTATTGAATGACAAGCAGGTCAGGGCACTCAATACTCCTCGGCGCCTTCACCTTCGCCCTCTCCGGAGTCCATGCCAACTTCTTCGTAGTCCTTCTCCAGAGCAGCCAGATCCTCACGGGCTTCGGAGAACTCTCCTTCCTCCATACCCTCACCAACATACCAGTGCACGAAGGCACGCTTGGCATACATGAGGTCAAACTTGTGATCCAGGCGAGCCCAGGCCTCGGCGATGGCAGTGGTGTTGGACAACATGCAGACAGCACGCTGAACCTTGGCCAAGTCTCCGCCGGGCACAACGGTGGGTGGTTGGTAGTTGATGCCGACCTTGAAACCAGTAGGGCACCAGTCCACGAACTGGATAGTGCGCTTGGTCTTGATGGTAGCGATGGCCGCGTTCACGTCCTTGGGCACGACGTCACCGCGGTACAGCATGCAGCAGGCCATGTACTTTCCGTGACGAGGATCGCACTTCACCATTTGGTTGGCGGGCTCGAAGCACGCGTTGGTGATCTCAGCTACGGACAGCTGTTCGTGGTAGGCTTTCTCGGCAGAGATGACGGGGGCGTAGGTCACCAGGGGGAAGTGGATACGCGGGTAGGGCACCAAGTTGGTCTGGAACTCTGTGAGGTCGACGTTGAGGGCACCATCGAAACGCAGGGAAGCCGTGATGGAAGACACGATCTGTCCAATAAGCCTGTTCAAGTTGGTGTAGGTTGGGCGTTCGATGTCGAGGTTGCGACGGCAGATATCGTAGATGGCTTCATTGTCGACCATGAAGGCGCAGTCAGAGTGCTCCAGAGTCGTGTGGGTGGTAAGGATGCTGTTGTAGGGCTCAACCACGGCGGTGGAGACCTGAGGGGCGGGGTAGATGGCGAACTCCAGCTTGGACTTCTTTCCGTAGTCCACGGAGAGACGCTCCATGAGCAGGGAGGTGAAACCGGATCCGGTGCCTCCTCCGAAGCTGTGGAAGATCAGGAAGCCCTGGAGCCCGGTGCACTGGTCAGCGAGCTTCCTGATGCGGTCGAGGACGAGGTCGACGATCTCCTTTCCGATGGTGTAGTGGCCACGCGCGTAGTTATTGGCGGCATCTTCCTTGCCGGTGATGAGCTGCTCTGGATGAAAGAGCTGGCGGTATGTGCCGGAGCGGACCTCGTCTACGACGGTGGGCTCGAGGTCGACGAAGACGGCGCGAGGGACGTGCTTGCCGGCGCCGGTCTCGCTGAAGAAGGTGTTGAAAGAGTCATCACCTCCGCCGATGCTCTTGTCGGAGGGCATCTGGCCATCGGGCTGGATGCCATGCTCCAGGCAGTACAACTCCCAGCAGGCATTACCGATCTGGACTCCAGCCTGTCCAACGTGGATAGAGATGCACTCACGCTGTAAGAAAAAAAGGTAAGTCAGTATTTATTTTGCATGGCAACGGCGGTCTGGTAAATTATCTGTCCTACTAAAGATTTCATTTATTTTAATACTCATTGAACAAAAGATTTTTTTTGAATGCAGAATCTTATTCAAGTCTGTTTTCTAGAAGATTCGAGACGCAGTAATATTGAATGAAATTAAACAATATATATATTTTTTACAAAGATGGACCATAGTATAACCTCGCGTTAAAAAGAAAATTTTGAAACTACTCGTTAATCGAAATTTGTTTCAAATTGAGGACTTGCTAGTTATAATGATTTTCGGTTTAAGTGAAGATTTTATTTTTCGGAATGAAGAATGTCCCGAGAATATCATGGAATAAGAATAATATAATAAGAAAATTTCTCCGAAACCGAGATTCTCGGTGAAAGTTGAGGTGCGGCCGGCATGCCTGGCCTCGACCCACGGCATGGCGACGATTATCGATTTCCAGCGAAAATAAATAAAATTTGTAATAAATATATATGCAAGGCACATATATCTACGGCTAAATAAGAGATCAAAGGTATCATGGTTTATTAAAAGGCGTAAACGCAGAGGACACGCCGCTCGACTGATCGCTGCTAAGATGGCGTCACCTAGCCGGCTACACCCGGCGAGTGACTCACGCGGAAATTACGTTGATAAATGAAATTCTAATAAAAATTAGATTACAATCAACTGAACGGGCGACAAATTAAAGCGTAAAATAGCTTACCATTTTGTTTGAGGTTTTCTTCTACGAAAAGACAAAAATTAAGGAAGATGACTTGGAGTCGTTCAGCGTGCCAACTAGGAGGCTGACCAAACTAACAATGGCGGAAAGCGGCGGGCGCGACGTTTATATACACTACATGACGTCACTGCCTACGCTTACAAACCGGCCCTAAGATTGGTCCATTCGTTTACCGCATTGCAGTTTCGACCAATCACAACGTGGCTTTCATAGCTCTCTGCGTGGGGAAAGCAATGAACTGTAGGCAGATACATGGCCACGAACTTTTATGTAAATTAATAACGATAAATTGTACATCTAAAAAATAATGTATGACTTCTACGCTAGCTTCATAGTCGGTTAAATATATCATCTGCATAATTGTATCGGGATCTTTCATGCCATAGATGGAAAAACGTGGAGAAATCAGCTCAGATGGCAACAGACCGGCATAATGCGGTACTTTGTCGGCCAACTCCCATACGTTGAACTTAACGGTTTATTCTACCAGTTAGCGATTTTCATTGCATCTGGTAATGAGCATATTGAATAATATCAAGATAAAACACCCCTTTCAGCCGTCGCATTGTTAATTTGATGCTTCATGGTCGAAATAATGGTGTGTGATGTCATCGAAGAAAATATATCCATATTAGTACAAGTAGACGTGCTGGGAGTGGGTGGATGCCTCAGCCCGTGGGCCGCGAGTACTTTTTATCACACCATGACATGATTTTGCGGCTTGCATTGTTAATAAAATTCTACTGAAGCGAAATAAACAAATTCTTGTCAATTGAGATGACGCGTGTGATTTTGAATCATTCGGTACCATCATAATTGCATCGGTAAGTTAATCATAATACTCAACTGTCAAACTGCATATAATGCTAATAGGGGTGGTAAAGTATTTGTGGAACAGGGAGCAAATGGCGGAGCTGTTCCTGGAGCGGACGCACGCCGCTGCCGGATCGTCTTCATTTCTTCTTATTTTATTACTAAAATAGGGCTCGTTCGTCTTGAAGACAAGACAAACTGCTACTGCCGGACTACTTGATGAAATCCCGTTTTTATATTTTAATCTTATCTTATCTTAGGTTGATTAGACCAACGAGAAAGATTAGCGAAACCGATCACTAATAAAATTAAACGCGTGGAAAAATCATAACAGTATTTTATTTTAAATATTATTACTTTCACCATTCAAACTTTTTAAACCATTCAAAATAAATTTTAAAGAATATATATACCATGCTAGTAAAAATCTAATTATTAAAATGACGCGAATACGACGAAGAGAAAATGTTAATTTGCTATAATCTCATTGGTCCTCATTGAAATGACTCACTTCCTTTGCGCAAAAAAATGACTATCCATAAATCGTTTGTAACGTTTTAAATGTATATTGGATAGATTAATAGTGGTTCTTCTTCATTTTCACACAATATGCAAAAAATACTAAGAGACCATCTTTGGTAAATGTCTGCGTAAAAACGGTACGATGGCTGAATAATCAACCGCCTCTTGGTCTAGTGGTTGGCACAATTGCTTACCGACCGTGGTGTCCCAGTTTAAATCTGGAAAGAGCAAAGTTATTTTTATTAATCAAAAAAATATAAATTGCCATGAAAGAAAGAAACGCTCTTCGAAAAGTAACTTCTCTGATGCAAATTTTATGTGACCTGTATTCAACAAGATAAATGTAGGAGTCGTAGCAAGTAAAATCTAGCTGCTGGCTTACTTGAAATTACTTTTAATTAATAGATTCCTCATTTATATTATCTGAGTTTGGATGTAAATAAGGCAATTATAAGGAAAAGAAATATGTATAAATAATAATTTCAAAGACAGATGTAGTTGGTTCTTAGTGATTTTTAATACATACTAGCTTACTTGCTGGCGATCTGCGTGTGACTCCCGACTCTTACACAGTATGTAGTGTAGTTTATCCGAGTTTGGATGTCAACATCTCATAATAATTGAAATATTCTTCACGGATGTTCCGTTGAAAATGAAGTATTGATTTTTTGGTAAATTAAGTAGGGGGAACGAATAAATAAATTGAAATGACATGTCGCACGCAACTCTGAACTACTTTCGTGTTTTGATATACAGGGTGAATGTAAGCTCTTTACAAATATTTTACATGGGTTTTGTATATCATATCTTGATATATTTTTTGGATCAATATGTTTTTTTATGCAATATACAGACACACATTGCATATTTCGCGATATTAAACATTCCGTGTTTGATATTCTGGTGTGTATTGTATATCTCTCATACTAATAAACATTTGCACACGCTGCAAATACTGTTTTAAAATGTTTTATATATGGAGTTTGCTTAAAACTCAGTATGGCTGTTCATAATTTATGACAAGAAGAATCTGACCAATGAGATTAGCGAAAATTTACATGTTCTCTTCATAGTATCAGCGTAAGCATCGTGTAATAAAAAAAAAAATTTATGATATAAATATGTGCAGTAATTAACATGCTAGTTTGATAATTGTGAATTGCGTATTTAATATTTTTTAGAGTAATAAACAAATTTAAATGCTCATACAAGATGATTTGAATCTCCAGTATAATCTAAATACTTGTACCATGCTGTACCATCAACAGTAAAAAAAAACAACATTAAGGATTTTCGATCAATACAATCGATTGCCTAAAACAATCCTGGGCCAGTTATGTGTTCAGCCATTTTCTTTAAAATTTTAAAACAAATAAAGCAGTGATTTATTGCTATTTTAAACTGTTAATTATTGTAACCCTAGAAACAAACATCGTTTGCATTGGCAGGGGGATACAACACATTATGAAAAGAAAAAAAAAAAGAAACACAATAAAACGTGTTTTGTATAAAAATTATTCGTTTTATCACGTTTGTTTTGTTGGCATGATAAAAATTAATAATTTATCTCGAAATATTGAGATAAAAGATTCGATTAAAAAAAAAAATCACGATTCATTCTTATCGAGTCGAATATTAAAATCAATCGAGTATTTCCATCATTAGTACGTACTCTATCGATGGCCATGACCTTGTTTATGGTGTCTCTAGCTTGTCGACAAATCCAAATTAATTACATTCTTTAAAATTTTGTACCGGCTTAGAGGAACTTCTGACTCAGGTGTTATTTAATCATCATACATATTCATAATAATTTAGTCACGTGATGACTCCAGTATCTGAAGTGAAGTGTCGGGATTTTAACGAAGAAACGAGACTCGCTATAAGTTACGAAGTGTCATCTGTGAATGCGCATTTTGATTGAAACAACTCTCCTCACAGATTTGACCAAATCGGTTGCAAGGTCTTTAGTGAATCGGTGCACGGGCGTGGGAGCCTGACGGGGGCGGAGGGGAGCGGGGCGGGGGCAGGGGCAGGGGCGAGGACGGAGGGGAGCGGGGCAGGGGCAGAGGAGGGGGCGGAGGCTCGAGGCCGGCCAGCTTCTGAGTAAAGGACGCCATTACTTCTGCGATAACATCGCCTCCAGATTCAAGGCGTTCGGATTGAGCCCATCCGCACGTCTTCCGCGAGCACTCTGGCAACACGGAACAGCGTCTCCGGGTCCCGAACCGAAGGCCAGGAGGAGGAGGAAACACAGTCGCGACAGGGAGCCCACCAGCGACGCCAATCGCTGGGCCCTGACGCCCAACGACACGAGACCACCAACACCAGGGAAAGGCCCGATGAGCGGACAGCGCGAGACGTGCGGATTGCCTCTCCAATCCGCACGTCTCCTGCGAGGACACGGGCAACGAAGAAGAACAGGGTCTTCTTCTGGACCTGCGCAGGAGCACAAGAAGACGAGACCAGGAGGAATGCCGAGGAGGCGAAACTCCCCCCCGGCAGATAAGAAGAAAGTCCTTGGAGGACATGTAGCAGAGTTTTTTTTTTGTCCATGTATTATATGTGTTCTTTCTCTTTTATATGTGCCTTCAATGAGGCCCCGAATAAAGGATACGCTCCCGCAACTGGAAGATTGCTCGAAAGCTTCCTCAGGTGCGGGGTGCAAATGCCACCACAAAAAAAAAAGGATTCAAAGCTAAGTAAAGTACTTCTCTTGAGAGTTATTCTGCGATTTTCCCAACACACAGAGCTGCGATTGAGCTCAATAAACTTAAACGGACGTCTCGTTGAAATGATCTGAGCTTGGGTGTCAATAAGGTACGTTATACGCAATACGTTTTTATATTAAAAAAAATATTTCACATATTCACAATTTATGCTGTGAAAAATAAAAATAAAATGGGTCCATTCGGCATATATGGAATCGTTTCAGTAAAAAAAAACCTTTGCGAGACATCATGATTTTCAGATTTTATGACATGCGATATTTCAATGAAGTATTGTTAAATAAACGTGTATTTTAAAAATTAGTATCATAATGAAATATTTGTAAAATTTTAAATTTTACTGCCATCTATATGCACTGCACCTTTTGTAAACGCAATAGGTGCTGACTTTCTTGCTAATTAAATTTATTACTGAAATGTTTCATAGATGGCAAGATAATTTAAAATTTATCCGATTCAAGCAGCATGCTGTTTTACTTTCATTTCGGTAAAAACATTTTAAAAGGTTCATGTCCAGGATACAGTGCAGACTTTCCTGCTTATGAAATTTATTACTGAAGTGTTTCATAGATAGCAAGATAATTTAAAATTTCTTGTCAAAGTAAAAGGTGAAAGTACTGGATACAGTGCAGCATTTCTAGCTATGTAATTTATTACTAAACTGTTTCATAGATGACAGGAGATTAAATAATTTATCCGATTCAAGCAGCAGGCTGTTTTACTTTCACATCGGTTAATACTTTGTCAACTAGATATAAAGAAAGGTGAATGTCCAGGATACAGTGCTGGATTTCTTGTTATGTAATTTATTACTGAACTGTTTCATAGATGACAGGATAATTTAAAGTTTCTTGCCAAAGTCAAAGGTGAAAGTCCAGGATACTGTGCAGCATTTCTTGCCATGTAATTTTTTATTCAACTGTTTCATAGATGACAGGATATTAAATAATTTATCCGATTCAAGCAGCAGGCTATTTTACTTTCACATCAGTTTATACGTTGTCAACGAGATATAAAGAAAGGTGAAAGTCCAGGATTACTTGATATATAATTTATTACTGAACTGTTTCATAGATGACAGGATAATTTAAAATTTCTTGTCAAAGTAAAAGGTGAAAGTCCAGGATACAGTGCTGCATTTCTTGATATGTAATTTATTAATGAATTGTTTCATAGATGACAGGATATTAAATAATTAATCCAATTCATGCAGCAGGCTGTTTATGTAAAGAAAGGTGAAAGTCCAGGATACAGTGCTGGATTTCATGTTATGTGACTTATTACTAAACTGTTTCATAGATGACAGGATATTAAATAATTTATCCGATTCAAGCAGCAGGCTGTTTTACTTTCACATCAGTTTATACGTTGTCAACGAGATATAAAGAAAGGTGAAAGTCCAGGATTACTTGATATATAATTTATTACTGAACTGTTTCATAGATGACAGGATATTAAATAATTTATCCCATTCAAGCAGCAGGCTGTTTTACTTTCACATCGGTTAATACTTTGTCAACTAGATATAAAGAAAGGTGAAAGTCCAGGATACAGTGAAGGATTTCTTGTTTTGTAATTTATTACTGAACTGTTTCATAGATGACAGGATATTTACAAATTGATCGGATTCAAGCAGCAGGCTGTTTTACTTTCACTTCGGTTAATACGTTGCCATCTTGATATAAAGAAAGGTGAATGTCCAGGATACAGTGCAGAATTTCTTCCTTATGAAATTTATTTCTGAACTGTTTCATAGATGACTGGATAATTTAAAATTTATGTGATTCATACAGCAGGCTGTTTTACTTTCAATTTGGTTGAAACTCTGCATCTTGTTTGTTTGTAATAGGTGCATGCCGGGATACAGTGCAGGTTTACATAGCTTATAAAATTGATTACTTTACTGTTTATAGATAGCAGTATAATTAGAAATGGGTTTTATCCAAAAAATTATTCAAATTGTAAACATAGAAACCCACTCAAATGTCCATAGTACTAAATTCATTATTGATCATTGGTTTCTCAGAATTAAATGCATAATCTGACATCGTGAAAATCAACAGAGACGTTAGCAACAATGCCCTTGAGTTGTGTGTTTTCAAGGAAAAATATATAATTTGTTAAATAAGTTTCTGGTTTGTGACATTTGGCCATATTATTTTGTAAAAATATTTTAAACACTCATACTTAACTTTGTTACCAAACCTGTTTTATTATCAATGCTGTTTTTTACGTTTTTTTATGTTTCTGTTTTAATAATGAGTTTGAAATTAATAAAATGCTAGGCCAATTTATAACAGTTTCATGGTGATATTTTTTATACGAACTTAACCCTTTGCACTCTTTGATTTTTTAAATTTTTCCGTTTACCAACTCCGAGGTAATTATGAGATTTTTGTTAATAAATTAGATGTTATTGTTACACAATAGCTTATAATCATAAAACAAATTAATAACATATTTTTATGATATTGTTATGATTGTTTAGTTGTAAGGTAGTAAAAAAAAAGAGATAAGAGTCTATCAATAATTTATTTTGCGTACAATTTAAAGTTTAAAATTTATTTTGGTGTGGTATTTTTTTAAAGATTCTCCTGGATGGAGGCCCGGCTTCCTTTCACAGGTCTCGCAACAGAATGTGCTTTCTCTTCTTCCTCCATGAACATTCCTATTGGAACACATCATGCAATTTTTATGTTTTTTCTGAGAATTAGAAAATATAAAATGACTTTTTCCATCTAAGCGCTGAACAGTGTCACCTGTGGACAATCGCCCTGATTTTGATATCGGAGCACGAAAGTCTCCTATGAGCTCCAGTAACAACTTTTCTCTAAATGCTTTATAGCTTATTGGATTTGCATTATTATTGCATTCTTTATACAATATATATGCATTTTCTATGGAGGTTTCTAGATCCTAGAAAAACAGTTTTCTCCACCATTTTAATGTTTTTCGCATAAAAGAATAGGATGTTGCGTATTGGTCTGCGACAACCACCTCGCCCATATTTATATTATCTGATTAACTAACTGTTCATAAATAACAAACATACTCGGTACCTGTTATTGTTTGCAGGGTCTTGCTACCTGACTCTTTATGGCGGCAACCGCCCGCCTCCGTCGAGTGACAATATCGTAAAAAGTGCTACATTCTCGTAAATATTTAGCTAATAATACTTTTGAATAACTTACCAAAATATCACGAAATTACTAATGTATGTCTTTCACAATACATACAAAAAAGATTTGATAAAATAAAAGTAATAACAATAATAATAAATATACTTTTGCCAAACACTGTAAAATGTCGAGCCCAGCTCGACATAGGAGTTGGCGTGAAGAAACGCGATGTCGAGTCCAGCTCGACATAGGAGTGGAAAGGGTTAATGGGTTGTAGGTAAATAAAAATGTTCTATATTAAGCTATATATATATTTAGGAATTAAATGTTTTTGTTAGAGAGTACTTGGTGGAATTCCATTTTATATTTTAAATAATAAATTAAATACAGGAGTGATTTTTCCACATATAGATTTTTATTGGTGACCGGTTTCGAAAATAAAAATCTATATGTGGAACAATCAATCACATTTTAATTATTATTTAAAATACTATATATATTTATTTTCATTAACAATATTTCGAGGCACTCTGTTTGCATAGATTTTTTGTCCGTTATATTCGAAATCCGTTAAACAGGGGTCTGTTATATCGAGGTTTTACTGTACACCATAAATATGTACATTTTAGGCAGAGGCGTGAGGTAGGTCATTTTCGTCCCCAAACCTCTTAATGCCGGCAAGATGGCATGAGAGCTCGAAGAGTTTCTGCTGAAGTTCTGGTTTCCGCACAGGTGGGAAAACAGAGCCATTGACATAGTTACTGAGGTAGAGGCCGCCCACGTCCGGGGCGAGGCAGCCGAAGATGACGGTGGCAGCACCCTGGGGAGGTAACAGAGTCTTCAAAAGAAGATCAAACACCACTAACACATTCTTGCTATGAAGACTGAGAGCTCAGCATTTAAGAGGGATTCTTTTATGGAATTGTAATGCTCGCACTATCTTTAAGCGAATCAATTATCTTGATTTACTATCAGATACCTATATTTTTTGCCATTAAGAGAAACACCTAGACAGTCTTGTAGACTTTGCTCGAAGTGTCCAGTCTTCTTTCCTTGTGAGAACAGCAAAAGTTGCAACAGAGGCTTTCTATCAAATATGGTTGCATGGAGTTGACACGTAGGAATTTTTTGTTCATAACAATTAGCAAAAGGATCCCCCAAGCCCTCGGACTTCACTCGTTTCATGGCTATGGATCAGTTAAGTCTTATAATGGGCCAGATAGAATGTGCAGAAACATTCTAAAGTAAAAAAATAAAATGATGTCTATTCAATATTTTTGACAGTAAGTAAATTTTTTGATTCATCTCATAAAATATAAAGTGAGAACGACATTAAAAATTATTTCAGTAAAAATCTATTTCATTTGTTCATTTCACTCCAGTACTAAAGTGCAATAATAAACATTATAACCAATCGGTGCGGCAAAGCACCCAGGAAAAGAAAGTTAAAACTTGCAAATACATCAACAAGCCGTATCATTGGAATACAAAGTGGTTTTAGGGTTACTAGGTTTAGTGATCAACGTTACCTTCTCTGGAGACTTGAGCAAGCGCGGCAGAAAAGGAATGGCTAAATGGTTGGCCAGGACATCCCCCATGCCAGTGCTGACCACTCCGGGGTGCACGGCAACGCTTCGGATCCGGGAGGTCCGCTCCAGAAGCCAGGTGTCAAGATAGAAGGAGAACATCAACTGGAAATAAAATACGGCATAAAGTGATTATGCGGAAAAATGACCGAACACAAGAATAAAAATAAGCATATTAAATAACCTCAGGTTATTTAATTTATTAGATATTGAATATAAGAGTACATCTTCTCTCTACACATTCAGATCATCGTGGGAAGCCACAGAGTCCTCCTATAAATACGTCTTTATCAGCATTATAGTAATTATCTCGGTTATATTGCAATATGGGAAGAGACTTTTCCTCATTACAAAAAACTATGTCCTTAAAACACTATGGCAATAAAAATCTTTGTCCTTTTGATATAATTATAGTACTCATATGGAGATATAAAATGAGTACAGTTATTCTCACCTGTGCCATTTTAGATTGCGAATATGCATGGGTTTTGTTGTAATACTTCTCCAGGTTGATGTCATCGAACATCACGGGTCCCGGGAAGTGAGTGCACGACGAGACGTGCACCACCCGAGACTCCTCCGCCCTCTCCAGGGAGGAGATCAACAGGTGCGTCAGCAGGAAGTGCCCCAGGTGGTTCGTCGCGAATTGCAGTTCAATCCCGTCGACGGACAGGGTGCGAGGGACGTACAGTATTCCGGCGTTGTTGACCAGCAGCTGCAGCTTTGGGTAGCGCTTCTTGACGCATTTTGCGAAGCCGGCGACGGACTTCAGCGACGAGGTGTCCAGCTGCTCGGCCACGGCCTCTGATGCTCCGAGTGTCCTGAGCTCCTGCAGGAGTGCTTCGCACGAGCTCGGCTGGCGCACGCCCAGGATGATGTGGGCGCGGCGCCGGGCAAGGTCACGCGCGATGTCGGCTCCGATGCCTCTCCCCCCGCCCGTGATCACGCAGTGGAAGTCCTGCAGGGGCTGCTTGTCCCTCACACATCGCGGCACTTTATTTTTTAGGTTGTAATATATGTCAGCTAGCCAGGCTAGAGTCCCAAACGTATTTATAAGAAAATGATACTTGAGATCCAATAAAATGCGATGCATGTTTCTTGCTGCAAGTACGGATATTTTTGAAACAAATATTTATAATAAGAAAGACGCAGAGATGTCACTCGAGTCGGCGGCCTGCTGAATACTGAAGTCTGATCGCGCGAAGCACTCGGCGGCGAGAGGGGACAACGCCGTGAAGCTACAAGATATCAGGTTATATTTTAAAACATTTGTTGTGTGATCGCTTCGAAGTCTACGATAGCACCGAAAGTCGCGGCGTTAGTGGGAGTCTCGCGACTCGTCCTCGGCAAATAAACAACCTGGCGGCCATACACAAACGTGTGTGTGTACAAATATGTTATCAAACCGAATATTCCAATGCTATTTCAGTTATTTGTGTATTAGTTATTCCCTCCTCAGAGGAGCCATTTTAAGCCAACAACCGGTCGGTGTAGTCCGTTTAAAATTTGAACTATCAAACTCGCGGATTTCATAATTTAAATCGGGGGTGGCCAACCCAAATGATCTCGTGGGCCACTTTGGAAATGCACCTTAGCTCCTCGGGCCGCATATAAAATTATATATATATATATAGATGATGTAATAATAATGACTTTAAACGTATATTCAAAAGAAATATATAACACTAAAAATTAAATATAACAAATATATAAATATAAATGAAAAAAAAAAAAATGAAATCATTAAAAAATATTTATTTTTTTGTGTTCGGTCAATTTTATTTTCGAAAAAAACAATTTGTTTAGCTGTGCTAGCTTGATTGTGTGATTTGTAATCAACAAATCCAAATTAATTTTATTCTTTAAAACATAGTACCGACTTAGAGGAATTTCTGACTCAGGTGTTATTTAATCATCATACATATTCATAGTAATTTAGCCACGTGATAACTTTATTGAAACAACTCTCCTCACAGATTTGACCAAATCGGTTAGGTCTTTAGTGATATGAATTTATGTAGTTTTTCACCCAGGGTCCGTAGGCAAGTTTTGCCTATGAAAGGGGGTCCGTGGGCCAAAAGAGTTTGAGAGCCACTGATCTAAAAGATTGCCTCTACCAAAAAAGGCCAAAGGCTATCCCCCCCACTCCTCCCCCCATAATCCCAACGCCCACAACCACCCACCCCAAACATAACCTCATGGTGACCATGTCACCAAGTGATACTGGCGTTAATAGAAAAAAACTCTTTTTTAGTGTTCCGCCGAAACAACCAAATACAATAGCAGCGATAACTTCGCCTCCAGATTCAAAGAGAAGTAAAGTTAAGTAAAGTTTTTCTGCGATTGACAAATACACAGAGCTGAGATTGAGCTCAATAATCTGAAACGGACGTCTCGTTGAAATGATCTGAGCTTGGGTGTCAATAAGGCGAGAAGATACGTTTTTATATATTTTTTAAATATTTCACATATTTACAATTTATATTGTGAAAAAAAAATGGGTCCATTCGGCATATATGGAATCGTTTCAGTAAAAAACCTTTGCGAGACATCATCATGGTTTTCAGATTTTATGACATGCGATATTACAATGAAGTATTGTTAGATAAACGTGTATTTCAAAAATTAGTATCATATAATTAAATATTTGTAAAATTTTAAATTTTACTGCCATCTGTAAATAGTAGGCTGTTTTACTTTCAGTTCGGTTGATGCATTTCATCTTTTAAAAACGCAATAGGTGCAAGTCCAGGATGCAGTGCAGACTTTCCTGCTTATGAAATTTATTATTGAAATGTCTCATAGATGGCAAGATAATTTAAAATTTATCCGATTCAAGCAGCATGCTGTTTTACTTTCAATTCGGTAAAAGATTTTAAAAGGTTCATGTCTAGGATACAGTGCAGACTTTCCTGGTTATGAAATTTATTACTGAAGTGTTTCATAGATGGCAAGATAATTTAAAATTTCTTGTCAAAGTAAAAGGTGAAAGTACTGGATACAGTGCAGCATTTCTAGCTATGTAATTTATTACAAAACTGTTTCATAGATGACAGGATAATTTAAAATTTCTAGTCAAAGTAAAAGGTGAAAGTCCAGGATGAAGTGCAGTATTTCTTGTTATGTAATTTTTAGTTGAACTGTTTCATAGATGACAGGATATTAAATAATTTATCCCATTCAAGCAGCAGGCTGTTTTACTTTCACATCGGTTAATACTTTGTCAACTAGATATGAAGAAAGGTGAAAGTCCAGGATTTCTTATTTATTACTGAACTGTTTCATAGATGACAGGGTATTAAATAATTTATCCCATTCAAGCAGCAGGCTGTTTTACTTTCACATCGGTTAATACTTTGTCAACTAGATATAAAGAAAGGTGAAAGTCCAGGATACAGTGCAGGATTTCTTGATATGTAATTTATTACTGAACTGTTTCATAGATGACAGGATATTAAATAATTTATCCCATTCAAGCAGCAGGCTGTTTTACTTTCACATCGGTTAATACTTTGTCAACCAGATATAAAGAAAGGTGAATGTCCAGGATACAGTGCAGGATTTCTTGTTATGTAATTTATTACTAAACTGTTTCATAGATGACAGGATAATTTAAAATTTCTTGTCAAAGTAAAAGGTGAAAGTCCAGGATTTCTTGATATGTAATTTTTAGTTGAACTGTTTCATAGATGACAGGATATTAAATAATTTATCCCATTCAAGCAGCAGGCTGTTTTACTTTCACATCGGTTAATACTTTGTCAACTAGATATAAAGAAAGGTGAAAGTCCAGGATACAGTGCAGGATTTCTTGATATGTAATTTATTACTGAACTGTTTCATAGATGACAGGATATTAAATAATTTATCCCATTCAAGCAGCAGGCTGTTTTACTATCACATCGGTTAATACTTTGTCAACCAGATATAAAGAAAGGTGAATGTCCAGGATACAGTGCAGGATTTCTTGTTATGTAATTTATTACTAAACTGTTTCATAGATGACAGGATAATTTAAAATTTCTTGTCAAAGTAAAAGGTGAAAGTCCAGGATTTCTTGATATGTAATTTTTAGTTGAACTGTTTCATAGATGACAGGATATTAAATAATTTATCCCATTCAAGCAGCAGGCTGTTTTACTTTCACATCGGTTAATACTTTGTCAACTAGATATAAAGAAAGGTGAAAGTCCAGGATACAGTGCAGGATTTCTTGATATGTAATTTATTACTGAACTGTTTCATAGATGACAGGATATTAAATAATTTATTCGATTCAAGCAGCAGGCTGTTTTACTTTCACATCGGTTAATACTTTGTCAACTAGATATGAAGAAAGGTGAAAGTCCAGGATACAGTGCAGGATTTCTTGTTTATGTTATTTATTACTGAAGTGTTTTATAGATGGGAGTATAATTTTAAATGAAATTGACTCAATCAGCAGACTTTATTACCCACAGTTCGGTTGATAACCCACCTCTTGTAAATGCAATAGATGGAAGTCCAGGATGCAGTGCAGATTTTCTTGATTGTTATTAATTATTGTACTGTCTCATAGATATTAGTAAATTTTTTTGATTTCAACAGCACACAGTTTTTCTTTAATCTTAAAGATGCTAGTCTAGGTTGCAGTGCACAACCAATACAAGAAATGGGTTTTTTCAATCCAAGAATTCAAATTGTATACATAGAAACCTACTCAAATGTACATACACAAATAAGAAGTTCAATAATAAGTTTTAAATTAATAAAAATGCTTGACCAATATATAATGGTTTCATGGTGATTTTTTTATATGATTTTAATGCGTTGTAGGCATTGAAAATGATCTATATTGATCAGTATATACTTACTTTCATTAATAATATTCCGAGGCACTCTGTTTGGTTAGATTGTACACCATAAATATGTATATTTTAGGCAGAGGCGTGAGGTAAGTCATTTTCGTCCCCAAACCTCTTGATGCCAGCAAGACGGCAGGAGAGCTCGAAGAGCTTCTGCTGAAGTTCAGGTTTCCGCACAGGTGGGAAAACAGAGCCATTGACATAGTTACTGAGGTAGAGGCCGCCCACGTCCGGGGCGAGGCAGCCGAAGATGACGGTGGCAGCACCCTGGGGAGGTAACAGAGTCTTCAAAAGAAGATCAAACACCACTAACACATTCTTGCTATGAAGACTGAGAGCTCAGCATTTAAGAGGGATTCTTTTATGGAATTGTAATGCTCGCACTATCTTTAAGCGAATCAATTATCTTGATTTACTATCAGATACCTATATTTTTTGCCATTAAGAGAAACACCTAGACAGCCTTGTAGACTTTGCTCGAAGTGTCCAGTCCTCTTTCCTTGTGAGAACAGCTAAAGTTGCAACAGCGTGTTTCTTCGAAATATGGTTGCATGGAGTTAACGCGTAGGAGTTTTTTTGTTCATTACAATTAGCAAAAGGATCCCCCAAGCCCTCGGACTTCACTCGTTTCATGGCTATGGATCAGTTAAGTCTTATAATGGGCCAGACAGAATGTGCAGAAACATTCTAAAGTAAAAAAATAAAATGATGTCTATTTAATATTTTTGACAGTAATTAAATTTTTTGATTCATCTCATAAAATATAAAGTGAGAACGACATTAAAAATTATTTCAGTAAAAATCTATTTCATTTGTTCATTTCACTCCAGTACTAAAGTGCAATAATAAACATTATAACCAATCGGTGCGGCAAAGCACCCTGGAAAAGAAAGTTAAAACTTGCAAATACATCAACAAGCCGTATCATTGGAATACAAAGTGGTTTTAGGGTTACTAGGTTTAGTGATCAACGTTACCTTCTCTGGAGACTTGAGCAAGCGCGGCAGAAAAGGAATGGCTAAATGGTTGGCCAGGACATCCCCCATGCCAGTGCTGACCACTCCGGGGTGCACGGCAACGCTTCGGATCCGGGAGGTCCGCTCCAGAAGCCAGGTGTCAAGATAGAAGGAGAACATCAACTGGAAATAAAAAAAGGATGGCAACAAAAATCTTTATGTCCTTTAGACATAATTACAGTACACATATGGAGAAATAAAATGTGCAAAGTTATTCTCACCTGTGCCATTTTAGATTGCGAGTATGCGTGGGTTTTGTTGTAATACTTCTCCAGGTTGATGTCATCGAACATCACGGGTCCCGGGAAGTGAGTGCACGACGAGACGTGCACCACCCGAGACTCCTCCGCCCTCTCCAGGGAGGAGATCAACAGGTGCGTCAGCAGGAAGTGCCCCAGGTGGTTCGTCGCGAATTGCAATTCAATCCCGTCGACGGACAGGGTGCGAGGGACGTACAATATTCCCGCGTTGTTGACCAGCAGCTGCAGCTTTGGGTAGCGCTTCTTGACGCATTCTGCGAAGCCGGCGACGGACTTCAGCGACGAGGTGTCCAGCTGCTCGGCCACGGCCTCTGATGCGCCGAGTGTCCTGAGCTCCTGCAGGAGTGCTTCGCACGAGCTCGGCTGGCGCACGCCCAGGATGATGTGGGCGCGGCGCCGGGCAAGGTCACGCGCGATGTCGGCTCCGATGCCTCTCCCCCCGCCCGTGATCACGCAGTGGAAGTCCTGCAGGGGCTGCTTGTCCCTCACACATCGCGGCACTTTATTTTTTAGGTTGTAATATATGTCAGCTAGCCAGGCTAGAGTCCCAAACGTATTTATAAGAAAATGATACTTGAGATCCAATAAAATGCGATGCATGTTTCTTGCTGCAAGTACGGATATTTTTGAAACAAATATTTATAATAAGAAAGACGCAGAAGATGTCACTCGAGTCGGCGGCCTGCTGAATACTGAAGTCTGATCGCGCGAAGCACTCGGCGGCGAGAGGGGACAACGCCGTGAAGCTACAAGATATCAGGTTATATTTCAAAACGTCTTTTAGGTGAAGGTACCGGACGTCGGAGGGCCATCGGGACCGCGAAGGTCACGCTGGCACTCCTCAAAGAAAAACCCGATTTTACCAAATAACCATAAACAATGTTCAAACCTCACACTGTCTGGTTTTTAATAATAAAAAAGACTACATTTCCCTATATTCTATAATTTGGTTTAAAATTTAAAAATGATCTTCCCACACACATATACATAAATATGTATGTGTGTGTGTATATTTTATCAAATCGAATACTATTTTTGAAATTTGTGTAAAAATGAAGTCATTCCTAAATTTCAAAACAAAATCAGGAAATATAAGGAAAAGAAGCTGTTTTTATACAAAAAATCGGTCAGTGCAGTTCGTTTGTAGATTTGAACTCTCAAACTCGTGGATTTCATAAGATTTATGCGTCCCACACACGTATCAACAAGTTGACGTCTCGTACAACATATTGAACAATGGTGTAGCCATTTGCCAGTGAATATCGGCGAAACCTCACAAAAACTACTGGTGTATGGCTACACCATTGTTCAATCTGTTGATTCGTGTGTGGGGCGCTTTACGTGAGTCCTCCACACGCGCAGCAACCGACGGCGTCCCTTTATTTAGGGTGTTTTGATTTGACGTTAATCATCGAGACGAGAATAATGAACATCTTCTCTAAGACATATTTGTGATACTTGGTGTAATGCTGTTACCATGCGCCGAGCGAAGAATCCGCTCGCTTGACATGCCAGGCGTTTCCAAGGTCAAATGTCACACACTAATTTTATAATAATCGTTTTTTATGGACAATGTAACAATGACGTTGATGCAGCAAACAATAATACCACTAAATTAACGACGGTTTTTATGGAACTTTTTTCAAGAATGCAGGGCCAATATTTAATGAGGTACAGGGATGTGCCCTATCAGGCGACAGCCTTAAGTGAACTTTACTGCATCCTTCGAGTGTATAGAATTGTGAGAAAGTAGGAACGCATTAAAAATAAATACGCACGAATTAAAAAAATATATGTTTATTTATACATGGAATGGAATACAAATGGAAAATAATATCGGTGGTCGAGAGTGAAACATCTCAAGAAAGCTAAAGCGCTCTTCAAGAGAAGCGCCGAGAATTTAATACACAACCGTCGCTTGTCTCTAAGCCTTGTTACTTCGTAAAACGGCTAAAAGACCGTCTCACCGAAATACAGGAAAAACAAGCTGTAATTTAACGAATAAAACTCGTCTGACTGAAAGCCTTTCAGCTTCATACAATTGCTGAAAGATCGTCTCATTGAAATCAAGGATAACGAGCTGTAATTCTACAATCTACATCGTCTGACTAAAAGCTTTTTAGCTTCGAGGAAGAAGCGAGCAAGAATCCGATGTATTCCTGATTTTTGTCTTTTTGAACGTCAAACATTTAAAACCCAGTACGAATAACTCCAAAAACCATTTGTAACGTAATCTTAAGCGAGCCAAGAAAAGTGATGAAATTCTCGATGAAAACTCACGATGAAATAGTTCAGATAAATACTTCGACGCCGGGGAATCGCGGCTCATGCGGCCAGAGGATCTCCGAAGTTCTCTATGTGCAGCATCTCGCACGTCATGTTGAAGAGTATTTTCTGCTGCGCCTGGTCCCGGGCGTGGGAGGACGCCCACGTGGAGCCCCACAAGGGCGCGGAGGACGTGGAGGGCGCGGCGCCCAGGCACACCCGCAGCACGCACATCGCCCCCTGCAGCGGGCTCCTCAGGAGCCTGTGAACCAGTCGCCCCACGAAACTTTCCTGGAAGAGTCCCGAAGCATTATTACTATTTTTCGAATAAGTTTATTGGCACATGCAATGAACATTCAAAATGCCCTCGTAAGGGCGGGCATCGAACCGAAGACCTCTCGCACGAGAGTCCGCGGTCCAACCGCCGAGAAACCAAAAGGGAAAAAAATGCAGAGGCTGTTTGTTTTTTTACAATGTGTGAAATGAAAGGTTGGCCAGTTTTGGAAAATCGTGAGCCTCTGGGTATTAAAAATTAGATTCCTCCAGAGGGGAAGAATAGTGCACAGTGCATTCTGAGAAACCACATCCCTTTGCCGGCAAAGGGATGCGGTTTTTAAAATGTGAAAATCGGGAGGACGAGGGGTTGACGGCTTTCGAAGATCGCAGAACCTTGAATTGAAAAAGTCACTTGTAACTTCTTGGAGAACCGACTCCTACGTCTCCGGAATCCTCGGTTCTCTCGGCTGTACCTTCAGCTGTTTTGCCATGGACGTCGCGACGCAGCCCGGATGCACCGCCAGGCTCCGGACCCTCGGCTGCTCGTTCGCCAGCCTCCTGTCGAGCTCCAGGCTGAACATGAGCTGTGGACAAAAAAAACGGTTCACAGGTGTGTTTCGGCAGGCGTTGCTACTAGATGACCACCCCGGGTGGCAAAAGTTCAAGGTATTCCACTCGTGCCGCGTTTCTTATTCAAAACATCCGACATTTCGTCCCTTCCCGGCTTCGGAGTTTCAACATCAAGCAGCTCAACACCCAAGCAATTGTAAATCCACAAAATTACAACGGCTGGGAAAATCTACAAACATGTCCACTTTATGCTTTTAAACTATGGATCTTTGCATACTATAATCAGAATATTGTTGTGTTTTTTCTTCATAATGATTTAATATAATACATCAAATTATTATATAATATGCAAAAACATAAATAGATTCTCACATTTATGACGCATTGAAAGTAGCATATAGCAATTATAAACCTGATTTGACTTATACATATCATATTACATTAATTTTTTCCCACAAAGTGGTAATACTGTCTATGTTCAAATGTGTCAAATATTTACGGTAGCCGGTTACCGACCAGTGTGACTGCCCATACCTGCGCCAGTTTGGAGTGCGAGTAGCCAGCATGAGGCTCGTAGTACAGGATCTGCTGCGGGTCCTCCGGGAGGATCCGGGCCGCAAGATGAGCACACGAGGACACGTGCACCACGCGGGCGCCCCGCGGGCCCCGGGCCTGGCGCAGCGCCGGCAGCAGCTCGTGCGTGAGCAGCGCGTGCCCCAGGAAGTTGGTGGCCAGCTGCGACTCGAAGCCGTCCACCGTCAGCTCGTGGTCCCCGAAGAGTTTCCCTGCGTTGTTCACGAGCAGGTCCAGCGTCGGGTTCATCTTCCGAACCTAGAAAATATCCAAGATAAATTCTCGGTTTTCCTTACCCCCGTGTCTATCTCAAGTCGAGACAAGCTGTGACGTGTAGAGACATGGCTCGCTTGACAAAGCTCTGTCCAGCGTGGTTTCTTATGATGCCTCTCCTTATAGGAGGTTGCTCCTTATAGGAGGTTACTCCTTATAGTAATTTGGCCGTAATTCCGACCTCCAGGCACACCGTGTAAACATCCTCTTTCCAATGCCCCCTTTTCCTTCGATTTTTCCTAGGACAATCTGCTGGAGGATGGTATTTTAATTGTTACGAAAAATCTGTTCAATTTATCCCCCCCCCCCCCCTCCCCCAATAATGCTTCTACAAAAATATCTCCGTAGGTGCGTTTCCTTGAAGTTGTTTTGGACGTACCTTTTTTGCGAAGTTCTTTACGGATTCCATGTTTGCGACATCCAGCTCCAGGACGATGACGTCGTGGGGCTTTGTCTTCTCCAGAAAGGGGGCGCAGGTCGCGGGGTCCCTCATCCCCACTATCACGCGGGCCCCCGCGGCCGCCAGCTGGTGACACACATCGACTCCGAGGCCGCGGGCCCCGCCCGTCACCACCGCGACGAAACCCTGCAACACGGGACATATTAATAATATATACATATATATTTATATATATAAACATATGCGTGTTTGTGTGATACCGAAAGTTCTCCAGGAGAGGGTGGTTGCTTGAGGCCATCGCGGATGCCCGTGAAGTCGAAGATGACGGAGGCCATGGCGGCCAGATGGTAGAGCAGGATGTAGCGCGCGCCCCTGAGGCAGACGGGTCCCCCGCGCGGGTCCGCCAGCAGCCAGAGCACCGCGAGCCCCAGTAGCAGAAGCGCTGCCAGCCAGATCACTGCAACGCACACTCTCGTTTGCAACGTTCACGGGGTGGATTCACACGTGAAACGACGAAAAAAATATCGAATTTTTTTTTAACCTACAGCTTCACAGCTAGACTCACCTGAGAGGGAGTACTTGCAATATGGTTATGTACAGTAATACCCCGCTTTACGCGATCCCGTTATGCGCGGTTTCACTATTCAAATTTCGCGTTAAAATGTCTCGCATTACGCGAATTTCTTATTTAAGAATGTGTATATGAACATTATGTAGTCATTGACTTCTCTTAACAATTAAAAACAGCGATGGGTGTTATGAACGGATTTTACAAGAACGCAAAAGAAACGCTACCCAAAAGACAATAGATGTATTTTTCAGTGAAAATAACATGTTATTACATGCTGCATAACGTGTTCATAGAATTAAAGTGATTGATTCAAATGATTCGTATTTTTTCGTGAACTCCGATATACATATTAATTAATTAGTATTAATGTATTAGATTTATTAATATACAACAAGCATTTCGAATATTTTTCTCATCGTTTCACTGTATGCGGTGTGTCAGTTTGTGATGTACAATATTTGCAGGCCCAGAAGAAAATACATTTACTTTACTCGTTTGAGCTCTACTTCAGCTTACTCGTATACAGTTTATTGTTATTAAATAGACTAGAAATAATATGTTTTTTTTATTTTTTTACTGTCGGCCCCGGGCAGCGCTGTGGTACTACTTCCGGGTGCCGACAGCTGGTCTTTTAATATATAATATAATCATTCATTCGTGAGGGGGAGTTTCCCAGGGAGCGCACTTTTCGCTGCTCCCCAGTCTGCCTCCCCTCCCTTCTATTCGTCTCTGACATTCTTTGATGCGCTGAAAAACATGAAAGCTGAAAAGCATGAAAAAGATGTCCCGTGCTCTTCAGCTCTCGATCCTCTTCAGCGCCGTTTTTGTCCTGTCCGTGGGCTTCTCCTCAGGTCGGAGGTATTTGGCGTTGCCTCTCGAGCTCCTCCCTTCGGGTCATGGTCTTCTCGGCAAAGGAGACGACTCCGTCCCAAGCTCGCTGGTCCTTGAGCATGGACGGCACTAGCTCGTCCGCCGTCCAGACGATGCCAAGGCTGTTCCGGAGTCGCCATCGCTCCACTTCGGTCGCTCCGCAGTTGAAGAGGGCGTGCTCTGCGTCGTCGCTGTAGTCGTCGCACAGTGGGCAGCTCACGTCGACAGGTCGGCCAATCCTCTCGAGGTAGCTACCGAAGCAGCCGTGCCCCGAGAGGAGTTGGGTCAGCCTGTAGGTGACCTGGCCGTGTCGTCGCGAGATCCACGGGCGGATGTCCGGGATGAGCCTTCGCGTCCAGCGCCCTTTGGTGGATGCCGCCCATCGCTGTTGCCAAGTCTCGGTGACGTCTGCCCTCGCGCTGGTCCTTATAACAACGAGGTCTTCCTTCTGTTGTCTCGCCTCGTAGATCTTTTGGCGTTCTCGGGCCATCAGATCTACCGGCGGCATGCCAGCTATCACCAGAGCTGCGTCTCCCGAGATCGTGCGGTAGCCGCATATTATCCTGAGCGCTGCTCTGCGCTGGACGCTGGCCAACATATTCCTGTAGTGGGAGATCTCCATCGTGTTTGCCCACGTCTCCGCACCGTACAGGATCTGTGACATCGTCACGCTAGCCAGCAGTTTCCGTTTAGATTCCATCGGTCCTCCCACGTTGGGCAGCATTCTTGCTACTGCCTCAGTAGTTCCAGCAGCCTTCCGAGTAGTCCGTCGTATGTGGTCCGTGTACTTCAAAGAGGTGTCGAAGTACACGCCCAGATATCGGGCGGACCTCTGCGGGACTATTCGTGCCCCACCCACGGTGATGTTAGGTGTGGGGTACTTTCGTCTGCCACAGAGCATCACCGCTTCCGTCTTATGGCAGGCGAGCTCTAATCTGTTCTCCGCAAGGCTGTGGGAGATTCTCCTGAGGGCTTCATTTGTTCTTGCCTCCAGTTCGTTGATCGTTTTCGCTGAGACGACAACGCCAATGTCGTCAGCGAATCCTATCTCCTCCGCTCCCTCCGGCAGCTCCGTGTTTAGTACCGCGTCGTACATCACATTCCACAGCAATGGTCCGAGGACGGAACCTTGCGGAACTCCGCACGTGAGGTGTCTCGCTGCTGGGGGGGCACCTGCTGTGGAGTAGCGGACGACACGGTCCTCGAAGTAGCTGGCGATGGTCCGGCGGAGGTAGAAATAATATGTTATTGTATATATAAATGACTACAGCACTCTCTTCTTCTTGGCTTATTGTCTTATATTTCAGTTGAAACTTATTCTGATATCAATAGCATATATTTGAAAACGATATAAATAAAGCATGTCGGCTCCTGCCTTCTGCCATCTCGTGCGACACTCTGCGCGACCAAGATGGAATGACATGTCTAATATTGTAGAGAGATATTCTTTTTAATCACATAGATCTTATCAAATAATACGAGAGCATCTCCCTTTCGTTTATAATACTATATTTTATATATTTTGAAACAGATATGTCGTATTTTGAAGAAGCGCGTACTGGGCACTAACAAGTTATGCATAATTTACATAACCGGTGTTTGTTTAACTATGGGTGTTATACGGGACGTATAAAGACTGTATTTATTTATAGGTGTGTTGGATTTCAGGGATGGGTGCTTCGTATCTCTCAGCTTGGCATCAGACGCAGGGAGAGCAGTTTTCAGGCTGATCTTTACTAAGCTTGTCGCAAGAGAGATACGTCGCAGGAAAGGGAGGTGTTCACAGAAACAACTCGTTCTTGACTCTGGTTTTATTGGACCCGGACATGGGGTTTATATACAGAAAATATGAGTACATTGGAATGTTAAAAGTAAACAACCCAAAGGGATTAACAACAGGAATGTACAGATGTCAGTTAAACCCTGGGATTTTTCCGGTACCCAAGCCGGGGAAAACACCTTTTAGCGGCGCTCTAAACAGTGCACATAAGAGATCTCTAAAGGGATTAGCAGCACAGCTGGCCATTTAAATCTGGGACCTTCTCTGTACCTTTCTTGGGGAAAACACCTCTTAGCGGCGCGCTCAAACAATATACACTGTCACAAACCTAGAAATTCCCGCGCCAATGTGCAGGTGGGCACTTAAAAGGGATAATATTCCATCGCACACCTGCAAATATGCACGTGGACATTTCAGCGCGTAAATCCCGACGATCCAGTGATATGACGTCCGGTACAGGTGTGTACGGTGAATTTTCATAGTTTTCATTGATTATAAAATAGTTATGGTTATTAGGTGGGCGAGCATCTAAACATGTTTTTCTGGTCTTTAAATCATATATAGGACCTTCATGGTGCCCCAGTAAAGGTCACGATGTCTGTTTACTTATCAAGAAACCACGTCTGTGGGCCGTTAACAATGAATCAATTTTAAAATTAATATAATTTGGAAAGTTTAAAGTTTTGAAATAAAAAAAGAAAGTGTTAGCTTCATGAATTTAGGCGAATTCGTGAATCAACTCTAATCCAGCTATTCTAATACAGTGACATAACTGACAACCGTACACTGGTTTGACGCTTGTATATATATATATATATATATATATATAAGGTATTTAATGATTTTCTGTTTGTACGGAATAACCTGGTCCCGGGTTTTAAAGGCACACAGGCAAGGGAAGGTTCAGGGGGTACAAAGCAGCCTACACACGCTGCTACACAAATAGCATCCCCTTTCAGTTTCTGCCATAAAATACACCCTAATTTTTACCATTCGGTTGTCAATTGTGTATCATTAGAGTGTGTAGTTCCTTGCACGCGTCTCGACACTCATATCAAAACGGTATACTATTATATTATATATACTTCATTTTGAATTTTAATACAAGAATAATGCAATTGAATAATGATAGAATGAGCTGTGATTCTCTGCTCGCGAGGCTGTGGATATCGACTCGTGTTTGAACAAATCTTCAGACCTGTATTCATATATTTGTCTAAGCACTTAACTAGCATGTCGAGAGGTCCCGAGGCCCTGACTCAGCCACAATGGCCAGACTCCAACCTCATCGACATCTTATATCCAATAAATCAACACTTCTCAACAATACAATATAATCATTATCAATACAAGTCTATTGCGCATGCCATATAATTACACGTAGATAATCGATTTATGTGCAAAACAGCCAGAAAAACCCTTGAAAACTTTTATAAAATAGGCGATACCCGAACCCGCACTCCGTAGCACTTTTTCCAATTGAACCACAGCGCTGCTGTGACCCAGCGAGAATCCAAATCTTTGTACGAAATATATTTTTTAGGGACTTCAATAAACATGTAAACGTTATAACAAGAATCAGGGCTGAATGAGAACTACTATGTAATAATTTATCTGGCAACTGAGCATGTCGTGGTTTCAAATTTCATTTGAGGATTTGTTTTGAAACACCCGGCCGGGCAAGCAAAAGTGAAAATATGGAGATGGAGAAAAGCAATAAAACAGAGAGCATAATACATTCTTATTCAGGTTTTTGCATTTTTCTGAATTAATAAAGTGAGAATAACTTGACGGAGCAGTCCGCGTCGGAAGTTTACGCAAGCTGTGGGTATTTTATTGGTGACCGGTTTCGCCAACCTTTCCCCTTTGGCATTATCAAACGAAGTACACCATTAGTATTTCACAATTGTTTTCCTCGCGATGTACAATGACTTTTCAGAGATGTACTATGTTATACTACCAAATATTTTATCAAATTGAATACTCGAATACATTTTTTTTAATTTGCATTCGATCATCAGCAAATGGAAATGAAGTCATATTCAAAACAAGGAAAGTACTGATATACCAAAAAACTGTTTGAATATTACATTGGTTGCAAGTTTTAAAACCATCCCAAACCAGTTACATTTGAATGGCAATAATACGAAGACGGTTTTAAACCACTAAAAGAATGCATTAAACACATTTAGTTAATTAAGTCGATTTTCGACATTTTCCATACAAACATTTTCAACATCTGTAAAGTCGACATCGTTCCTGTCAAAATTTTTGAAAAAAGAACATTATGAAGATCGCGCATACTACGGACTTTCAAAACTAAATCACTGATCTGTCATTCCAAACAGAGTTTTATCATTTGTGGTTGTCAATGTATATTTTAAATATTTTATCAATGGTTATGTGGAGTCAAAAAGGGAGAGAGAGCGTAGAAACACCAGAAAAACATGAAGTACGTCTAGAACAAATTTGAATCAGTTAACTCCTCAACAGCATGAAAACAGCGTAGTATGTTATACAATAATACTTATGGGATAGATATTGATATATTGAAATGTGCTAACTTGTAGGTGCTGTGCGGGAGGGCGGGCGGCGAGTGGCGGGGGCGGGTGTGCTCTCACCGGCAGTCGGACACGGAGTGCAAGCACCGGGCTGGTACATTCGATATCAAGCCCGCGAGGACTTTGCCACCGAGGAGCGTCTGATGTGATGATTCGCTAAAAAAATTGAGTAGTTGCAGTATTTGGGTGTCCCCTGATCCAGTCCAGGTCGCGGGCTTACAAAGGTGAGTCTCAGGTAATAAAGGTTGATTGTCATATCTTATATGTGTAAAAAACCCTTTGTGCGATTCGCTGAGGAAAGGTGACGCTTTTGTACGTATTTTTTTGTTGATAATTGACGCACCTTTTAGCATAGGATTCTGTCGTCGAGAAGCTGCTCGCTATGCTGTCTCCAATGTCGTTGATGTGATGTGATGCTTGCAGGAATGATGTATGGTTGGAAATCAGAAGGGTTTCGAAATGTTTTGCGTATTCGTAATATATTCAATATAATTACAATGCATGGAAATATAACATCCCGACGCATCCGTGGATAACGTAAACAGGAAGTTTCTAGCGGCTCTTGGGGGGTCTTATTTCGGGTCTTTAAACCGCTGGCCGGTGCTTCAAAGATGGATGATTCATCAATGTATGACTCGCGATGTAGTAATGCCGTTACACCCTCAAATAACAACCGGAGACTTTCCTGTTTATCAACTCCAACATCAAAATAAATATAAATTTTACCTGCAAAGGTACACGAAATGTATTAAAAAGTCGTGCTCAAAATTTAAAGTCATTTATTACAAAAAAATATTATATTTACAATTTTTCATACTTTTTACATTATCACTTAGACATATCATATTTAACTTAAACAATAATTTTTGATAATTCTAAAATCACTTTCACAAGAAAAGTACCCCTTAATAAATATATTGTTAAATCAATATAACGGTAAAAAAAAAAAAACAACGGAATGGATATGTTTTAGGAATATGAAACGACGAGATGGGTGGCCTAGCAATTTTCAGTGTAATGTAATGGAAAAGTGATTGAATTATTTTTGAAAATATATAAAATGAATATAAATTATGTGATGGTCGCAAGTGTTCCCGGAACATATTATATAAGCCGTAATTGGCGCTCCAGCCCCAGCAACAATAAATACTCGATATTTTCTCCGAACTTGCTCAGCCGCTGATTTTGTACTCTATGGTAGCATTTTTTCCAAAACAAAAAAAAAACTCAAAATACAATCATATTATGGTAACACAGGAATCAAAAAAAAAGATGTCCATTTTGGAGAATATTTCTTACATCTCGGAGATTTCTAAAATGCAACCATAAAATACGAGAAAGCTGTCAAAACCGATAATTTTGCTAAATTTATTATATTTATTTTTTATTAATTCGCCTGACATCTAGCGGCCGCTCTCGGCAGAGACATCTGTGTACTTAAATTAAAAGCTTAATGTTACAGGAATCTGCAAAAAATGATAATACTCCGAGAGAACCTTTCAAACATGTTTGAAGTTTCAAGCCGCGGAGAGCAAAGCGGGTGAGAAAAATGACCTGATCCTCATAGAAAGTCCTCGACCTGAAGGTGTGAGCCGGTGAATCAAAATGATGATGATGATAACGATAAACCAAAGTATCTGTTCATTTGTCCAAGTCGCCGGTACGGGGGAGGGCGACTTGGGATGCAACCCTCAATACTGCCCGTAAAGTATTTAAATAAAAATATACAAAACATACAAGGACGTGCAAATCAATATAAAAAAGTGCTTGTGTTTCCTTTTGATATTCTTCAGAATAACAAAGTTTTGTGTTGATCAAATCATAATTTGACAGAATGCTCGCGAAGTTGGACAACTCTTAAATTCACGTCTCCTCATATATACAATTTGTTTTTAATTACAAAAATACATTTCCACTTACAGAAAAACCTTAGCAAATATTATTCAACACTTAAATTTTTGTAAACTTATTTTTTTGGGTATTAAGCCACGTTATGTTTCACTTGTAAACGTCATTTTTGCTCAGGTACTCCAGCCATTTTTAAAAACATTTGATGAGCGAAAATGTTTCATATCATTTATCCAGCCACAGAGAGCGAATATTTCCAAAAATATATGATGTTTTAGAGATGCACTTTGGGTAGAAAGGCAGCTACAGTTGTTCTGCACGCAGTGCATGAAACTGCATTGTTTTTCTATTTTGGAAGTATGCAATTTATTTCTACTTATGCTTACTATTTACAAATATTTTCAATACACCAATACAAAAGTATAATATACATATATGTCGCACATCGATAGTTTTTTAATTTATTGTTAAGTAGTGCTACTTATCAATAAATACAAACAATTACCAAAAATACCATTTTATTGCTGGAAACGTCTAGGAACAAGTGGCTCGGGTATAATGTTTACAGAAATATAAATTAATTTGCCATAAAACACAAACCCGCCATATTGTCAAAATGGATTTTGTTTTTACGACATTCTTTAAATATGTATTATTAAATAAATTACTTCTTTTTTTACCGTTCCAGAGACGTCCCCAGAAGCGGATATTTGGACAAAACTTAGAGCCTGCAACCCTTCTCCCTCGGAGCGACTAGGAAGGATCCGAGAAACACTCCATCCTTGCGGGTCACAGGCACTTACTTGGCGAACTAGAACTTGCATCGGTCCCGCACTTGCATAAAACGATTCAAATGCTCGCTCAGCTGCAGAGGCACGGTGGCTTCAAACCCCACTCGCCTGTCCAACATAAAAAAAACAGAATAACGTTCAACACAAGCGAGTGGACGTCTCTTCTTGAAGGGGAGCACTCTGGGGACATAATCCAACATATATGCCCCGCTTGGCCAGGGATGTTCTAGAAAGTTACTGACTCCGTCATGGCGAGCACGAAGGCTTCACGGCTAAGGGCTCCACCTTCGATCTCTGAAACCCAGAATACTTCAGAAGTTTTTAGCGTGCGCTGGATGAGAGAAAATATGATTATTTTGCTGGCGAAACCGGTCCCCAGTTAAAATTAACACGGAGAAAAATTTTAAAATGGAATTCCATCATGTGCTCTCTGTCAAAAATATTGATTATTTTATAATTATTAGCGTCAAGAAGTATTCGGGTCAGGATGCAAACGGCCTTGCACTATTTCGAGGGATACATCAAAACTGCATAAAGTTTGTTTCAAAAACGCACTAGATATCACAAACTGTCGGCTCGCCGGCGCCGCCGATCAGACCTCGGGGTCGGGCAGGCGCGCCAGCAGGTGGTGGGCCGCGCCGTCGAACTGCTCCCCGGCGTCCAGCACCTCCACCTCCAGGTCCTCGTCGGAGGACGAGATGCCGCGCTGCTCCTCCTCGGAGCTGTTGCTGTCCCCGTAGCCGGCGTTGGCCGCCGCCTCGCTGGGCCGCCGCGCCGGCTGCGAGGACGGCCGCGCGGCTCGGAGCAGCCAGAAGACTGCAGCCACCAGCAGCGGCCCCGCCAGCGCCAGGTGCAGCCACATCAGCCCGCGCTCCAGCCGCGGCAGCGTGTTCAGGTACAGCCGGAAGCGCGCCGCCATGCTCTCGGGCAGCCCGTCCATGCCCTGCTCAGAAGCGCGTGTCCAGAATCAGCATTCGAATAGGAAAACGCGACCGCCGAGTCGAGGAGTCGATACTCACAATGTCGAACCACAGCAGCGGCAGGACCAGGCGGGAGAAGCGCGCGGCGCGGGGCAGGCCGGAGAGGTCCCGCAGCATCACCATGTTGATCTGGAAGCGCTGGCGCACCCGCAGCGGCAGCCCCGAGAGCGGCTGCACCCACATGGCGCTGTGGTGCTGGTCCCGGCGCGGCCGCATGCCTCCAGCCACGCGGAATCCCGGGGGAGCCCCGCTCCCGTACAGGTGCGGGTAGCTCAGCGCGATGGGGTAGCCGTAGTAGCAGTCGCGCACGTCGATCAGCCCGTCCGGCAGGCACGCTCCTGCAACACCGCCATTCTCATATTTCTATACATATATACATAATTAAAAAAAAATAAAAATTATATATATATGTACATACCTACATTTTTGCAGTAAAGTTTTGGGAATACCAAAAAAAAAACAATTTGACAGCTGACAGTTTAGCGTGACCCTATTGTATTGACTTTATGACTTTAATATGTAAGTAACTTTATATTGTAGTGACGTGGTCTTGCTTGCTTTCCGCGGCCGGAGTATTGTCACGCAGATGGCCGCCGAGTTGCATTGCCTCGCGAGTGGCCGATTGGCTGATATCTTCCACGTGCACGCGCACGAGTAAGACTTTCCACGCCCAACCTCGAAGTGTTTTGTGTTGTCGGTGTGTTGTTTGTGTTTTATTGTGTTTCGTGTCCCATTCGAGCCGCCGCTTGCGGTCGCCTTCCAGCCCTGCCCGAAGGTTAGTTTATTTTTTATATAGTAATCGATGCGTTCGAATGCGTCAAAGTGTTTCTTGAGAGTGTCATCCGGGACGCGGGATTTTTTTAATTTGCAATTCTGTGGTATTCTACATTATTGATGCACAGGACGGAAAGATGTAGAACATTCCCTATGTTGAAGATGCTTCGATGGCCGGCTGCGTTGTCGCCGGAGAACTGTCTACATTGTGTATTTTTATATATATTATTGTAGTGTATTAAGAGAGACGTACATCGATATCATCGTTTTAGAATATTATCTTTTATTTAATAAAATACACATAAACTGTTAATGCAAATAATTTTCGTCGTATTTAGTACGTGAGTACGTGTTGCTCGCGTGTGTAAAACTGTCGTCACGTTCAGGTTGCGGTGTTCACCAACAGTACTGATCGATATAGACAGAGGTTTCCCTCGGGGCCTACCTTGCCTGCAGAAGCAGCTGTTGTTGGCGTTTCGGTGGCCGTTATCGAGTGCGTCTTCCTCGAACTCGTAGCGGTACGCCTCCAGGCCCTGCAGCTCCTCCTCGCCGGCGTACTTCATGTGCGCGGCCCTGCACATGGACTTCCTGGAAACAGAGGAGGTGGTCAGCTGGCCCAACGTTTTTCGTTTGTCTTTTACTCGTGGGAAAGCATTAAATACGTAGTTTTCATTAATTGCCTGGTCGTATTGCCCAAAGTTGTAGCTAGACACTACCGCGTGTCGTACCTGTAGAAGAGGATCTTGTCCTTCGGAGTCAGGCCCCCGGGGAACTTGGTGCCGTCAGAGGACCCAGTGACGGCGCCGCAGGAGCCAGGCCACTGCGGCAGCTGCTGCTCCCCTCGCCACAGTTCCAGCAGGCCAGCCTGGCGCACGTCTGTTTCTCCGGTGTAGATGGTCGCGTAATCGCCGGAGAAGTCGTACATCTTCAAAAATATAAAATTTCAAGGTTATGTTGAAATAACAACTATTTGAAGTATCAGATATTTTGCATTGACGCAATAAAGCGCGCCAATTTATGACCAGCTTTGTTTGGTTTTTTAAGTGTTATTGCACGCACATGAACCAAATTGCGGGGAATTTTTTTTGCGTTTTTAGAATCAAAGCCAAATATAATTCCACGTCGTAAAGCCACACACGTGGATTAACTTTGTTCTCGGCTGTTGTGCTACGTTATAATTTTAATCTACCGACGCTAAGGTCCGGGTATTGCAGCAGTCTTTGGGAGATTTGAAAATGCCATTGGCAGGCTTCAAACTTCAGGGACTCGAATGTTTGTCACTTGTTTTCTGGCGCATCACTCAATAACACGTTAATAACACAGTGAATCTAATGCTGTTTCTGCTGATGTTGGTGCTCCTCACCCTGTCGATGAGGCCCAGCTTGTCAAACTTGATGAGGCCAAAGGAGTGGCCCATGGAGACCAGCGGCGAGGAGTAGCCGAACATGAAGTCCTCGGCCGTCATGGCCAGCAGCGACTGCGAGCTGGTGGATGTCAGGAGTGTGTTGATGCCCAGCCGGAAGAAGGCGCCGCGCTCGCTGGCGATGTACGCCAGGCTCTGAAAGTGATGATGAACGCAGTCGACTTAAATCGCAAAGCAATCGGTTCCTCAACAAATCCCCGAAAGATTGATTTAATTTGGAATAATCCATATTTAACAACTACGAGATAACGATATTTTTTTATTTGTGAGCGTTTTCGCCTTTCAAGGGGTTTAAAAAACTATCCGAAGAAGATGAAGAATACTGTCTGAGGAAAGCTCTCACCATCAACATGTGATATATTAGCCATTTTGCTGTTTATATTTGTCAGTTTTTAATTAGGAAATATTTTTAAAAAATGGCCATACACGTTGACGTATGTCTATTTTTTTGGATTGAACGTCAATCAGATGCGTATTTATTACCCATTACGGGTTTATTATATTATTACTAATTTGATTAGGCACTACTGACTAGACTGATCCTTGTACTAACTAATCACATCCATTAATCGAGTACACCGGCCATGTAAGCCAGGGGATGTGGGTTCAAATCCCACACAAATCACGATTATATTTTTCTGAGAATTTCTTTAATCATCTTCTATGTGTGAACTTATGTGCCTAATCATACACGTTGAATCAATCAATAAATGAAGAACTCACAATGACTTGTTGATTTTACTCTTTACACTAGTTGTTTTAATTTGTCGCGGATAAAGTGTATGAATAGATCGTCCAAAGTATCGAATACTTGTCACAATACGTATTATTTGCCTTCAATAAATTGATGTTAAATTGTAAACCAAACAAAGCAAAAATTCTATTTATACTTCTAAAATTCAATGTTTAAAGTTCAAAGAAGTTTGCAAAGAAAAAAGTATGTCGACGATGGACCTCTTCAGAATCTGACCCGAGTTTGATGATCTAAGCGTGTGCTCATCGGCCGTGACACTGAAAATCCCACTCGCCGGCGTGCAGGCACGAATCACTGTACGCGCTTGAACTGTGTCTCGCGCCTGGGAGCAGGCAACCCGCAGTAAAACTTATTGCCTGCCCCCAGGCGCGAAAAACCCTTCTACACCACCTGCTTTTCGCGGTCCGGTAATTCATGCCGCTTGTTATTATCTTTTAACTGGCCTGGCTGACTTCGTTTTGTATTTTCGGTACAATCTCTAGAGTTTTTTTACTGTCGGTCGCGAATCATTTAATTCAATAATAAAATAATTAAGGTTAATGTGTACATTTTTACAAAGTGACTTTATCAACCTTGGCTCTCAAAGACGAACGTGTGGTTGTGGCGGTTGTAATAACGCAATGTGTAATAATAAGAAATACCATGCTGTTGGGTGCTATCCAACATTTTTTTGTACCCTGTACACTTTGATCCCTGTATTGGAGCAGTTGTTCTCTTATATATGTTCTCTTTATATATATATATATATATATTTTTTTTAATGGAATAAATTGGTTGTAACGAAAAAGGCAATGGAGTCGCCGGTGTTTTCGGCGACGCAGTCAGTGCCCAGCGTCCTCGCGCTGTGTGCGCAGCTGCTCGTGTTGACTCGTGGGAGCTTCTATTGATTTCCGCTAATTGCCTCTTCGGCAAACAGCCACTCGTGCTCTGACGTGACCAGCGAAATATTTAGGAATAGCGACTCAGAGTTCGCTTTGTTCGGCGTTATATTTAGAATATTCCGACGTTTCGATTAGATAATAAGAAACTTGCCAGATTATTTGGTCTAATTTTGACTCACTGAACATTGCTGGTGGTTGTGATCTCAAACTCGCCGCACGCCATTTTACGACGCTTATATAAATATATCGTAGCATGACACCTAATAACATAGTGATCTCGGCTGCCGAAGCTTGCGAAGGCATTTAATCCAACTCATGGTCTTCAGAATGAGTCCAGCTCTGAGTTCTGGCTCCATCGAAGCGTGAACCTCCAGGTTGACGATGCCGATGATGCTGAACACCTGCCGCTCCATCACCAGGCCGCGACTGCGGAACGGAGGCGATGTCACGGTTTGCCCCGACTGGCAGATTGAGGTGAACGAATTCTGCCTGACGATGCCGACCGATACTGTGGGCGAAACCGCTTGCAATAGTAATTAATTGATTTATAAGTACCAGTGGCATTCTGTGGTAAAAGCATACCTGCAGTACAAAATTAAGTTAATTTACTTCATGTAAAAATAAGGTTTTAATACAGTAAATATATTTAAATTAGACTTGTATGCAAGCAATGCTTTATTGCTTGCATGGACCGCACGCCACTGGTATGTGTATTATATAAATTCTCAGTTTGTGGATTCTGTGACGCATTTCTGGTTGTGTAATGTTCCAACGTTACGGCCTCGGTAGGTGGGGTCATATCTGAAGATGGCCCCAGTTTCGGGACCGAAATGTTGGAAAATTAAAAAAACAACGAAAGTTCTGCATGACATCAGAGAACCGAGTATTTATAATAAAAACGGCCGCCAAACGAACGATCACATCATATAATAAATAATTTTCAACGTAATAGAATTCAAATGAGTACTTCCCGTCAAATTCATTAATTATATTGAGAAAAAAACACGTACATTCTACTGGAACTCGTTAAATATTTGATTGGCATTGATTTTATTTAATATTTAATGCAAATCGGTTGCGTTGTGCGTATAATTTTAAAAGTTCTTGCCAAGCTCCCGGCCTCGGTGCGCGACTCGAGGCTCACGAGGTAACTTAACTATATTGTCAATAAAGTGTGCTTAACGGTTGTTTGACATTCGTTATAACGAGATTGAAGTGAATGCGAACATTTGCTCCTACTTATAAATGAGTTCTCAGTGTTTAAAGGCTGAGAGATGTCTTTTCCCGTCCGTGTCTGTGTCGCAACTCGTGGCATTCATCTCTTGCACTCCGCCGGGCCCAGAGAGTTGCGTCACGCCGCGGGGAGGTTCAATCTGCGCGCCAGGGAGGGATGAGAACATAGGATCAGACACAAGAAGAAGAAGACGAGAAACTGTCTCTCAATGCGTCTTATTTCAATGCACTTTTAAAAGCTTCCTACTTAGCTTGGATATCTCCCGATTACAGACACAATAAGACAGAGGTTTAGTCGAGCACTGTACTTCTGTCGCTTGTTAAATAGGTGAGCACGCGATCACCAGTCACGCGCTGAGCGTCCCAGCACTTCTTCTTTCTTACCTCACCGGCAACGCGAATCATTCGCGAGCCTTTCATGTCATATATTATTTCTCAATCACTGAGCCAACAGAGCAAGTATTTAAACAACAACAGCTATATACATTTCTATTATGGATATTCGATTTAGCACATCATCACGCCCAGTTGTACGGCTGAATATCAGGCTTTGTGAGGAAGGACCTGCAGGGCCAGGTGAAGTGCGATGGAGGAAAAGACGAAGACGTACCAGCATGGCGATGTTGGGCAGCACCAGGACATCGTCCCGGCGGCGCGGGGCGCTGAGCTCCTCCTGCCACTCCAGCGGGTGCAGCGGCGCCATGGTCAGGGTCCCGTTCTCGTTGAAGGTCACGTTGGTGTGCTCTAAGTATTCTCTGCAAATGCCATCGAGGGTTATAATAGCAAAATAGCATCGATAGATATTGCTGATCGACGATCGAATCGAAATGTTATAAGAAAACCCGAATTTGATTGTAAAGCCACAATCGATAGATTTCACGACCGACTGGTTTCGAATACCGCACAAAATCGATCTATCGAAATATCATTACATAAAATTTTATTTTACATGTGTTTTTCAATTGATGTTTGGTTCATTTGCAACAATCGATTCAGTGACAAGAATTAGAATTAGAATTAGAAGAATTTCATCTTGACACTGAATCGAATTCTTCGAATTCGATTCAGTGTCAAGATGAAAATTACAGAAAACTTGCACCGGAGAGAACTTTTAAAAAAATCGTGTTATCTAACCAATTGTGTGAAACTCGACAAGTAAGTTAGTTATAGTATTGAGACGGTTTTTCAGATTGTCTGAGTTCTGAGGGGAAGACTTGCCTGTAGATGTAGGGGCCCACTTCCTCCACGTGGATCTCCTCCTTGCCCGCCAGGAAGGCCTCGCTGTTGGTGACGTTGAAGAGGTACACCTTCAGGTACAGCTTGACCTCAGGCTTCCTCCACTGCTCGAAGATCTCGCCTCCTTCGGTAAACGTGATTTTCTGCGAATCGAAAGCGAAACGTTCAAGCAACACGACCTCGAAAGTCAGTCAGCTCATCCCTCGAAATGATTTGATTTTTTTAAAGTAGTGTTTAGCTTTATAAAATTACTTATTAAACGCAGAAATACAATACAATGTGCATACCAATTTGAAGAGGAGATCATACGGCTTGGCGAACATGATGAAGAGAGCTACGGCCAGGCTCGCCAGGCTCAGTCCCAAGTACACGAGACCGCCTGGAACAACGAAACACCGTTAATGGTTGGGACTCGTATAGTCTCATGTCTCAAATCAGTCTCACGTGCAGTTGAATACATAAAAACAACATTTTATCTCATTTCAGTCTCACAAGGAACCGATAAAAACAACGAAATAAGCTTTTGTAAATGGTGATATACACACATTTAAATATATATATATAAACACAATTAAATACACATATAAAATGTAAATAAGGTCGTTTGTTTCCGTCATTGCATGTACTCGATGTAATAATGATTTACAAATCATTTAAGTTATATTGCGTTTTAATTATCGTTTAATCGGACAATGTAGAAACCCGGTGTCCCGCGTCGCCCTCGCCGGTAATCGGTGCATTTACTTCAGTATTATTATTATATTTTCGATCTCATTCCTGGCTGGCTCCACTGATCGTCAGCAGGCCCCACGACTATTCACAAATACTCCACGAATCTGCATTCTTCACCCATACAGGTCTATTGTGTAAACCCGGAAATCCACAGATGATCTGCTAGCAAGTTGCCAGCCGCCGCACCATTGAGCACTTGTTATTCAATAAAACATATTACTTAATCAATATACATTTAAACGATTCTCACTTGTATTATTTGCTGTAGGTTATTAATATTAATACATCTTGGACCAGTGGCGTGCGTTTCATAGAAACAGAAAAGCTGTAAAACTAAATGTCACGATATTTTACGTATTCATGACTGAACATTAAATATGAAAATCAGAAACATACTCAATACGATTTTTATTTTAATTTAAATTATTATTTATCGTGTACAGTGTGTACACGTTATAAAAACACACAGAAAATAAATAGGTATTGTATCCAATTCAACTACTTTGGCGCCGTAGTGATTAAATTGTATATTACAGCACGCCTTGAGAATGGACTCAAATCCCAATTTTTTCGTCGTTTCGTATGTAAATTGATTGTTTAAAAATATGTTGATTTAAAAAATAAACGTGTTGATAATAATCCCAACTGTGACTACATGCAGCGTGTGTGAGGTGAACGCTGTGACGTCTCCGGTATTTCTTTCTACTGCGGTGCGGACATCTATCAGATTTTAACTAAATAAATAATACATATTTTTGCTGAGAGTACAAGTGTTTTTGTATGTAAGTCGAGTGGATTAAGTAACGGAGAAAGTGCAGTCATGCATTGCGCAAGAGACGTTGGTGTTAATGTCTAAGCACTGAGCGTAAAGCCACACTGTACACCGACGTGATAAAGTTAATATTGTTTTCTAGGGCAGTATTCCGCGAGTTTAGACGGAAAGTATGCGACAATATTTGATATCAAATATAAATTAATTTTGCATTAAATTCAGAGGCGTACGCTATCTTTTTTATTATAAATACATTATTTTAGGAACAAACTTTAATAACCATATTCTTTGATTAATAATATCTTATTATACTGTCGCTCTTGTATTAAATGTCAATATAGTAGCTTGCTGCAAGACGCCAATGGTATAAGATTTTAAGATGAAAACGTTTAATAAACATCAAACGTTGAAAAAATATCGAGGATTTATCTCTTCGTTAACTAAATAGTTAAAAGCTAATTTCTTAAAAATGAAGAGTAAAATCATACATGCAATTGATTTTAGGATGCAAAATTGAAAGCTCAAGTAATCGACTCGTTGGCTGTGTGTTCTTATTAACGAAACAGCTTAAAAAAGACGGCACTAAAATTGACAAGCGCGCAAGAGAGGAAGATGCGAAATCGGAAGCTCTGATAATCGCTGGAAGCGCCGACCCCGCGTTTTCCTATCTACGAAGGGTTGTAAAAGAGATGGTATGATTAATTGACATGTGTGCGAGAGAAAAGGATGCAAATTCGCAAGCTTTGATAATCGATAGAAGCGCGACTCCGCGTTTTCCTATCTACGAAGGGTCGTAAAAGAGTCGGCATGATTGATTGACACGTGTGCGAGAGAGAAAGTTGCGAAATCAGAAGCTTTGATGATAGAAGCGCCGACCCCGCGATTTTCTATCTATGCGGGGGGGTAAAAGAGACGGTATGAATAATTAACACATTCGAGAGAAAGAGATGCAAAATCGGAAGCTTTGATAATCGATAGAAGCGTCGACCTCGTGTATTCTAATCTACGAAGGGTGGTAAAAGAGATGGTATGATTAACTGACACGTGTTCGAGAGAGAAAGTTGCGAAATCAGAATCTTTGATAATAGAAGCGCCGACTCCGCGTATTCATATCTATAAAGGGTAGTAAAAGATATGGTATGATTAATTGACTCGCGTGCGATAGAGAAATTATCAAATTGCGTATGTTTGATAAGTAAGCAATGTGTATATATATATATATTTTTTTAATTCGATACGTTTCTTGGCAATTCAAAGCAAACAAACAGTCAGTCTCTCCGCGTGCCCCTGCTCTTCTCGCAATGCATGCCCTGGGGCCCTCAGGGCAGGGGCGGCGGATAGATTTTTGTTTCATCGGCTTAATATATTTCTATGCTTAAACCACATTCGAATTCATTAAAGATGAAATGGAATAATATTTATTAAATTGAATTGGAAATAATTTATAAATAAATAAGTACAATGGAGAGTCCTTACAGTTTAATAAATAAAACAGTCATTTATAATTATATAAATATACATTGAAGAACAATAGAAGCAGAAAATTAATTGTCGTAGGGATACAACTAGATGTATTAGTTTTAATTAAACAAACAATTGAAGTGCTAATGTATAAAAAAAAGAGTGATGGAGTGCTCTTGCGTGTCGCGCGTGGTCTTCCCAGCAAGTGACCCGTCAATAAGCAAATATTTTCTTTGGGAAATGGTCCCTAATGATGACGAGCAACTTACCGTGTCACATTTCATCTGCAACGACAGGATCTTGTATCGAGGCATCTGACGAGCCACGAAATGCAGCAATGCCGTGACGATATTAAAAATATACGAAATAAATAAAATAATTATTATTCTAATTGAATGTTAATATTATAACCGAACACAAACAAACTGTCAAATATATTCTTAAAACCTCCATAAGTCATGGTGACCTTAGCCATTATTTACAGCATTAATCTGTATAAATAAATATAATGTTAATCGATTGAATTATTACTTATTGAGTATATACTATTTTTTATCACGGCGTCAGGTGATGCAGTAAAAAGGATACAACCAAAAAATATTTAAATTTAATTCATAAAAAAGGAATTATCGAGTTATAAACAAGACATAGAAAAAAAATGTTTTTTTAATTAATCTAATGCTTATTTATTTACATGTAATTATTTATCCACAATGATATGCATTCATGATATCAGAAGAGTGCGTTTTTGTTGACTATCTTTACGGATTTTTTTTAAAATGGACCCAGTAGAAAGCGACTGTGGAAAACACGGCGTAACACCCAAGACCTTTACTAATATGATTAGGCACATTAGTTCATATATAGAAGATGATTTAAAGAAACTCTCAGAAAAATATCATCGTGATTTGTGTGGGATTTGAACCCACATCCCCTGGCTTACATGGCCGGTGTACGAACCTTTGTACTAACGAATCACTTCATCTTCTATATATGAACTAATGTGCCTAATCATATTAGTAAATATAATAAGCCCGTAATGGGTAATAAATACGCATCTAATTGACTGATCCATAACATAGATATACCCAAGAACTCTGAATCCATTATTATTATTAAGGTTGCCAAAACCTGATATCGTTTTTATCTCAAAACGCGGTAGTATCGTCTAGCGCAGAGGTTCTCAACCTTTTATTGACCACCGCCCCCTTGACAAGAAAAAAAATTCAAAACGCCCCCTTTGACATTTAACTTCTTTAACTTCTGATCTGGTCGCTAACAAACACATTAACTTTTTAATGACCACTTTATTTTACCAAGAATAATAAAAACAAATACCCGATGCACTTTTTGGACACCCTGTTAGCGTGCTATCAGCAATTTTCGTTCCAGATTAGAAGAGTATCAGCAGCGTAACGGTCACCATTTGGATAACATCATCTTTTTGAAATAATTTTCCATTTTGTATACTTATAATCGATACTCTTTTTGGACACACTGTACTTGTTTATTTGCGGCATCTAAAGCGATATCTGTGCAGGCTTTAATTAAAGCTAATAAATATGATTGAAAAACATTCTAGATCCCTATACTGTTAATTATAAAACTAGGTTGAGATTTTAACAGTTGAAATTTAGGCCATAATAATACGATAAACACATTTTTGACGGCTAGATAAAATATTTTTTCCGCCCCCCGTGAACTTTAAAACGCCCCCCATTTTCCCATGGACCCGCCACCGCCCCCTTGGAAAGCTCCAGCGCCCACTGGGGGGCGGTACCGCCCCCGTTGAGAACCTATGGTCTAGCGTTTAGCGTTCACACGACACTGGTTTTATTTGTAGTCATCCATATTTATACAACAAATGTAAAAAACCAAATGGCTAAAATATTCCGATAATTTTTGTTTGTATGTATATGGAAAAATGCAAAGAAAATCGTAAAAAAAAAATACCCGCTAGACTGGTTAATTTGTAAAATTCCACAATTAATAAATATTCCATTGGTTAGGAGAGTGTTTTAGGCATTCAAAAGCGTCTTCGGATCATAGACGGAGAAAACGCTATTTTAAAAAATATTTACGACAGATTAGTTTGATTTGTTTTATCCCATTTAAATATACCTAACGGATTAATGCTTACGGAATTTTTTAGATGTGAGCATTTTTGTCTATTAAAGGCTTCTTCAGTGTATAAACACGTAAGTTAATCACAGTATCACAAATCAATATTATCGTCCTCTCTTAGTCACCTGGCTACATATAATAAAGTAGGCAGTGGTGTCTCCCGCTCCCTCTGGCCAGAACATCGCCTCACGAGAAAAGCAGAAGGACCGATATTTAATTAAAACATGCGAAAACTCCTGAGAATCCACTCCCGTAAATTGCGTAGTAAAAAAAACCAATTTTTATGGACGCTGGTCCTTCACACTCCAATCAACACTTGAGTACTTGAAACTATACAAAATTTAAAAAATAGCATAATAAAATTAATAATTACTTAACAAAGATTGAGAGGTCCTTGATTTGATCAACAGGTGAATCATGAACTGATGACATTGCATGTTTCAATGCAAATTGTTTCGTATTAACGAAAAAGTGTTAATTTTTTTTCGCTAAAGGTGTTATGGCGGGACCTTTGCTCAGTGCTCGCAAGAAAACAAACTAAGAACGAATAAGTCAACTCTATAGTAGTGGTTTTTTGTTGTTTCTCAGTGACAAAAAAAGTACTTAATATATAACGCAGTGTTTTTGTGTGTACAGGGGAAAAAAACCTGTCGCTTCGAGTAACAAGTTGCTACAGGATGTCGGGTTGAGGAGACACTTGGCTTTTTCAAATGTCTATATTTGCTGATTTCAAATGTATAATGTAAACATTAACGTTAAAGTACAGCGTGTTTTTGTGTAATCGATTCGCACACCGATGGTGAAAAAAGTCCTTGAATATTTTTGAGAGACAAGAGCCTACTCGCCTGTGCCGCGAAATAGTTTTATTCTAGAATTTTTCTGTCGATTTAATGGCGAAACTCACCACACCTGCAATTGCAAAATTCTTGTTATCATTCAAAATGAGGATTTAGCAGGAATTATTTAAATAAAAATTAATAGTTATACTAATAATTATTATTCCTGGTAATACAGAGGGTTGTGGAGACTTATTTATGTACGTCCGTATCGGGAACAAATTAGAGGAGATTGGAGCTGTTTCAATGGAGGCAACAAGACACTGCTACACACCACAATTATTATAAAATTTTAATCATTTATGAAATCGTAAATTTATTTGCATCGGATAAAATCATTTAAAATAGCAGCTGTATAGAATCTTCGATTAGACGGGAGCATTAAACTCGTTGGCCGATTATATTACTTCTAATAGTCATCGTCTCTCTCCGCACTTCGTAAGTTGCTCATCGTAAACGATTAACGAAATCTCACTCTGTTTTGAAGATGCCAAGCATGTTGGCGAAACATTCTTTCACAAAAAAAAATCATAGTGAAATTTGACCTTGCACTTCCTGCCAAAAATATTCATTTAATTTTTAATTTTTTATAAGAGCATTTGCGTTTTCCAAGTGCTTCCACCGACTTGCTCAGTGATATACTCATAGACATATTTGTTGTATGGTGTAATACAAAATTCATACTTTTAAATGTATGTGGAGTAACACAAACGAATCCGGTCCTTCGTGGAAAGACTCACGCTTTCGCAAGCAGGAAGCTCCGGCTCGAGAATTATTACTGAGGACTGTTGCGCAATCCAGTCAATCAACTCTGCGCGGTGCATTGCGTGACCTAAAAATCCCTTCTGCCGGCGCACTCGGGTCAGACTGCAGACAGCACCGCCCGCAGTCTTCTCTATCATCGTGGTTTTGTAAACGAGCGAGAATTTAAATCGTCATATGCAAGTGTGTAAGCGATGTATATATATGCTAGACATGTATTTAATGGCTTGGCATTGTAGACATTGCTGTACACTCTTGTTATAATTGATGAATATTTTTTGTTTATTCGAATAAAACGCAAACCAATGATTATCGCTAATTATTAAAAGAAAAATATAATAAGATACGGTTACGAAATAATTGCACCATTATCAAAACAATACCTGCTCTAGTTAAAAAAATGTCTAAGCAATTATTAAAAAAATGGCCATTGTGCTGTTCATCGGGGAAAATGGCGTAATCGGCTGTCGGTGATTTTGCAACACGCTACACCACTCGTACCTGTCAATACTGCGGTCATGTAACTGACCACGGACAGTTCACAAGCGTCGCTGGACATGTCCGTATCGGGAACTACAGAAAACGGAATTAATGGATATGAACCATTTGCACTACTTAGCCAGAGATCGGAGACATCGGGAGAAAAAGTTAATATGGGTGTGGAATTTGCGACTGCGGCTAGAAGTTGGGAGTACAGCCGGACTTCAGACCAACTGTATATTCTTAGGAGCCGAACACTTTATACAGCGTGTCCCCAACACGACTAGTGAGCGCAAATGTTGTAAAATAATGTTTTGCACGCACATTGTACACAAAAATGATAGATAGAACTCTTAAATTTGACACAAGTGTGAATCAAAGCCACGTTTTCTCTCAGTGGCATGCGGTACATATAGACAAATTAATCTTTGCTTATTCTAAATTATCTCAAGAAATTAAGATATTTATTCCCAGATCCGATCAACTGAGACACGGTCGCAATTGGTTTTCAATTCTTGAAATGCTCGCCTTCATGCTTTATTGGCCTGTTCCTACTTATTTTATTAATTGATTTTGAAGATTTCAATATGCACATGTTATTTATTTTTAATATATTCCATTCCAAAATATGTGACGGAAGGCCTATCGCTCCCAGTGGGGACACCCTGTGGACAAAGAATTTACAGCAACACCTCTTTAATTCGTATCATTATCAGTATGTGTATCACGCTATGTATATATTTTTTGTAAGCTAACGACTCGACATACTTTATTAGATTTGAAGTATGAAATAACGTATTGTTGTTATTTAAGACTACGGAATCACAAGATCGTTGATTCTAGGGGTTTGTGTAGTAAAAATATACAATTTAAAATAGTTTCGGTTAAAAAAGTTGCTTGCGGGCCGATGCGTCATTTGGGGACGGTTTCCGGCGAACTTCGCGCCGAGCGAGACAGACGGAGGCTTTGTTTTATCAGGATTTCCATTTTCTAGGTGTAATTAGTACCCGGATTGTTTTTGAGCGAAGTCCGTCGTATTTTATTAAGCGGGTCCCAGGCTAGACATTATGAGAGATTATGGATTTATTTGAGATTAAATTTGACGTAAGTTGTACCGTTTTGCAGGACAGCGCTGCGCGAGCTTCAAGCGCGGATGTACCACTTATTTTATACACGACCATATATATAGAATTATTCAGCTCTTTTTGGGATCTAGAAAGAATTCTCGGCATTACAAAGCCTGGAGAAAGGAGGGGTACTCACGTGTCTTGGGGCTGGTCTCTTTCTTGGGGAGCTGGTTGGGGCGGCTGACCGCGCAGTAGCGCCCCGCCACGCGCCCCCACACCTGCACCAGCTCCTTCATGCTGATCTGCAACACAAATAACATAGTCTATAAATTATGAGAGTATGAGAAAAATAAGCAAGATGTATTGTGAATAACGGGGAGCTGCTATCAAACAATCTCGCACCTCAAAATGATGACTTGCTAACTGGCCCGCGTGGTCTTCTGCCGGGCTGATAAGATGGGACGGAAAAAGAACCTGACAAGTTCTGAGATTTTAATAAACTAAGAAAAAATAATGTGTATTTGCGTTGCTACAAAAAAACATTAATTGCCCGACAATATACTTTAAACGTTTCGATCAAAGTTTACGTTCTAATGGCGTACCCGGCTCGTTACGTTTTCGTCCACTCTCTGCTGAAAACCTGAACTAATAAAATGTTTTTTATAGATCCATAGAATTCGGCGGAAAAAACATATGTTTTTTTTGTTGGGTAGCTAATTTCCAGCATGCGGTGCAGTTAAAATGAACACCGCAGATCCACAGTACAGACAGAGAGATCCGTATTCGATCGGTGCAAAGTTCGTGGAGCGAATTATTGTCTGATAAAAAAAATGTAAACATATACGGTATATTCGTACATGTAATCAGATTTTTTATCGAGATCACTATCTGTTATTATTGAGAATAAGAATTTTAATACGGCTGGTTTTTTATACGAAAATCCCCAAAGAAAAAATCCTATGATCTTGAACGCTTTTTGTAAAGGTAAATGTCACTTTAGGCCAGCCAGTGCCCGTACCGAGTCAATAACATTTATACACTTAAAATTGTGCATATATTAATGTCTGCCATTTCCTATAGATTGGGTTATGCTACACATCAAGCTAACCCTTAGCATGAAGGGTATTATTATTTGAAGAATGTCTTTCACTTGAACTTTCAACTTGAAAGATTCACATTTCGTATTTGATCATCGTTTTTGTGATGATAAGAGTCCCTTAAAGCAAGTTGCATGGATTTGTAAATGTCTGCTATTTTTAAGGTTACGCAACATATCATGGTTATATCTAAAGAAAGGGGTTTTAATATATTAAGCACATCCTTCAGGAAAACCTAAAGAACTCACTAATATAATAATATAATCCCATTATGTAGTTATTGCATAGAGCTTGGATTAATCCGTATATTAAGTGAATACTTAACAAAAGAGATATTTATATATCAAATATATCCTTCAGGATATCCTAAAGAATTCACTTCACATAATTATATCCCACTAAATATTTTATTATTCCATTTTGAAGTAATTATATTTGACATGGATTAAGCTATAATATAGGTTAAACTAATGCTTAATTTATCTCTATTTTATCTGTAATTTACCTTTACTTAAATTAATTATTTTGTACCCCTTTCTTTGGTCTTCCTGTCATGTGATATTTAGTAATTGATTTACAATTTGCATATTAACGATCAATTATTAGAAAGTAGGGCGAATAGTAGCCTCCTTTCTTGGTTAACTAGCTTTTGCATGTCTTCGTTTTATTTGACATAATATAAATAAACGATATATCAATTTCAAGGAAGTGGATAGTAATGTTATATAAGACCAAAATCATTTCAAAGTTTTTTGTATCCTTTTTACGTGTTTACTTCAAAATGATTTAAAAAGTTTTTTATGGTTTTGCTTATAAAAAAAACCAACGCAAAAGAGTTCGCTATTGAATAGTTAAGGTTTCGGTTGCCGGTTGTATTGCAGCGGGTGTAGGCAGCTTGACGCAAATATTTGTTTTTTTAAAACGTTTTATAAGTTATCATAAGTACAAAAATTGATTACGCATTTTTTTTATAAAACAAAATTAATGAATAGATGCAGATTTACAATTATGCTATAAAAAACTAACAATGGAAATTTTGTCAAAAAGCGAAATCTGCAATTAATTTAAACGGAACCGAGGCTCGATTACAAATGTATAATGACTAAAAAATGGAGCAAAAAGATAAATAATTACGTTTTATGGACAATGTCTTCGCTGCTGTGCGAGCCGAGTCAGGCGTGGCGTCACAAGCGTGGCGTCACAGGCGTGGCGTCACAGGCGTGGCGTCACAGGCGTGGCGTCACCACGCCACACGCCGTAGCCCACGGAGCAGCCCACCAAGTACACAACACAAGAGAAGACGCTAGTGGCTAGTTACCGATACCAGAGAACAAAACTGCTCGCCTTGATATTAGACTCACACACACACGAATCATATTATCGGCGTACTCAATTCATTTTTTGCGCAACTCCGGGGCTTCCCAGGCCGATGTCCTCGCCTCGGGGCGCCGGGAGGGGTGGTCGTCCCGCCCTCACCACTCTGACTATGTCGACACAATCATCACAACCTGCGCTCCGGCCGGAAGACAAGCGAGCGTCTTTCTTGTCCAGATGCCAGTGGCGTGCGATTCATACTAGTAGAACAGCATCCTCATCGAAACTACCAAAAACATATATTTACACTTAAATATATTTATGCACACGTACACACACATTTATATACATATTTGCGAGCAACGAACATCCAAAGCACGTGGGCGAGCAAGGCAGTGACTGCCGAGCCTCTGCGTGACGTCACGTGCGACGAGTCCCAAGGCGATGAGCGGCAGAGTGATTTGGTCCTCGCGCAATCAATGCAAACAGGAACTTACAAATAACTTAAACCGAAAAAAACTACTTAAATCAACACAAGTACTCATATTCAGTTTATTTCATACATTGTAGTCATTTCCTGGTACAATATCTATTTTTTATGTGAAATTACCACTCGAGCCAATGGACGAAGGACCAATATCGCGAACAGTCTCTCCACGACAGACCGGTTCAATTTGTAACGCTTCATATTTTAACCAAAAATTTTACCAACCAAATTGATTTTGATATATAGTATATAAAACAAGAGAATTTTATCGTTGTTTATACATTTATTTACTTCTTCAATGGTCTCACAATAAATATAAAAAAATAAACGTAAGATAGTTTTGGTCAACATTAGAAGATACTGCATTCCATGCAATGCATCGCGAATGCGAACAAGATCATCGAGCAAGGAGATCTACCCGCCATTTCCTGTTTCCGTGTAATAAAAGGACGATTAAAGACAAAGTGAATCGACGTGTATTTTACTATAAAAGTGATCGATACATATCTGGCGTATATAGTGTGTCGCAAAAGTCAACAACTGAAAAGCACTGTTTTGTGCTTTTCAGTTGTAACCGTTTCAGTTGTTTTGTGAAAAGCAATATTCTAATTACGTTGAGAATATCTTTAGATATCTTTGGCTTATAAAGAAAATATTTTTTTTCATGACCTACATCTTTACTTGATGTTTATGCGGTCTACACACATTGCAGCATAACCGACAACCTAACATTGAGTAAACCAATAGATTCCTAGAGTTTAAAAAAAAAAGGATATTTCGCAAAACTTATTGAAATATTACTATGACATGAATCCTGCGCATAAACTTGACCCAAATAAATATATTTTGGTGTGCCTAATTCTTCGACAGAGTACTTGTTAAAATAGTTGTTTTCTTAGATAAATAGAATTAGAATAAAGATATGTCGCAAATCTTATAAAAACATAATCAAATACTTCAATGCCGGGCTTTGCACAATGCCAAACTGTAAATAAACTTGACCTGAAAGAAACTCTTCGAAGGAGTATGAATTATTGTATTCGATACCACGAATTAGCGACTCTCTGTCTACGATATCCCCACCACGACCATCAATACATTCCCAGACATTCGTCGGTTACCATTTGCAGATTGCTAGCATTGCTACTACCTTGTCTGCAATATCCCAATAGCAATTAATGATATATCCCCAGGTTCATCGGTTTGTCATTTGTACAATAGATTGCTCAATTTTGCTCCCATCTTGCCTTCAATACCCCCATAACAACCATCCATACGATCCCGGGTATTGTTTGGCTTTCACTATCTGTTCTATTTCACTATTTAGCTATGCACATGAAAACTTAGTGGAAATTTCCCATTATTTGTCGTACGTTTGCATTATATAATAATATTTCCCGTCTTTTAATAATCGTTCTTTAGTGAATCACGCCAGTAGTGATGACTCGGGCGCGATTAATACTCCGTCGCAAGGAGGCCTTCTGACGCGCGAGTTTACCTGTTTATCAACTTTTCCATAGAGAATGAATAATTACGGAAAACATCAAACGCCAATGTCAGGGGCAAAACTATCTGCATCTTATAAATGCTCGTTCCTCGGGAGTTCCTCGGCAAGTTACGACGCTTTGGTCTTGGTGTTGTGGCAAATTTCATGGTTTTCATGTCCCTGAAGATTGAGATGATCGAGAAGACTAATTTTAGGTAACGCGTGGACCGTGCAAGTATACCGTTTGAATATCTCAAGTTTTTATAGATACGGATAGCACACGCATATGTTTTATTGTAATGTTTAAAAAGAGCAGAATTTCGGAGAGCGAGGCAATTGCTGGCTTGTCTGAGAATACTCGTAAGGAGGCTGAGTCAAGGGGAGGCCGCGCACCTGCAGCCTGCACCGTCATTACTCTAACTACCGCTTAAACTCTATAATTACTCCTTATTTATTATGTGTCATTTATTTGTTTACATATAAATATCATATATATATAATATATGTGCACACATATATTTATATAATATTTTCATTTAGAATTTTCGCAAGGTCATTGAGGCTTATAACCTAAATATTGACCTTAAACTCAATCTGAATAATTTAAGAGGTCAACGAACTTCGGGTGTATATTTTCATTGTCGCTTACAAGTCGAGCTGCAGTCTTGTCACAAGAGGAGAGAATACACTCTCCGCTACCCCCGACTACCCTCATCCCTCCTACATCTGTACGAACTGTTTTGAGCAGTGGAGCTATTCTAGTTTCAGTCGCATGTTAAATATTACCATGATTGTTGAGGATTGGTAAATTTTGAATGAATTAGATGATGTCGGACGTTTGCATTTTGATAAACATTGGTCGTATGTAACAATGTTATGGTTATGTAACTATTAAGCTTAAATGGAACTTTATGCACAATGCAAGAACGGGTTTAATTATTTTTGTATTTCCCAACGATTGACGGAATAGTTTCGTAAAATGTAGTTCTCACTTGGCCTTCCCGTTTCCAGAACTGAAGGCGACTTCTTTTTTTTGTAAGACTACTTAAAGGAACGGGTTTGCGTGCAAAACCTCCAACGATTTACATTGTGAGGCTCAACATTCGTGCAGAAGTTGTATACAAGCGATCGCCGCCGCAAAGGGGGGGCCCGCCAGCGAGTCCTGACATTCGTAGAAAACAATTACAGAGGTTCTCCTATACACGTATATAAATATATTGTTTAAATTATACTTATAATTCTCGAAGATGGAATCGAGTGACCAAAAAACCGAGTAATTTTAATAATATAGTCATATTTAGAACTTTATTAGATTTGGCAGTTGATTCGGTTTCAAGGATGTTTCTTCGCTTGAGGGGTTGGATTCCTTCGAAGTTTAGATCCTCACGAGCAACAATCCTTTCCTACTGCTCACCTGTACTCGAGCGCACCTCTTCGAGCTCCAGCACGCCCCCGGAGGCAGCTCGGTGCATCTCGGAGTGAAGCTCTCAATCGCAGATATGAAAATACCGGAAAGTGAAACACCCAATAATCCGAATCGACTATATTCAACTTTTTGCGAAAAATCTTCGGCATGACAGATTATTTCAATCGAATTTAAAAATAATCGATTAGTCGACTCAAGGAAGCGGCCGCCAAGGGCCCCGGCGTGACGCAAGAGGCGGCAGACTCGGCCGTAATGGCGGCGTTGCGAGGCGAGGTTATGTAAGGCAAGGAGTGCATGGAGGCTTGCATGCTCCATGCACTTCTTGCATTCTGCGCTATTTAACCCCGATTATCCGTGCTCTGGTTATCCGGCGGAATGCGACAGCCGGTTTCGGATCACCGCGAGGCCTGTCTTCAGCAGCTGCGTGTGAGGGAAACGGATTTTTTCAATGTAACGGGTGGTGTTTTTTGCGTTTTATTGTAAATGATTGCATGTATCACCCAGTATATGATTAGGCCAGTTTTATTAACAAACCATTGGTTTTTATTACTTTTTATAATTTAAGTGATAAAGTTCCCTTATCACTAGTATATGATGTCTTTTCTACGTCATAAATTGAGTTCGTCATCCTGTATAGTAAAAGACTATAAATATATATATATATATATATATATATATATATATATATATATATATATATATATATATATATATATATATATATATATATATATATATCAAAATTCTGTTTTGAATGTATCAACTTACATATAAAATACGTATTAACGGATTATTACGAGTTGATTGATTTGATGGTTTTTGACAAATTGATATTTTTTAACGTTTTTGATTTTATACTGGATCACATCCTATTTATATAATAAGTTTAAGAACTATGACTTTTCACGTACAAAATGACTACGTGCAATCACCCAGTATAGTTTTACTCCAAACCGTCAATGTAATTCACATATAAAATGATTACATATAACACCCGGTACATAATCGCTCCGAACGGCTCATCACAAAGTGCGTTTGCTTTACGCAATGCCAGGGGCGGACGGGCGGAGTGAAGTGAAGTGAAGATATATATTTTCGATACGGTTGTCTTTTGTATTTATATAATATATTTGTAAGCATACTATCTAAAACCTATTACGAAAAAACTTAAATTTTTTTTTTTTAAATTTTGACTATTCGAAAAACGTCTGCCATTTATTTATCTTTGACAAAACCTACTCGGGGCAGCAGACCGGGAGCTTGCTGGGGGCTTGCCGGGGGCTTGCAAGGGGCTTGCTGGGCGCGCGCCGCTGCGCTCGTGGCTACTTGGACGCAATGCGCGTCGCAATTCGGATAAATTAACACTAAAATGGTAATTCCCGAGGTGTGCAGCCGCCGGGCCGGACGTCCCGCGCCTCCCGCGTCCGGAGGAAGGCTTGACCAAGCACCGAGCTGCCTGCACCCGCGGCGACACAGCGGTCCTCGGACAACCGAACTCAACTACACATGCTATGAAATCACGCGTTGCTGCTGTATTTTCATTAATAACAATGCTTATTCGTTGGCTCGTCAAAAAGCCTAGTAAGGAGCAGGGAGATCAAGTCGAAGGCTTCTCTTGCAGAGCCTCGGTGTAGTCGGTTAAAAAACAAGTAAAACGGTAAGTTTGAATATATTATGTGAGCGGTTGACCGATAGCGCGAACTTGAAGTTTGACTCGTTACGCGAACGATATGCATAACTGGGTAGAAAAAACACCAATGAAAGTCAACGCCTCTCGGGCCGCGGTTTTAAGACCTCTCGATTATTCAAAGCTGGTTGAGGGTCAATTTTTAGGTCGTAAACCCCAATGACTTTACTAGAATGTCCGAATGTATATATTTTACCAAGTGGCTTGCGGTTCAAGCGAGCAACACGGCGTTGCTTGCATTAGCTTACTGGTTCGTGTAGTTTTCTTGATATTTATTATAAATTAAAGAATTGACAGGGCTAATTTTTTAAATTGGTTAATTTTTGTTAAGTCATCAAAACTGTTTGCCCCCGATTTGGGACCCAGCGCATGCCACTGATATTTAAACTTGAAACAGTTTGTAATGGTCAGATAATATGGCGATATCTAGTGGAAGGTGTTACGGTTCGGAAGTGTGTTGTTTGATGTGATAATGCGATACTGTGAGTTTGGAAACATCCTCTGTATGTAGCGCAAGAGCACCCTGTAGCCAGGGCCGCAAGGCCGCGGCGCCACCGCGGGAGTCCATTTTTTTCTGATATTTTAAGCACACTGATGACTTCGAGTTACCTTTTCCCCGCCAGACTTGCATACAGGCGGGCTCGTGCTGCTTATCAACATGACAAAAATAAATAGTTGGCATTCATAAAATGATATTTAGCTAAATTGTTTTTAAAGACTTCACTGACTGTTTGAAGACGATTCTCGACCGGTTTCCTCTGCAGCCTGCGGCGATAGTCAGGTGACAGAATACACTGCATTCATTACGTTAAATTAAATATTGACTCAATATTATTTTATTATTATTAGAAGACCGGGGGGGGGGGGGATGAGGACCTCTACACCGAGAGGTCCTCATCCCGCCAGATGAATGCCAAACTGGTGTAACTAGACTCACGCCCGTTTCAGTTTGGTCAAGGACTATTTGTATTGACTGTGAATGTAAATTATCACCTTTCTTGTAGAAGTAAACGTGTGCACGGAATTGATATTTTAAATATTAATATAATGAATCTTCAAAAGTATTTAGTGTAATTATAGAGGGTAATTAATAATCGATAAATAGAGCGTTAGTGTTTGTCTCTTGAGTTAATTTGCAAGCGCCCGTGAAGCATCCTGTACATCACACGCGTGTATTTTCGGTATCGCCTGTAGTAACGCGCGCATTGGGAAACGTCCGAACTGGTCGAGCTGGTTACATAGGAGTCGCGGGGAGAAGAAGTGAAGGGAGCTGCTGTTCCCGGCTCGGTGCACGCAGTTATGCATTACGTGACCTAGAAGTAATTAGCGTGGCGGCACCGGCGTGTCGTTTTCTGGTTATTTTGGACTCACGAATGCATTTGATTTTGGGAGTGAAGCGAGACGGGCCTGCTCAGTGCAGGTGTCGCCGTACCTGACCTTCACAACAAGTGCCCAACCGGACTAATGTTTCAAAACTATACATGCATTAATAAAAATTATTAAAAAATATATATTCGTGACATTAAATTCGCCATAGCGTGCATTCTTGCGATGACTCGCGCCGCTCAGCAGTTCAGTATTGCGAAATCTCCGTATGGAGTTTTTTCGCAAGTGCTCTGTTGGCTCAGCTGGAGTTTCGCGGGAAACCCCGAGAAGTGGCCCGTGTGAGGGAGCAGGGCTTGGACATTGCGCGCCTCAGCAAGAGAGTGACTCGCCGAGTCCCGGAGGTGGTCCCGGGTTCTCCCCTGCTGGATTGCCCTCGAGCGAGCCCTCACGACTTCGCGACGAGCACGTTGGCTTGCCAGCTGTGGAGTATCGGGATCGAATCCGATTTCGTATTATATTAAGTACTAACCTAACCCTGTCTGGTGCGACCGCATTGGTTCTGGAGGCCTACCTGAATTTTTCTATGCGACCTCCTAATTTAACGTTGGAGGGTCTCCGTTCCCGCATTACCAGGGCGAACAATCCTCGTCTCCTGCTCGTAGATAATACAATTTAAAAATATATTATAAAAAAGATACGCGGGAAGATACATTCGTCTTACTAAGGCAAACTCGAACAGAAGGTTATATTTGCATATAATTTTAATCTCATTGATATGTTCACAAATAAAAAACGTCACATTGAAATAGTTATTAAAGAATCGAAAGGTCGGATAATTTTATTTGCATATAAAAATTTTGATGAATTTTTTCCAATGAAATAAAAATAGTTTCAGAAAATCAATCGACACGCTGTATGAAAGGTCGACATGCGTTCTTGTAAAATTGATCCAGAAATATCGATTTCTACACAAATGACAAGTAAATTGTCGATATGGTTAACGAGGTCGCCCTCGGCGGAGGTTCTTCTGGTGTTCGCACGAAGAGCTCGATAGCAATTACATTTAATGTCGCTTAAGAAAAAACAACATGATAGAAAAATACAATTCTAATATTTTTGTATTATTTTTAATAAATATTTGTTATGATATATACGCGGAACTATAGTAATGTGATATATTATTTGTTTTTAATTGGTGCAATTAATATGTTTGGGTAGTTCAATTGAAAAGGGGAAATTTGAGTAATTTCTTATTTTTATGTAACTTAAACATATTTCAAACGCCACAAGTCTACATGAATATTTAATAATATAAAATAAACATCAAATACAAATTTAAGCATATCCAAATATAAACATAAAATGAACCTGAATTTTGCCGACTGGATAAAATGTATATTTCGCCATACGAAAGTCTATATTGATTAAATATTTTTGCATGACCGGTTTCGCCAACCTGTTACATTGGAAATATTTATATATCTATATTCATATATAAATTTGGTTTTTACCGGCGTTTTATGTTTCCAAGATGCATACAGTTTATATGTGTAGTAACATATTATTTATCTCTCAAGTCGAGTTAGCGATGTGTGAAGGTAGTTAACTAGAGAAGCCTGCATATTAAGTAATTACGCGTTATATTCACGGAGGCTTGTTGTGTACGTCATCTTGCATTACAATAATGAAAAGTAATTACATACTCAATAAAAGACGCGTTCTGAAGAGAAATTAATTATACGAATTATAAACACTCGCTCCGAGCTGGTGGACCACTTGTTGTTTAAAATGTAAAGGTGCCTCTTTAAACAACGACATGTCAAGGTCAGTCTGGTCTGATGCACAACCAAGTGCACCCTGTGCTAGACTACCACCAGGTCTGGACCCACCGCAGGGTTGTAGCGCCTAGTGCGATGATGACGACCTCAGTAAAAATGGATTTATTAAAAGACTAAATATTTCACTTTTTTTTTTAAATTTATGTTTTTCATACATTAAAATTGTTAAATGAAATATTACTGAGTACGAGATTTTTGTGTCAATTCAATATTAGTATTATTCAATAAAGTATTGTTGTTGAAACTTATTACAAAATAAAGGTATTTTTTTAATTTGGCCTTTAAAATATTTAAGTCAGCCTTTTAAAAAATAAAATGCATGAACTAGAATTTTAAAATCTTAAGCATGAAAATTCTATGCTGTACCGTATAGTTAATCGCACCTGTACAATAATACAAAAAATATTAGCGGGAGAACAGTGAATTCCGGGAAAGCAGTGATGAAATACGACAGTGCTGTAGCATAACACGACCGCCAGCACTGAAGAGTATACATTTAAAATAACTTGACTCACCTGTGCTCTAAAATTTTTACTTAATGTCAAAGATATTGTAGCTTCTTGATTTTACACTTTTACTAAAAGCACATATTCACATCATCGTTGTTATGAAAATATACGGTCTAAGAGTCCAATAAAAATGTTTGTTCACTTTTGAATCTATTGAATATAAAAAAAATTGTTGTTTGTTTTTTAAAATTTAAAAACACTATTTTGCGTATTTTTCGAATGTACGAATTCACTCATAAAGTAATAAGCAAATCTTTTGATTGTACGATTTTAAATATTAATATAGTTTGCTCTGCGAATTGTCTAGGTGTATTTCGCCTGCGCGACGGGCGGCAGCTTTCAAGTGCAACTAGCCGGGAAGTGCGTGGAAATGGCAGTCGGTTAATTGTTGATTAACGAATTGGGTTTCCCGTCCAGCGAGGCCGCGCGTACTGCCGGCGCGAGAGACGTCGGGCGACTGAGCCGCGCAGCTGAGCCCGCCGGGCACCCAGCCTCCCCAACCACCCCAGCCTCCCCTGCCTCCCCAGCAATCTACATATGAACCATGTTTACCCAGGCCAATCTTATTAATATTAATATATACCTGTATAGGTAAATAAATACGCACTTGATTTACGTTCAATCCACAAAATAGACATATATATATATATAGATACAAAATGTTTCTTTAAAAAATTCCTACGTGCGGCTGACCTTGACTCGCTTTCGCCTCGGGGAGGGGGCAGTCCCGGTGGAGGGAGGCTTTCAATACAAATATACCCCCAAATAACAATTATCATGATTTTGTACGCTTCTTCTAAGCATACGCATGATAACTAGCGTTCTAGTCACAGCACCAATTAGCAGCTTACGCTAGTTAGCAGTCCCCGGGCAACAATTTAGTCAGTCACCGATTCATGTAAGCCCGTCGAATTTTCCGAGCGAATACCTCCGCCAGACTGGTTTTAAAAAAAATATTTAAATAGCCAAATGGGATAGCTATATAGCTAGGAGATAACGATCACTTTTTAAATCAATGCATATTTATAGTGAAGTGTTCTGTGATTGTATTTATAATTTTGCAACTCTGCGTTTTTGTTTGACGACTGATGACCGCTCAGTTTTGAAAGAGCCCTAAGTGGAGCAGGTGGTGAGTGTGTCGTCTTTTCCAGACTGGTTGGGCAATGTAAACGTTTAAGATCTACAAGAAAATAAAAATATTTATATAGTCTTGTATTATTGACGCATTTTGTAATAAATGCACACGTATTTTATTAAATATATGCACGTGTGGAAAAATGTGAGATCGCCGCCCGCGTGATTGATGTGGGTCATAGTAAAATATTTATTGCTTGCAAGTTCACATGACGCTGATTATTATTTAGTATGTGTTAAATATTAATTTAAATAGTTGAAGTAATAACTAATGATAATGATTGATAAATATAATAGTTGTCGTTTGCAGCGGGCGCAGGGGTGTGAGGTCCTGCATTTTTTTTTAGCAAATCTTCTTTTTAGTAAATATTTCTGTTTAAGGTTTTTTTTGCTGTACACAACTGTAAAATTTACAGCCATATTGTTAAAAGGTTCACGAAGGTCTAGGGTCATTTTATTAAACAGGGATATCTTCCGCTCGGTAAGGGAAATATTTTAAAATGTAACACGCCATACATAGTTGTAATTGCCACTAATAGCTTTGGTAAATACTCATATAGAGTAGTGTGGTTATTTCCATATTTTTTATGCAGGGCAACCTTGACCAAGGAAGGAATTTTGTAATTGAATATTCACAAGTTCATTATGAATTCAGTATGGAGGTCATAGATTAATGCATTGACGGGATAGATCTTTAATATTTTTTCGTGGCGTTGATGGGATTCGAGTGATGTAACTATGATTTATTTGGGTAACCAATTAACACATAAAATGGCGAGACAAGTCCTTGATATAATTTATTAAAACATGATTGGGATTTGAACCCGACCCCTAGGGTTAAACCGGCCATATTTTGCTACTTGCATGATACTAAGCTTTGATCAAAAGAAAAATTCCAATACAAGTTTTTTGGTCAACAAGTGCTGGAAGCAAATATTGCTTAGCAAAATAAAGTAATGTTTTATTACTCTGCCAGAATCGAACCCAGACCCGTGGGGGGGTGGAGGGGGGGGGGGGGGTAATTATTGATTTATTTCCGAGAGGATCATTACAAATGGAAATAAATTTATTAACTCCTAATAATAGTGATTATATAATAAAGTACTAACGGAGTCATTATATCTCGTGACGCAGTGAGTGGCTGGTCTCCGCGAGGTAAAGTCCACCGCTCCTTACTAATTAGATTTTTTTTACATGTTGGCTACTGCGTTCTAAGAACCTTCGTCTACTAAAGTAATAAATACATAAAGTTATTTATTATTAGTTTTTAGAAATCATTAGGATGTTCGTAATTTGTTCTCTTTAAACATGTATATTTGCACACGTAATTTAATGCTTTGTCAGCATTTTCTGTAGATGTATTAATTTATAAATTTATAAAACAGAGATAAATTTATATATAAATATATTTATATTTATTTCTGTTTAATAAATTGTCTCTGTTTGATAATGCCAGCGTGAAAGGTTGGCGAAACCGGTCACAAATAAAAACGAACATGTGGAAAATCACTCAAGTATTTTACTCAACAAAAAAAAAAAAAATATATCTTTATTTATATTTATACGAGGGCGGTCCGATAAGTACTTAGCCTCATTGCCCGATGGTGCTAGTATCGCAAGAGAGATTTACTATCGTGTAGTACATTCTCGTAGACGGTTTTGTCAGTGTATGTATGTATATATATATATATATATATATATATATATATATATATATATATATATATATATATATATATATATATATATATATATATATACGTTTTGTCAGTGTATGTATGTATATATATATATATATATATATATATATATATATATATATATATATATATTACACATACATACGATCATTGATCCGTTCAATCGTTTCCGCATCCGGCCTGCAGCGGACTTCCGGAGACCTTGACCTTGTCGCACTTCCTCGGCTCGCTCCCCGCACTGGCCCTGCCTCGGAACAACCGGCATCCCTAATGCTCACAAGGTGGACAAACTAGATAATCCAGTTCTGCAATTGCACAGTAGTTGGATTGGCTGCGGGGCCGGGCAGCCGGCGCTCAAATACTGAAGTTTCCCAATGAACGTTGCTTGTGTGCACTAACTGACAATATACAGTCAGTGAGTGGAACAGGCAGGCGGGTTGGCTCATATCGGGTAGCTGTAAGCCACAGGATATCTGATAAATAGTATTTTATTATAATCAGTATTTTTAGATTACCTCGCCCGCCTGGAAATGGGTTCGTAATAATTTGAAATTAAAATATAAAACAAAATTTTGAAATTAAACTGAACGTTGGCCAGGCCTGCAGGGTGGGTGAAGCGAGAGGAGGGGATGATTGACAGGCAGAGGGAGCGGAAACACTCGCGTGCCATTGGTTCAGCCTCCCTGGCTATAGAGGGTGGCGACAGCCAGTGACGCTCCTGGAGCAGGGCCGGGAGGAGCGGTTCCCGATTTGCTAACCAAAATCAACAAATCAGATATTTGCTCACATTGATTCAATTTTTACGATTGCCTTGATCAATGCTCCTGTTGATAACAACATTATTGAACTATTTGTTTCTATTCTTATACAAATAAAACGAAAATGTTGAAGCATTGTGCCTCCAAATATTCGCCACCCAGGGCTGATAAGGAAAGGCAGGAGAGAGAGGAGCAAATGGGAGACAGAGAGAGCCCCGCCCTCCTCCTCCCTGGGAGCGCCACGGCCAATAGATAAGGTATTGATACTAGAAAAGAATCGCAGTCGAATGCTCTTCATTAATGAATTTATTCAAACATTCTCCGTCTTGAAAACGCGACCAGTAATCAATATTCCCCACGAGCATTCCACCCCGGGGGACCCCGCTCCAGCACTCAGCTCTCACCCCGGGCAGCAGCTCCACGCAACATAAACTCCTAAATATACGTCCTAATATAGACAACGTTTTACTAATATGATTGGGCACATTAGTTCATATATAGAAGATGATTTAAAGAAACTCTCAGAAAAATATCATCGTGATTTGTGTGGGATTTGAACCCACATCCCCTGGCTTACATGGCCGGTGTACGAACCTTTGTACTAACGAATCACTTCCATTTATCGAGAATTTTTAACAATCATACTCCACATATGAACCAATGTGCCCAGGCCAACCAATATTTATCATATTAGTAAATATAATAAGCCCGTAATGGGTAATAAATACGCATCTGATTGACTGATCCATAACATAGATATAAATAGACAACGTTATTGGATAATTACAGATCGGCCGTCAGTTGTGTGGCTTGGTGTGTGAGTAGCTTTCAATATATCGTTACTGTAGCGGATTTATTTTCGATCACAGAGATAGGCGGGAGGGAGAAGAGGGATGAACAACAGAGAGCGCCCGCCCTCATCGCCCCTCCCCCCGTGCGCGCCCCTGCCGAGATCAGGATAATTTGTCTGAACCGATTAAATATTCGATCAAAATCGCTCTTTATATATTTATTTTTTCAATATGTATTCCTTTTGAAATGAATCGTTCGGCGTAATCGATATTACACACGAGTATTCGACAAGTAATCGCATGTCAGTACTCAGCTTTCAACGAAGACCCGCCCCTGGTTGTGAGTTGTGTTGCTAGGTGTGTAGGCTGCTTTGAATGGTTAAGGTTCTGGATTGGACTATGAACAGGTCATTGATTACCATACAGATGCCGTCCCGACTCTATTGGAGTAGGCGGCTGTCAATCATGCTGCGCTGTTTCTAGGCTGCTATAAATAAATACCGTACCGGATTGGTCTTCGAACAGGTCGCTTCTCGCCGCATGTATGCCGCATCCTCGATACAGAAAGTAGGCGGGAGCTTAAAAATGAAAGAACGCTTTTGACTTATAACCTGTTGGCTGTCAGTTATGTTGCTACGTGTTGAGGTCGCTTTAAATATGAACAGAGATAGATTTGCTCTCGTGCAGGTCACATCTCGCCGTACAAATGCCGCCCTCGCGCTTCAGGAGTAGGCGGCGCAGGAAGAGGGGATGATTGACAGGGAAGACTCGCGTGCCATTGGTTCGTCTTCACTGGACTACAGAGATTGCAGACAGCCAGTGACGCACCTGGAGCTGAGCTGGGTGGAGCGGTTCCCGATTTGCTAACCAATATCAGCAAATCAGATATTTGCTCACATGTATTCAATTTTTACGATTACCTTAATCAATGTTCCTGTTGATTACAACATTATTTAATTATTTATTTCTATTCTTATAAAAATAAAACGAAAATATAAACATTGTGCCTCCAAGTATTTGCCACCCGAGGCGGACTGCGCTGACAAGGGTAGGCGGGAGGGAGAGGAGCAAATGGAAGTCAGAGAGAGGACGCGGGTGGTCCATCCCCCTCCTCCCTGGGAGTGCCGCCTACAGACATAGAATCGATCAAACTTTAAATATATTTGATTAAAAATGGCCATCCGCTCTTCATTTATTAGCTCATTTAAACTCTTTGAGGTCTTTTACATAGATAAAAGAAAATGTCCAGCCGGGGCAGATTGTACTGACGAGGGTAGGAGAGAGCGAGATAAGGAAATGAAAGACAGAGAGAAAGCAATGGCGGCCCGCCCTCTTCCCGGGAGCGCCACTGCCGAGAGCGAATACATTGACTTAACTTGTTAAATATTAAAAAAATACATTAGTCATCTGCTCTTTACGTTAATGAATCGATGCGACCAATAATCGATATCAGCCATGAGTATACCACAGCTGGGAATTCCATGTTGATACTTTGATATAAGGGGGTGCGAGAAGAGGGAGGAACTGCGAGAGAGAGCGCGGGAGAGATTGTTCCTCGCAATGGAGGCATACACTGACTACTGATTGGATTTAAAGAACGGATTAATAATTTAACGGTGGCGAATTGGCGACCACCGGGTTAAAGGGGTAGGTGGGAGCGAGAGAAAAGTTTGAACGATTGAGAGAGGACGCGGGTGACCCGCCCCACTTCCTTTCCCCCCCGACGCGCCCTTGTCACGATCTGGATGAAATAACTGATTGAATATTCAACTAGAAGCCGTCATCAATTCTTTATTAATTAATTCATTTAAGCATCTTTTCATTTAGAATGAATTTTTTACGACACAATCGATATTATTCCCAAGTATTCCGCCCCGGAAAATCCCATATTAGCGCTCAGCTCGGGCAGACCACGGGCGCCTGCAATTACCGTTACCAATTAGCGATTACCCTTTTAAATGGTTATTAAATAATAATAATTTATTTATATTTCTTTAAAATTTACACAAATATTTAAAAATGCAGTTATCAATATAAGCCACTCGGGGCGGACTGGGGTAGGCGGGAGCAAAAGGAGGGGATGAACGACAGAGAGAGGACGCGGGAGGACGGCCCCTTCCCCCATCTGATCGCATATTCGATGAAAAGCTGTCACCCGCTCTTTGTTTATTAGTTCATTCAAGTAATCTTACATTTATAATGAATCAATCGCAATATAATCCCACGCGGCGGGGGATTGCATGTTTGTGCTCAGCTTCCAAAAAAGACACGCGCTCGGTTTTCAGAAGTGCAGGTTGCTTTTAGTACTTAGATACTGTATAGGTCTGGTCTATGAACACGTCGCTTCTCATTGTACGAATTCCACCCCCACACGTCTGGTGTAGGCGGGTGCGAGAGAAGGGATGAACTACAGGAACTACACCACACGAGAGGCTATATTTTGACAAATTCGTATTCCAGGTATGCCGCTATATAAACAACAATAAACGACCGACACCAGTTGGCCAATAGTGTCCGCTTTTATGCCCAAAGTATGATACAGCTATTGGGTTGGCAGTTGTGTTGCTAAGTGTGTAGGCCGCTATAAATAGATATTGTTTCGGATTGGTCATCGAACGCTTTGCTTCTTGAATGACAGATGCCACTCCAGCAGCAGGGGTGGGTGGAAACAAGAGGAGGGGATGATTGACAGAAAGAGAGCCCGGGTGGTCCGCCTCAAAAAGACTCAATAATTGATACAAGTCTACAATTTAATCAAAATACAAGCTGATTGATCGATCAAGAAAGGGCGGCGATTTGAGATCCCAATAGCCCCACTTTTGCAACAATAAGGTGTAGCTATTGGACAGTTTCATTGCTATAAATAGATATTGTACCGTATTGGTATTGGGGCTGGTCGTTTCTCGACGCATAGACGCCGCCCCAACGGGATAGGCGGGAGTAGGAGGAAGGGATGGACCATAGAAAGGAGTCGCGGGAGGAACTGTGGCAAGCGTGTCATTTAGAGGTGTGTTTTTATACCAAAAAAGCGTATCGATTTGCAGATTTTGATTGATTTATAAAGAATGACAAATTAATGATCGCCCCAGGCGGCAGAAGTTCCGGATTTGTTTACATGACGACCAACCCCTGCTGGCCAAAAGTGTCCGCTTTTATGCCCAAAGTATGATACAGCTATTGGGTTGGCAGTTGTGTTGTGTGTAGGCCGCTATAAATAGATATTGTATCGGATTGGTCATCAAATGCTTTGCTTCTTGATTGACAGATGCCACTCCAGCGGCAGGGGTGGGTGGAAACACGAGGAGGGGATGATTGACAGAGAGAGAGCTCGGGTGGTCCGCCCTCATCCTACCCTCCTAGGCGCGCAGTAGCGAACCGAATGAATTGACTAGAAGCTGTCACCCGTTCTTTTCATATTAATTCATTAAAATATTCTCACATTAAGTATGAAACGATTGCGACGTAATTGATATTATCCATGTTCGTGGAAGCTTTCAAAGGGACGCGCCCGATTGTTAGCTGCGTTGCTAGGGGTGTAGGTTGCTTTGATTAGATTATGTGCCAGATTGGTTTACGAGCAGGCTGTATAAACGCTAACCGCATGCGACAGGGGTGGGCGGGTTCGGGAAGAGGGGATGAGCGACAGGGAGAGGGAGCGGGAGGCCCGCCCCCATCGCCCCTTCACCCCTCCTGGACGCACCACTGCCGCGAGCTAAATGAATTCACTGATCTGATTGAATATTTATAAGTATTTATTTATTTATAAGTTCACTCAAATAGTTAATCGTTTGCGCCATAATAGACATTACCCATGAATTTCCCGCACTGGGGAATCCCACGGTCACTTTCAAAGAGACATCCGCCTGCTGCGGAGTCAAGTGCTATGACTGGGCCCGCGAAGACCGGAAATGCTTCAAACAAGCAATCATTCAGCTATGAATATGAATATGTGATGTAATATAATATGATTTTTAAATATCATCATATATTTAATGTTAATAAATCTGAGCTCGTTTTTATCACACAAGGAACCCTTCAGTAAATCAATAGCAAGCATCGCGAGTCATTGTGTCGCCTGACATTTTCTTTAGATGTTTCGCTCCGCCTGGTAATCAAATATGTATAAAATATATTATTAAACTCATTCCACAAAACGTATTTAATGGGGATGATTAAATTGTATCTCAATAAAAAAAAACCTTAATGCTGTCATCAAGACTCAATAATTGATACAAGTCTGCAATTTAGTCAAAACACGAGCTGATTGATTGAATAAGAAAGGGCGGCGAATTGAGATCTCAATAGCCCCACTTTTGCAACAATAAGATGTAGCTATTGGGCAGTTTCATTGCTATAAATAGATATTGTACCGTATTGGTCTTGGGGCTGGTCGTTTCTCGAAGCACAGACGCCGCCCCAACAGGACAGGCGGGAGTAGGAGGCAGGGATGGACCATACAAAGGAGTCGTAAGAGGAACTGTGGCAAGCGTGACTTTAAGAGGTGTGTTTTTAAACCAAAAAAGCGTATCGATTTGCAGATTTTGATTGATTTATGAAGAATGACAAATTAGGGACCGCCCCAGAAGTTCCAGATTTGTTTACATGACGACCGATCCCTGCTGGCCAAAAGTGTCCGCTATTAATCCCAAAGTAAGTCGACGCTATTGGGTAATTACCGTTTTGCTGTCTAGGTGTATATGCTGCTATAAATAGATATTGTACCGGATTGGTCTACAAGCAGGTAAGTTACAGGGATAGGCGGCAGCGAGAAGAGGGGATGAACAACAGGGACTCTCCCCTATTGCCAAGCAATGCATGAATTTACTAAATGATTGACGTTAACTATAGAAAATTTATAAAAAACTTAAATATGGAGGGGCTATTGGCTATTTATAAGTGTCGCCGGGTTTATATAAATGTGTTAATTACATAATATATTTATTTTTTATAAAATTTGTGTGCTACTCGGGGGCATCCCACCCTTTGATGGGGGTAGGAAGGAGCGAGAGGATGAGAGGAATGACAGAGAGAGAGTGCGGGCGGAGCACCTTTATCCCTCCCCTTTATCATCCCAGGTGCGCCACTGCCGTGAGCAGAATGGATTGGCTGAACTAATTGAATTTTCGAGTGGAAACTGTCATCTGCTCTTTATTAATTATTTCATCCAAACAATATATGTTCAAGTCCTTTTATTGAGTAATCCACAACGGAGAATCACATGTTTGAACTCAGCTTTTTTTTTTAATTTTTTTACTGTCGGCCCCGGGTTGCGCTGTGATACTACTTCCGGGTTCCGACAGCTGGTCTTTTAGTATATAATATACAATATAATCATAATTCATTCATTCGTGAGGGGGAGTTTCCCAGAGAGCGCACTTTTCGCTGTTCCCCAGTCTGCCTCCCCTCCCTTCTATTCGTCTCTGACATTCGTCCCTTACTATCTATGGAGACAACTCAGCTTGGGACAAGCGTCTGGTTGTCAGTTTTTGTTGCTTTGAATATAAGTCTTTGCACAAATCGCTTCTCGGCATACAAACACCGCCCAGGGGTAGGAGAGGAGGGATAACTAATAGAAAGAGGGCGTGGGAGGGACTGTAAAACGCGTGACTTTGAGAGCTATCCAATTTCATAAAATGCGTATTGATTTGCAGATTTTGATTGATGTAAAAAGAGCAGGAAATTGGGCAGGAGACAGAAGCTCCAGGCGAGCCGATGCCAGTAGGCCAAAAGTGTCCAGTTTTACGCCCAAAGTAAGACGACGGACTGGGAAATTATCACTCGGCTGGAACAGATACTGTACTTAATTGATTGGTCCACCAATAGATACCGCCTCCACGCGACAGGGGTTGATGGATGGGAGAAGAGGGGATAAACGACAGCGAGAGGATGGGGGATGGACCGCCCCTATTACTTCCTCTCCACAGATGTTTCACTGCCGTGAATCGAACGAAATTACTAAACGACTAATTTTTATTGATTGATAATGATTTTCATTACCAATCAATAAAAAACCAGTATAGGCAAAATCGTACTTCCTGTGAGACGGTCTTCACAAAAATCAATAATATGACTAATTTTTACTTTAAGGAAATCCATAAAAAAAACCTAAAATATAGAAGTACAACATGCAAATTTCAAATCGTTAACCAGCTGTGTCGCTGCGTGTGTAGCCGGCTTAATGACAATAATTGGTTCAGATGCTTACAATATTATTTATCTTATACAATTTAGACGAGAATATAAAAAAAAATCCTATTCTTAATATATGAGAGCGAGAGGAGGGGACGAATGACAGAGAGAGAATGCGGATGGACCGCCCCATCCCCCTCCCCTGTGTGCACCCCAAAGAATTGACTGAGATAGAATCTGTCTTCCGCTTTTAATTTATTATTATTATGCCGTCCGTTATTTTTTTAGTTCATCCAAACATCCTCCCACTTAGAATAAATCGTTTACCACCGATAATCAAGTATTCCACACCGGGGAATCCCATGATTTAGTTTTGCTGTAAGGGAGTGCGAGAAAGGGAGAATTTACGAGAGGATGCGAGAGGACCGCCCCCATCCCTCTCCCCTCTATATGCGCCAATGTCGAGAGATGAATGGATTGCCTGAGCTGATTGAATATTAACCAATAAACTGTCATGTGATTTTTATTAATTTATTTATACATTCTTCCATTTGGAATGATCCACGAGTCTTCCACGCCGGGGAGTCCCTTAGAAGACCTGGCGCCTCGCCGTTCACTTTTAATTTCCGTGTGCCTTTTGACTAGTTGCGAGAAAACTTTTATCAGCTAATATCTGTGTGGTCAATGGACCGTGACGGTTTTATTTTTAAATACTACCTGCTTAATTTATCAACTGTAAACGTGTTTTTGGCACCGGACACAGAGTCTATTACTTTTTTAAGGTTCACTGTAGAGTGGACCCGTAAACAATTTTGAAGTAAAAAAAATTTTAGTTCATGTTTTACTTAATAAAACGACAAAAAAATCAAATAAACTAACACTTTTATTAACAGTAAAAAAAATAGCAAAAGTGAGATGACGTAGGTAGCTAATTGTTGTGGGCTAGCAGTTGTGTTGTTATCTGTGTAGTCAGCTATAAATAGACACTGTACCGGATTGGTTTTCAAACACTGATTCTCGTCGGATAGACACCACCCCCATCAACAGGGGTAGGTGGATGCGAATGGAGGGGATGATTGACAGGGAGAAGACACGGGAGGAACTCGATATTATTGGTTTACTATTACTGGACTGCAGGAAGTACCAATAGACAGTGGTGTACTCGACAGAACTGTCGGGACGGTCCCAATGTGTCAATCAAAATCAAGAAATCAGATGTAAAGTACGCATATCGTAAAAGTTGCTCTTTTATATCTTCTTGATAACGTCATGATAATATATTTTTATTTTTTGTAGTTTTAAGTTAATATCCATATAAATATGTGCCACCTGGGGCGGCTCGCCCCACGCTGCAGGTGTAGGCGGGAACAAGAGAAGAGGATGAAGGGCAGGGAGAGGATGCGGGTGGACCGCCTCCATTGCCTCCTCCCCCTAAGTGAAGCACTGCCGAGAATTTAATGAATGAAATGAACTACATAAATCTGCAAATCAACACGCGTTTTGTTAAATTGCATGCCCTTCTAGTCATTTGAGGTACATATCCTCCCGCGCCTTCTCTCCGTTTTTCGTTCTCTCCTTTCGCACCTGCCTACCCCAAAAGTGCCAAGATGGCTTCAGTACGGCGACAAGCAACCTGTTCGTTGCACGCAGTACAATAATATTATAATTAACGATTTAAAAACTGTCGATAAATATTAATTGACTGAATCTATTGAAGTTATGGAGTGAGGGGCGGGCTCTCTCCATTGCTCATCCCTTCCCATCGCTTCCGCCTACCCCATGTCTCGTGGGGGTGGTATCTGTACAGAGAGAAGTGACCTGCTTGAAGACCAATCCGGTAAATTATCTATTTATAGCTGTGTACACACGTAGAAACACAGCCAATAGCCAAATGGTGCCTCGTCTTACTTTGGATGTTAAAGCTGACACTTTTGGATAGTTCGTGTCGGTTTTCTAGTATCGTCCATGCGGCGACGGGCCTGGAGCTTCTGCCGCCTATTAACTTTTTATTTGATTAAATGATGCTATACGGTAATTACTGTTTGGCTGTCAGTTTTATTGCTATTCACGCGACAGGGGTGAGGGGATGCGAGAGGAGAAGAAAGACGACAGGTAGAGAATGCGGGGCACTTCCATGAATTCAACGAATGGACCGAATTTCTTGAATATTGGAATAGATTCTACCAGTCGCTCTTGAAAAGTAAATCGGTATAAAAAATACCCACGAGTATTTTTATCCGGGGAATCCGAGGAAAGAAGACACGCGCTCCGGCTAGTGTGTAGGATGCTTTAAGGCAGTTGCTTCTAGCCTTTTAATTACCTGGCGAAATCGTGTCATTTAATTAATTTAATTGTCACTTTATTTTTCTATGTCGATGTTTTTTATGTTGAATTTTTTACAGAGTATTGAGAAAACTATAAATTTTATTTACCAATTATTTTTAATTTAATTTATGTCCATTTTTAGGGTAAAATAAAATCTTGAAGATGATTAAAAATTGGATAAAATGACGACTTTTCAAAACCAAAGTTTGAAAAATATATATATTTTTTAAATTTTTAAATTTATAAGACGCACATGGTTTATAAACCATGTGCGTCTTATAAATTTAATCATTCAATTCCAATTGAAAAAAAGACTTTTAAATGTTTAGGATTCTTGGAAACTGTACCGGACGAATCTCCAAATTCCTACACTTCAATCGAAAAAACACATATTTCACATATTAATAGTAAATTTATAAGAAATAAAAATATATTGTATTCGGAAGAAGGGATGTATCAAACTTTTTGCATTTAAATATTTTTGATTGGTGCAGTCGTTTTTTCGCAAAACGGACTAGAAAATGATCAAAAAAACTCGATTATGGGACCTAGACTCTTAAATGCTTAATCAATATTTTTTCGACGTCTGGCTGTCAATCATGTTACTGCGTGTATAAGCAGCTATAAACAGATCATTGATCTGGATTGGTCTTCGAGCTGGTCACTTCTTGCCGTACAGATGCCACCCTCGAGATTCAGGGGTGGGCGGGAGCGAGAGAAGAGTTTTAACGAGAGAGAGAGGAAGCGGCCGGCCCGCCCCTTTTGCTATTTTCCCCTAGTGCGCCACTGCCGAGAGCTAAATGCATTTGCTAAACTTATTGCATATTCGATCATAATCTGCTCTAAAATTTATTAGATCATTCGATTACTCTTCCATTGGGAATAAATCGGTCATGATCGATGCAAATACGTCACGGCGCTTGGATGCCACTCCCTCGATACAAGGGTAGGCGGGAGCGAGAGGAGGGGATGGAAGACAGAGAAAGGGCCCGCCCCCATCACCCCCATCACCCCCATCACCCCCCATCACCCCCCATCACCCCCATTGCCCCATCACCCCCTCTGGGCGCGCCGCTGCCGCTGGCTAGTTGAATATGCAATTAGATTCTGCATATTTATCCATTTTTGAGAAGTCGATAGCGACATTACTTTACATCATAGTTTCCCAAACTATTTTGTCCCGTCGACCCCTTGTCGAGTTTTCCTGTTTTTCGCCGACCCCCTGCCTTGCTAATATTGAATTTTTACAAATTCATCAACTTCAAACGTATTTTTGACATCTTATATAGAACAACTCACTTTCATAGGGTTTACTGTACAGTGGGTGAGTTTATGGGCTTCTGTCTCCCTTGGAAGGGTCTGTCTGTCTTCGATCTTCCTAAGCCGTACAGGTGTCCTTATTTTCTCGGAATATTTGACAAATCAATTTTTTTAATACGCCCATCGGCGCTCCGTACAACGAATTAGCTCGCTGCCCATCCGAGTTTATTAGCCCCTGTAAATGATTAAAAAAAAAGGGCAACACGATCGTAATGCTTCGTCTTCTTATGTCATAAGCTCCAAAAAGGTACGTCGGTATAGTTTTACAATGCCCAAAGTCTCGTTTTTCGAGCATTTGGCACGAATTTCTACGCTTCAGGGCTTCGATTCGTTACAAAGTTACAATCTGTGATCGGTGCATTATGACATTTACGAAATGTCTAAATTTTGGTGATGACCTGCTTAAATGGGATCCACTCTCGTAGACCCCCATTTACAGTTCATGGACCCCCAATTTTATTTTTCGCTGTCATCGACCCCTTGCAGGGCGAAATTGACCCCTGGGGGTCGATATTTACCATTTTGGGAATCTCTTCTTTACATCGATATTACGCAGAAGTATTCCACGCCGGATTATCAAATGTAAGCTGATTTAAATAGATAAGTACTAGATTGGTTAATAAACAGGTATTTTTTTGTCTTACAGATGCCGCCCTGGCGCTTCTGGGATAGGCAGGTACGAAAAGAGGGATGTACGACTGAGAAATTTCTACACATTCAGAGGTATGCAAATTGACTATATGCGTGTTGATTTACTAGTTTTTATTGATTTAATACGGTGGGGATTCTTATCTGCCCAGACGCCGCGTATCCGTTAAACTTACCACCGTTTGTCTGTCAACCATATTGCGCTGTGTATAGGCTGCTATGAATAGATATTGAACCGGATTAGTCTTCGCACTGGTCGTTTCTTGTCGTACAGACACCGCCCCCATAATATGGAAGTAGGCGGGAGCAAGACGAGGGGATGGATGACAGGGAGGAGGCCCGAAAGACCCGTCCCCTTCCCTCATCTCCTAGGTGCCCCGGGCTAGGTGAATTGACTGAACTAATCGATTATTCGATTGGAATCCATCCAATCATTATTTATTAGTCATTCAAACATTCTTCAATTAGTAATTAATCGGTCTCGGCGCAGTCGGCATTACCCACGAGTGATTCAAACCGAGGTACTTCATTAATTGAGACTGCTGTTACGCCCAAAGTAAAACGAAGTTACGTTGCTACGTGCATAGGCAGCTGTGAATATATCGACACTGTACCAGATTGGTTTTCGGAGATGTCAATTTTGCTCCACGATGCCGATTCGACCCCTCCCCCACGAGTCAGTGTAGGCGGGGGCGAGAGGAGGAAATGTACCACAGGGAGAGGGTGCGAAAGGACCGCCTTCATCGCCCACCCAACAGGAACGAAGAGGGTGTAAGAGGAACCGTTTTACTTTTAAGAGGTATTAAAATGAATGAAATGCGTGTTGATTTGATCTGCATAAGGTGGCAGAAGCTTCAAGGAACCACTGCATGGTCGCATGAAGTGAGTTCGCCGAAGCGTCCTTTTTTGCGCAAAAAGTTAGGGTACGCCCTTTGGCTGTCAATCATGTTACTCCGTGTATAATAAACTGCTATGCATAGAGACATTATACTGGATTGGTCTTCGAAGTGATCGCTTCTCATCGTATAGATTCCGCCCCCACGATACAGGGGTAGGCGGGATAGATGGGAAGGGATAAACAATTATGGGACCGCCCCCATCGCATTTCCCCTCGCTCTAGGCGCGCCACTGCCGAGAGCTGAATGAATTGACTGAACTGATTGAATATTCAATGGAAACTTCTATATGATTTATATTTATAAGTTCATTCAAACTTCTTCTGCATGGAAATAATCCATCTCAACATAATCGAGAAATTACCTGTGAGTAATTCAAACCCTACCATGCTACTCATCCTGGTTGATTCACTCTGCAAAAGAATTAAATATTCATAAAATATATTGAATAAATATAGAACCGATTCATCGGCATAGAAAAAGTACCTTAAAAATACACTGGAGCAACAAGGGGAGAAGGGGGAGGGAGCGACGGGTATGGTCATTTTTTATATCAATGACTAACCTTTACGATAGAGAAACTAAAAATATTTATAATGTTGTAATCAATAGAATCAATATTTAATATAGATGTGTAATACAAACAGGTCCATCTCGCGAATACCGCCCCCATGATGGAGAGGTAGGCGGAAGTGAGAGAAGATGGTGAATGACAGGGAAAGGGCGAGGGCGGTCCACCTCCCTCGTCCCTCTCCTCCTAGTTGTACCAATGCCGAGAAATAAATGATTAAATATTTAATAACAATCTTTCACCCACTCTATATTTGGCTTGAATCGGTCCTCACAAATAATCGCCTCTGAGTATTCCACACCGGCAAATCCCATGTTGATGGTTACGGGAGGAGGGAGGAGCCGCAGAGAGAGAGAGCACGGGGGTACCTGGACCACGCGTGATCGTAAGAGTTATAAGAAGTGTGCTGATTCCTGATTTACAGGTTTTAATTGTATTCAAAAGAATGAATTAATAAAAGAAGGGCGACAAATTGGGGGCCTCCACGCTGAAGGGGCTAGGCGGGAGTGAGAAGAGGAAATGAACGACAGGGAGAGAAAACGCGCGAGGACAGCCTCCATCCCCTCTCCCTTTCCCTTCAATTAGAATCTGTCAATAAGAGCGGAATGATGACAGTGGGGCGGATAAAGAGGGACTGCCCCAGGTGGCTGGAGCACCATGTGTGCCACTGTAGGATGAGACGATACTCCAGTGCGATACGAACAACGCATAGGTGTTTTTGAGAATTGTGAAATATTTTCACTGTTTTGCCCTAGTAGATAAACGCTATTGACTTATTGGCTGTCAGTTATGTTGCTACGTGTGTAGGTTGCTAGAAATGAGTACAGAGATAAATTTGCTCTCGTACAGGTGACATTTTGCCGTACAAATGCCGCCTACAAGAGTAGGCGGCGCGGGGAGAGGGATGATTGACAGGGAAGACTCGCGTGCCATTGGTTCGTCTTCACTGGACTACAGAGAGTGCCGACAGCCAGTGACGCACCTGGAGCTGATCCGGGTGGAGCGGTTCCCGATTTGCTAATCAAAATCAGCAAATCAGATTCAATTTTTACGATTGTCTCAATCAGTAGTCCTGTTGATTATAACATTATTGAATTATTTGATTCTATTCTTATACAAATAAAACGTAAATGTAGAAATATTGTGCCTCCAAATATTTGCCACCCAGGGCTGACAAGGGTAGGCGGGAGCGAGAGGAGCAAATGAGAGACAGAGAGAGAACGCGGGCGGCCCGCCCTCCTCTCTCCTGGGAGCGCCACGCCCAACAGATAAAGAATTGATATTAGAAAAGAATCGCAGTCATACGCTCTTCATTAATTAATTTATTCAAACATTCTTCGTCTTGAAAACGCGACCAGTAATCGATGTTCCTCACGAGTATTCCACCCCGGGGGACCCCGCTCCAGCACTCAGCCCTCACCCCGGGCAGCAGCTGCCCACAAGTATCCTCTTATACGTCCCAATATAGACAACGTTATTGGATAATTATAGATCGGCCGTCAGTTGTGTCGCACAGTGTGTGAGTAGCTTTCAATATATCGCTACTGTAGCGGATTTATTTTTGATCACAGGGATAGGCGGGAGGGAGAAGAGGGATGAACGACAGGGAGAGGTCGCGGGAGGCCCGCCTCTATTACCCCCATCATCCCCATCGCCCCTCCCCCCGTGCGCGTCCCTGCCGAGATCTGGATAATTTGTCTGAACTGATCAAATAGTCGATCAAAATCTGTCATTCGCTCTTTATATATTTATTTTTTCAATATTTATTCCTTTTGAAATGAATCGTTCGGCGTAATCGATATTACACGCGAGTAATCGCATGTCAGCACTCAGCATTCAACGAAGACCCGCCCCTGGTTATGAATTGTGTTGCTAGGTGTGTAGGCTGCATTGAATGGTTAAGGTTCTGGATTGGACTATGAACAGGTCATTGATTGCCATACAGATGCCGCCCCGACTCTATTGGAGTAGGCGGCTGTCAATCATGCTGCGCTGTGTCTAGGCTGCTATAAATAGATATCGTACCGGATTGGTCTTCAAACAGATCGCTTCTCGCCGCATGTATGCCGCATCCTCGATACAGAAAGTAGGCGGGAGCTTAAAAGTGAATGAACGCTATTGACTTATAACCTGTTGGCTGTCAGTTATGTTGCTAAGTGTTAAGATTTCTGTAAATAGGAACAGAGATAGATTTGCTCTTATACAGGTCACATCTCGCCGTACAAATGCCGGGCCCGCGCTACAGGGGTAGGCGGCGCGAGAAGAGGGGATGATTGACAGGGAAGACTCGCGTGCCATTGGTTTGACCTCACTAGACTATAGAGAGTGTCGACAGCCATCGGCGCGTCTGGAGCCGGACCGGTAGAAGCGGTTCCCGATTTGCTAATCAAAATCAGCAAATCAGATATTTGCACGCATTAATTCAATTTATATGATTGGCTTAATCAATGGCCCTGTTGATTACAACACCATTATTATTTTTTTCTATTTTTACTATCCAAATAAAACGCAAATGAAGAAAAATTTTCCACCCGGGAGGGCTGCGCTGAAAAGGCTAGGCGGGAGCGAGGAGAGTGAGAGGAGTGAATGCGAGACAGAGAGAGTCAGTTCTGTCGCCCCCGTCGCCCCTTCCTTCGTGCGCGCCTCTGCCGAGAGCCGAAAAATTTGTCTGAACTGATCAAATATTCATTTGTTCTTTGTATATCTGTTTTTTCAATATTTTTTCCGTTTGAAATGAATCGTTCGCGACGTAATCGATATTACCCACGAGTAATCGCATGTCAGCACTCAGCTTTCATTGAAGACACGCCCCAGGTTGTCAGTTGTGTTGCTAGGTGTGTAAATAAGATAAGGTTCTGGATTGGACGATGAACAGGTCTTTGATCGCCATGCAGATGCCGCCCTGGCTCTATTGGGGTAGGCAGCTGCGAGAGTAGGAGAAGCCGCACAACTCCAAGTGCGCGCTGAGCACAGAGCAGGGGCGCTATAGGCTGTCTATCATGCTACGATATGTCTAGGCTGCTATGCATAGATAATGTACCTGATCGGTTTTGAACAGGTCGCTTCTCGCCGTATGTATTCCGCATCCCCGATAGGCGGATGCTTAAGAGTGAAAGAACGCTATTGACTTAAAACCTGTTGGCTTTCAGTTATGTTGCTACGTTTGTAGGTTTCTGTTGATAGAAACTAAGATAAACTTGCTTTCATGCTGGTCACATCTCGCCGTACAAATGCCGGCCCCGCGCTACAGGGGTAGGCGACGCGGGAAGAGGGGATGATTGACAGGGAAGACTCGCGTGCCATTGGTTCATCTTCACTGGACGACAGAGAGTGCCGACAGCCAGTGACGCGCCTGGAGCTGATCTGGGTGGAGCGGTTCCCGATTTGCTAACTAATATCAGCAAATCAGACATTTGCTCACATTTATTCAATTTTTACGATTGGCTTAATCAATGGTCTTATTGATTACATCAATAATTTTTTTTTCAATATTATTATACAAATAAGAAAAATTTCCACTCGAGGCAGGCTGCGCTGAAAAGGGAAAGCGGGAGCGAGAAGAGTGAGTGGAGTGAATGGGAGACAGAGAGAGGGCGCGGGCGGCCCGCCCTCCTCCATCCTGGGAGCGCCACGGCACATAGATAAGGCATTGATATTAGAATATAATTGCAGTCATACGCTCTTCATTAATAATTTTATTCAAACACTTGTCTTGGAGACGCGACCAGTAATCGATGTTCCCCACGAGTATTCCACCCCGGGGGACCCCGCTCCAGCACTCAGCCCTCACCCCGGGCAGCAGCTGCCCACAAGTATCCTCTTATACGTTCCAATATAGACAACGTTATTGGATAATTACAGATCAGCCGTCAGTTGTGTCGCTCGCTGTGTGAGTAGCTTTCAATATATCGCTACTGTATTGTATTTATTTTCGATCACAGGGATAGGCGGGAGGGAGAAGAGGGATGATCGACAGGGAGAGGTCGCGGGAGGCCCGCCTCTATTACCCCCATCACCCCCATCGCCCCTCCCCCCGTGCGCGCCCCTGCCGAGATCTGGATAAATTGTCTGAACTGATCAAATATTCGATCAAAATCTGTCATTCACTCTTTATATACGAGTATTTATTTTTTCAATATTTATTCCATTTAATATGAATCGTTCGGCGTAATCGATATTACCCACGAGTATTCGGCGAGTAATCGCATGTCAGTATTCAGCTGTCATCGAAGACACGCCCCAGGTTGTGAGTTGTATTACTAGGTGTGTAGGCTGTTTTGAATGGTTAAGGTTCTGGATTGGACTATGAACAGGTCTTTGATTGCCATAAAGATGCTGCACCGGCTCTTTTGGGGTAGGCGGCTGCGAGAGAAGAGGACGTCGCACAACTCCAAGTGCGGCTGTCAATCTTACTCGCTGTGTCTAGGATATTGTACCGGATTGGTCTTCGAACAGGTCGCTTCTTGCCGTATGTACGCCACATCCCCGATAGGCGGATGCTAAAAAGTAAAAGAACGTTATTGACTTTTGACTGTTAGTTATATTGCTACGTGTGTAGGTTGCTTTATATAGGAACAGATATTAATTTGCTTTCGTACAGGTCAAATTTACAGTACAAATCCGCCCGCGCGCTACAGGGGTAGGCGGGGCGGGAAGAGGGGATGATTGACAGGGAAGACTCGCGTGCCATTGGTTCTTCTTCACTGGACTACAGAGAGTGGCGACAGCCAGTGACGTGTCTGGAGCCGGGCTGGGTGGAGCGGTTTTTGATTCGCTAATCAAAATCTGCAAATCAGATATTTGCACGTATTTATCATTTTTTTACGATTGCCGTAATCAATGCAGGAGCATTGATTACAACACTATTAAATTCTTTTTTTCTTTTTTTATCATTTGTATACACATAAATCGAAAATGTAGAAAAATTGTGTCTTTAAATATTTGCCACCCAGGGCGGATTGCGCTGACAAGAGTAGGCGGAAGCGAGAGGAGAGAACCGGAGAGAGAGAGAAGGCGCGGGCGGCCCGCTCTCCCCCTCTGCCAATAGATAAGGAATTGACCAAACTTATTAAATATTTTATTAAAATTATTCATTTACTAGCTCATTTTAAGATCGACGCGACCAATTAATAATCCCCACGGTAATTTCGTATCATGGAGTTCAATTATTGCATTTAACGTAGTTCGCCGTGCAGATGACGCCCCTCAGGGGTGGGCGGGTCTTAGAGTGGGGGATGAAGCATCAGAAAGGGGGCGCAGGAGGTTCGCCGCCTCCCTCTTAAGTACGCCACAGCCGAGAATCGAAGAATATTAACTGAACTGATTGAATATTCAATTTCAATATGAGTGTAATATCGACCAAAGGACAACGATTTGAAGACTGCCCCTGGTTACCAAAACCTCAGCTACGACTACTCACGCTGCGACACAACAAGCAGCCGAAGGGGTGTTTTTGCACCCGCAACAGTTGAACCCTGCGGTGATTTCGCCAATATCGATTAAAACAAGTTTAATGACGCTATAGATTTGTTACGTACGTTGTGTCGTGTAGGCAACTTTCAATATATCAATACTGTACCTGATTTGTCTTCGAACACGTCACATCTCGCCGTACAGACGCCGCCCTCGCCATACAAGGGTAGGCGGGAGCGAGAGGGGAGATGAACGACAGAGAGAGGGCATGGGCGGCTCCCCTCACCGCCCCTCCCCCCTGGCGCGCCGCTACTTGATAGATTGAATATTCTATTAGAGACTCGTGTTAGAGTTCTTTCATTTGGATTGAATCAATCGCGACTAATAATCCAAGTTACTCGTGAGTATTCCGAATAGGGAGATCCCATGTTAGTACTCAGCTTTCAATAAGGATATACACATATTGAGGATTCTGGACGACCGGCACCAGCTAGCACAGAGTGTCTACGTTTACGGCCGAAGTAAGACGACGCTATTGGGTAATAACCGTCTTGCTGTCAGGTTGCTAGGTGTGAAGGTAGCTATGGCTATATCGATACTGAACCGGATTGGTCTTCAAACACATCGCTTTTCACCGTACAAATGCTGTCTCCACGCTTAAGGGGTAGGCGAGTACTAAAGGGGAGGATGAACGACAGGGAGAGGACGCGGGCGCCCCGCCCCATCACCCCCTCCCCCTAAGTACGACAATACCACGGGCTAATGAATTAGCTGAACAGATTGAATATTCAATAGGAATCTGGGATCAGCTCCCTATTATTAGACGCAATAATTATACGGTATATCCCATGAGTGTTCCCCAAGGGGTAGTCACATGCTTGAACTTAACAGCAGGAGTCACTGCACGTCGCGAGGTATGCGCCTCAAAATGTGAACTGACTACTGATCTAGACTATTATTGGGTTTAAAAGAGCGGAATAATTGGTGGAGGGCGACAAATTGAGGACCTCCGCGCTGAAGGGGGTAGGAGGAAGCGAGAGGAGGGAATGAGCGCTCCCAGGCGCGACACTGCCGAGAGATAAATAGCCATTGTATAAGATGGCTGCTTTCGCCACGAGATGACCAATTTTAATGTTTTTTTGTAGTAAACAACGCAAAATTGTCAGTGTTTAGTTGTGTCGCAGCGCATGTAGCCGGCTCATGCTACAGCAAGACCCCGCGGCTCAGCTCAGCTCACTGACCAATAGCGCTTTCTTTTGCATTGATTTGATGTAGAACGAGTTGAAGGAGACTATTAACCAATAAACTAACGAGAGTCAATTGTGTAGACAGCTATGAATCTATCGATATTGTACCGGATTTGTGTTCGAACACTTCACATCTCGCCGCACAGATTCCGCCCCCACGATACAGGAGTAGGCGGGAGTGAGACGAAGGGAGGAACGACAAGGAAAAGGCACAGAAGATCCGCCTCCACCCCTCCTTACCTTCCCTAAATGTTCCACTGCCGCGAACTTAATACATTGACAAAACTGCGCTGTGTATAGGCTGTTATGAATAGATATTATAACGGATTGGTCGTCGAACAGGTCGCTTCTCGTCGTACAGACGATACAGAAATGGCCGGAAGCGAGAGAAGATGATGAACGACAAGGAGAGGGTGCGGACGACCCGCCCTCATCGCCCGCCCTTCACTGCCGCGGGCAGAAAGAAGCCTTTGAAAGAGAGATGCGTAAATAGGCGACTAAAGGATGTGCTCCAGGAACGCTACTGCAAGGACACAACACGATCGGCAAGCTCCAGGGGAGATGACCAAAGCGTCATTTCAGAAGACTTTATGGGGTTAACGCCAAATCATGCTCTTTTGAGCTGTGTATGGGCTGCTATTAATAGATATTGTACCAGATTGGTTGCTAAGCAAGTCGCATCTTGCTTTACAGTTGCCGCCCCGCAATACATGGGTACCGCCCCCTCCTCCCCTTGGGATTGGTCATCGGCACTAAATTCATTAGTTCATTCAAATACTCATCAATTTGTAATTAATCGGTCTCGAAGTAGTCGGCATTACCCACGAGTGATTCAAACTGCGGTTACCCGGTTGCGTTGAATAGATACTGTGGGGTTTTGATTGATTTAGTAAATTGAGACCACCCACACAGCAGAAGCTCCAGACGCGCTGCTGCATGGACGACACTTGATAACCGACGCGTTTCGTTTGGATAGAATTGGTCAAGATCGTTTCAAACACGCCACATCACTCCGTATAAATGCCGCCCCCACGCGACAAGGGTGGGCGGGGAAGAGAGGAGAGAAGGAACGGCAGAGAGAGGACGCGGGTGGCCCGCCCCGTCGCCCCTCCTCCCTGCCGAGATCTAAAGACATTTAACTGAACTGATTGAATATTCGATTAGAATCTGCCAATAAGAAAAGAATGAGACTGCAAGGAGCGAATGAGGGGCTAGAGCACCAGCCATTGCGACACGCCCGGTAGACAAATTTGTGTTTTTGGGGATTGTCACAGGACCCCGCGTACTCTCAAAGCGGATGAAAATCTTTGCGTCGAATCAAGCAAAATACAAAAAGACTTATAACTTGTTGGCTGTCAATTATGTTGCTACGTGTGTAGGTTGCTGTAAATAGATACAGAGATAAATTTGCTCTCGTACAGGTCACATCTCGCCGTATAAATGCCGGCCCCGTGCTACAGGGGTAGGTGATGCCAGAAGAGGGGATGATTGACAGGGAAGACTGGCGTGTCATTGGTTCTTCTTCACTGGACTACAGAGAGTACCGACAGCCAGTGACGCACCTGGAGCCGGGCTGGGTGGAGCGGTTCCCGATTTGCTAATCAAAATCAGCAAATCAGATATTTGCACGTATTGATTCAATTTTTACGATTGCCTTAAAACATTATTAAAATATTTGATTCTATTCTTATATAAATACAACGAAAATGAAGAAATATTGTGCCTCCAAATATTTGCCACCCAGGGCTGACAAGGGTAGGCGGGAACGAGAGGAGCAAATGGGAGACAGAGAGGGCGCGGCGCCCCTCCCTCCTCCTTCCTGGGAGCGCCACACCCAATAGATACAGAATTGATATTAGAAAATAATCGCAGTTGAACGCTCTTCATTAATTAATTTATTCAAACATTCTCCGTCTTGGAGACGCGACCTGTAATCGATATTCCCCACGAGTATTCCATCCCGGGGGACCCCGCTCCAGCACTCAGCCCTCACCCCGGGCAGCAGCTGCCCACAAGTATCCTCTTATACGTCCCAATATAGACAACATTATTGGATAATTACAGATCGGCCGTCAGTTGTGAGGCTCGGTGTGTGAGTAGCTTTCAATATATCGCTACTGTACTGGATTTGTTTTTAAACACGGGAGTAGGCGGCTGCGAGAGAAGAAGACGCCGCACAACTCCAAGTGCGCGCTGAGCCACATCCCCGATAGGCGGATGCTTAAAAGTGAAAGAACGTTATTGAGATTTGACTGTTTGTTATGTTGCGACGTGTGTAGGTTGCTTTATATAGGAACAGATATAAATTTGCTCTCGTACAGTTCACATTTCGCCGTACAAATGCCGCCCTCGCGCTACAGGGGAAGGCGACGCGGGAAGAGGGGATGATTGACAGGGAAGACTCGCGTGCCATTGGTTCTTCTTCACTGGACTACAGAGAGTGGCGACAGCCAGTGACGCACCTGGAGCTGATCTGGGTGGAGCGGTTCCCGATTTGCTAACTAATATCAGCAAATCAGACATTTGCTCATATTTATTCAATTTTTAAGGCAAAAATGTGCTTCCTAATATTTCCCATCCGGGGTGGGCCGCGCTGGCGGGGGTAGGTGGGAGTGAGAGGAGCGAACGAAAGACAGAGAGAGGACGCGAGCGGTCCATCCTCCTCCTCCCTGGGAGTGCCGCCTACAGACAAAGAATCGATCAAACTTTAAAAATATTTAATTAGAAATGGTCATCCGTTCTTCATTTATTAGATTATTTAAACTCTTTTAGCTCTTTAACATGGATAAGAGAAAAAGTCCAGATTGCGCTGACCGGGGTAGGCGAGAGCGAGATAAGGAAATGAAAGATAGAGAGAAAGCAAGGGCGGCCCTCCTTCTTCCCGGGAGCGCCACTGCCGAGAGCGAATACATTGACATTACTTGTTAACCAATCAAAATCAGCAAATCAGTTATTTTCACGCATTAATTCAATTCCCTTAATCAATAGCCCTGTTGATAACAGCATTATTAAATTATTTGTATCTATTATTATACATTAAAACGAAAATGTAGAAAAATTGTGCTTTGAAATATTTGTCAACCGGGGTGGACTGCGATAACAAGGGTAGGGGGGAACGAGAAGAACGAGAGGAGTGAATGGGAGACAGAGAGAGTCAGTTCTGTTGCCCCATCGCCCCTTCCTCCGTGCGCGCCCCTGCCGAGATTTTGATAATTTGTATGAACTGATTAAGTATTCGATCAAAATCTGTCATTCGCTCTTTATATATTAATTTATTCCATTTGAAATGAATCGTTCGGCGTAATCGATATTACACACGAGTAATCGCATGTCAGCACTCAGCATTCAACGAAGACCCGCCCCAGGTTGTGAATTGTGTTGCTAGGTGTGTAGGCTGTTTGGAAAGGTTAAGGTTCTGGATTGGACTATGAACAAGTCATTGATTGCCATACAGATGCCGCCCCGACTCTATTGGAGTAGGCGGCTGTCAATCATGCTGCGCTGTGTCTAGGCTGCTATAAATAGATATCGTACCGGATTGGTCTTCGAACAGGTCGCTTCTCGCCGCATGTACGCCGCATCCTCGATACAGAAAGTGGGCGGGAGCTTAAAAATGAAAGAACGCTTTTGACTTATAACCTGTTAGCTGTCAGTTATGTTGCTACGTGTTAAGGTTGCTGTAAATAGGAACAGAGATAGATTTGCTCTCGTACTGGTCACATTTTGCCGTACAAATACCGCCCTCGCGCTACAGGGGTAGGCGGTGCGGGAAGAGGGGATGATTGACAGGGAAGACTCGCGTGGCGTTGGTTCTTCTTCACTGGACCACAGAGAGTGCCGACAGCCAGTGACGCACCTGGAGCTGAGCTGGGTGGAGCGGTTCCCGATTTGCTAACCAATATCAGCAAATCAGATAGTTGCTCGCAATTATTCAATTTTTACGATTGCCAATCATCAATCATTGAAAATCAATGCAAAAATGTAAAAAAATGTGCCTCCTAATATTTCCCATCCGGGGTGAGCCGCGCTGGCGGGGGTAGGTTAGGTTAGGACTTTACCCACGAGTATTCGGCGAGTAATCGCATGTCAGTATTCAGCTGTCATCGAAGACACGCCCCAGGTTGTGAGTTGTGTTACTAGGTGTGTAGGCTGTTTTGAATGGATAAAGTTCTGGATTGGACTACGATCAGGTCTTTGATTGCCATACAGACGCCGCCCCGACTCTATTGGAGTAGGCGGCTGTCAATCATGCTGCGCTGAGTCTAGGCTGCTATAAATAGATATCGTACTGGATTGGTCTTCAAACAGGTCGCTTCTCGCCGCATGTATGCCGCATCCCCGATACAGAAAGTAGGCGGGACCTTTAAAGTGAATGAACGCTATTGACTTATAACCTGTTGGCTATCAGTTATGTTGATACGTGTTAAGATTGCTGTAAATAGGAACAGAGATAAATTTGCTCTCGTACTGGTCACTTTTCGCCTCGCTACAGGGGTAGGCGGCGCGGGAAGAGGGGATGATTGACAGGGAAGACTCGCGTGCCATTGGATACAGATGCCGCCCCGACTCTATTGGGGTAGGCGGCTGCGAGAGAAGGGGACGCCGCGTGACCCCAGAGCAGAGCACAGGGCGGGGCGCTATGGGCTGTCAATCATGCTGCGCTGTGTCTAGTATATTGTACCGGATTGGTCTTCGAACACGTCGCTTCTCGCCTTAGGTACGCTGCATCCCCGATACAGGAAGTAGGCGGGAGTGAGAAAGGATGATGAGCGACAGGGAGAGGGTGCGAGCGACCCTCCCCCGGGCGCGCCACTGCCGCGGGCAGAATCAACTGACCGATCCGATTGAATATTCTCTTACTTTATTAATTTATTCAAACATTATTTATATTGAATTGGTCAATCTCGACGTGATTGATATTACCCACGAGTATTCCTCCCTGGGGAATTCCACGATTACCGCAGAGATAGAGAGAGAGAGTGAGGGAGGATTGTGCGCGCGCGCTACAGGAGGCAGGCACTTTGACAAATCGTGTGCTTACTCTTGATTTTCAGATTTTGATTGGATTACTAGCTCTAAACGGAGGGTCGGCTAATCGGAGACGGGGTAGGCGAGAGCGAGAAAGGGTATGAACGACAAGGAGAGGATGCGGGAAGACCGCCCCTCGCCCCTTCACCCCCTGAAGACGCATCACCCCCCCGGTCCTAATAAATTGATGAAATTCATTGAATCTTCGATAAGAATATGACATTTGCTTTTAACTGTTACCAGTTCATTCAAACGCTCTTACATTTGGAATAAATCGTCAGGCCGGGCCAGATCGATCGATTTCCTAAAAACTTATTGCAATCATGAAGCCCATACGGGTATTAAGTGCTGACAAATTGAATACTCAATCATTTACATATAATTATATTCTTATAATTAACTATATCGGTCAGAAAAGAGCAGTCTTCAAGGTCACTTGCGGTGTTCTGCACTGTATATGGGGAGATGGAATATTTTTATCTTTGATGGAACTCATTGTACGCCACTGGACACGAGCATTTAAAATAAAAAATGTATTAAACAATGGTGATTACCATTATTTATAAGAGCTTTGTTCCAGTTCATGAGAAATTTTAATTGATTATTAATAAAACAAAATAGTCACTGTGGATATAGAGAGTTCCAAAACGTATCGCATTTTCCTACGTCATAACTCTCATAACTCATCTGGCTCTTGAAAATACTCGGTTCTTCGTTGTTGTGGCGTATTTTTGGTTGTTTTAATGTTCCAACGTCTCATTGTTCTTTCGACGTTTCAAAATCCTTGAAGATGTCTTCAGACCCGGGACTCCGCATCTCCAGTATACAGGTAAATATAACAAAGTTTATACAGTTAAGGGTTAACAGAGTTTTATCAAAATGCCTTCGGTCGACAAGCAAGTGTGCTAACCTTTAAAGTACTAGGCGGATTTAAACATATTATTTTTTTTACGTATCTCAATATTTCCTCATCAGATAAATCCACGAGTTCTTAAGCACCCTGTTTAATATCTTTGTTATGTTTTATAATATAAATGGCTTATTTATAATACAAAATCAATGCCTGTTACATAATGTACTCGTTTTGTTGTAGTTAGACTGGTTTATTGTCCTTGGAATAAGTGCTTTTGTGATTTGTGTGTATCGATATGCTGGATCTGTGTACGTTGCTAAATAAGGATATTATAGAAAAGTGTGATTATACACTCTCTGTTGTTAGATAATCTTAGCATGGATGTCTCGTGATCGTGGAATAAATAATTATAATATTAAAATATCCCATCATAACAAAGAAATATCCCTCTTGTTTCCGACCGTTTGCTAACCTAGCATTTCCCTATCAGCCTCCTACTCTTACGGAGAAGTGAGATTAAGACTCTTCATTTTCAAATTACCGGAGCTTGGGTGTATCCCGCTACTTTAAAAAAACACTTCCTAAATATTAATAAAAAATTAAGTTTTACGAGTAGAAGTATCTAAGGACTATAATTTTTTATTGTGACACTGTTTTCATATATAACTACTTTATTTGTTTACAATTTATATAATGAAATAATAATACTTATTAACTGTGTACATTTTCTTCGCAGTCATCATTTTTAAACATACGCTGTGTACTCAAGTATAACAAGTGTTCTTCCGAGAAATCAACAAAATCGAGATATAGTATATACATACACAAAAATAATAAATTGATTGATTTATATTGAACTAATAATTTTTGAGATGAGTATGAATAAAAACGACATGAGAGTGGCTGACTTTATGATCTATGACTGTATATAACATACCTGTCCAACTTTTTTTTTGTTACTTGTACAGATAAAAAACTTGTGAAGAAAATTTCCTCAAAACTTTACTGCGTATTTTAAATTTTAAATGTTCTCTTGTTTTGGCCGGTCATTCGTGGTGATGTCCAATTTGTATAATTTCTATGAAAAAAAATCTTCAAAACTTACTATATGTTGGTGGAAGAGTATTTTCGATTTCTTGTTTCCCTAGATATAAATCTAGGGAAACTTGAAACCATATAAATGGTGATGTCCAACTTGCATTCAAAAACTCCTTAAATATTACATGTGTATATTGTTGAACTTGTTTTTTGGATTCTTCTATTTTTGCTGGTTTTTTACAGTGATGTCCAACTTGAACCAGTTTCTATGAAAAAAACACCTCTAAATATTATTTGCTTGTACCGGTAGAATTGTGTTTTGTGTCCTAGTTTTGTCGGTTTTATTTGGTGATGTTTAACTTAAATTAGTTTGTGTGAAAATAAAATCCTTAAATATTACTTGCATATGTTGGTAGCGTTGTGTTTTGCGTCTTATGTTTTGCCAATTTTGTATGGTGATGTCTAACTTAAATAAATATGTATGAAAATAATATCCTCAAATATTACTTGCATATGTTGGTAGTGTTGTGTTTTGTGTCTTATGTTTTGCCGATTTTATATAGTGATGTCTAACTTAAATAAATATGTATGAAAATAATATCCCCAAATATTACTTGCATATGTTGGTAGCGTTGTGTTTTGTGTCTTATGTTTTGCCAATTTTGTATGGTGATGTCTAATTTAAATTAATATGTATGAAAATAATAGGTACTTGTCTTTTATCCGACCACCAAAAAACATTGTCCTATTGTTTTGCTTTTTTTGTTGGCAACAGTGTCTATTGGCGAGAAAACACGTATTGTTTATTTATTTAATTTAAAGTATTAACCTAACCTAACCTAACCTAACCGTCAAAGATAACCGTTTTTTCATTGTTTGTAAAATATATGATACAAAATTGAAAAAAAACTTTCATTTCTATGACGAGACTCGCTGTTGCCAACAAAAGAAGCAAAAAATAGACACTGTTGCCAATAAAAAAAAGCAAAATAATAGGACAATGTTTTTTGGTGGTCGGATAAAAGACAAGTACCAAATAATATCCTCAAATATTACTTGCATATGTTGATAGTATTGTGTTTTGTGTCTTATGTTTTATCGCTTGTTTATGGTGATGTCTAACTTAAATTAGGTTGTATAAAAACAAAATCCTTAAATATTACTTGCTTTTGTTGGTAGTGTTGTGTTTTGTGTCTTATGTTTTGCCAATTTTGTATGGTGATGTCTAACTTAAATAAATATGTATGAAAATAATATCTTCAAATATTACTTGCATATGTTGGTAGTGTTGTGTTTTGTGTCTTATGTTTTGCCGATTTTATATAGTGATGTCTAACTTAAATTGGTACTTGTCTTTTATCCGACCACCAAAAAACATTGTCCTATTATTTTGCTTTTTTTTATTGGCAACAGTGTCTATTTTTTGCTTCTTTTGTTGGCAACAGCGAGTCTCGTCATAGAAATGAAAGTTTTTTTTCAATTTTGTATCATATATTTTACAAACAATGAAAAAACGGTTATCTTTGACGGTTAGGTTAGGTTAGGTTAGGTTAATACTTTAAATTAAATAAATAAACAATACGTGTTTTCTCGCCAATAGACACTGTTGCCAACAAAAAAAGCAAAACAATAGGACAATGTTTTTTGGTGGTCGGATAAAAGACAAGTACCCTTAAATTGGTGGTACTTGTTTTTTATCCGACCACCAAAAAACATTGTCCTATTATTTTGTTTTTTTTTATTGGCAACAGTGTCTATTTTTTGCTTCTTTTGTTGGCAACAGTGTCTATTGGCGAGAAAACACGTATTGTTTATTTATTTAATTTAAAGTATTAACCTAACCTAACCTAACCTAACCGTCAAAGATAACCGTTTTTTCATTGTTTGTAAAATATATGATACAAAATTGAAAAAAAACTTTCATTTCTATGACGAGACTCGCTGTTGCCAACAAAAGAAGCAAAAAATAGACACTGTTGCCAATAAAAAAAAGCAAAATAATAGGACAATGTTTTTTGGTGGTCGGATAAAAGACAAGTACCAAATTAGTTTGTATGAAAATAAAATCCTTAAACATTACTTGCTTATGTTGATAGAATTGTGTTTTCTGTCTCATATTTTGCCGATTATAATGATGATGTCAAACTTCTACAAAAAAATCCATAAATATTATAAGCGTATGTTGTTGAACTTGTTTTGTTTAGTTTCTTCTATTTTTGCTGGTTTTTAACGGTGACGTCAAACTTGAACAAACTTGTATGAAAATAAAATCCTTAAATATTACTTGCATATGTTGGTAGCGTTGTGTTTTGTGTCTTATGTTTTGCCGATTTTATATGGTGATGTCTAACTTAAATTAGTTTGTATAAAAATAAAATCCTCAAATATTACTTGAATATGTTGGTAGCGTTGTGTTTTGTGTCTTATGTTTTGCCAATTTTGTATGGTGATGTCTAATTTAAATTAATATGTATGAAAATAATATCCTCAAATATTACTTGCATATGTTGATAGTATTGTGTTTTGTGTCTTATGTTTTATCGCTTGTATATGGTGATGTCTAACTTAAATTAGGTTGTATAAAAACAAAATCCTTAAATATTACTTGTTTTTGTTGGTAGTGTTGTGTTTTGTGTCTTATGTTTTGCCAATTTTGTATGGTGATGTCTAACTTAAATTAATTTGTAGGAAAATAATATTTTTAAATTATACTTGCATATGTTGGTAGTGTTGTGTTTTGTGTTTCATGTTTTGCCTATTTTGTATAGTGATGTCTAACTTAAATTAGTTTGTATGAAAATAATATCCTCAAATATTACTTGCATATGATGGTAAAGTTGTATTTTGTGTCTTATGTTTTGCTGATATTATATGGTGATGTCTAACCTAAATTAGTTTGTATGAAAATAAAATCCTTAAATATTACTTGATTCTATTAGTGTTTTTGTGTTTTCTGTTTCATGTTTAGCAGGTTTTATACGATGATGTCTAACTTGTATGAAAAATAAATTCCTAAATATTACTTGTTTATGTTGTTGAATTTGTTTTTTGTGTTTTTTTTGTTTTCACTGGTTTTTCATGGTGATATCCAACTTGAATAGATTTCTATGAAGATAAAACCTAAACTTTGTCCTCCAAGGAATGTCTAAGATTTTGGCATCTGGTTGGCCATCATTTTTCATACGAAGAAATTGACCAATGAGATTAAAAAAAATTTATATATTCACTCATTTTGATTTTAAATATCTGGTTTAAAATGTTTCTGGATGTTTGCAATATTAAAGTCATGATAAAAAACTATTGAGAATATTTCATCGTATGCATAAAATATTTTATTTACTAATGTAGTTTAAAAGTAATTTCAGTTTAGCTGTTGAAATCGCTCATTTATATTAAGTATCGGATATGGAAAGTAAGCCACCAAAACGATTAGAGAACAATTCAATTTGCTCTGATTTGATAGGGGAAATTTTTGAAATATGAATTTTGGAAATGTTGTGCTATTAAAAGCTCAAATATTATGGATTGTAAAAAGCAAATCAATCATCATAGAATAGTCAGTTGTTGTGTTTTTAAAAAAAATGATGTTTGGTAATTTTTTTTATCTTTGAAAAAACAAATCAAATAGTAATTGTAAATAAAATGTCAATTTGGTCATATCTCAATAAATAAATTCTAAAGTTTTTTTTAAAAATGTTTAATTAAATGATATTAATTTCAGTTTGCAGTGATTTTCGGCGCGGGCAACCCCGGCGCTGACGTCACAGCTGAGTCGTCGCAAGCGAGACGGGTGTCAGTCACTGACATTAGCCCGCGACTGGTTTGGTCGTCAATTTGGCTTCCTTCCGCAGTCTCTTCCTGTGATTTTACGTATTGTTTCGACTTTTGACTTCCTCCCCGAGCACCATGGGAGACTCCCTGGACGGGAGCGAGAGCGCCCCCGAGGCCCAGAGCGCGGTGATCGTTGACTTCAACGAATTCGCCAACTACCTCCGTCGGGCGGCGACGGTTTTACTCCCCGAGGACGACGTCGTCCCCCCGGCGCTGAACGCGGCGCTGGAAGACCGCGCCAACCAGGAATGCATCAAGAAGTTCCTCTCGGACCCCCAAGTCCCTTCGCTCTACATCCAGCGCTGCTCCTCCAAAGGTATGCCGACTCGTAACGGGTTACCTATATTCGGTACTGTGAACTGACGCATAACTTGCAATATAATAAATATCGTTTAAGACTCATACTAAAAAAATCGATCGTACAATTCGGTGTCAACTACAAAAGACCGTTTATCACGTGACGGAAATTATTTATACGATATATAGATACTTCGTATTTTTAACGTATTAAATTGCACAATTATTTAATGTCATAAGTTATTATTGAAGCTTTATTCTCAATTATCAGAGGATGATAGCGACCAGGCGGCGGAGGGCGAGGAAGATAAGGACTCGGTCTGCTACTACGTCTCGAACGAGGTCCACTTCAGCAACAATCGGATGGCAGCGCTGGCGTGCGTGAAGCGCGGCTCCGTGGTGGAGGCGGACAAGTCTGTGCACGCGCAGCTACGGTTGCTGAACTTCTCGGAGGGCTCCCCGTACGAGACCCTGCACGCCTACATCAGCAAAGCCATGGCGCCCTTCTTCAAGAGCTACGTCAAGGAGAGTGGTCGGGCTGACAGGTATGCACGTGGCCAAATATAAATTTCACAATTTTCTCTAATTATTTCCTTTAATTATAGTTCAATATTAACACATTAAATTTTCTCGTTCTTTTGTGATACCTGCTGTTGTGTTTTTTTAAAATATTTTATTGAAAATGTTGAATCATTTTTATTCTGCCAATTATTACTACGCATTGTGGGGAGAATATAAAATGCATAAAAAAGAAAACAAGATAAAGCACTAAGTGTTGTTAAAGTGATTGAAAAACTATAATATTATGGGTGGAAATAAAAAAAAACCTAATTTTAACATATTTTTGTATTTAAAATTAAAAAACTATATTTCACAAAACAGAATCCTTACATAAAAATTGCATATTACGTATTTGAAAAAATCTTTTTTCTATAACAAAAAATATTCAAGTTTGTGAAAAATATATTGAAATTAATGCATTTCAATTATAAGAATATGAAAGCAGTTATTAAAATGCGTTCTTTTTGTTTCACAATTTAGGGACGGAGACAAGATGGCTCCCAGTGTAGAGAAGAAGATGGCAGAGCTGGAGATGGGTCTGCTGCACCTGCAGCAGAACATCGACATCCCTGAGATCACGCTCCCCGTGCACCAGATTGTTGCTAGCATCATCAAACGGTCAGAAAATTACTTACAACTTCTTTGTGGAAACATCCTTTCCTTTTTCCATCATATAAATGAGTGACAGTATAAATAGATAAATAGTAGATTGCTAGTTCAATTGTCAAAACAAAGTCAGGTTCATCGTATTAATTAGAGGCTGTTGCTTAGAGGTGAGTAGAGCGATGCATGGAATGTATAAAGCCATGTTCATGCACTTTCCGCTTTCATTAATAGTCGATTTCATGCTGAAACAGAGTTTCTTCAGAGCGATAGATTCTTGTAGGCGCCGGGTCTTCTAAGATGGATTGTTTCAATTTTTCATTCATCTCACTCAAACATGGTTTCCCATTAAAAATGGATTTTTAAATATTTTATGTTATTTTACAGATGCACGGATGAGAATCGTAAACCGCGCGTAGCTGACTTTGGTGATCGTGCTGAAGATTCCAGCTTTCTCAACCAATTGCAGAACGGAGTCAACCGATGGATCAAGGAGATACAGAAGGTATACGTTTGTCTCCTCCTTACTTAAGTCTCTGGTATTGGTTAGGTTCAGCTCTGGTTCGTGATGAATCTCGAGTCTGTCTCGATCGGTTGATTTATTTTCTGTTATTTCAGGTGACTAAGCTTGATCGTGACCCTTCCAACGGCACCGCCTTGCAGGAGATCTCCTTCTGGTTGAACCTGGAGAGAGCACTTCACCGTATTCAGGAGAAAAGAGAGAGCATTGAGGTAATTAAACCATATTTAGTATGTTTCAAGTTACTCTGCAAACTTTGAATGCCGCAATTATGACTAAAATATACTTGTATACCATAAAAATATTATGTTCATTTAATTTACACAAAAAAAAACTCTATGGCTAATAAATGTGGATTGATCAAATAATTAATGATAATCGTCCAAAAATTGCGTATGTAGCATGACATTTTTTATTATATTGTTCTTTTATTTCTAGGTGGCCTTGACCCTGGAGGTCCTCAAATATGGCAAACGTTTCCACGCCACCGTGTCCTTCGACACGGACACCGGACTCAAGCAGGCCCTCGCCCTCGTCTCCGACTACAACCCCCTCATGAAGGACTTCCCCATCAATGACTTGCTCAGTGCCACGGAGCTGGATCGCATCAGGTACTTGTCGTGATTTCTTTCAGAATTGATTAAATATTCACTCATACTTACCCCATTGATTGTTTGTGTTCAGAGCTGCAGTGCAGCAGATATTTTCCCACCTGCGCAAGATTCGCTCGACCAAATACCCCATCCAGCGCGGCCTGCGCCTCGTGGAGGCCATTTCCCGTGACCTCGGCCAACAGCTGCTTAAGGTAATGTCATATGACCTGTTTATATTCCTCAAACATGGTGATTAATTTGCTGCATATCTGCATTTTTTGCATCGCCATGTGCTGCCATGGAAATTTCACATCAGGATCGGTGTATGCTGTCATGGAAAGTCAGGTCTATAGTGAGATTCAGAGACAGAGAAAGTGCATAAAAAAACCGGTGTATAGAGAAAATTATATTGTATTGTGGATTGTATTGAGTTGAAGTACTTTGACTGATTGTTGATGGCATCTACAGGTGCTGGGCACGCGCCGACTCATGCACATCCCGTTCGAGGACTTTGAGCGTGTCATGGGGCAGTGCTTCGAAGTGTTCTCCTGCTGGGACGATGAGTTTGAAAAGCTACAAGGCTTGCTGAGGTAAATTTGTGCCTATTAAGTATTCGTTTGAAAAATCTCCAAGTCTATTCATATTTGAGTTTTATTTCTGTTATAACTAATTTATTTATATTTATGAACTGTTTAAAAAGTCTTAAATATGTTTGTGTTGTTGCAGGGATATAGTGAAGAAGAAGAGGGACGAGCATCTGAAGATGGTGTGGCGGGTGTCTCCATCGCATAAGAAGCTGCAGGGCCGCATGGAGCACATGCGCCGCTTCCGCCGTCAGCACGAACAACTGCGCACCGTTATGCTGCGGGTAACCTTTTTTTTTCTGTCATCAACTTCTTGCAGCCATAAATTGTGCTGTATACGTCGACTGCAGGACTGCGTGAATCAATCACGTGCCCTGGGAAGTAGCTTGACTTGCCGGCACAAGCTACTTAAACGTAGAATTGATTAATATTTAATATAAAATTAAAATCATTATAAATGAATAATTATATATTAAATTCTTAGTTGGGTTATAAAGCAAAGTTCTGAATTATTTTGTTTTATAGAAATGAATTGTGAGGAACCTATTTTCAGGTGCTGAGGCCGCGAGCCATGGTGCCCCCGACACAGGCCGGCACTGAGGTGGCTGTGGCTGGCTCACTGCCTATGGATGCTGCTGATGCTAACGCCATCTCCGAGGTGAGGATGACCCCTTGTAAATAGATAAAAAGTTCCGCTGCCTTGGAACTCTCTGACCAGAGTCAGACCCATCATGATTGGTGCTTTATGATGAATGGAGACTAGGAGCTTGCATATACCCAGAGTGAATTAAAGAAGTTTTGATTATTTTCAACGTTTATTTTTCAGGTTAACTTGGCTTATGAAAATGTCAAAGAAGTGGAGTGCCTGGACATTTCTCGAGAGGGCTGCGACGCCTGGGAAGCTGCCGTGAGGCGTTACGAGGACAGAATCGGTAATCTTGCCTATGAATTTCTAGATTAATGACAAATTAAGGTTAACAATTCACACTTCATACAATTAGGAATCTTGAAAAAATGGCTAAATTTTTTTTTGATATGAGTGAGGAAAATTCATTTACATTAATTTTACTAACACATTTAGTCCTGCGTGCGTTAAAATGCGAGTCTATTAAATATTTTATTATCATCTGTAATATTGAATCACCATTGGCTCAGCTACATTTGGGTTTATTATTTCATCCTTTTTTATAGATCGTGTGGAGACTCGTATCACGGCGCACCTCCGCGATCAGCTGGGCACAGCCAAGAATGCCAATGAAATGTTCCGGATCTTTTCTCGGTTCAATGCTCTGTTTGTCCGCCCGCACATTCGTGGTGCCATCCGCGAGTACCAGACGCAGCTCATCCAGCGTGTGAAAGACGATATTGAAGCTCTCCATGAGAAGTTCAAGGTATCGTTGGAAATTTGTGAGACCTAGAGTTGTTTTGCAACGCCTCGAGTTTATGCTAATATGCTTATCCTAATTGGAGGAAGACTCCATATTATTTACACAGCATAACAATTATGCATATATTATTTATTAACACATATAAATATGCACAGATTCATATTTACATATGTTTGATTAGTTATATTGTCGTAAGTAATGTTTCATTTGAATTTCTTTAGGTGCAATATCCGCAGAGCAAATGTTGTCGCTTGTCTCTGGTGAGAGACTTGCCACCTGTCTCCGGCTCCATCATCTGGGCCAAGCAGATTGACCACCAACTCACCACTTACCTCAAGAGGGTAGAAGACGTTCTAGGTAAGGGTGCACTCGAGATCTAATGGGGCTGGTGCTCTCCCCTTTTTAATTTTGGGTGGCATCACGTAAATCATTTGCACCTTCTTCGTTTGGACCAATTTAATCTCTAAAAATAACCAACAACTAAATTTTTTTGGAATTTATTATTCATATGACCTTACAAGATAGAATGTTGCATTTGTATTATCATAAAGTCAAGTTTCACATATGCATATCACTATTTGGTTGAATTGGATATGTTACATGGCTGCCGAGGCAGCTGAGTTTTTGTCTCTGGATGTATACATGGAGTAATGAATATATATGCTTTAGGCAAAGGTTGGGAGAACCACATCGAAGGTCAGAAGTTAAAAGCGGACGGAGACAGCTTCCGCCTCAAACTCAATACTCAGGAAGTCTTTGACGATTGGGCTCGAAAGGTACATCTACAACTATAACCGATCATCATCATTTCATTAATAATAACAAATATCTAAGACTATAATCTATAAATATAAATATTTAGACAGCGCAGCATCTAAAAAATCGTGATTATCATGGAAGCATGGTATCTCTTCTGAAACAGTCCAATTTTTAAAAAGTTGTCTTTTGATTCACATTTATTTCAGAAACTAATAAATGAAGTACCTTTTTATTTACTTATTAAATAAAAAAACGTTTGTAAGATATATGAAATCACAGGTCTTCGACATCAGGTCACGAAGTGGTTAAAATTCTCTCGAGGTTATTGAGCTACATTTGTGTATGTACTTTGTTTAGGTCCAGCAGCGTAACCTCGGAGTCTCGGGCCGCATTTTCGCCATCGAGTCGGTGCGCGCCCGCTCCGGTCGGGGCGGCAACGTCCTCAAGCTCAAGGTCAACTTCCTGCCCGAGATCATCACTCTCTACAAAGAGGTTCGCAACCTCAAGAACCTAGGCTTCCGGTAAGTGCAGTGGATAAACTACTTGATAATTTTTTTCACCGTTTCATTTCTGAATTAATATAAACACATTTTAAATACGTATAGGTAAGAAATCTAAATTTATTAAATATTTCACAATAATCATTGGTAAAAAAACATCCAAAGTTGGCATGCTGCGTTCTTACCATGAATGGAAAATTTTGGCACTAGGTATAACTTCTACATTTGTTTATTACAGAGTTCCTCTGGCCATCGTGAACAAGGCTCACCAGGCTAATCAGCTCTACCCATTTGCCATCTCCCTCATCGAGAGTGTGCGCACCTACGAGAGGACCTTGGAGAAGGTAATCATATCAATTATTCATCCAATCGTGCTGGTTACGCAACAGCGTACATTATTCGAATTCTCACTGAAATTCTTCGTAACACAAAAGACAAGCAAAGTTTTTGAACCTCTTTTTGACTGTTGGAATGCCATCACAAGAGATGGGTTCATAGTTATAAAGTTGAAGTTGTCGCTCGTGTACTTCGAGCATAGTCCATGAAACTTTTTTATGGATCTCAATTTATCGAGGAAGCTAACGGTTTCATTCCTTAAGAGAGTATTAAAGCTTTACTTATGACCTTCTTGTAGATTTTGTTGCGTAGAGCATACAAGTGGTCAGAGATCTTTTCACATAATTCTCATAATATCTTTGACTAAAGTTAGAGATGAGGACGTGTTTTATCCTTATACACAATTGAAATGCTCACTCTATTTCCACTTTTCTTCTATTCGCAACCAGATCAGGTCTGAGACCGCAAGTGATGCTTTTGATACTCTCTTGAGTAATGAACTCACCAGCTTCATCGGTACATTCTGATACTTCAAAAGTTAATTTATCAACAGTATTCAGATTTTATGCTATGATTAAATGGATTAAAGAATTTGTATTTTTCATTCTTTGAGAATTTATACATAATCGAACTTTATATTGTTCCCTATTGTGATTTTTTTGTGTTACTGTCCATGAATCCATCTTGTTAATTTTTATCTTTGTTTGATGATGAGCACATGTCAGTATTTCGTCTTTAACCGTTCTTGAGAAAATTATAATGGGTGATACACGCTGCCGAGTCTATCACTCGAGCACTTCTGAAAATGTAATTATTGAAAGTTCAATAAATCCGCTATTGTTACCCACATAGGCTTAAAGGTTCAAAATGTTAACGAAGTGAAACAAGAATATTTACAAGTCATCAAATCAATTTTCTGTTTTTCTTGCGTATATAATTATTTAAATTTTTTCCCAGTAGTTCAGGGCCACGGTGGTCAAAACGTGGCAACAATATCCAGGGACTGGGTTTGAAAACCACTTGTTTCTCCGTAATAAGATCGGAGTATTTATCTCAAAGTTTTCATAAAATCAGCCAACATGTTCTGATGAGAGTATAAATAAGTTTATGAATTTTGCAATCCACTTGAAACAAAAAATTATAGGACTCAAAAAACTATATACTCAAACATCATTTGGCTTGTGGGGATATAGACTGTGCTCCATGGACACATTCATGGCCTGGCAATATCAATACGCCATGGAAACCCGGGTTCAATTCATTTCAAATAAAAAAATACTTGGGGCTCCACCTGTGAAGTCACCGCTTAAAAGGATAACTGCGTCAAGCCCGAAGCACTGATAGGAGATCGTCATCACTCTAAGCCGTGATTCGCATACAGCTGGATTTATAATTCGACTAACATTTTCATTTGACATGGGATCTTTCACACTGTCACAGGAAACAATCGATTAACAGGACTGTTTGGGAAAAACGGACACTAAATGAATATCCTTGCAATGTTCATGACGTATGGCTATCCTGAAGTATGTTAACACTTTAAACATCTCGATTCCAAGGCGGGCATGGCCAGCGGGACGGATACACAGAGTTTCTAACAACAAATTATTGTTTCCAGCAATAAAACACAAGGTTTGAGCACACTGCAATTCAAAGCCGTTTTGGAAGACAAAACATAGATTTTTTTACGATACCATGCAATTTTGATGCAACAAAAATGTTGCATCAAAGTCAGTCCATAGATTGTGTTGATTTCATTATATATTCATATGCATACACACAACTCAACCTTTGCCTAACCTGCGTCACTACCAGGTCCATATTCAAGTCTCGCGTCTACATCAATCTCAAACCAAAGCCACTAAGACTTCAGTGTGTTCTATTTTTTCCATACGGTTCTGTTTTCTATTTGATTCAATCGGTTTCGATTGGAGTAGGGTGCAAGCACAATACTGTCTGTATTATATCAAGATTTGAGTGACTTGAAATAGTAATATTTAATATTGAAGTAAATCTCCTTCCATTACTGATGTATATATTATCGATATATACTGATGTGATGGGCCAGGAGGCTGTCTAATTCGATGGCAAATATTCAACCGATGCGTTTTGACGCATGTTTCAAATGCTGATATAACATTGACGTTAAATTAAGCATCGAGACTTCCGCAATATTGTTTGGAGCAGCACCTACGTTATGATTTTCCATACAACCTGGCCGCGGTCCACTGAAGTGATAGACTTCGGTGTTTCTACAGCACGTAGACACTTTCTAGTACATTTTAAATCATGAGATTTGTCCAATGCCAACCGACATGTATTTCAATATTTTTTAAAAAAAATTTCTCTGTTACAAATACGCAAAACTGCACATCATTTTATCGCATGTTAACTTTTAAACAAACTTTCATTAAAAAGAAAGATGACGTGTCATCAATAAAATTGTTTTCTGCGTATAGCTGTGTTGGTTTGTTGTTTTTTGTCTGATGCAGCTCAACGTCGAATAAAACAATTTAATTTGCCGTAGTCGGTGTGTCTATAGATGATTGGGATATTTCTCGGTGGATTTGGACATTCTCACCGTGTGTTTGTAGGCTAGAATTGATCTAACTTCTGTCTTTGTTGACAGCTCACCAATAGGAACGTTAACAAGGTAGTCCGAAACCGGGTATACCGCTTGTGCATGCTGGAGGCTAATCAAAACTCATTTTTTATGTGAAACAATTTTGTCGTTTGGTCAAATTTTTGATTGGGATAAATCTACAATGCATCCATCAGTAGGTAGTTTAATTTTTTTCTGTCAAAGTTTACGATCTACTCGTGATATTTTCAAATTTGTTTTGTGTTGTGGAAATTTGAAAGCAGGCAACATTTTTAGTAAATTCCTTTCTTTTTTTTTTTATTGATCCGTATTTATCACCCGCACGGCTTTATTGTGTATACAATTTCAGTTGAAAAATCTTTACAGAATCAAATTTTCGCTCAATCGGGTGGAGCAACTAAGCCGCGTTAGCCATGGAGATGGGGATTCTAATTCCTCCCGTGACGTTTCATGCGTGAATCGATTACCTAAAAATATTATATGCACAATAAATATAAGTGAAAAATGCGGATTTCATTGGTCAATCATTGCTACTAGAAATCAAATTGTTAAAATGACAGTAAAAAGATGAAGAGAAAATGTCAATTTGCTTTCATCATTGTGTGAAAAATCATGGCCAACTACAAAGCCAGAGTTTTTGACCTTCTTCCGTAGACAAGGCTTTGTTAAAATATTCGCAACGCTTTAAATGTGTATTGGTAACTTTATGTTGTTTATTCGTAAGGTCAAATTGTTTTTGCGTGTTATATGCTTTACTACTACAGATTAGGTAATAATGTGCTTATATCGCTTGATATCCACGACACACTGGCTTCATTTGAAATACTTAATATTTAAACAACAAATATAAATAGCCGATTGTCTAGGAGATTATGAACATTTTTCAATCTTTCAGAGCCTGAAATAGCTCTTGAAAGGCAAAAGTACTCGCAAACAAAAATGTTAGTAATCTCCTAGATACTACTCATATTTGTTGTTTGATATCAGCTAAAAAAAATTTCTTGCCAATGTTGTCATATTTTTTTTAAGATTGTAAATACACTGTTTTGCATGAAAACAATTATGATTCTACTTTTTATTTGTAATTGAAATTGCAATAAAAACTTGATTTAACTAACGACTGCATATAACGGTATTTTTTAAAAATGATTATTTTCTTGCTTCTTGAAAAATGGTTTTTATTCAACGTACAAATTATTGTAGCTCTCGGAGCAAACATTACTCATTTTGACAGGGAAAATATAGTGCATAGAAGCTAAACACGCAAAAGACTTTTTTATGAAATTGTCCAAATTATTTAAGCATTGTGAGAAGTGAAGTAAAATTTTCTTAAATATAATAATAAAAAAGAATAGACTACATTTCACAAAGCAGGATTTTTACAAATGAATTGCACAATATTTTAATATATATATATAAAAATAAATAAATATATATATATATATAAAAATAAATAAATATATATATATATTAGAAATTACTGCTCCTTGTTGCTTTTTTATTGTTAGCTTTTGAGTTGTCCCGTATTGCATTTTATTGTGAAAAATCAATGTACTGTAATTAATTTATTCATAATTTAGTGCTATAGGTAATCATATATCTTTACAAATTGCATGTTATATATTAAGAATATTATTTTTTATAAAGTAATAAAACCTTGTAGTATAATGTGCACGATTATTAGGGTTATCAGAAATCGATTTACACTATGCCACTGCTGTGCGGCTCATACAAGCAAAAACGTAACAAATCCTGTATTATATAATAACCATCAAAGTAGTACTATCAAATTTAATATCTGCAATTGTAAATTGTAAAGATATTTATTTTACTCTTATGATTTATGTACTGATTTTCTGCTTGTATGGACGGCATGCCACTGCTAAATTTAACATAAAATCACAAGTGACCGAGTCAACGTTTTTAAAAATTTAATTTTAATTTTAAAATCCTTGCCGCAGCGTGATTTTAGGATTCTTGATTGGTCAATTTAGGTTCTTCAGTTGTAACTAATTAATTGAAATTTATTAACTTTCTCACCGTGTGAGGGGATCATTTTTCGTCACAAAAAGATATAACTTCAGTCTAGAAGTATTATCTTTTGATCTTTGCTTTTATTTTTTTTTATGAAATTGAATCTGAAATAATATTATTGTAGTAGTTTTAAAACTGTAGGTTTATGCAATTTATGTCTTTAGATTTAACCAGTAAACTGCAGAATTTAATTTTAAAAATTCCTCACGGGGTGCTTAATTATAATCGAGTATACCTCATTTGACGTGTATGACGAATATATATATATATATCTAATGAGGTGTACGCTAATGATTCGTCTATCGTAAAAGTAAAGCAAAACAAAGAGGGGTTGCATATAATTTGACATAAAAAAACAATTTATTATTGAAAGAGTTATTGTTATTGATTGATTGACGTTGAACGCAGTTATCTGGTTAGAGTGCTTAAGAATATAGTTCCCGGAACACCTGTATTTAGCCACTTTTGGTGTTGTGTTTTTTTAATATTAATATTAATATTTTTTTTCAGCATCAGTGATCTGAATATAATAAGGTAGAAATGCATCCTAGATTAACAGATTTATCAACTGATGTGTCTTTCAACCGACTTATTCAGTTGAACAGCATATCAAGTAGATCCTCGACTTTTGTCCCTTCTAGTCGCAGCATTGTGCCATTTTAAAAGTTACCGATTTTGGTTTTACTTGCAATATTGTAATTTTTTTTATAAGAGTGAGTTTTGTCCAATCTTACAATCAAATGTTTTTTTTTCATCATACAATAATATAAATGTAATAATTTAAGTTTCAACTAGGAATATCATGTTTTTTCTACAAATTTGCATAAAACTCACAATCTTTCCCCCTTTTAAAATGAGTAATCTTTTCAAAACTTTTAAACAACTATTAACTAATACTTATGCGTACTATATATAGTAGTTGAAAGTTCAATCATATGAACTTTCGACCCAAAGATTTCTTGCAAGATCTACATATGATTTGACAATTGCTAAGGCAAAGTTAAATATTTCATATATTAATTTTAGATTAATGTTAATCAGGATGCGTATTTATTTACCCATGCAGGTATTAGTATGTTTATGTGATTAAGCATATTTTTTCACACATTGAAAACGATTAAAGAAAACTCTCAGAAAATATCATCGTGACTTGTGAGGGATTCGAACCCACATCCCCAAGCTTTCATGGCCGGTGCATTTATCCAACTATGCTAACGAGCCACTGCAATTTAGTGAGAATTTTTAATAATCATATTCTACATATGAACTAATATGCTCGGGCTAATCAATATTTAATGATTTGCAAACACTGGACTTTTTAATTAAAGTAACAAGTGAAGCATTTTTATATCCAAAGCTGGTTATTATTATTTTTAAAATCTATTGATGTTTAGCCGAGACGCGCACCATTCAATTATATTAATTTTAGATTAATGTTAATCAGGATGCGTATTTATTTACCCATGCAGGTATTAGTATGTTTATGTGATTACTAATACCTGCATGGGTAAATAAATACGCATCCTGATTAACATTAATCTAAAATTAATATAATTGAATGGTGCGCGTCTCGGCTAAACATCAATAGATTTTAAAAATAATAATAACCAGCTTTGGATATAAAAATGCTTCACTTGTTACTTTAATTAAAAAGTCCAGTGTTTGCAAATCATTAAATATTGATTAGCCCGAGCATATTAGTTCATATGTAGAATATGATTATTAAAAATTCTCACTAAATTGCAGTGGCTCGTTAGCATAGTTGGATAAATGCACCGGCCATGAAAGCTTGGGGATGTGGGTTCGAATCCCTCACAAGTCACGATGATATTTTCTGAGAGTTTTCTTTAATCGTTTTCAATGTGTGAAAAAATATGCTTAATCACATTAAATATTTCATTTGAATAAGAGCATTATTTACAGGACTATATCTTAGAATTCCAATAGGTCGGCAACTGCTGGACACGAACTCGGGGCTCTCAGATTTCACAGCTCTACTCTTTATTTTGGTTACAAGTCTTAAGTTTCAGCTCATTAGTCTCCAGTAAAATCCTTTCCTGCTTGTGGAGTAAATATTTTAAAAAGGTATCAAGCCAGAGATAAAAGCGACTACCTCTGAATGCTTCTAACTGCTTTTCTACGTACCCTGTTTCGAGAAGCCACATACTCTAACAGAGTAGGTTACATATTTCTTGTTCTCAGAATGTCTGATTTTGGATGTGTCCCAAACAAAGAAAAAAAAAATTCTCTTTAGCCTTAAAATCGGCAGAACAACGGTGATAGCTGATGATTCCCGACTCGTGTCCCGTAATAGTTCTATAGAAATCTTATTAATGCACGACATCTGATTAATATGCTGCTTCAGACTGATAAATCTGTTTGGTACGCGCATGCATTCCGCTTCTTCGCTCGGTCTTTGATACTTGGATTTAACTTGTTCCGTGTGCTGCAGATTGATGACAAGGCCTCCATCGTTCCGCTGGTGGCGGGACTACGCCGAGACGTGCTAGCCCTCATCTCCGAGGGCATGGGGCTGGTATGGGAGTCCTACAAGCTCGACCCGTACGTGCAGAAGCTCAGCGAGGTCGTCGTGTCCTTCCAAGAAAAGGTAAAGTTATACTCAGTAGTAAATTATCATTGTAGTTGTCCCAAAACTTATTCATAATAGTTTTGTATGTAATTTAAAACATTACAAAACAATTTGATTAGTTTTACCAACATTATTTGTTTGCGCACTTTACCAGTGTCTCAGAGCAAGTGAATTCAAAGAACACAAGCATTTTTTTCCTCCCGAGCTCTAGCACAAGAAGAAGCCTCTGTAAAATTTGATGTACGGAATCAATGGATCCGTACAAGCTTATTGTAGATTATATGATAGAAACCTTTTTATATATGTCTTTAAATATGTTATTTACAGACAACATGAATATAATACGGTTTTTAAATTAGAATGAGCTATCTTAAACGAGTGAATCTTTATACAAATGTATATTTCAGGTTGAAGACCTGGTTGTGGTGGAGGAGCAACTGGAGGTTGACGTGAGATCCATTGAAACGTGCCCGTACAGCGCTGCCACACTTGCCGACATCCTCGGCAAGATCCAGCACGCTGTGGACGACCTGTCTCTGCGCCAGTACTCCAACCTGCATCTGTGGGTGCAGCGTCTAGATGAGGAGGCAAGTGTTCTGGAGTACTCACCACTCTCATGAATTACCTGATCCTAGATATCTCTCATTTGTGAACAAAGAAAAAATCTATAAAATATATAAATGTATTTGTTTAGGTGGAAAAAAGTCTTGGCGTGCGTCTGCAGGCCGGCGTGAAGGCGTGGACGGAGGCCTTGCGCGGCGAGGCTCGCGAGATTGACCTCTCCATGGACACGGACGCTCCAGCGCAGCCTACGCACAAGCTGGGTGGGGATCCCCAGGTACTGAGGACCATCTCACACATTAGCTTTATAAAAAAATACAGTTTTATTAGATCCATATATATTTTTTAATTTAGTTTGACAATGCCCTTGAAAACGAAAGTGCTAATATTAAAAAATAATCTAGCTCTTTTGGTTTTTGATATTGTTTTGTGAATTTATATTTCTTTAAATTATCCAGATCGCACGCGTGGTGCATGAGGTGCGCATCACCAACCAGCAGATGTATCTGTTTCCGTCCTTGGAGGAGGCGCGCTTCCAGATCATGCAGCAGCTTTTCGCTTGGCAGGCTGTTGTGACCTCGCAACATCGTCTTCAGAGCTCCAGGTACTCGCTCACTTCAGCCATAGCTTTCATATATATTAGTTGTGTGATTGTAGGCTCTGCCTTGAAATTTTCTGAGGTCGGATGCCTCCCTGATAATGTATTATTAATTTTGGATAAATGCCTGCAGGTACCAAGTGGGACTGGCGCGACCCACTGCCCAGACATACCGCAATCTTCTGACCAAGCTCCCAGGAGGGCCGGCTCCTCTGGAAGAAGCCTATGAGGCCATTGACAACAAGGTCTCCGAAGTTAGAGCCTATGTGGACGAGTGGCTCAGGTGACTATGATATCAGTCTTTTAACCTTTAACCAAAGCGAAGTCAAGCCTGTAGTTGTATTTAATTTTAAAAATAACACTTGCTCAATTTTTATTTGTGTGTTTTTCAGGTACCAAGCCCTTTGGGATTTGCAGGCTGACAATTTGTATGGAAAACTGGGAGAAGATATTTCTCTGTGGATCAAGTGCCTTAACGACATCAAGTGAGTTTTTTTGACCATTTCTTAATAAATACGACTTTAGTGACTACCTGTCATAATAATACAACAATTCGTAGCTTGCAGAAACAAGTGTCTCTGACTATTTCATAACGCCCATGATCTACCATATAGGTTAACTGTGTGTAATATTTAGATGATTAATTCACGCATGATTTCTATGATTGTTATCTAATATGGTTCTCACAATAACCCTGGCTTTAGCTGGAGATATCTAAAATACGGATAGATTCTCCCTCTTACAGTAACTCTATCATATATCAACTTATCATCTTGAACGTATGTTACAGGAAATCTCGTACCACATTTGACACGTCAGACACCCGTCGCGAGTACGGCCCAATCGTCATCGATTTTGCCAAGGTGCAGTCCAAGGTCACGCTGAAGTATGACGCTTGGCACAAGGAGGCGCTGGGCAAGTTCGGCACCCTCCTGGGAGCTGAAATGGGCGGCTTCCATGCGCAGCTCGCCAAGTCACGCGCCCAACTCGAAAACCAGTCTCTGGGTAAATACACGCCTCTGTTACTCAATTGCCTTCTACGTTTGCCTTTATAGTACCGTATAGATAGCTCAATAAGTAGCTCAGTCTATGACTGGACGATTAGCATGAACACTCTAGGCTCATTGAAATATAGTTGATGTCGGTGCTTGTGAATGAAGTATCATTTTTTTAATCATTCTTGCTTTATCGAGGAAGCTATAACCTCATTTCTTATGAAAGTACCAAAACCCATACTTGCAGCCTTCTACCGGATCTGGTTGTGTTGAGCAAACTCATGGAGAAAGAGTTAGAGTGATTGTCATAACTGTGTAAAAGAATTCTTTAAACATGACTTGAAGGCTGCAAGTCTCTGAACTCCGCTCATTTCATGACATCAGTTCTTGAATATCAAAACAAGCCTGATTTCAGTTAAAAATTTCCATAATAGCTAAACTTTTGTTCTTATTCTTTAGTAAACTTCTAATATTCTAAATGTAAGTATATTTGAATTGTATAGATGATATAATTGTGTATATTGTAATAAATAATATGCAAATATGTGATTTCAGAGGCGGCATCCACGAGCGACGCCGTGGGCCTCATCACATACGTGCAGCAGCTGAAGAAGGAAGTCCTGGCCTGGGAGAGGCAGGTAGACACGTACCGCGAGGCCCAGCGCATCCTCGAGAGGCAGAGGTTAGTTAAAACTCCCATCCACCGGTACTTTTCTCAACCCTCAAGATCAATATGAAGGAATATTTGATATCCGTCATGAGCTGTCACTTTTTTAAGGGGACTAGTAACCTCATAACCTCAACCGCACTTATGAAGTTTTGTAGAGCGTATGAGTGGAGGGAGTGTGAGCATTACAATTGTGTAATAGGATCCTTCGAACACGCCATGAAGGTTACTAGTCCTCGGACTCCGCTCGTCTCGAAGTAGAGAATTAATAGGGTTTACGATAGGCCTGGCTTTGGCCAGAGACTTCCATGGAGGGCAAGGTCTAAATCTCTCCCTCAGCTATTTTTAAAACTTTGATTTCCTTGATTGTATAATTACAACTTTGATTGATGGCTCATTGCAATAATAATAAATTCACTTCATTGAACAATGGATGGTATAATGGATGTGTATATAGCTGTGATGTAGTTGAAAGAGATTGATGTTCATCTTCCATTCAAAGCAAGCATATCCAACAATACTTTTACCAAAATTTCCCTCAGTTTCAACGAATAAAGTCACTTAGGATTTTGTATGCTTGATTGTAGATTCCAATTCCCGACGACATGGCTCCACGTTGACAACATCGAGGGAGAATGGAGCGCTTTCAACGAGATCATGCGCCGCAAGGACTCTTCCATTCAAACGCAGGTAAGCTAGAGGCGAAAGCCTACGAACCCTGTGAAATACAACGGGTGAGGTACTTTCTGTGTCTTCTAATATTGCTGGTCAAATTTTTTCAATGGTGTTGGCTTCGCTTAGGTGGCATCGCTGCAGCAGAAAATTGTGGCCGAAGACAAGGCGGTGGAGCAGCGCACCACAGAGTTCCTGGCAGAGTGGGAGAAAGGGAAGCCCACCGGTGGCTCCACCCGCCCTGAGGATGCCCTGCAAAAGCTGCAGATTGCTGAGACGCGCTATGCCCGGCTCAAGGACGAGCGAGACAACGTTGCTAAGGCCAAGGAGGCCCTGGAGCTTCACGATACAGGTACATTCCCAATATATCCTCAACAGATCTGTTTAATTTGTAACATTCCCGTTTTTAAGTATTAATACCAAAATTGTTGCATTATCATTGCAGTGAGCTCGGCGTCATCAGAGCGCATGGCTGTGGCCCTGGAGGAGCTGCAGGACTTGCGAGGAGTGTGGGCATCCCTCTCAAAGGTGTGGGCGCAGATTGACGACACGCGTGAGCGGCCTTGGCTGTCCGTTCAGCCCAGAAAGCTCAGGTACTTAGCGGACTTAGGTATTAAGCTGATGTGAATCTATCAAATGTTGAGTGTAGAAGTATACACTGAGTGAGTTGTATAATTATCACGTGCTTGTTTACAGGCAACAGCTTGAGGGGATGCTGACAGAGCTGAAAGAGCTGCCGGCCCGTCTGCGAATGTACGAGAGTTTCGAGTATGTGCGCAAGCTTCTCCATTCCTACACCAAGGTAAATAACATGATGGCGTGTTATGATTTCTCTGCCGCAAAAAATTACAGGTTATGAATTGGGCTTAAGTAACTTACACACGAGAATAGATTAGTTCTATGGGAAGAAAGGGCATGCAAGAATCACTCACAGTGGCTGAGCGACTTCTATTCTTAGGTCAAAGTAATTAGACTTGGAAACTGTTCAAACTGATTCTTTTAAAATAATCATATCAATTGCACCTTTTTAATAATAGTTGTTTGCCCGTTTCTATTAGTTAGTTCATAGATTTATTTAGTTTGGTATTTTCTATGGTACAATTATTTAAAAATTATGGTCGTCAAAACAGCACACATTAAACATAATAATTATGATATCCAGGTTAACATGACTATCGTGGAGTTGAAGTCAGACGCGCTGAAGGAGCGACACTGGAAGCAGCTGTGCCGACAGCTGCGTGTGGACTGGGTGCTGGCGGAGCTGACCTTGGGCCAGGTGTGGGATGCCGACTTACTCAAGAACGAGCACGTCGTCAAGGACGTCATCCTCGTCGCACAAGGAGAGATGGCACTCGAAGAGTTCCTCAAGCAGGTATGTTTGTCGGAGCGTATGTAAATAAAAAAAATTAGCAACTCATAAATTACTAAATTCTTAAAATGCTTGCATAATATTATTGAAAATAATCATTTAAATAATATATATAAGTTACGGACACAGGTGGAGTCAATATATTGGAATTTGACCTATAATGTTGTATATGGTATATATTACAAAAGTATCCATCTATCTAGGTGCGTGAGTCTTGGCAGAGTTACGAACTGGACCTCATCAACTACCAGAACAAGTGCAAGATCATCCGCGGCTGGGATGATTTATTCAACAAGGTCAAGGAGCACATCAACTCCGTGGCCGCCATGAAGCTGTCTCCCTATTACAAGGTGAGCACTCTCCCCTGTTACTCTGTAGTCCTGTACCCTGGTAGACTCTTTACATAACAAGCAACACAACACACCATTGATTGAACCTATACCACACCGATCTCTTTGATCTTCTTACTTTTAGGAATCCTTTAATAAATTTCACACACATGTAGCACAAAATAGAATCACTTATTCTTTAAAAAGATCCAACTAAGAATCACTAAAGAGTTATATTGGACCTTAAAAGGCTCTTTGCCTCAGGAGGGAGTCCGGATTGTCGGAATGTTTCCACAGATTTCTACTGTACTAGTCGCAAGATATCTTGCGACTTGAAAATGATAGGCTTCTAAATTACTGCCACCTCAATGAAAAGAGTATATTTTTATGAATAATTTTTGGTTGGCAGGTGTTCGAAGAGGAGGCGCTGACATGGGAGGAGAAGCTCAACCGCATCAACGGACTATTTGACGTGTGGATTGACGTGCAGCGCCGCTGGGTCTACCTGGAGGGGATCTTTTCAGGCTCCGCCGACATCAAGGCCCTGCTGCCCGTGGAGACCTCTCGCTTCATGAGCATCAGGTACTCATCCTACTCTGACACCTGGATATATTTGAGAGGCTGTTTCTAATTAAATTTGGCACTCAAATTCCTATATAAGTCAAGTTCCTATTGTTTTTTGTATGTAAGAATGATTGAAGCCAATGTCTATAAACATACACTCGACTCAACTTTCGATGCTTGCGCTTACAGCTCGGAGTTCCTGGGTCTGATGAAGAAGGTGTCCAAGTCCCCGATGGTGATGGATGTGCTGAATATCCCAGGCGTGCAGCGCTCGTTGGAACGACTAGCTGATTTGCTGGGCAAGATACAGAAGGCCCTTGGAGAGTACCTCGAAAGGGAACGTACCAGCTTCCCAAGGTCAGTACCATACGTTCATTTCATACTTTTGAAGAACACTTCAGGAGTTATTACTCTGTTTAAGAAAATAATATTAATTTAAATTATATAACGTTCTTGTCTTCAGATTCTACTTTGTGGGAGATGAAGACCTGCTGGAGATCATTGGCAACAGCAAAAATGTGGCCCGTCTGCAGAAGCATTTTAAAAAGATGTTTGCCGGAGTGGCGGCTATCTTACTCAATGAGGACAACACCATCATCCTGGGCATCGCATCCAGAGAGGGCGAAGAGGTGAGGCCAGAACTACCCTTATATCAACCAAGCCACACACGCACAAACGCTATTTTTTAACAATGTGTTTGGACTTATTTCCATTTCTCAATCAAGATTCAGCATTCTAACTGGACTACTGAGTGAATTAATACTGACCTAAGTGTAGTTACTCATTAGATATTCATATGAATGCGTTTTTACAGGTGGAGTTCATCACTCCGGTGAACACGGTAGAGCACCCAAAGATCAACGAATGGCTGACTATGGTAGAACGCGAGATGCGCGTGACGCTGGCGTCGCGACTGCGTGAGGCCGTAGCCGACGTCAAGCAGTTCCAGAAAGGGGCAATCGACCCCAACGCCTTCATGGCCTGGTGCGACAAGTATCAGGTATAGGACTTGTAGCTGATTCTTCTGCTGTTTGTTGTGATCATTCACCACGCAACATCAGTAAAGGTCGTTGCTGTGTGCCTCAATTCTCTCAGTTCATATTAGAATCGTTGGTATTTACACAAATATTCATAAATTTGATAACAAACTAGATAGATAATACTTAATTGGTGGATAATTTTTTTTATAAAATAATTTATATAATTCAAAATATTAATCGTGTGTGAATCATTACTTAAAAACAAGTTAAGAAAACCATTTTGGCTCCATAATTCACTTATTAATTGTTACCATTATGTTCCAGGCTCAGATTGTGGTGCTGGCAGTGCAGATCATGTGGTCGGAAGAAGTGGAGGCGGCCCTGCAGGCGGGCGCGGCACTTCAGCCGGCGCTGCGCCAGGTGGAAGGGACTCTCAACGTGCTAGCCGACTCCGTGCTCCAGGAGCAGCCTCCACTGCGTCGCCGCAAGTTAGAGCACCTGGTGAGGAGCCTCGAACTAAATAGCCCACCACCTTTCTTTGATATGTTGCTGTGGCAGATCTTAACGGGATTTTCGACTTGAGGGTTGTTGGTTGGAGCTTTCCACCTAGCGTTAGTGTCATAATCGCTTGTGTTTCAGATCAATGAGTTTGTACACAAGCGTACTGTGACCCGCCGCCTGATTGCAGCCGAAGTCTCGTCACCGCGCAGCTTTGAGTGGTTGTGCGAGATGCGGTGCTATTTCGATCCTCGCAATCCCGACGTGAGTGCTAATAACTAATAATTTCATTAGGACAACTTTCGAAATATTTCACTGCCTTTTCAATAAAATGCTAACACATTGTAAATGATCCTTATGTATATTAATGCACGTCTTGCTCTTACATTCTTGCAGTTGTAGCAAGTAGTTTAAGGTCATCTAAATATACCGGTGGCGTGCAGTCATACAATGCCATAAATATTTTATACAAGTATAAAAGAAACCTATTGTTTATTTATAATATTCAAAAAGTGTGTTGAATATTGACATATTTTCAATAGCTATTAAGAGAAATCCACTGTTTGTTTACTTGTATGGAACGCACGCCACCAGTGTGTATGTGTAAAGTAAATTTTTATTGGTGACCGGTTTCGCCAACCTTTCACGATGGCATTATCTCTGTCAAAAATATTTATTATTTAATTTACTGTATTATTTGTTATTTCGTAGGTTCTTCAGCAGCTGACAATCCACATGGCGAATGCCAAGTTCTTGTATGGCTTTGAATACCTGGGAGTTCAGGACCGCTTGGTGCAGACTCCTCTCACTGATCGCTGCTACTTGACCATGACTCAAGCCTTGGAAGCTAGACTGGGTGGATCTCCGTTCGGTAAGGCATCAGTCAACCATCTCAGCGCACTTTTAATTTTTATTCAAAATGGCTGTATTGTACTGTGTGCATCTGTGGCATGAAGTGAATATATCCAGCTCTGTATCCATATCAGTCATTTGACAGTTTGCTTTCTACATATTTCAGGTCCTGCTGGCACGGGTAAAACGGAGTCAGTGAAGGCACTGGGTAATCAGCTGGGGCGCTTCGTGTTGGTCTTCAACTGCGACGAGACTTTTGACTTCCAAGCCATGGGTCGTATCTTCGTTGGCCTGTGTCAGGTAAATAATTAATGCAAATGCACTGCAATTGGGGACCAATTTATACATAGCCCTAATTTTTGTAACCATACGGTCTTTAGTTTTTTGTTATCACACCATTCTTCCACAAGAGAAACATGACGTAAATTTGTTTTTTTTTCTTTTGAAAGTAGAAAAATGGTTTCACTATACCTTTAGTTTTTCATATAGTTGAGTTATTCAGGTGTTTATAAAATTATTACTTTCAAAAATGAGCTGATGAATACCAGGTGGGAGCATGGGGCTGCTTCGACGAGTTCAACCGGCTAGAGGAGCGGATGCTGTCGGCTGTGTCGCAGCAGGTGCAGACCATCCAGGAGGCCCTCAAGCTGCACTCCGAGGGAGACAGTAACTCCCGTGAGTGACTACACTAACCCTGTACCAGCTGATAATTAATATATGATAAGACGCCTTGAGTTTTTAAGATTGCAATTTATTATATTCTTTCAGTTTGCATACACAAGATCTATATAAAATATTGGAAAAATTTAAAACCTGCGTAGATGTTAAAAATAATCACTGGGTTTTAATAATTTATTTTTAATTTTATAGGGTATTTACGGCTTTTTTATTGTATAGACTGCACACCACTAGTATGCATCACTAATGAAAATGAATATACAAATTGCTTAAATTGATATTTTAGCATCCATCGCAGTCGAATTGGTGGGCAAGCAGGTGCGCGTGTCCCGCGACATGGCCATTTTCATCACCATGAACCCTGGCTATGCGGGTCGCTCCAATTTACCTGACAATCTCAAAAAGCTCTTCAGGAGTTTGGCCATGACCTCGCCCGATCGGCAGCTAATTGCTGAGGTCATGTTGTTCTCACAGGGCTTTAGGACCGCTGAGAAACTGGCCTGCAAGATCGTGCCCTTCTTCAAGTACGTATATTTCTATCGATGGAGACAATTCAATTTTCCTAAAATATAATAAATACTAGGATATAGCAACAGTATTCCACAAATAACCGTATGATTGTTTATAGATTGTGTGACGAGCAGCTTTCAAACCAATCTCACTACGATTTTGGGCTGCGAGCCCTCAAGTCTGTCTTGGTGTCGGCCGGTAATGTCAAGAGGGATCGCATCATGAAGATCAAGGTAAGACACTTCCACCTCACTTGGAGCTGCCTGAATTAGAAATGGGAAGCGAAAGTACTTGTCCCATTAAAACAGCCCACTTATAAATTAGGCTTATTTATTTGATCAACTATTTATTCATCACCTTCACCTACTTTTAACTTTAATAATCACTTGGATTTCAGGAAACTATGATCAGCCGGGGTGATAAAGCCGTGGATGAAGCGTCCATTGCCGAGTCACTTCCAGAACAGGATATTTTGATCCAGAGTGTGTGCGAGACCATGGTGCCAAAGCTGGTGGCCGAAGATATCCCCCTACTCTTCTCCCTGCTCAGTGATGTGTTCCCTAATGTCGGTTACACGCGTCAAGAGATGACCGGTTAGTTATGATCATCTATTCAAATTTTATTATATAATAAGTCAATTGCAATTTTCATGAAAAATAATGAAATTCGAGAATTTGATCAATCAGTGAAAGTTTTTATGAGTTCTTCATTTACTCTCCAGGCTTGAAGAACGAGATACGTAAAGTCTGCGCCGAGGAATTCCTAGTATGCGGAGAAGGTGACGAGCAAGGCGGCGCATGGATGGAAAAGGTAAGAACTACTATCTTTTTTATGATACAATGATATTTTATATAAAATTCTTATTTAATGTAAATTTTGCTAGTGCTGAAATTTAGTAAAAAAAAAACAAAAATTATCGCTAGTTATACTTTAAAGAGTACGAGCTGTGTCCAAGATTTGAATAAATCCTTTTTTTTTGTGCAAACATAATTTATAACGCCAGATTTATTCATGTCACATTTAAAATAATTGTACAAAAGGTGTACATAAAATTGTTAATTTATTATTATTATTATTATTATATGGTCAGTACCAAAAGTCATTAAATTAATATTGAACTAAGCCATTCAATAAAACTCATTTTTTTCTCTCTCCCTCTCACTATTTAAACTTTCGCCTTGCGTAATATTTGCTCTTAGGTTAGTTCGACTAACTTATATTTCTAATCACTTAATGACTTGGTGCCAAAAGTCATTTAATTAAAAATTATAAAAGCCAATAAATAGATTTTACTATTAATACGTTTGCTCGGTGTTTATATATAGTTTGTAAAGAAACCCTCATGCTTAGTGAAAAACACTAGTTTAAGAGTGAGTAAACCATGTATTGATGCCCTGTCTCTTTCTTGCTTCCGCTCTCCGGACACTCAGGTGTTCATTAGGGACTGCACATGGGTGGAGAAGGTCAGTCTATCCCGCTCGCTCGCTGTTCATGGAGTATAGCGTTGTTCCCCTCACTCCCCCCGTATTTTTTATTCACATTTACGTAGTAATTGCCAATGTAAGAGACATGATTGTATTTTCATGTGAGACGGCTGTTTTTAATTTAGTCTGTTTTGATGTTGTAAACATATTTGTTTATTTTTTTTATCATTTTCTCCCTATAGGGGTATAGTGTTTTGCTTTGTTTTTTTATAATATTGTTTATAATCTTTATGTATTTCAATATATTTAACATTTATTTGTTTAAATCGTTAACTAAATTTTTAAATGAATGTACGCTGAATATATAATAGTATATTTTTTTCCTACTTTTATTTTTGTCATCGACACATATATGATATTTTAGCTGTCAGTTTCAGTTTGTACAATATGTTTTTAGGATATTTCTATTTCTCGGTTCCACACATTCGTGTAACTGTAGCTCTATTGGCAAGAGTCTAGGCTGTAACAGAAATTGTAAATTCTGCGTTTCGTGTGTGATTACATAAAAACATATTGTATAAATATTTTTCTTCATTTGATTGTTAAAAACGATATTTATATTATAATATTAGTCACAACGTTTTGACTAAAACGTTTTAGTCAAAAATTAAAGCATGGCTTCTTTAATTATACACGCACATGTCTGATATTTTGTATATGCATTGATAGGTGCTTCAGCTATACCAGATCTGCAAACTCAACCATGGACTCATGATGGTGGGCCCGTCTGGAAGTGGCAAATCAACCGCTTGGCGTGTGCTCCTCAAGGCACTCGAAAGGTACATCTTACGTTTGAGAGATTTATGGGAATATTGGATGAACTATGTTTTTACTTCTGTGATGGTACAGATTAGGTTTCAGAGAATTATGGGGACATAAGATGAACCGGGAATTTACTTTTGAAATGGTACATTTTGAGTTTCAGAAAATTATAGGAGAATTGGATAAACTAGGACTTATCTTTTATTTTATTATCTTAGATTTTACTTCTGAAAATTTAACAAAAGAATTGTGGGATTATTAAAATAAATAATATAAGATAATTTGAAATATTACTTCTTGAACTTGTCTACTAGATTCTCTATTATAATAGATCAATCATACTTTGGACTAATTCTACTTTTAATGTTAGCAAAGAATATGAATGTTTAAAAAAAAAAAATCTATATTAACTGCAAGTGTACATGATTGCCTCATTTCAGGTTCGAAGGCGTAGAGGGTGTGGCGCACGTCATTGATCCCAAAGCCATGTCCAAGGAAACCCTGTATGGTGTGCTCGACCCTAACACGCGTGAATGGACTGACGGTCTCTTTACACACATCCTGAGGTCAGCAACCATTTACTCTATTATTTATCTAACTTAAAAACTAGGCTTACTTTGTTATATATGACAATGAGACTCACTCTTTTTGTGTATTGAATATTTGTCAAAAATGGATCCTTCAAACATACTGAAGAAACTGAAACTGAAAAGAAACTTCAAAATCTCTTTGAATTTCGCACTTAAAGTATGATCAAGGTAATCTAAAATAAGCTTAATATCGATTATGAACCTTCTTCTCCTGGCCGATGCAGGAAGATCATTGACAATGTCCGCGGGGAGATAAACAAGAGGCAGTGGATCATATTCGACGGCGACGTGGACCCCGAGTGGGTGGAGAACCTCAACTCCGTGCTGGATGACAACAAACTCCTGACTCTACCTAACGGAGAGCGTCTCAGCCTGCCGCCTAATGTGCGCGTCATGTTTGAGGTAAGCTCTATTCTAATCGATTATCTAAAAACATATTATGTACTTAATAAACCTGTATGGGTTAAAAACCTCATCTCAATTCAATCAACGGAAACATGCTTCTACCGTGTTTTATCATTTATTATAAGTATAAATAGAGGATAGCAGGTTTCAATCAGAATTGTATGAAAGTATGAATTAATAAAGCTGGATCTGGAGAAGAAGTAAGTGGACCATGCGATGACCTTCAGAATTAAAGAAAGCAACATCGAATTGACAACTCATTAAAAATACCATTCAAACTATGTTTAATTTCAGGTACAAGATCTAAAGTATGCCACGCTGGCTACTGTGTCCCGTTGCGGCATGGTGTGGTTCTCGCAGGACGTTCTCACCACGGAGATGATCTTCGAGAACTACCTTATGAGGTGAGACTATCCTTTTCTATATTGATGGCCTTTTTTAATTATATTCGCATACAATTCAATACTTCAATATCTTTACAGTTTGTTGCAGTCATTAATATAATGTTAATAATAATTAATAATGGTTAAATTACCATTCAACCGATCACTCTTTCAGAAAACATTTGGAAACTGTACTTATTTTAGAAAAATTTGTGTATTTCTCAAAACTTTCAGAGAATGTGAAAAAAGTATTAAACTTTAATTTATTTTTTTGAAAATGGTGAAAATTATTATCGAGATAAAACATTATTTATAATTAGTCTGTTATCTCTGTACTCTCATATTAATATAAGCATTTTCCATTATTTGTTTTCCGCAGGTTGAAGAACATTGCTTTGGAAGATGGTGAAGAAGACTCACTGAGCCTCTTAGCTATTCCCGGAAAACCCTCTGCGGGATCCAACGACCAAGTTAGCCCAGATGAGATTTTGTCTCCGGCACTCCAGGTAATTATCATTCTTAATTTCTTTCTTAATCTTTACCATAGAATTAAACATCCATCAGATAAAATTAAATAAATACCTTGATCGTTCAAACGGAATTTTAAAGAATGGTTTCAGGGTCTATTACTATGCGCGTAAAGTTGGTACTTTTGGAGATTTTCAGAAAATTCCATATAATATCTTATCGTAAAGTCTGATTGCTTCATTTGCAATAGCTGCGATGCTCTAGCCGTATGGCACAAGAGGCCTTCCGTGTTTGACTGTGAGTGTTGCTTTGCAGACGCAACGTGCAGTTGCAGCTCTGCTGGGGCCACTGTTCTCGGCTGACGGGCTGGTTGTGCGCTGTGCCGAGCGCGCCGCAGACCTGGACCACGTCATGGACTTTACCCGCCACCGCGCCCTCGGCTCGCTATTCTCCATGCTCAACCAGGGTGTCAGGTACGACTCCAAACTTTATTCCCATATCCAATATCAGTCTGTTACAGTTAATAGCAATGTTTCCACTAGATACCTATTTAAGTATTTAATTTATTTACAAACATGCAATAATATAAGTTTAATATTGTATGGATATAATACACAGTGCATGCATGTACAACAAATCAATTGGCAGCAAAGACTATTAACTACGGGCACATTTATTATACCACCTGGCTACAACAACATGCCACAGAAACTGAACCACTTATTTTATTGGTTAACGTGTCACTGTTCTTACGTGCTATTAACGATACACACCTTATAAACAAACATGTCATAAAATAACAAGTTATTTGATTTATACTATTCTTTTAGGAATGTCCTGGCATATAACCGGCAGCATCCCGACTTCCCCATCAGCCCGGAGCAGCTGGACGCCTATATACCCAAAGTCCTGGTCTACTCACTACTGTGGTCCTTCGCTGGAGATTCCAAGCTTAAGGTAACATACCGAGACACCTAGAAGCATTTGTATATAATATATAATTATATATATATATTTCAGATCCATAGTTTTACAATTCTTATTTATTAAAATTTTCTAGGGTCGCTGTGAACTAGGAGACTTCATCCGATCTGTGAGCACTGTTCCGTTGCCGCCGGCTAACTCCAATCAGCCTATCATCGATTTTGAGGTTAGTTTTATAAAAACAGAAACAGAAAAAAAAATTGTAAATCTTTTTATCTAAATGGCATTTTGATATTGAACAAAATCAAATTCAATCGTTGAAATCATTTGCAAAGTCCTTTACTAAAGTAGATTTCAATAAAATTTGATATTTTTATGTCACACCTCTTTTTTAAACACCTCGGTTAATTTCAACGTGCTTCGAAAGGCATATGCATAATATGACAAGTCTGTGGAAGGGTAGATGGGGAAGATGAGGGTATTTGAACACTTGCGCTGCTTTCCAGGTGTCCATCACCGGGGAGTGGGTGCCGTGGTCAGCCAAGGTGCCGCAAATCGAGGTGGAGACACACAAGGTGGCCGCCCCGGACGTGGTGGTGCCCACGTTGGACACGGTTCGCCACGAAGCTTTACTCTACACCTGGCTGGCCGAGCACAAGCCTCTCGGTGAATATCCAAATATTTTATTAAATTTGTTTTTGGTTTATTTTGTAGTACTCCAAGTTTTAAATCGGACATAAATCCAAAATGGGTGTAAAGAAATTTTGAAATAAATTGAATATTTTTTAAATTGTAGAGATTTTTCTCATTGTTTTATGTGCAAATCAATTAATATAATATTTTACACAGAGTGAACAGTAAATCTACTGTCACCGAAAAGCACTGTAGATCCTCAGTGTTGTTCATGAAATTCTTCCATGAATGGTTGTCTCTTAACTCTGCTTGTGTCTCCAGTGCTGTGCGGCCCTCCAGGCTCCGGCAAGACCATGACCTTGTTCTCCGCCCTACGCGCTCTGCCTGACATGGAGGTCGTGGGACTCAACTTCTCCTCCGCCACCACCCCGGAGCTGCTCCTCAAAACCTTCGATCATTACTGCGAGTACAGGAAAACACCCAATGGAGTCATACTCGCTCCAGTTCAGGTAACGGGAACATAACGATTTATATTGATATTGTATGTGTCAATAAACTTGTTTCAATTAATAAATTATAATAGATTTTCTTTATTATTGGGTATTGCGCTACATTATATATTAAATTCTAACTTCCAATGTTTCCTGCTAATAAAAGCGGTTGCCATCACCTACAAACTCGTTTAACACAATTGCTGTCATGTGGTGGTTTCAGCTGGGCAAGTGGCTGGTGTTGTTCTGCGATGAGATCAACTTGCCGGACATGGACCAGTATGGCACGCAGCGCGTCATCTCCTTCCTGCGCCAGCTGTTGGAGCACAAAGGCTTCTACAGGGCATCCGGTCAGTATGCAACTCTTTGATTTGCTCTTTAAAAAACCCACAAGAATTGGTTTTAAACAATTTTTATCTAATTTCTATAAGGATATATAATTTATAAGCATTTTAAAAGTAAAATAAATACGAAGGGAGGGCATATGAATATTTTAAAAGTTTATTTAATTAATATAAAACGCCAACACAACACTGTCTTTTCACATTGCAACTTTTTTGTCTCAGATCACTCATGGGTATGCCTGGAGCGGATCCAGTTCGTGGGAGCCTGCAACCCTCCCACTGACCCCGGACGCAAGCCCCTCAGCCATCGCCTCCTTCGCCACGTGCCCGTCATTTATGTGGACTATCCCGGAGAAACGTCTCTTAAACAGGTACTCCTATAACTTCTAATATGTACATCAGTTCCGCACTTGCATATACCTGCTAAATTTTCACTCACAATGATCGAAATGATTTCAGCACCAGCTCGCGATACGCTCGTGACTCGATTTTTTTTTGTTCATGAATGCACCACGATAAACCTGGCGCTTCAAATGAGATGTTTGTTTTAGATTTACGGTACGTTTGCGCGTGCGATGCTGCGCATGATGCCCTCACTACGGTCTCACTCGGAGCCGCTGACATCGGCCATGGTGCGCCTGTACCTCGCTTCTCAAGAGCGCTTCACGCAGGACATGCAGCCTCACTATGTGTACAGTCCGCGTGAGATGACTCGCTGGGTGCGTGGTATCTGCGAAGCGATCAGGTACGTTCATGTCCATATCAAAATTCGGCAAAACAGGAATATGTCATGATAATGACCTACAAATATATATTTTTTTATTTTTCTAGTTTTTATAGATTTTATTTACGTTTTAAACATCAGTAAGTTTTTGCTGATTCAGTCTTGTATTTTCGATTCCAGGCCGCTAGATAGCTTATCTGTGGAGGGGCTGGTGAGGCTGTGGGCGCACGAGGCGCTGCGCCTCTTCCAGGATCGCCTGGTGGATGACGTGGAGCGAAGGTGGACTAACGACAACATTGACGCAGTGGCCCTGCAGTTCTTCCCAGGTAATCAGAATGCCAACAAATTTGAATAATGAAATGAATGTGGTATTACGACAAATTTTTAAGACTAATCACTTTTGCCTTTCAAGTCTGTCGAAGCTCTTGAGAGGCGAAGGTGCTTTCCTAGCCATATGGCTAGGAGATTACAACTGGTTGACTTCTTTTCTTTCGACTGTGTTTAATTTTAACTTCTTATTTTCAGGGATTGATCAGGAGGCCGCTCTGAGCCGCCCCATCCTGTACAGCAACTGGCTGAGCAAGGACTACAGTCCTGTGCAGCGAGACCAGCTCAGAGACTACGTCAAGGCCAGGCTCCGGGTCAGAACTACTCATATTATTATCACTTCATTATCTCACTAAATGGCCAAAAAACTTATAGATTAATAAAATACCAAAAAATTAAAATTTTATGGCAATGCTATAAAATTTTTAGGCTTTTCTCTGTTTACTAGTTGATTTTATGAATATTTTGCTTATTTGAAAAATGGTAAGAGAAATATTTATTTTAATAGGTTATTCTATAAATTTGTCCTGCAGGTATTCTACGAGGAGGAATTGGACGTGCCGCTCGTGCTGTTTGACGAAGTTTTGGACCACGTACTCAGGATCGACAGGATCTTCCGTCAACCGCAAGGTTTGCAAAACAAACTCTAGATCCTCTTTTGATTTCATTGTCATGAGTTGCATGTGATAGAAGGTATGCAGACACACTTGACTTCGTCCACCTCAGCTCATCAGATTACGGCTCCGTTTCATATTAATTGTTGATCCTTTTAAACTTTCGTAATGTTTGCTTGTCTGCTCTAAGCGACCCATGCACAGCTTCACCGGAGTGTCCCTATGCAGTAGAGATAACGGTTATTGAAATGTGACCTGACTGAAGGATAAGATTATTTAGATTATTTTTTTGTACAAATACCTTGTGATAAAAAGAAATATAACTTCATTATGTAATGTATACACTTTCAGGTCACTTGCTGCTTATTGGAGTATCGGGAGCAGGAAAAACGACTCTCAGCAGATTCGTGGCCTGGATGAACGGGCTCAGCATTTTCCAGATAAAGGTATGAACATCAAAAACGCCAAAAGAAAATAATACAGTTGCAATTGCCTCTGCAATTTGCAAATTCAACATGCTTCCCTCTCTCTTTTCTTGCAACCTTCTACCCTAACAGAGTAGTGCGATTATAGACCCGATTCAAATTATCTGGGCTTCAATGTATCTCGACTTATCTCTGACTTTTAAAAGTTTATAATAACTAAGCGTTAATTAGATGGTTAGCTGACTTGTCTGTTACTCTAAGTATTATCCATGGTCCATTTAAAACACCCTCCTTTACAGTCAGACTTGTTTGTTATTTTGATTTCTCTTGGCTGATGTAAACAATTGAGTGATAAAACGAAGAGTTAGAATCATTGAATGGATGAAGCTTTGACTTACAACTTATGTTTCCCTGATTGATCGACAGGTGCACAATAAATATACGGGCCTGGACTTTGATGAAGATCTTCGAAGCGTGCTACGACGAGCAGGCTGCCGTGATGAGAAGGTGGCCTTTATCCTGGACGAGTCAAACGTGCTGGACAGCGGCTTCCTTGAGAGAATGAACACGCTACTCGCCAACGGAGAGGTAAGATTTATATTCAATAATATCTGAAAGTTTATAGGCTTGCACCCTAGTTTTTTTCAACGCATCCTCAGTCTGATTGTGTAGAGCAGACGAGTGGAGGTGGTGTGAGCATTACAATTTATAAGGACACTCCAAGCTCACCCTGAGGGTTGCGAGCCCCTCGAAGCACCAGCTTCTTAATCTCACAATGAACCTGGCAGAGGTCAGAGATAGCTGCCAAGTTTTTATTATTTCTGACATGATTTTTCATATTTATAACTGACATACTACTGTTGCGCAGGTTCCGGGGTTGTTTGAAGGAGATGATTTTGCCACGCTGATGACACAGTGCAAGGAGGGAGCGCAGCGCGAAGGACTCATGCTGGACAGCAATGACGAACTCTACAAATGGTAATGAACTCACTCCTCATCAATGGTTTATTCTTGCATTCTTTGACACATGCAATCTCAATGATGATTGATTTTGCTTACAGGTTCACGGGACAGGTGATGCGGAATCTCCATGTGGTGTTCACCATGAACCCGTCCTCTCAGGGCCTGAAAGACCGCGCCGCCACATCTCCGGCTCTCTTCAATCGCTGCGTTCTAAACTGGTTTGGAGACTGGAGCGATGGAGCTCTCTACCAGGTACCGAGCTGACCTAACTAAACTCTTTTCATCTTGGAATCATCTTCTCTGAAGATATCAAACTTAGTCATTTTTTAAATACAACTCGTCTAAGAAACTAAGCATTTAAACAGTTAATCAATGCAAATCGTCTTCAACTGAACTGTAATAGGCGTGAGTCCAATAACAACAATTTAAGATTCACGTGTGAAGACGGCGATCAAGCAGAGGACCTCTTGATCATGAGTCAACATAATAACCACTGAGCCATCTTCCATGTTTCCATCTTCTCAGGTCTTCATGTATGAAGATCTAAGATAAATTGAATTATACATCAGATTTTAAAAACTAAACATAAGTTAAAGAAGTTTCGTTTTTTAATAAAAACAAATTTGCAAAATAACTCACTACGGTCATAAAAAATATAATTTTCAGTTCATAGTTGCATTTCAGTTTATTCAATTTCTTTCTGTATTGTCAACAGGTTGGTAAGGAGTTCACATCACGAGTAGACTTGGACGCATCCGACTACCTGGCGCCTGAACAGTTCCCTGCAGCTTGCGGGAAGGTGCCGGCAAGGCCACAGCACCGTGATGCTGTTATCAACGCCTGCGTGTATGTACACCAGACTCTGCGCTCCGCCAACGCACGCCTCGCTAAACGTGGAGGCCGGACCATGGCCATCACGCCCAGGTAATATATACCTCATCCTACTAGATACTATGATACAATAATATATTGTATTTATTATATATTTTATTAGGTTTTTATTTACAAAGATATTTACGAACTCTTACTTAATTTTTATTTATTTAAATAATTTTTACTAGTGTTATTTCATTACTAATTTTTAGTCAATTCATTTTATATTTAAAGTTGTTTTTTATTTAACATTCTAACAATCTTGATATCCAGACACTACTTGGACTTTATCCATCACCTGGTGCGGCTATACGGGGAAAAGCGCACCGACCTTGAGGAGCAGCAGCTTCACCTCAACGTGGGCCTCAGCAAGATAGCAGAGACGGTGGAGCAGGTGGAGGACATGCAGCGCAGCTTAGCTGTCAAGTCGCAGGTCAGTCTATCGACAACTAACCTAAGAAAATTCATTCACTTTGATTAATAATATAATTTTCAGTTACTAAATCTTTTAAATATTCAATATTTTTGATAGAGAGTACTCGGTGGAATTCCATTTTAATATTTTAAATAAGATACTAAACCTTTTCGTGTGGTATCGTTCAAAGGAATTGCAAGCCAAGAACGAAGCAGCAAACGCAAAACTGAGGCAGATGGTGAAAGACCAGCAGGAAGCCGAAAAGAAGAAAGTGCAATCGCAGGAAATTCAGGTGAGAGATCGTAGTTAAACATTTGCAGTCTCTCAATTCTTGATGGTATCAATTTTTATGTTCCAATTGTAGACTTTGGCACTATCAAACCATTTGTAGACAGTGCGTTTTACTCAAAATGTCCTTGTGTATCATAAGCTTGATATCGCTGTACAACTTAAACTATCCCGGTGCACCTATTTAATTCAATACCAGGAAACTACATATATGTGATTATGTCCAACCAGGTGGCCCTAGCACAGCAGACCATTCAGATAGAGGCCAAGCGCAAGGACGTGATGGCCGACCTGGCTCTGGTGGAGCCCGCCGTCATAGACGCCCAGACCGGTATGAGCATCACTCCCATTTTCGATCCTATCCCAAAACCTGCCTTCCCTACACAATGCGATAGTGCGCGGCGAAGGCGTGCATGATGCTAAAGGCTGGCTAAGGTTTCTCTAAGAAAAGCTTAATTATGATTACTCCTGTCAATCAGAAAAAAAATTGAATTTTTGTACTCATTTTATTGTTAAACAAAAAATGCCATTCTAGTTGATATGCTGTACGTCTTCGCCGCTACCCGCATTCATATTAATATTTTTGTACTGTTGTGAACATTACGTTTGTAATGCTTTTTTTTGTACAGTGATGAACATGTTGAAATTTTTTTTTTTGTACGATACTTAATATTGGGAACTTTTTTTAGATGTTCACATTGTTTTAAAATATTCAAATTTTTTTTTATGATGGTGAACATTACGAACCTGATGTTCATAAGTGTTAAACTCCTTTTTTATTCAATAGCGAGCAAACCAGAGATTGATTCAAAATTTCATCTCGCTCATGTTGCCCAGAATGTCTCTGTGGTGTTTTATTATTTTTTTATATCAAAGCTGGAAAAAAGAATTGACTTCACTACCGCAAGATCAATTTAACATTTTATTTTGATAATTTTCAAATCATTTTATAAGTTTTCTCTCGTTAGGATGCCAGAAAGAGTCCATCAGGTCTTTTAGAGTTTGAGCGATTCTGTGGTAAAATTCTGCCGTTGACTTTTTTTTTCTTTTCAAGCGTTGATAAATTTTAATATTTATTTAAAATAAATAGATTTTTTTATAAATATATTATAATAGAATACTTGAGAAAAATCTGTTTATCTTAGATAATTATCTTTGTGTTCATTACCTTAAGTTCATTATTGTTCACTAAGCATAATTTTAACATTTGATTTTGAATTCTTTTTAAATTTTCATCTTTACGTAGTTAAATATTTAAGAAAATATATTGAAGTATGTGTCTGTTAAAATCAAGTGTTAAAATTTCCTTATTGTATTCATTGATTAAGTAGTACATACTTTTTCCTCTTTCCAAATTTTTGCAACCTTGTCAAACTGTACAAACTGTTTACTGAATAACCGCACTTGACTGGCGATTGATGTGCACAAAACGGTCGGATATCATCAATGTTTGATGGAGCAAAAACTTGGACTGAGCGTACTAACGGAGACGTGCGGCGCAGCGGTGCGCGCGATCCGCAAGCAGCAGCTGGTGGAGGTGCGCTCCATGGGGAACCCCCCGCCCATCGTGAAGCTGGCGCTAGAGTCCATCTGCCTGCTGCTGGGCGAGCGCTCGCTAGACTGGCGCAACATCCGCTCCGCGCTCGTGCGAGACAACTTCATCGCCACCATTGTGGGCTTCACCACGGAGCAGATCACGTTAGGGACGCCTCCGCTCTTGACTGTCTATCTGCCCACGCTCTTCATCCAATCCAAATAAATTCAAACTAGGCATTATTTTTATATGCCCAAATTTAGTACGACATGCCATAAATTTAGTTAATCAACTACAAATACTATTTTAAATATTTCACATCATCAATTTAGTCAATCGACTCGAGCCATCATTATAATATGCCCAAATTCAGTCATTTACATCATCAATGTAGTCAATCGACTACAAACATTATTACTTAATATGATGAATTTAATCACTTGGCGCTACTAGCATTATTCTAAAAAGCCTAAATTAAGTACTACACATCATGAATTTAGTCAATCAACTATGTCTATTATTTTAATTTGTCTAAATTTAGTACATCACGACATCAATTTAGTCAATTGACTACAGACATTATTCTATTGTGCCCGTATCTAATATTCCATATCATAAACTTCGTCAATCGACTAAAACTGTTTTTCTAGTATGCCCATGTTTATTAGTCCAAGTCATGAATTTGGTCAATCGCATCAATTGATTCTATAAAATATGCATTCTCCTACAAATTCCTCGACTCGGCATAGGTTTATTCAGTTCAGTGTCAATTCTATGGTTTTACTTTTGCTATTTTTTTAATTTTGTGTATAAATTTTCTATTGTGATAAGCCAGAATATACAGTCACTAGCGAGATGGTACCCGATGTATTATTTTTATCTTTTCTTTTAGGTTGATCAGATACTAAAATATTATTTGATAAGTACTTTTTAGCTATTATTAGCAAAGCTGTCTATGCTCGAGTATCATTTTTATCCATAGCTCTAGTCTGAATATGCGTTTGTCTTGAGCGAAACTGCTTGCTTTAAATCCAGTATGCATAGAATATATGTGCATTGCTTATCTTTTACATGATATTCAGTCTGCAACCTCCGATCAGATCTGATTGCGTAGACAAGTGGAAGCAGTGCTGAGAATTTTAATTGTTTAAGATCCTTTGAGCACACCTTGAGAGTTGGGATCCTCTGTAATTCACTTGTCTCAAAGCACCTGGGCCTGATTCTGGCTCTGACCGCTACCCAAAATACAAACACATAATTAAAAAACTAAATAAAAAACGCACGTAAACATAGATGCACGCCCGTGGCATAAAAGTGATACTCATAGACAAGGAGCATTGGCATAGACAGTTCAGTCGTTTCATTTATTTTGGTATGATATTTTTTACAGCCAGTTAAGAATGCCGGACTTTGTGTCATGTCGCTACAGAATGCCTAGATATTGTGCTAACTGATTATTTTTTTAGTCAATACTTTCCCTTATGTAACATAACATCTTTATGACCCATTCATCATTCCCGGCTGTGTTCTTCTAATATTGTCCAGCGATTGACGTCCTCTAATGAAATAATCATCCTCGCTTTTAAACGTTCGTGTACAGTCCTGCCGAGCAGTGTGCCGGTTTCTGCGTCTGCAAATGTATAGATCGGATCTAACCGACATCATATGGCTGATATCACCGCCCTGATGTTTTCAAAGACATCTAAAGTGCATCAGATTCACTATTTTTTAAAGATATTTTTTCCTTTGGAATCTTTATGCCATATTGTGTACTTTGGGATGCATACTGATCAGCAGTGTGAGGTCCAAATGAGCAAAAATACATTTAAAGCTATTGAATTATTTATTTATTTGTTGTATACTTTTGAAACATTAATTTATATTTACTGCTTTTTTGCTTGTATGGACCGCACGCTTTTGAATTCTTTTGCATGAAGGTACTAATCGTTTTAAATATACATAAAAAAGTAGTACTTCTGAAATATGCCATGCGCTTTTGTTAATGCAGAGGTAAACAAGTCTTAAAATGCTGAAACGTATGGGATCGGTTTAACAGTCGGCCATTAATCGTAATATTTTTCTAATTGCTAACAAATTTATAATCATACTGAAAGGGAATATACGGAAAACGTCCTACAGTCCGGTGCAAACATACTGCATTAACTCCGCGCCAACAGTTTCCTCGTAAATTGCTTTCAAACATGACCAAATGAAATAAATGCTTAACAAAACAACTCGGAGGAAAACAAGTTCGATAGGGAGCACTGTCGCTCTTCGAGGGATTATTGAAGATTTATTGAATTATCATATGTTATAATTAATAATTTATAAATAAAAACTGGTCTCGAGGCATTAAAGCCGTTTTCTAGTACCTACTAGATGTGTATCTGTTCGGATAATCACTTCTATAATAAGTGCATAGTTTGTAATAATACACGGAGTAAATATTTATCTTGTTTGACTCAGTATTACACTTTCAAAAGGCACAGCTGCCTTCCTTGAGTAAAGAAATGATTGATTTCACAGCGTCTCCTTAAAAGACAAACGTTTGTATAATCAGAAACCAGCGCACACGAGAGGATAATTTGTTGCAAACATGAAGGCAGGCGCGTCGCTGACGGCTCTCTTGGGAGAACTCGCAGCTTTCACGATAGCGTTCTCTTTTCATATCTGCCGATGTTCCGCCCTTTAAACATGTGTTCTTAGTTGGAATGCTGAGAATGTGCATGAAATGGAAGCAAACAAACGTCAACAGCTGAATTACCAGGTGTACTCCTAATTAATTTCCGGTTTTTTTCGATAGATGGTGTTCTGTATTTTGCTTTGCTGTTGGTAGCACTTATATGTCATTTTGTTAAGTAGTTATCGAGTGTCTAAACGGCGTTGACGTTTTCCTAAAAAATTCTTTTAGAAAGTTTTTATTGCGTGTCAAAGATGTCTGCATTCGTACCGAATTTTGAACATATGCGCCATGCATTGCTTTTCATGTTTAATCAAGGGAAAAAAGTGTCCGAGAGCCACCGAAGTTTATGGCAATCATGCTTTAACACTTCGAACATGTGAAACGTGGTTTCGACAATTCAAAAAAGGAGATTTCGACCTGAACGACGTCGCACGCTCCGGCAAGCGAAAATCGTTTGATGACGTCGAATTGCAAGCATTATTGGATGAAGACGATACGCAAACGCAACGACAGCTTGCAGAAGCGCTAGGAGCTCAACAGCAAGCAATCTCCAAACGTCTGCGAGCCATGGGAAAAATTCAGAAGTGCGGAAAGTGGGTGCCGCATGAACTGACCGAGAGGCAAATGGAAAATCGAAAAGTGACATGTGAAATGCTGCTTCAACGATACAAAAGAAAGTCTTTTCTGCATCGTATTGTTACTGGCGATGAAAAATGGATTTTTTTAGAGAACCCTAACCGCAAAAAATCGTGGGTGAATCCAGGTGAAGCATCAACATCGACGGCACGGCCAAATCGTTTCGGTCGGAAGGCCATGCTGTGTGTGTGGTGGGACCAGACGGGTGTTATCTACTTTGAACTGCTGAAACCTGGTGAAACTGTGAACGCCGTTCACTACGAACAACAAATCAAAGATTTGAGCCGAGCGATTGCGGAAAACCGACCAGAATATAAAGAAAGACAGAAGCAGGTGATTTTGCTCCATGACAATGCACCATCGCATAAGTCGAAACGCGTTCGCGACACGCTGGAACAACTCCAGTGGGAAATGTTTGATCATGCGGCTTACTCACCAGACCTGGCTCCATCGGACTACTACCTCTTTGCTTCGCTGGGCCACGCACTTTCTGAGCAGCGCTTCGATTCTTATGAAAATTTTCGAAATTGGCTCACCGAGTGGTTCACCACCAAAGACAGTCAATTCTATTGGCGTGGTATCCACAAATTACCGGAAAGGTGGGGAAAATATATAGAAAACGATGGAAAATATTTTGAATAAAATATCTTTAACACTTCTCTTGCAATATTGTGTTTTATTTACAAAAAAACCGGAAATTAATTACAAGTACACCTGGTATAAGCAGGCGTTGCGACGGCTTGTTTACTCCCTTTCTATAAACATAAGGTTGAGTTGTTAGTGATTTCCCTTCTTAGCTAATCTTTACTTCGTGTATACTACAACACGATCGACACCAAAAATTAGTTTATCATTGAATCCAACAGGGCAGAGACGGTAAAAAATTATATTTCTTTTGAGATGTTTCTTTAAATTTTACAGGAATCACTCATAACTCAATCTCAACCGTTCGAAAGCGCTACAATTTATGAAAAAATCATTAAACATGAACACGCTATGAGTAAAAAGTAGGAATGTCTTCAGATTGGAAAAGGGAGCTCCCAGAAAGAAGTTTTATATTGTATTATAATTGTTTGTAAGCAGTGTTGACTCGTCCTTATAATTTCTTTTGTCCGTAACCGGCATGCGTCAGTGTTGAGTCTGTCTCACGCGGTGTTTCTCTTTTTTTTCTCTATCTCTCTCTCGCTCGCTCACTGCACCGCCATTGGCTGCCGCACCGCGCCGCCGGGACGCTATTGGTGGGGGACTCGCCGCGCCGAACCCTGATTGGCCCGTTTGAATCTACTCTGAACACAAAATTTGCGTAATTCCACACATGTTTTTGGCCCTCGACTTTGTTGTATCATTTTAATGAATACTTATTTATTTTAACGAATCCCTTTTGTTGAAAATACTACAAATCGTGCAATCTGTCAATGATACATCTTCATCATGAATTAATGGAAAATGAAAATCTACACATACTGAAACAAAAATGAACTATTTGTCAAAATTGATTCATGAAATTGAAACCGACTCTGCATCTACAACAAAAAAATCAAAATGATAAAATAAATCAAAACTTGGACACCATCCGTCCAAATTTGACAAAATGAATGAAATGGAACAACGGGGCCAAAACAAATGAATTGCCTAAATGAAAAACGAAACGCCAAATGAAAACAAATCAGCCGTGAAGTCCATCAAGAAGCAGCACCTGGTGGAGGTGCGGTCCATGGCCAACCCGCCGGCGCTGGTGAAGGTGGCGCTGGAGTCCATCTGCCTGCTGCTGGGAGAGAACGCCACCGACTGGAAGGCCATCCGCGCCGTCATCATGCGGGAGAACTTCATCAACAGCATTGTCAGCAACTTCAGCACTGAGGACATCACGTGAGCTACCGGCACTCACGCGGGCCCCCCTCTAAACCCTCTGTTGTCGACACGTCTCCGCATGCAGCGATGCATCTCCGACTTAGGAGTTATTACACGCAATAGAAGATCTGATTTCAAGTATCAGGACAAACTGTTTTGCAAAGAGCAAATCTTTTTCTCAGAGTCAGCAATAAGCGACCATTTCGGGTGGTTAAACATCCATCTCATTGATTTGTAGCAAAAGTAATTCTTTTTTTGTTTTTAAACTTTATAATTTACGTGCTCCGATATGCATTTAGTTTCGTTTACATGAAAGTTACGATAATGCACAAAATGAACTGTTGAGTATGATCTTTCATAAAAATAAACACAATTTTTAAAAACTCTAGGAATTCCAAAGAAATCTATGATAATACTGTTTTAATTTTTTTTTTTTCATTGAATTTATAATTTAAGGAATTCTGTATTTTTTTTTTGTTGGAAGGCAGATATCACCTGCCTTATCCATCTCTGTCTTGCGTTTAAACATTTGTTTTATTAGTTATAAAATCATGCCTAATTTAATAAAGCTTATTCAGTATTTCACAATTGTTAAATAGAAATTCAGATGTTCGTTCCAGTAACTTAGCACAGTATTTTAAATATTCATGAGGTTCAGAGAATTAGCTACGAGTTGAGGATAATCGCTGAGCGTGTATGCAAAACTTGCACCGTCTGTCGACAACAGATTGTATAGATCCGGGCCCGTTTAGTTGTCATTAGAAGCCAGCCTGCCAGCAAACACCCAACTGCACGCCTGATTGATGGGAGACAATGACCGTTCAAAACTATAACATCAATTTTTGGCAGCAATTTATGACAAAAGCGACATACGACATACCGACAACAAGTTTTCGGTCTGCTAACTTAATTACAACGAATATTTTACCGCTGTAATATGCCAGCAAAGATTTTTATATATTAGAATAATTAAGACTTAAATAAGAGCAATAACTTCATTATGTGACAAGCTAACAACAGTTCAATGACTTATTATTCACTTTTTTTTTTCACTACAGTATTAATAAAAAAAATCTATTACCACGTACTCAATCTGACACAAATACAAAAATCAATTTTCATATAGTAAACAGACATTTTATGGCAACGTATTATGTTAACAACTATTTAAATCAATATTAACGAAAATAAAATGCGACACAATTTATAGAATATTAGTTAACGACTCGTTATCGCCTTGAAAACTGAGACACAAAGAGTTTATTTCAATAGTATATTGTACCAGCAAAAAATACTATGACTCATTAATACTCTTTTGAATAGATCAAAACAAAAAAAATTAAACCATATCATAAAATCATAATTGAAAATCTAAAACAAAAACTAACTAAATGTAAAAATAAACAAAACGATATTTTATTTTTATTTAATTTTCCAAACTCGTGTCATCTAACATTTCCACGTCAAGCGAATTCTTTATTTAAATCTTCCTGCCATTAGTTTTTTTTTTTTTTTCGTTCCTTAATGGCTGTTTGTATGGACTGTGTAGCTGGCCAGGTATTTGAGTTTTTTAAATTTTATTTTCACATTAAAATAAGTTATAGCAATAATTAGAATAGTTTTTTTTAACAATTAAATATTTTTACTATATGCTAGCTTTGAAACTAGAAATTTTATTTTTGGTTTGGTATTGTGGTCTTAGTATTAAATAATATTGTTAAAAAGCATGAAAGATGATATTTTAGTATTAAGAAATGCTATTTATTTTCTTTTTGATTTTTTTTATTAACATAAAAATAATTGATTCGGTTTGTCGGGTCAATTCATAAGGTGCTGGTGCAGAATGATTGAAAGTAATTTTTACTTTTACTATTATATATAATCACAGCCCGATGTGAAAAATGTTTTCTCTTGATTATTTAAAAAAATGTAACGGCAGCTGAAACATCAGCTAAATTTTTTCATTGAAAATGTAACCATTTATGGACTTTAATTTAGTTTTTGCATATTTAATGAATCGAAAAAGATATTTTATTAAATATTTTTACTTGACAATACGAATTATATTGACATTATCAAATCATTTTTCAGATATATCTGCGAAAATAATTATTAATTTCCTATAGTCTCTTTTGGCAGTACCGTGAGCTTTGAATCTCGTATCTTCTCTTCATCTTCATAGGAAAATAAATGATTTATTTAATTTATTTTGAAGATGCGATAATTTTTCTTAGTTTAAATTCTTCAAATTCAAGTTTTAATATTACTCTAGCCGCCTTATTTAATTGTTTATTTTACAGAAAAAATGCTTCTGCTTAAAAATATATTAATTCCTATAATAAATTGCATTAAGTTCTTGTCAAAAATTATAAAATAACATTTCAACAGTGCCCGTTGTCCTAGTAATAAACTTAAACATAAATGATTAATGAAGTCTGATAAATCAGAATTTTACACTTTTTACAATTATTTGACAACATAATCTATCGTTGATTAAACCCTAGCCCTCACTATATATTTGATAGTTTGTTAAATATTATCTTGTTGGCGGAAATAAACTTCTGTTTAATGTTATTTTATAATTATGTGCAGCAACATTTGTTATTTTAGCTTTTGTTAATTATATGGGGTAAATAACAATGCATGGTTGTTTATTGTGGTGATTAACAGTATTTTCGTAGATTTTATTTTGCAGGAGATGTTGCATGATTGATCTCCCCTGCTAAAACACCCTTAAAAGGGGCAGGTGCTTTTATAAAAATAATCATAGAATCAGTTATTGAATTTTCGTTTGAATAATCAAATCAATCGGTAGGTATGTAAAAATATATTTACTGTGTGTGTATACTTATAGGTAATTTCAATATAAGTCTGTATTTTCGTTTGTTATAAGACGATTTGTTAAAAAAGCATCATATTTAATTATTTCAATGTATGGAATATAAATGCTACGATTAATTGTGTAACAAATATGCAATGACAATCCCTCAAAACTGCTGGAACTCCGTTTTTGCATACTATTTCTGCATAATCATTTACTCCACGAGCGGTAGTCATCTCAGCCCAGTAATCTGAACGAAATCAATAAAAACCTGCACAACATAGAGAATTTATTCTCAACGAGTTTTCCTTGTCCTTAAATGATTTAAGAAATATTTTTGTCTCCAATCAGTTCCGTGCTCAGCAAACAAGCTGCATGGAGTGGCGAGCCACTGCTTCCCATAATGTTGTATTGTCTCTATGTTAAAATATTTATGATAAAAATAAATTCCATCTGGTCGCCAGTCGATAACAAAGACGCAGCCAGGGAACACTTAGTTCGAGTCATTTATCCGAACCTTTAAACTAACTACGACGCTGAAGAAGTGCATATAGTTTGTTGAATGTCTTATGTCTTTAAATATTTGATAACATCTACGGTTGATTCTGATCGATATTGTCTTCACTTTTCAAGCGATTAGATTGTTGATTTAGAAACCATGATTGTGTCCTTGTGTACCGTTCTTCTTCTTACTAAAAACTCAATTCCTGAGCGTCAGTCGGGTATTATTATATTAAAAGCTTCGAAGCGTACCAGCAGAATAATTGGGACATTTTATTCCATATTCCATCTTGATGTTTGTATTTTATATTGAAATTTTAAGTAATTTTTTTAATTAATTAGATCCGGCACTTTTTATTTGCATTTTATAGTTGAATTTCAAAAAGCAAACATCTTTTCATGACTAGCAGACTGTCAAATGTCCGAGCTGCTTAAAAATTTAATTAGAAGTCTGTTACTTTATCATATTATTGGTATTAAGAAACTATTTCCTAAAATAAGCAGTAATAGCATCAGATAGATCATAACGTGTATTGAATATAAAAAAATAGTATTAATCTATAAATTATTATACAGTGTTAGCCTTTCCAGATATTTTTTTTCACTCTTTCATAGTATTTTGAAACTATGTTCCTACTTCATTCAAAACTGAGATAGTTTGCTTTTTATGTTTAGATTTTTTTATAATTTCTTATTTATACATATATTTTAATGTCAAAATTTGTGTTAATTATACATTTATTTCGAAAATGTCAATAAACCAAAAGATTAAAGATTTCGTTGATTAGCTAGGTAATCAGTCAAGGTAAAAAAGAAGTCCCTTAACATCAAACATACTAATACTTGAAATTCGACCTTGACAGCGATGATGTCCGAGAGAAAATGAAGACTCGTTACCTGAGCAACCCCGACTACAACTTCGAGAAGGTCAACCGAGCCAGTATGGCTTGTGGGCCTATGGTCAAGTGGGCCATCGCACAGGTATGATCATCGTCATTTATTTTTGATATTTCTGGAAGATATCACGCGATAGTCTTCCCAACAAAAATGGAACTGCATCATTATACCATTACATCATACCTTGTTGAAGTATATAAATATTTCTTGAATTTAGAAATTATATGTAATGTTATTTTCTCCACATGGGGAAGATGTCCAACTTCCATTAATCTAATCAAAGAGTTCATATCGCAGGCGGCTTTGTAAGACCAGAAAACTGCAAGCAAAAGAGACAGCTAAGCTTGCCTTGTTGTTGCGGAGAAATTACAAATCTCTTCCTAGACATTTATAATATAATATTTATAATTTTTAAAGAATTTGAAAATAAATTGACTGTTCTGCCTAAATTCAATCTTTGCATGAGAAAGTTTTCTAGAAGAAGCTGGAATTTATAGTTATCGCTTGTTACTTTCAGATTGAGTACGCAGACATGTTGAAGCGCGTGGAACCCTTGCGCGGCGAGCTCCGAGCACTAGAAGAGCGTGCCACCACCAACGTAGCTGCAGGCGAGGAAGTCACGCAGCTCGTAGGACAGCTGGAACGCAGTATTGCGGCGTACAAGGAGGAGTACGCGCAGCTCATTGCTCAAGCGCAGGCCATCAAGACAGACTTGGAGAACGTGCAAGCCAAAGTGGACCGCTCCATTGCTTTACTCAAATCTCTGGTTATCGAGCGCGAGCGCTGGGAAGGAAGTTCCGAGGCCTTCCGCTCTCAGATGTCCACCATCGTGGGAGACGTTCTTCTCTCTGCTGCCTTCATTGCTTATGGAGGCTACTTTGATCAACATGTGAGTTAATATTTATTTTAGATATTTGGTGTTATTTATTTTAGAAATTAATTCCAACAAATATCAAAAACAAGTTCCAACCTTTTCCTTGAAAAACAAAAAACATTGTTTATTTTAGAAATGTTTTCGGAACAATATTATCCAATTAGTTTTTTCTTCATTCTAATTTTTTTTTTGTAAATCGGTATATACTTTAAATCTTGAGACCAAACGCACCAGTTTTAGTTTCAACCGATGGTTGAACAGGCAAGGATTCATCTCTTAGTTGTTGATGGTTAGAAATACCAACTTTTGTCTGCTTGTTTCCAGTACCGCCAGAGTCTGTTCTCTACGTGGGTAGCTCACCTGCAGCGCGCAGGGCTGCGGTATCGCCAAGACATTGCTCGAACCGAGTACCTTTCCAATCCTGATGAACGCCTGCGCTGGCAAGCCAATGCTCTGCCTGCCGATGACCTCTGCGTGGAGAATGCCATCATGCTCAAGGTAAGACTATCTCCAGAAATATTTTCACATTATACCAATGTGAACTATAATTTTAAATTATAAAAAATTAAGTGATGATTGGAAAACATATTGCTTTGTGACTTTTATCAGTTTCTTGTGGTACACTACACGATTCAAATTTTTTTGTAGCGTTTCAACCGGTATCCGCTGATTATCGACCCCTCGGGCCAGGCCACGGAGTTCATCATGAATGAGTTCAAGGAACGCAAGATCACCCGCACCTCCTTCCTGGACGACTCTTTCCGCAAAAACCTTGAGTCTGCACTACGTTTCGGCAACCCGCTGCTTGTACAGGTATACAGTTTATTTATTTATTATTCACTACTAAAACAATCAATATTACAAATACTATTTAATTGAATGTTTAATAACCTAATCCAAAACACTTTTCCAGGACGTGGAGAACTATGACCCCATCTTGAATCCCGTACTAAATCGGGAGCTCCGGAGGACAGGCGGGCGAGTGCTCATCACTCTGGGAGACCAGGACATCGATCTCAGTCCATCCTTTGTCATCTTTTTGTCCACCAGGTTTGTTAATACCGAGAATTTGTAACTAGGATGTCAATAAAACATTAGAAGACTACACTTAACCAACAATATCTATAATTAAAAAGGATAAATCAAATCAAATATAATAAGAAGGATTGAGAGCATGTAGGTAGATTTATTGTTATATCGTAAAGTTTAATTTTTTTAAATTTGTTTCCAGGGACCCTACTGTAGAGTTTCCCCCTGATATTTGCTCGCGTGTGACATTCGTGAACTTCACCGTAACACGCTCCTCCCTGCAGAGCCAGTGCCTCAACCAGGTACTCAAGGCCGAGAGACCCGACATCGACGAGAAGCGTAGTGACTTGCTTAAACTTCAAGGTTCGTACATTAACCCTTACCACTCCTAGAGTGTGGCTCGACATCATATTTATTACATTAATGCCATTGTCGAGCTAGACTATAAGAATGAGTGAAGTGGACGACACCACTATTGTCCGATATTGCTTTACGCCGAAGATATTGAATTGGTGGAGAAAATTATTAATTTAGGAGATGGATTCAGTTATATTGCGAACTCAAATATTTTATTCATTGATTTTACAAAAAAATACATAATAGATAATTTTAAATAAGAAAATTACGCTACTACATAAAAAAAATATTTTTAAAATTTTGTTTGTCAATCCAGGAATTGTCGATCTTCAGATTATTTGCATTTCTTAAATTTTTCAGGCGAGTTCCATCTTCGACTGCGCCAGCTAGAGAAGTCTCTTCTGCAGGCCTTGAACGATGCCAAGGGTAAGATCCTGGATGATGACTCTGTCATCGCCACCCTGGAGACTCTCAAGAAGGAGGCCGCCGACATCGGTCAGAAGGTGGAGGAGACCGACAAGGTCATCGGCGAAATCGAGACAGTCAGCCAGCAGTACCTGCCCCTCTCGCAGGTGAGCAATTTCACCAGCACTCTACCGTCACTCCAGGCCGGCTCTTTCAGAACACATGAATATCTTCCATTTTTTACCATCCAAAATTTAACCTTCAAAAATTTTTGTATGATTATAATTTCTTAAATTGAATTGTCTGAACTCTATAGGCGTGCAGCAGCATGTACTTCACCATGGAGTCGCTGAACCAGGTGCACTTCCTGTACCAGTACTCCCTGAAGATGTTCCTGGAGGTGTTCGGGTCAGTGCTGTACTCCAACCCGGGCCTGCAGACCCTCACCGAGCACTCCAAGCGACTCGCCATCATCACCAACGACTTATTCACTGTAAGATTATTTATCACATGACTCATTATTCATATTTTAGAAAAGATGTATCAATTTTTATTTTGTGTTCGTATTAAATGATTCTTTAGTTCGTTGTTTCTATTAGAAATGTAAAATAATCTGTATCTGTGCAGGTGTGCTATGAGCGCGTGGCCCACGGCATGCTGCACACGGACAGGCTGACCTTCGCCCTGCTGCTGTGCCGCATTCATCTCAAGGGAAGAGCTCAGGAGGAGCACCTGGAGCAGGTGCGTTGTTTATTGATAACACCTTGAGAAATCATCTCTGAAATCACTACCACTCAAAATCGATAAAAAGTTGCTTATAAGAGGTTTTTTTTCCATTTTTACCTCTAACTACTAAAGAATCTGAATTTGGACTCAGAGCTCCGTGGTTTGCAAACAAACGTGCTGACCACCAGATAAGGAGACGGTTAACATTGAGGTGGTCGATTTACTATCTGATATTGCAGGAGTTCCAAGTGTTCCTGCGCGGGAAGGAGGGAGTCTTCTCTGTTGGCTCCTGCATCGACGGGCTCAGCCAAGAGCAGCAGGAAGCCATGCTTCGCCTCAGTGCCAGGTAAGCACCGTCAATGTTACGCACATGGTATTCTTAAAAAAAATTCTCAGATCAAATTTGGTTACTGGTTAATAAAGATCCTTCAAAATACTCGAGGTTTGTAATTAATTCTGCTTTACAAAAACACGTCACAAATTTATATCCTGATTGAAATAATTAACTTTATATTGTAACAGTATAGGCTTTTATATCAAACATTCATGTTATGGTTATCAAAACTTTTGTAACCTTGGGATATTGTGTACAGGTTGCCTGCGCTGCGGAAGCTGCCGGAGAAGGTGGCCTCTGCCCTGGAGGACTTCCAGACGTGGCTGGGGCAGGCTGCCCCGGAGCAATGCGTGCCTGTCCTGTGGGATAACCCTTCGCCGATCGCCGCTCACATGTACCAGCTCCTCATTATCCAGGTAAAACTTGGTCCAACACATGTTTTATTTCGGTAGAAGGGATGTTTTTTGCACCCTTTGTAACATATGATAACGTTTAGGGATAACTCAAGGTCTGACTTTGAAGAATCTTAGAGCATCTGGAATCTCAGCTATAGATGATGTCTCTGTTATGGTAAATAATAAGAAGCATTTATGTGTTCTATGACCTTCATTTTGTGTGAATGCCATATATTTTCTATTCAGGCTTTCCGGCCAGACCGCGTGATAGCTGCGGCCCAGCTGCTGGTGGCGGCTGTGCTAGGAGCGGATTTCATGCCCCAGGCGGAGCGTGAGCTGGACCTTGCTGCCATCGTGGATAAGGACCTCTCTGCCGCCACGCCGGCGCTCCTCTGCTCGGTTACCGGCTTTGACGCAAGCGGTAAGAAATTATTGAAGAATTGACTGTGGCTGTTTTTATTTTTTTAATGTAAAGACAAACAGGCTTTGATTTTTTGATAAAGCATGTCATTTTGAAATTCTTAATCTTTATCCATTGAGTTGCAACTTTTCTCCAGGACGCGTGGACGACCTGGCCACTGAGCTGAACAAGCAAATTTCCAGCATCGCTATCGGTTCTGCCGAGGGCTTCAACCAGGCTGAAAGGGCCATCAACATGGCCTGCAAGACTGGACGGTAAGATTGCCGACTATCTTCCTGATATGGATTCTTCCAGTTAAAATCCCATTAGTTTTTATTTCAAAGTCGCTCTGGATATGTAAAATTATATTTGAAAGTGTTACATAACAATGATAATGCGTGATTGCAGATGGGTCATGCTAAAGAACGTCCACCTGGCTCCCTCATGGCTGGTACAGCTCGAGAAGAAACTTCACTCCCTGCAGCCGCACCCTGGTTTCCGTCTCTTCCTCACCACGGAAATCAGCCCCAAGCTTCCTGTTAACCTACTTAGGTAATTCATAGATGTAGATATATAAACATTTGCTTGCTGAAATGTTGAACTCATTGCACGCCACTGCTGTGTATGTTGTATTCTCACAAGTGTTTTCTTTTGTTCAGGGCTGGACGCATCTTCGTATTTGAGCCGCCACCGGGCATCCGTGCTAACCTACTGAGGACATTCACAACTGTAAGTAGTATGATCTGCTGTTTCCGAGATTGTATAATTATTGTATTATTTAAGTGATAAGTAAGCATATAAAATTTCTAAATAGTGTTAAAAAGGTTTCAGTTCTTGATGTTATTATGTTTCGGTTTCGGCATTGGGGCTTTCTTCAGGGACCGTTCTTTGAGATGCTGGAAGTTTAAAGAATAAACGCAGCATAATACCCAAGAATTAATAATAACGATTGCCTAAACTTACAAAACTTAAAATACATTTAAAAAAGTTTAAGTTACTTATTTTATTTTTTTATCCAGGTCCCAGCTGCTCGCATGATGAAGGCGCCATCGGAACGAGCCAGGCTCTATTTCCTTCTCGCCTGGTTCCACGGTCAGTACAATACAATGATTTTCTCTTGAAAAACGAGTATGGTCTTTTACGTTAAGAAGTAAAATGTTTACTTTGGTTTTGCAGGTATTGTGCAGGAACGCCTCCGCTACGTGCCACTGGGCTGGGCCAAGCATTACGAGTTTAATGAGAGTGACCTTCGTGTTGCGTGTGACACACTGGATACTTGGATCGAGGCCACCGCCATGGTTAGTTCATCCTGTTATATCAGGCTACTTACACAGCTGTTGATTGACTATTTATCTCACCTTTTTGAGGACATTTCATACCCTCTTTAGTATTTCCTAGAGTATCCTGACAGTAATAGAAGTCTCCTAGATGGATTGATTATTTGTTGATATGTGCATTTCAAAAATGAAACCATGTTCTGGACTGCAGGGCCGCACCAACCTGCCTCCGGAGAAGGTGCCGTGGGACGCCCTGGTCACTCTGCTGTCTCAAAGCATCTACGGAGGCAAGATCGACAACGTGTTCGACCAGCGCCTGCTGCACTCTTTCCTCTGCAAGCTCTTCACTCCTCGCTCCTTTGAGCCGGACTTTGCACTTGTCGCCAACGTTGATGGGGTAAGCACAATGCTAACTATTTTATCATCCAAACAAAGTCGCCTGCTTCTGATGGGATTCAAAGCTGCATACCTTGACTATCCCAGCCAGAATACTGTTGTCTTATTGAAAACTGAGATTCCATGCCACGGTTGTCTGTGCCGGACTGCGATAGTCGAGAGGCGTGGATAACTTTTCTCATTGTTTCATGTGTGCAAATTGATAGCCAGAAAACACGTCAAAATTATAAAACAATGCTTTTGTTGAAACTAAACTAGGTTTGAATTTATCCTTGCTTCAATGATTGGAGTTCGTGCATTTTAACAATTTTATTCCGATTGCTCCAGGGCGCTGCTGGCCAGCGACACATCATCATGCCGGACGGAACTCGGCGCGATCACTTCCTCAAGTGGATTGAGAACCTTTCTGACCGGCAGACGCCGTCTTGGCTCGGTCTACCCAACAATGCGGAGAAGGTAACTAAACTTATACTTTGACCCTGGATTGTGTCATCAACTATCAAACAAATAACTGTTTGATCTTTAAGTAATTACACGTCTGTAAGATGGTAATGATGAAATATATTTTGTTCCTTACACTATTTACTTTCAACTCTATTTTTACACTTTATTTTAGGTGCTGTTGACGACACAAGGCACAGATCTAGTCTCCAAGCTGCTGAACATGCAACAGTTGGAAGACGAAGAAGAACTCGCCTACAGCGCTGCCCAGCAAGACCAAGGTCCGCATAATTTACACATGTTTTTATTAATAATTTATTTTAAGACCACCTATGTGTGATATTGTGAATTTTTATTCTCAATATGTTAAACCTAACTTATTTAAATATAATTCCCATTAAAATATTTAGATGTCTCAACAAGACTATATGCTGCAGTTATACTTTGATGCCTGCGAGTTATCAAATATTTATCTGACAACTAAAAGTATATCAATTTCACACTTGCATAAAACAATTCAAATTCTCGCTTAGAGCCATAGTAAATCGATTATCTTAAAACATATAGTACAAAAAACATTTGCAACTTATATTTTTTAATATGATAGGCACTGCTGAGTTGTCGGTGCTGGGTGACGGCAGACCAGCTTGGATGAAGGCTCTGCACCAGTCTGCAACTCTTTGGCTTGATCTTCTACCCAAGTCGTTGCCCGTGAGTACAGATCACGCCTTGCATTATTATCTTTCACCAGATATGTCATTTGCTTGTCTAATTATAAGTATTTATAGATTGGTGCTTTGAGACTTGTAACCCTCGGGGTTCGCTTGTCGGCACTCGCCTATTCTACACTACCAGATCCGATTGAGGCTATAAGCATACAAGTGAAATCATCTTTGGGTTTCTTATGACTACCTGATTCATTCGCCAAGAATTCCTCGTCAATTTCACCTCTCGACAGGAATGTAACTAAACTAGAAATAAAACCATTTAACGGATCTAAATTGTAATTTGACTTTCTTCAGACTCTTCGACGCACGGTGGAGAACATCAAGGATCCGCTGTACCGGTTCTTCGAGCGCGAGGTGGCTTCAGGAGCCGCCCTGCTGGAGGATGTGGTGCGTGACCTGCGGCATGTAGTGCTCATCTGTCAGGGAGAGATGAAGCAGACCAACGCCAGTCGAGCGATGGTTGGGGCTCTCGTGCGGGGACTGCTGCCTTCTGGCTGGCGGCGCTACACCGTGGCTCCCGCCTGCACCGTCATACAGGTGAGGGCACACACACGACAATTTCTTCAGGCTGAGATATTTTCCAACTTCGTTGATAAACCAACAATGATATTAAAGAAATAAATGTACCGAGCCATAAAAATATCTATTTTGATTCTGATCATGTTCTTATAATAACCAGAAACAATTATCTGAGAGATCAGAAATTTGTGCACCATTTAAAAGCCCCCTACATAGTACAAACAACATTTATTTTATGAAAAGATACCCGAGTATTATTATATGGTTATCTGTAGTGCACCAGTAAGGATGAAATTTTAATGCTCCAAAAACCATTGTTTTCTCGGGTCGCGTGTATTGTGAGTGTGTTGTGAGCGAGTACTTGTCTGCTTCCAGTGGGTGACTGACTTTGCCCAGAGGGTTAAGCAACTGCAGCAGGTCTCCGAGCTTGTGTCCTCTAAGGGAGCCAAGGAACTCCAGGTAAGTTCTCAGACTTTATGTCTATCATTTATATTATTTTTAACATCAGCTCTTAACTTCTAGGACTCTAAATGAATGAAAAAAGCCCCTGAAAACAAAAGTGCTCACAAACAGAAAAATTATTGTAATCTCCTAGTCATTTGGCTGTTCATATTTGTTTAACTTTTATCTTATTTTTTGGTAATAGTCGCTGCCAGTATGGCTGGGAGGCCTCCTCAACCCCGAGGCGTACATCACTGCGACGCGTCAGTGTGTCGCCCAGGCCAACAGCTGGTCCCTTGAAGAACTGCATCTTCAGGTAAGCTGCACTCACCTGCTCATCAAGAGAGAGAACTAACCACGCCATGATTCCTAATGCGATAATAAAAACCTGTGTTTACTCGATGCGTACAATTGCCAATTGGCACAGTTTCCGTAGTGGTGTAAATACTAATCATAACGATATGTCGGTGCAGTGATGAGAAGGTAAGCTGTGTATACCGTTTGGTAAGGATGTGATTCGTGATTTGCGGTTTGGTGTATCAACCAGGGTGTACTCTGTGCAGGTGACGATCCCCGATACGGGCTCGGCGGTGGATCCGGAGCACGCTGCGCGGGACGCAGGTGGCTCATGCTTCTGCGTGGTGGGTCTGAAGCTGCAGGGAGCACAATTGCGCAACAACCAGTTACTGCTGGCCTCGGCCATCATGGTGGACCTGCCTGTCACGCTCATTCGTTGGCTTCGGTCAGTCCATATTCTTTACTATATAAAACTAAAAACTTGCCATAACAGCACCATATACAAAACCTAAAGATATATTCATTTCATGTTAAGGGTTGCAAGTCTCCGGACTCCACTTATCTCAAGTCTCTAAATCTCAAAATGGGCCTTACTTCGATCAGATGTTCCCGTGGCAGCTCAGTTCTTAATCTCTATTGAAGTGAATTGAAGTTTGTGAATTTTTGATTACAGTGGAAAAGAAGAGGTGGACCCGAGTGGGCTGGTGCTGCCCGTGTACCTCAACTCCCACCGCACGGAGCTGCTCTTCACGGTGCGCCTCGGCGTGGCGCCCGGCCCTGAACCCCACTGCTTCCTGGAGAGGGGAGTCGCCCTGCTCACCAGCACGGCCTTGAACTGAGGCACTCTACATCCGACTATTAAAAATACCTTGTCCAAAATTATACATGCATAATTATAAATTATAATAACAAAAAATCAGTGAGTTAAATAAAGCATATAGGTATCTATCGATATATTATTCATCACAAATATATAATTATGGCATCGGACACGTTATTTTTAACTTGTTAATTAACATGATTGAATCATTTGTAAATTTATTTTACAATATTTAATTGAACAAATTAATATAATGAAAATTTGTGCATGTAACCGACATGAGTGATAAGCTTTTAGAAATAGGCGAAAAGAGTTAGGTTAAGTAACGTAAGTTTATTTATTGCTAGCACAAATTAATAGCTTTTTTACAACGCTTTTCTTTTAGTAAAAAGAGCTTTGGTAAGCTCAATTTTGTAAATCAGATACTTCCGGTGGCCTTGTTCTTTTGCAAAATATCTGCAAACAAAGTATTCCGAGGGAATTTCACATTATTTACAAAATTAATCTGTTTCAATAACAAGCAAAGCATGAGAAAGCTAGTAAAGGTTTAATGCCGCGTGTATATTGAGGCAACAGTAATTTTTTCATCATGTTTACATTTGTAATACAGCTTTTTTAAGTTGTTTAAGCTATTAAATAATACAATATTTTATTACTTAAATTGTTTCTATTTTCTGTAATCCTTTATTGTGATTTGAATTGCTTATAGAAAAATAAAAAAATATTTATGAATTAAACGTGTATTTTTTATTTTAATTAATAGACAGAATTTATAGGTACAGCGCTTGGTCGATGCCAGTCCGCTGCGCAATGGAATCTAATGGGGCAAGTTTATTCTCGGAAGTATAAAAATGCACGCTGATAATAATTAGGCCGTATCATTATGTCTTGAATAATTATAAGCGGATAAAAGCCGCAGGTGACACTTTTCTCACTAAGAGTTACATAATGACTCAAACTTTTCTTGAACTGTCGAAACTTCGGCAGATGAGCCGCATGAAGTTCTTCAGCTCATTGTTCGAGGGAAGGTTACCCGCGTGACTGGTATACTTTTCTGGAATAATTACAGGTTGTCTGAATATGACGTCATGTAATACCGTGTAATTTATATAAAAGAAAGTTTCGAATAAAAACTTACATTCAGAAGAGAGATAGCATACAAAAGGTATATATATATATATATTATCTTTAACACGTGAGTTTTGTAACACGGTTTGAAAAGATGGACTTTTTTGTAATTTAAAGCAAAATTTTATATATATATATGTAGTACAAGGTAAGTCTACCTGGTCAACCCATTTTCATGTCACATCTAATCACACAGCGAAAAGCACCATGGCCGCAGACAGTTTCCTCGGAGTTCCTCCATCAGTTGACAACTTTGATCTGGGCTTGAAGATGTTGAAGATTGTGGGAATATGGCTCCTTGAGAGCGGAGAAGACGGGCGGGTGAGGAGGACGCTGCGTACCGCCCACGCCCTCTATTGCGTGCTGATCACATGCTTGATATACATACCTTACCCAATATTTCAAATCATCGATTGCGCTCAGGCTTGGGGCAACTTGAAGGATGTCACAGAGAACGTCTGCATTAGTATGATACACCTCGGGGGCGCTTTTAAGGTAATAATTTGTTATATGTTGCTATCAAATAATAAATAATTAGATAATTATACTACACGGGATAAGAAAAAAAATTGTACGGATAGTTTAACATGGAACTCTGAAACAAAACCTGGCGACAAATGTTACAACTTCTTTTAGCATAATTTACAATATAATACAGAGGATCTTTAGCTAGTGGCCTCACTCCTCGGGAGAGCATCAGAGATCTGACTGCATAGAACATATGAGTGGATGTAGTCTGAGCATTACACTAATTAAAATGGTCATGCAAACACGCTCTGAGGATTGCAAGCTTTTAAAATTGACTCATCTCAAAACACCGGTCTCATGATACGCCTGACTGGGATCCAGTCGAAGATTTCGATGTTTAAATTTTTTTTTTCTTAGCTAATTAACATCCTGATAAAGAAACGTGATGTAATTGCCTGTATGGATGCCTTCAACTTCAAAATGATGGAAGTCAGCTCTGCCAATAACCGACCTGACCATAAGGTACTTATATATACATATATATATATATATATACACATATATGTATATATATATATATATATATATATATATATATATGTCATATGTTTAAGCTGGCAGCCATGAAATTGAAACTCCTCACCAAGCAGAAGAGTGATCGGGTCACGGCCGGCTTCCTTGCGCTGGTGCTTTCCACTGGGATGGCGTGTGCCGTGTATCCACTCACAAGCAAGTCTCTAAGTTCAAATCAGTAGCTTTCATTTATCTCATGTGTTTTCCACATTAGATATATAAGCCTCTCCAAATTATAAAGGTACCCAAGGAGATGCTCAATTTGTTAATAACACATTCTTAATTTAGACATGAACGAATTTGGATCAAGATTTCCATACCGCGCGTACCTGCCGCTGTGGTCTTCTTCACCCGTCCCCAGATACTTGTACCAAGTGGCAGCCATTATATTCTATGGAATCCTCATACTGCAAGCCAATATGCTCTTCGTCAGCTTCGTCATCAATCTCACAGCGCAGACAAGCGTGCTGTGTCATGCTCTCAGGTATGCCTTAGAATGAGTGGCAGATAATCACGAATCACATAATATATAAGTTATATTTCTATCCACTAAATTATTAAAGACATTGATGAACTTATATTTGATACATATACACTAATATTTGCTGCGATAATCTACATAGTGTAAGCATCGGTAATAACTTTAACAGTAATCACGCATCTGAAACTTGTTTATGTTGTATACAATAATTTAACATCCATACTTTAATTTTTATTCATTTTTTTCTTTCCACTGTTTAATATCAAATAATATATGTACAGATATTTTTCTAATTCAAACAAAATATGCAACAGTTCGTATTATATTATTTTCCCTTATAGAGCCATAGGAGAGCCCAGTGGCGAAAGCATTGATATGTTGGATAACACGGCTGAGGAATACGAGCCCAGCGATTTAGTGTTATTGAGGAACAAAAACCGGACAGTGACGTGTTCAAGAAGTGCAGAGACAAATGATGCCATATATTTGAATTTGAAAAGATGCATCATACACCATCAACATATCCTCAGGTAACATCATGTCGGGCAGACGGTTTCACAAGTAGTGTCCAGGGACATGAAACTCTTTAGAAGAAAGCATATACATGTCTATATGTATATATATATATTTTTTTTCAGACTGGCTAACAACATAGAGACCTTATTCTCAAACGTGATTCTCATCCAGTTCTTCGTGAGCATTATGGGTCTCTGCATGGCCGGGTTCCAAATATGTGCGGTATGTCTGTCCCCATGGCGTGAACTGAGTTCAAAATCAAACAGTTTTATTCAATATAAACTTTTACTGCGAGTCCATTATATATCCATTTGGGGTAAATTTCAAAGATAAAACCTAGAATAAAGATTAAAAAAAATCCCTTAAAACTGTGTCCTTCACTGAGCAGCTCCGGATTAATATTATTTCTCTTCTATCCTCCAGTGCAAGTTTGACAGCGTATTCATAGTCATGTTGGCCTACTTTTCATGTGTTCTGACGGAGATTTTACTTTATTGCTGGTTTGCAAATGAATTTACTATACAGGTAAGTTTAAAAAAATTATTCTCAGGTGTCTCAAATAAAATTAGTGTCGATCGATTATTAAACATTATATAATTGCCAGATAGCGAGATCGCTGAGCGACAGAGATAATACTGTGCGTGTTCAGGTACACGCTTTCGGTGAATGACCTATTATACACCTCTCGAACTCGCTCGAGTTATTATATGTCATGCTTCCAGAGTGACAAGATAAGAGAAGCCGCTTACGGCTGCCATTGGATTGGGTTAGAGGTGCGTGTGCGTCGAGCGCTGCTCATCATCATAAGTAGGGCCACACGGCCTGTCGCCTTCACCGCCGGCAGGTTTTTCTCGCTATCCCTCGATACCTTTGTGCAGGTACTCGACATTTTCTTTTAAGATTTTCGATTGCAACATAATCAATACAAATTTACACTCATCTCATTTGCAAATTTTATAATTATGCTTCTTTTAATGTGAAAATAATAAGCACACAAAAATCAAACTCACTCTTGCTTCTTTCAGATTATCAGTAAGGCGTACTCAATACTAACCGTACTGCGCAACTTCATTGAACCGGAACAATGAAGATGGAAATCAGCAGATCTTAATATGCTCACATCTTCACTTACTTGTTGTTGTATTGCATCAGCTGTTATGGGTATTTAAGTAAACAATAACCTTATAAAGTAGTCTATCACATAGAATCAAACACACTTAGTATCCACGGGTAAAGTTTTATGTATATATTTAAGGTTTACACACAATTGATTTTTTTAAAAAGCAATTTTTCTTTGACTAAACTGATAATAATGAAAGTTGAGAAAAAGACTAGCTGATATTGACTATTTGCAAATGAACTTGCCTTGTCACTGGCCAAAGGCCTCAGTTGAGGGCTACGGCGAGTAATGGACCAGTGTCGGGATGATTGAGCTTGAGGTGCCTCCTGAGTCCCCTGGCGTGGCAGTAGTGCTTGTTGCACAACAGGCAGGCGTGCGGTCGGAGGCCCTCGTGCTTGACAAGCAAGTGCTTCTGCGCGGCTGGCCTGGTACGAAACATCCTATCGCATTGCAAACACTGAAATTCATCAATACAAATCAATTGACTATTAACTACATATGTCAAGCAAGTAAGATAAAAAAAACATTTTGAGATATAAAGAATATCTATAAGTAAAAAAAAATGGACTTAAGTGAACGTACTTTTACGATGCATGCATGATGACCTTTAAAATTACTCTAGTGAGTGCATCATCACCTTTATCTTTGGAGGCAACGTCTTCTTTGCTTTTGTTACCCCGGCATGTCTTTGGATGTGTGCAACGAGGGCCGAACGCTGAACCGTACTGTATTGGCACATATGGCAGCGATGGACTTTATTTCCAGTGTGCGACTTTATGTGGGTCGCTAAGTAATCGCCGCGTGCAAAACTCCAGCCACACACCTGGAAAGAGTTATCCACGCTTTCATAGGATATCAGTATTCCAGCTGACCGGCTCGGATCGAATGGAATCCGGGGAGGACATTTATTTATTCAAGACTTTACATTACCACGTACATGACAAACATAGTTTTTACGTCCCTCGTGGAGCTTCCGGTGCTGCTGGAGAATTTTCAGGTTGGCCAGGACATGGCCGCAGTCACTGCAAATCTGAGGCCCGTCTACGACAGCAATCGCGGATACACTGTGTCTCCCAATGTGAGCATCAAAGTCTTTCCTGTTCGAATACACCTCTGAGCATTCTCTGGAGGGTAAAATAAAAACACGCAGTTGATTACAATTACATCAGCTTAGGATTCCCTTCAGGCTCCAATTTACACTCAACAAAACTAGTTTAGTGTCACAACACAGTATTAAATGTTATTATCAAAAGACTTTACTTAATTTAGAAAACATGCCTGCAAGTATAAAGTCTTTCCAGAGAAGCATTAGAGCAGTGATCTCGTTCATGGGCCAGCCGATTTCCTCGCCGTCTGAACATTTTGTGGCAAAAATAACACTGGAATGTCCTCTCTTTGGTGTTGTGAGCAGATACCGAATGCCTTTGGCACAATTTCAAACTAGCATAAGTTTTATCACAAGCGTAACATTTATACTCCTTGCCAGAACCGTTGCAAATTATTTCTGTTGTGTCGTATTTTACAGTAAAACTAGAATTTTCAGTTTTGCTCGCGCCGTATTTTTTTTTCGAGAAGTCATCATTCTGCCGGTTAATTTCTTCGATTAGATTGACATCGTATTTTTTATTACAATTTACTATGTGCATTAACTTCTTGACACTCTTTTCACATAATATCTTGAATTCGTATGATGCGTTTAACGAACTTATACAATTTATGCATATTTTCTTAGGCAAACTGTCCTCTGGTGACATTTCTAAATTGTAACAGGCATATAACTTAAATGAAATGTTATCTGATCGAGTCTCGTTTTGGCAATTGTTACTCTCGTCTACTTTGCACGGAGGACTGAAAATATTTTGGAGGTTTTCTCTTTTAAAGCAAAATCGACAAATACTGTTAAAATGTTTAGTTGATATCATATCTCCGACATTCGATCACGAAACATCAAAAATTAACAAATGAATTGTATTAATTTTAGTGAATCAAAATATTTTATTTCAAATCTCATATTGCTCATAAAACGTAGAAAAAACAGAAAAAGCCGTGAACGCCGACACGTGGCAAGACTTTATATCTGACTTAATATTTCTCGATTCTATTGCTTCATAACAACAATACATTTAAGCGATTTTAAATATCGTACTCGAAATGTCACTTTCGTTTGTTTATGGTGCATAATCAAAATATGGCTGTTTATTAGATTTTTCAGACAGTACTAATTAAATAATTTATTAATTTCAAAAAATAAGTTATTCGTAAAAAAATATTCGACGAAAATTATTTTTGGCATGAGCAATTTGCATTTGACCTAACCGACGCAGAAACGATAATAATTTCAAAATATTGCGGTAAATATTTTCCCCCTTCAAAAGTAACTGATTTTATTTATTAATAATGCTGAAAACTGGTTTAAAAAATTTGATTGCGGCCAAAACAATGGAGAGATTTTTTATTGTTTTGATATGGTGAGTCTGATGAGTATCAGATAAAATCAAATAAAAACATTTAAAAACCTCTCTTTGTATTTTTACGACGTTATTGACATGATAAATTAAGTGAATAATTTTAACATACCGGCCTGCTAAAAATATTTTTACACAAAATGAGCCATAAAAATCCGTTTTTGATATTGAGATATGAGATTCATATAATAATAATTTGAAATTCACTTATTATTTCTATAATTTTTGTAACATAGATAATCAGGCAACACTAAACCCTGTCAACTCAACTGCCATAAAATACACAAATAAAATGCTGTCAGTGTCATTATTATTGTAATTTTAATAATATTACACAAAATAAACAATTTTATTATTTATGAAAATATATTGTATTTATAACAAATAAGATTGATCTATTAACATCGGGCATAGTTTTGCGTAAACACAGAAGATAAAAATATAGTTTAATATAACTGCAATTTTCGCGATGTCTTCTAAAGAAGGAAACCTCCGAATATTAGGCTTCGATAAAATATGCAGAATATGTTTAAAGAGCGGTATTTATTTACAATCAATATTCAAGTACAAGAAAGATAGAAGATTACCGCCAGAAGATCTCTCGATCAAGATGAAGTCCTGCCACACGACGATCGAGCGCGGAGACGGTTTCCCTTCGCAAATATGTGCAAACTGTGCCAACTTACTCAAAGTCGCGTATTACTACTCAAGTCTTGCCACAAAGAGTTTTATAAAATTAAAAAAAATTCACAAAAACATGACGAAGAAACAGGAAGAAGAAAGCGCGAGACATTCCGACGAGTGCGATGATTTCGAGACGATCGATCTAGAAAGTGTAGCATCCGACGATAGAAATTCATCTCACTCATCCTCCTCTATGAAGCTGTCTCATTTGAAAAGGGAACTCAAAGCCGAGGATCCGTTTAAGATAAAATCTGAAATCAATTCAAACCGATTGCTAGATTTTGATAACGCACCTCCAAATTTGGATGACTACAAACAAATCAAACCGATAGACACACGCAAACCTTTTGATTTAGAACACAGCCAATTGGATTACAAGCCAAATGGACTCATTAATCAGACAAACTCTTTGCAAGCTTCCAGCACATCAAATCTTTTCAGTAATTACGGAGTTTCAGTAATAGAGAACTCGCAAACAAAACCTCTAGCGAATTTTTCACATTTGCAGTCGTCTTCCAATCATGGAACAAGTAAAGTTGAAAACAAACCTGAAGCCGAGCCCAAAAATGAAATTCGCACATATCTTGTGTGCCCTTGCACCACACGTTTTGTTGACATGGAGACATTCAGGGAGCATATGCTCTTGGGTCGGTGTCCTCAAGACTCGGAGACACATGAGTTCAAATGCTATGGATGCGCTAAAGTCTTTCCTTGCTCTGACACATGGTTAGACCATGAAGAGAAACACTGTCAATATTTCCGTCCAGGGTCTGTCTACAAATGCAGGTTAATCACTTTTCCACGTTATCAAATAACTTAATAAGATACAGTTCCAATTATTCACTAAATAATTGAATCCTTTGACTGGATAGATAGTTGTGTTGATAATATACATTAATTTAAAAATATTTGAAAATAAATTAATACTGTTAGTTTGTATAATATACAAAATAACAATTAGATGAGTTTTGTTTAGAAATAAATATTTTGTTCTTTGGACTTGTAATCTAATGATTTTCCACCCTTTATTTATAATTTCATGTCATTTTGTAATTTGCAGCAAATGCAATGACCAGAGTGCTTGTCGGTATGATTACGAGGTCCACATGCGGCGGCACTCGCGACAGCCTCTGCCGCAGCCTCACTACCAGTGTGGTCTGTGCGAGCGCGTCTGCAAACTCAAGAGTTCCTTAGCACAGCACTTCGAAACACACCAGCAGGGGAACAAGAATTACATCTGTGAGGTACGAAAAAACATATCAAATCTAGCATGCTGGTTAAGAAGGAAGTCTTTGGGTTATAATTAGTGATATGGTTTTGATTAATCGATTCAGACATGCGGAGACAAGTTCCGATTGCCCATGGCACTGAAGATTCACCAGCGCCGACACACAGGCGAGCGGCCCTTCCAGTGCAAGAGCTGCGGCTACTCTGCCATCCAGAGCAGCGCTCTTCGTATCCACATGATTCGCCGGCACGGAGCTCCCAATAAATATAAGGTTAGAGACTTCAGTATTAATGGGTTGCTCTAATAATATCAAAGAAGATGTTAAAGAGAAACAACTTTTTTCATTCAATTAATAAAACTATATTTGATTTGTTTTTTTGGTCAAAATATATTAAATGCAGACAATTATATTAAAACATGCGTCTTATGATATTTTCATGTTTCCCAGTGCACTCAGTGTGAGAAGGTGTGCGTGACGCCCAAGTCACTGCGAGAGCATATCGCCGCCATCCACGAGGGTCTCCGCAACTTTGTCTGCAACGAGTGCGGCGTGCGATACAAGTGGAAGAGGTGCTTGGACAAACACATAGTCAACTGCGGCTACGTCAAAACGAGACAGAGAAAGTAGTTTTCTGTCAGCATCCCATATGCTGGCACCACAATTTCGAAATTGTCAATCGCCATACTGAAAGTGATGATTGTTTTTCGAACAATCAGGAGCTTCGTAAAAAGTATCTTTAAATCAAAAATATACAATCGATTGTTAAATAGTTATAGTTGTTAGATCTCTGATTTTGGTCAGAGATCTCCATGGCTGCTAATCTAATCTATGTTTTACTCGTTTATTTTTTACCAAGATCTGATTCATCGACGAGTGTTTGCAATAAAGTGATCTGTTATTGTTAATAATGAATAGTTTTAGTTAAGTAAGGGTAAGTTAAGAAATCATTTTATGAATTGTCAATAATAAATCTTACAAACACTAAAAAATATTAATTCCAATGCTATTTCGGTATTAAGCACAAATGAGCACTTGCAAATATCTAACTTGTCAGATTACCCAAATTGACCAACTTGTATTATTATAATGGAAATAAGTTATATTGCAGTATGTAACGCTTCATATGCCAGTAAAGAAGTGGATAGAAAGTCACGGAACATTTTTTTTTTTTTTTGAGCAAAGCCGTCTCTTTTCCTGCCAGTCTATCCAATGAAAATGTTTTATGAAAATTAAAGGATATAAAAATTCATGGTATCTTCTTAAAATAGAAGACACTCCAAAATAAATATATTTATAAAAAAAATGCTTTTCAGTATCCAGTAGAAGGATTTAATTTATATGCATAATTACATTAAACACAATACACAATTACACGTGGCATAATACACATAAATTAATTTGACTTTAACACTGAATTTGCACAGAGTGCCGATAACAAATGAACACATCATAGTTCTATAATTTTTCTCTTTCAATTTCAACAATCTAAATACATATCAACATATTTAATAAGATACCTATCCTGAATAAATACAATTTAAAGTTATGGCCTTACATTCTTGGCCTTATTTTTTTCTATACATTCTTTGAATTCCTGTACAACTGTTTGACATTTTCTCCAATCCTGTGTCTCTGCTATGCATTCCTGAAATATAAGATATTTGGCTTTAGTAAAAAAAAAAATAATAACTATTTATATTTTAACTACTCAGTCGTAATCTATTTTGGATAAAAACTTGTGTAAATATGTAGGTAAATATTATTTATATTTTAAATCACCTGAACTTTGTAATGTAAATCAATACATCCAGTCTTCTTAAGCATATTTTCGACAGGGTCTTCGATGTCATCGCCTTCTGATTTTTCAATGCGTTTGGTAACAGTCATTATGAATATATATGCAAATTATTTTTATGTAGACGTGAACAATATTATTAAAGTTATCTCAATGCATTAGTTTCCTATAGTATATTTTGTTGTTAATTTGAATTAGAGGTTATATTTTTTGACAGATGGTTTCATTTTTTATGCTATTGAGTGTATAAAATTACTAGTCAGTGATATATTTTTTTTAATTAGTTAAAAATAATATTTTTAATATTAAAATGGACTTCCCCAAGTACTCTCTGTTAAGAATATAGATTATTTATTTAAAATACAAATAAGACTTATTGTTTTTAGATATAATACTTAAAAAATATTTTTTATCATTGCATTTTGAGCAATCTTTGTAAAGAGCATTCAATACATGGCAACATCGACAAGCGTCAAAGCCAGAGACAAGTTGTCAAAGCGGCGAGCTGTCAGATCATAAATGTACAACAGTAGTTGTCAGATTGACCGATGTAAATAATAAAAATGGAAGTTGCTAAAACTGAAAAAGTATCCCATGTAAATACATGCCGGCTCTGCACCAAAGACGGGGGACTTGTCTCCATTTTCCATAAGGAAGATTCCGTGCGCCTTTGCGACCGGGCTATGCTATGCGCCCACATAAAGGTATAATACACTATCTTTACTTTTTCTTTCATATGATCCAAACATATATAAATCGAGTTCAACAGTCTAAATGTAGCAAAAAAGTACTTTATTAGATTTATAAACTATCTAGTATTTGGAAAGTAACGTTCATTTCTTTAAGATGTATATTTATTTACATACCATATATCCGTTTGAATATTGTTTTTAAAATACGTCCTAACTTCATAATTCATTCAATTGTAATAAGTACATTCTAACACAATTGTCGATTTTTGTCATTTGCTTCAGGATTTTCGATTGCATGCTGTTTGAAACGGTTGCTTCGAGAACAATTCTCAGTTTACCTTCAGGTCTATTTTGGCCAACTTAGTGTCATTCACACCTTTCCGTCTACACTAGCATAGTCTACTGACTCAGAATAATTTCGGATTCAATTGTGAGGCAAGATGCATAAAGTTATGATGATAATTGATTATGAGGCAGTCTTTAATCACCTTGTGGGGTCCTTGGTTCGAATCGGGGTACAGAAAAGCTTTTTTCAATTCTGTTGAAATGATAAGGTAACCTTTGATAAAAAAAAAACATTTTAGTGTTGGTTTTCTGTGATTTTCTACAAGGCAAATACTGAAATCATACTAAGTCTTCCGTTTGTTACTGGTAGAGTTTTTACATCCACCATAGCCTAAGAATATGAATATCTTCTTCCTTACAAAGAAAATCTTGGTTTTGTGGAACCTTACACTAGGAGTGAAAGAGGCTGTAATCAAGCTTATATTAAATTAATACATATTTTCATTTATTAGTTCATTGACTTCCTTCTTTAATTACTTAATTATTATAATTTTTTATTTTTATCCATTTTAATTCTTAATTCTTTTATTTCTTTCTTTGAGTGTTTAAATATTGTTTTATATTGTGGATTTTCATGTAGGTAATAAAGCACTGCACAATCATCCAAGAAACAACCATAGTTTAAATTATTTTACTTTTTACATTGCAGATATCGGAGGGTGATGGACTGCCCGAGCTGGTGTGCTGCGATTGCTCATCACAGCTTCTGGCCAGCCATCGCTTCCGCTTGCAATGCGAGGCTTCCGACAGGTCCTTCAGGGCCTTACTGTTGCCCAAAATTGAAAACATTAATCAAGAGGTATTGATACATATTTGTTTAGTCTACAGTTGATAGCAGTAAATTACAACATGTTTTCAATTCACACTCAAAACAGCAAGAAAAATCTTCAATATACTTTTTCTATATATATTTGATTTTTGTGAAGACCGTCACAGTAAGTGCGATTTTACCTATACAGGTTTTATTTGTGATTGATATGATTAATTACATTTTTTCACACATTGAAAATGATTAAAGAAAACTCTCTGAAAAATAGAATATGACCCTTGCACAACATGACAAGTAGGATTCTAACCCACATATCCCATCTTACCGAGATCTGACACTGTTCCAATTACATGAAACCATATTTTATACACAATGAACCTCTTCAGGTAGCAAAAATGCTGTAAAATCATTTGTTTATTGAAAAGTTATTTCTTTACGAATTTCCACCTTGACAACGTTGTTTGGTTGTTCCAGTTTGAAATATCATTTGAAAATCATAAAGTAAAGAAGGAACCGGCATCGGATGAGGAGGCTGGTTTCTCCGACAGCGGGGACGCGGATGTCGCAAGCTTGGAAACGGAATCCGATAATGAGCAACGCACCAAGATGGACCGGGAAGGGTCTTCAAATAAAGATATCATTAAAATGTGCTTATAATATTTCCTCTTCCTCTACACTGAGTCTTATTCTAAATTTTCTTTTTCATTCAATAATGTTGATTTCAAATAAGCCTTTGATAATATTTTTGAACATTGCTATTTACTTTTTAAAATTTCAAACATTTCGATTCTTTTATTATTATTATTGCATGAGTGAGAGACTTTTAATCTTATATAATCTGAGACGATGATTCTATAACCGCACCATTATATTGGAGTTGAAGACTGAAAAAAAGAAACAAGCGGTGAGAAGCATTCAGATTCTTTGTATGTCTCCGGCATTCACTGTCTTTTAAACAAGAAATCACAGAAAACCTACATCCAGGAGGCTTTTGTTTTCTCAAAGGTTTTCTTTATTTATATTACATTACGAATGGCCTTTTCGGCAGTAACTTTAATAATCATTTGATATATATTTAGAGAACTTGAAAAAGAGGTCAAGATGGAAGCGATCACTGGAAGGAGACGGTCTCGCTGCCAAAAGTGCAGTGCTCGGCTTATTCTTCGTAACAAAACTCAAAAGAAACTGCACCTCAAAAGGTAAGCGAGATTTACAGATCCAAATCGCATGGTACCTAATTTGGAATAAATTTATTACCGAACAATTCAATATTCTTTGAATTATGTTTCAGTACGACAAAGTCACAACTGGATATGAAGTGTCAGTGCATTACTGCTGCGACTCGTCGAGGTCGCGGAAGGCCGCGGCTCCGTAAGCTGTCCTCATCGCCCGCACCTTCACCTTCCGAAGACCTAGATAAGGACCTTTTAAAAACTGAAGACACCAAACCTCTGTTGTGAGACAATTTAGATAAATTAAATGTTTGCTCTTTGTACAGTTTTTAAGTGTTAGCAACAAAGGAAGGTCTGTGATGCTTACAGAGCTCATACTTCCAGGTGGTAATAATATAATGGGAGATCAAGAGCTTAGCCGCCTTAAACATCTCTACATTTACTTAATGTTCACTTTTAAGTCTGTACCGTGTAATTCAGGTATTAGCAACATATACAAATCTGAGAAACTGCTCAAAGACAAAAATCAACATGATATTCTAGCCATTTGGCTATTCTAACTTTTTTCTGTAATTATTATTATTAACAGTGAGCAACAGTCACCCGAGGAGATCGCCTCAATTTGCCAAATACTTTTTAGTAGTTTGTTAGCGAACCTTAGCAAAAGTGAGAAGTAACCAAATCAAGCGATTAAAAATCAATGTAATATTTACAACCGATTAAAAATGATGACACGCAATGACCGGATTGGATGTTACAGAGCTCTCAGGCTAGATCTGTTTGATTCGGGACTGCCCTGCTTGGAGGCCCTGGAGGAAGTGCAGCTCACCAAAAGAGGACGAAAAAAGCAACTCCATTGCCACGTAAGTTAAACTTTTACCATGACTTTTAATAACATAATGCACCAGTAATTAGTAAATGTTAAAAGAATAATTATTTTTTTCCTCCAGCGATGCGGTAAACAATATGGCAGCGGCGGTCATTTGCAACGTCACTTGCGACGCTCGTGTCCCCTCCGAAAAACTCCCCGCCAGCTGCCGAAACTTGCCAGGTAATTGAGCCGTATCTTAAATTTAATATATTTATATGAGGTCTTTGGTTTATTTAATCTAAATAAAGTGTTCACCACCGCGCCACTCCAAGATCCTAAGCATGAATAAAAATTTGAAGGACTATGTTGATACTGGTGAGTTTGGTGTGTTACAGAAGTCACATGTGCGACCAGTGCGGACGGACTTTTAAGCAGCGCACGGTGCTGATCCAGCACATGCGCACCCACACTGGCCTCAAGCTCTACAGCTGCGACCTCTGCCGCAAGCAGTTCACCCGCAGCGCGCACCTCGCAGTCCACATGCGCATCCACAATAACATCAAGGTAACACAGATTTGAATCTCATATGGAAATCGATAAAATACACCGCAATAACCATTTCTCATCCTCCGTTTGTAGAATCTTGGCTTAAAACTAAGTTGAGTTTTAATTGTGTTTGAAGCGCATCCCATGACCAACATGAACACTTGATAATTTAATTGATTAAAAATTTGTCAGCATGACTCAGAATCAAATCATAATCTAGTTTAGTGTTAGCACGTTAGTGCATTTTACTTTTTAACTTTCTTATATTTACGATTTTTCCAGCGTGTCAGGAATGCTGTGGAATGTGTTAATTGTAATATTTTTTTTGTAATGTATACTATAGATTCCTATTGAGTTTAGTAAATCTATTAAGAAACATACTAAAATAAATCTGTCAGCTATGTGTATCTATTTTAAAAATATGAACGGAAATTTTATTTACATTCACATTGTTTTATACGGTGTGTGCATTAATTTTTTCGGATTTTCTAAGAGATGACGTTACTAATATTGAATCGCATCAGGCTATACTTTAACATTTCATTGTGAAAGGTCATTGTTGCGCTTTTGTTTTCAGTATATGTCATATCGCTGAAGTGTATACAACTTTTTTTTTTGAGCTCTCAACATGTCAACTTCTGTACCAACAAAACTCAATTTGCGGGAAGCTTTACTTTTCTGTTTCAATTGAAAGAAAAAACCAGCTGAAAGTCACCGATTGCTATGTGAAGTTTATGGTGAATATGCTCCATAGCAAAAAACGTGTGAGAACTGGTTTTGACGCTTTTTGGGAATGATTCAACCTGAAGCGTACAAAATCATGGAGTTAGCCTGGACATGCATCAACATCGACGGCCAGGCCAAATATTCATGGCGCCAAGGTAATGCTGTGTAGTTGGTGGGATCAGAAGAGTTTCATCCACTATGAGCTGCTGAAACCAGGCCAAACTATCACGGGCGAGTTCTACAGACAACAATTGATGCGTTTGAAGTGAGCATTGGCAGAAAAACGGCCAGAATATGCGACCAGGCACGAGTCTAATTTTCCATCATGACAATGCTGGGCCACATGTTGCTAAATCGGTTTAAACATATTTGGAAAATGGTCGATGGGAAGTTTTGCCTCACCCGCCTTATAGCCCAGACCTTGCCCCTTCCGACTACCACTTGTTTCAATCGATACAGAATGCCCTTTCTGGAATACGCTTCACTTCTGAACAGGGTATCAAAAATTGGCTTGATTATTTCTTGGCTTCAAAAGACGAACAGTCCTTTTGGGATGGAATCCATAATTTCCCCGAAAGATTGGAAAAAGTGGCTAGCGATGGACAATACTTTGAATAGAATATATTGTACCAATTTTTTATAAGAAAGCTCCAATTTCACGAAAAAATCCGAAAAAATTAATGCACACACAACAAACGCATTCACAGGATTATCAACACATCGTTGCATCTAGTCCACAAATAAATTTGTTCCGATCAATATTATCCGATGTCGGATCTTGTGTACAAATTAACACTCTTAGTTTTTGTAATATGATCATTGCAGCCTTACGTTTGCGAGACGTGCGGTCGCTCCTTCACTAAGTCCTCGGACCTGGGTCGGCACCGGCGCGTGCACTCGGACGCGAGGGACTTCTCCTGCCTGCTGTGTGCGCGTACCTTCAAGCGCTCCGGTGACGTCACCTCGCACATGCGTTCTCACACCGGAGACAGACCTTATAAGGTATTATGCAACTACGATTAATTAGGTTTGCTTCCTGAGCGTGTATTATATTTATTTACTAATAATGTCTTTATTGATTTGTAGTGTCAGCAATGCGACAAGTCTTACACCAGCCACTCCAGCCTGCAGAAGCACTGCAAGACCCACAAGGAGAAGGTCGTCTTGCCCAAGCTCGAGGCCCCTGCCGTGGTCGTGTAGCCCTGGCGTGTAGCCAACCCTGCAGACTCTCTGTCTTCTGGCGCTGCACAGAGGGTCATTGTAGCAAGACTGGAGCTTTTAATAATCATGGCACAAATCTTCTAGCTGTTTCTAATTTTTGAATAATCAATATTTTTAACATTTGACGTGGCGTAGACGACTCGCGCTATGTCCTCACGTGAAACGCTTGTCTGCTGGTGTACTACAAACCTGTAAGGTTTCTTGCTCTCGGATAATATTTATTTTAACATATTTTCAATATCTTTGACTGAAATTATTTGGCAGAATCACATTATTATATTTTTTATTTTAGTAAAAAAAATAGACTGCTTGAAGATGCCAACACAGCATGTTGGCGAAACTAGTTGTGTCAAAATGTAAAATTTGCAACACCACTAAAAACCTTTTTCAAATCCCCACTACGAGGACTGAAACGTAAAAAAAATGCAACAGTATTTCTGTCTTATAATGTCGATTTATAAAAAATTATTACTTGAATTATTATTGACACCTCAAGTTTTCTTGTTATTTGTTCTTCAATTATCAATTGAGAACGTGGCGGCGGTGCCGTCTCTCAGGAGGAGGCGAGGCGCACAATAGAGATATAATGTTATGAGAGAGGGAATTAATAAACAAACTGCTCGCTACCGCGGAAGAGATCCGTTGATTCCGCGCCATGTCGTTCTCATCCCGCCAGGATATATATATATTTACATTGTTAAGTTACACTGTATAATAACATTAATATATTAAAATCAGAAAAGAACAACTTACAATAAACTTATAAAATTTATTGCTATGCACATTGAAAACAAGTATTTTTTAACACAATTAATTAATAAATATATTTGAAATACAAGTTAACAGTTAGTATATTTTATGTTTCAAACGGCGTCTGTCGAATTGCGTTGTTTTAGAATTGTTTGCAAATAGCTTCGTTAATTAATTACAATATTCAATTGATTCACGACAGACTGATTAAATATTTCATATTTTTATTGTAAAATACGAATACCAAACGGCCAGTACGTCATGACCATTTTTAAAAGTAATCGCTTTAAGCCACTGGTAGTCATTATAGCGGCTTTATGGAAAATAAATACTAAAGATTTCATTTCAATATTTATAATGTTTAAAAGATTGCAATTATCATAAAAATATACATCAGTAGTGTCTTCATAGGTTTGGGCAGTTAATTGTTATATTATGATTTTAGTTCTTGGGTGTTGAGGTGCTTGAAGTTTCTCTGGAGATGGTCCCAGCACGAGAACCAATATGTTGAAGGACAGAATACTTCAAACGGCTCGTTACCCGAGAACTGAAATCTAAAATGATGTGGCTTTTTAAAGTCGGCAGTGATGAAAGCGCAGACTTTTATTAATGACATAATATCCTGAATATTCAAATAATTTGTACGTTTTATTTTCTTAATAGTTTGAAGTTAGTTTTATTGTTAAAGGCTGATTTTTATATATTTTAGTTATGATGTACAGTTTCTGATTCTACCAAAGACTTGTAAAATTATTATGCACAATGCAAATAGTAAAAATGACTATTAATCAATTAATTATACAGGTGACTCCAAATTCGTGACAGACATTTCAACCTGGTATTTTTATTATGCATCCAAAAAATAATTTAAAGCACACTAAATCTTCGGTGCAAAAGCTGGGAATAACACTGCTGTATAAGTGTTAACATATTAAAGCACGACAGCGTGCAATACACGCTATGTTTATCTTACTTAAAAGACTACAAATTTATTGTTTTTGTAAATCAGCGATACACAAAAACTGTTAAAAATTAGTTTCAGTATTTTATAATATTCTGCTAGACTGGTCGAAATGCCTGTAACGAGTTTGAAATCACTCTATATATATATATATATATATATAGAATCTATTTTAATATATCTCACTTTTATGTACTTTTATTATACATCAATTTTATAATGTTGTGTCTGGCAATATTTATATTGTTTTAGCAATCACCAAAGCAATAAAAAATTATTAACCTATATATTAAATTAAACTTTGATTTCTTTGCATTTAAGACTGATCGCCGAGCCGCCACCTCGGCTTCTTCGTGATGCGTTCTTGTTAAGCAGAGTCCAGGACGAGAAGTGAAAGGACCTATGCCCATTGTCCAAGAGAGCGTTATAAGCGGATTGCTCGTTTATTAAGTGCGTCAGAGATAAGAGCATCCCTGTCGTGAGTATTAGATTGAAGATCACGACTCGTTACTAATGCTTTGTACTAACGGCCGTTATTATTATAAATGTTACACTGCTGGGCCATCTTCAGGGATTTTCTTTGTGTCCTTTCCTACTACTCACCTGTATTTGAGTGCATTACAATTGCATAAAAGAATCCTTCAAACACGCCCCAAAGGCTGCAAGCTCCTGTCGATCTGAGATTTCGATGGGACCTGAGCTCCCAATCACCAGCAAAATAAACCTGTACGGTTAGTAAACGGGAATATATATAAAGTCACCATCACAAGTGGAACGTAAAACAAATTTATTTAAAAAATAATCATTGTACATCAAAATAATAAAAGTAGTGTCAACATAGCAGACACCGAGTACCACCCAACTCATCAAAAAAAATCTCATACAGACGTATCAGAATCAAGCTCTGATCACAAAACATGAGACAGCTTACTCTGGTACTGCATTCACTTCCCTCGTACACTAATCATTCGATTTCAAAAGGAAAAACCGACATGTGGCAACACGTGTAAAAAAAAATGGTCATGATTTCGTTGAAATAATACTCAATAATATTGTATATCAGTACGTGGGCTGAGTAGAGTGGACTTGAACACCGAGAACTTGCACGCGATGGCATTATATTGCAGCGCAGCCGGCTGTAGTAAGCAGTTACACGAGCGAGTCTGGTTTTAAAATATCAGTCATCATTTAAGAAGCTCGCTTTAAATAAAAAATCTATAACTGAACTGGAAATTATTATAATAAATTTTAAAAACAATAATCTATAAAAATTAGTAAAATTACTTTATTCGTAACTTATTCAAGATTCTTTTATATACAGCACGCCAGATATTAAAATAATAAACCTCGACATTCTTCTGTGTTCACAATTAACTATGAAAATAACTATTCAACCTGAATCCATTAGTTCACACGGGAGCGGCACTTGGAGCGTTCCCGCACCACTCTACTCAGATCACTGACAACACAATCTTGAAAAAAGGTTCTAAGATATATGCTGGAATAAATTAAAGAAAAAAAATAATGTGTATAAAATAATAAATTTAATTAATTGCATCGACTCACTTTGCGTGCTTCAGTAGACATTAAATTACTCTTAACTTTTTCAAGCTACACCGATGACCCCAGCTTTATAAGAAGTGTTCACATCAAAGAGGACTCTCTGAAAGCTCGAACTGTTGGGCGAAGCTTCCATGAATCACACGTTGAGCGAATGTCGACGAGGTAGCATTACAGCTACAGGTGTCCCATTTTAATATACACAGTCGATATAACGTACCGTTTCAATTCAGTGTTGCCAGCTGTCCGTAAACAATAGACACGATTCATTCATTATATAAAAACGCAAGCGTCTGGCGACTTATTTTTTTAGAATTTATGAATAAAATTTTTTTACGGGTCCTCGACCCACATTTGACTACCCTAATGTTATAATTTGAAATTCTATAGTTTTCTTAAGTACACAGAGAGCTAACAAACAATACTGAAAAAAAAAAAACATCTTTAACGCTTTGCAGCGTCATCTATCGAAGCTTCCATAATGATGAGTCACTCGGGAGCACCATTTCCAGTATTTGTATTTTTTATCAAACCACAAACGCCCAACGATAGAGACAATTTGTAAACCGAACGTGGACAAGATATCGTCTGTCAGCCCTCTGTTTACATTGTATAAATTACGAAGAGATATTCCTATGTAAAAATTTTACAACTACGAGATAGGTGCTATAATTCTATGTCCGGACTTGCCGGAAGAAACTTATCGATAAGTGCCCTGGCCTGCGGCCGCACCCGGGACCTCCCGCCCGCCGTCGCGTACTGCGTACCCTTTACTAGAATCCATTACTTTACCACTCTTATGCAGCGTCCGTTTATTTGTAAATCATTCCTCTGTGGAAAACGGGAGCACAAATATAACAAATGATTTTGAAAATTCTAATCGACCACATCACAAATGCTAATGTACAATCGATTCTTTTACTAAAGACCTAGGTTTTAAAAGAAAACATACTTACACGAACTATCCTAAGAGTCTCAAATTCCAAACGAAGATTTTTCATTTACGCTTAGCTTCTTAAATCGAAGCATCGACAGATTTAAGGCATGGTTCATTAAAATTATACTTTTTATATTTTATAAAAAAATGTACAGCGATCAAAAGTAGATCCAATGAAAGAAAGCGATCTTAATCAAAATAAAAATACCCCATAAGATATGTTCTGAAACAGGCGAGTCCTCACTGGACACAGGGAGAATCAGTGAGAGTTTTAAAACTCTAAAATACGCTTATTATATAGGTTACCAATTGCATTGATGCAAAAAGAGGTAAATGGGGGTGTCTACTCGTTTTCCTGGAGGCCACATTGCAGTATATTCTTTCGAAGCGAGATTCACCAATCCCGTAACAGAGCCGCAATCGGGATTAGGGTCCCGCATCGCAGAAGCAAGTGCAACACGGCCAAAGCGTTTGTTCGGACGGAGCGGGAGGACGGGCATCGGGCGGCAAGCCAAATATCCCCACATAAAATGTAACTTTACATAAATAATAGTAGTATTAATACAGTAGTACACCCTATGTAAAAAGACTACATCTAAGAGATAAAAAATTCTCTGCGGTTACATAAAGACCAGGTGCTGCCATCACGCTTTAAGTTGATCATCAATAATTCTCAACAATCGGAGACGTGCACGTCAGAGGTCGATACACTTCAGTTCCAGCTTCGGTAGCTCAAAAACTAAGTTTTACAAATCGGCCATCGTTGAATTCAACACAAAGAGAAAGCCGTGAACGACAACTCGGAAACTTGTATGTGTAAATAAATAAATGTATTTTGTACGGCAACACATTCACGGACACGGAGGCTTCTCATGACATTAATCTTGTATTCTCAGGATGAGTTTGGGATGAAATCGATTATGTTCTTTGTCAGAGATTACTTGGTAGATATATTAAAATAATAAAAGATGCTTCTAGAATAATTATTTTATGAAGCAACTAGTTTTGCGAACATTCGCTTCATAAAATAAATAATGTAAAACCATCAATACAATAGAATTCTACCAGGTACTCACGGAGACGAAATAATCGACATCAAAATACAGAAAACCTGTTCTCATAAGAATAAAAAAATATAATATTTTTACTATACTTGTGTATACCCGTGTCCGGGTATGTGTTAACCGTTATTCTGAATAATTTTTTTTTAAAAAAAGTGTATAAATATTCTGATTGGCAGCACTAAATTTCTCCGCTTTGTGCACGCGTATTCGCTTTGATTGGCCGGCAGCACCGCAGCCACAAATATACAACGGTCATTCTCAATAGTTGCAACACCCTTTTGCAGCCCACACAAGATCTAGGGCTCCCTCAGCAGCTGGCTTCCTGTCCGACACAACACCGAGCCAAAACAGTCCACTCTGACGTACACCACGCAATGTAAACGAACATCCTCCTTGGATTTTAGGCAACACGGAGTCAACTGTCGTAGTTTCTTCTTTGGTGCTGCACGTTTAAAAATTACAGGCTTTGCAGAGCCAAAGAATCAACCGCAGAATAATTAAAATCAATTCCAAGATTCAGATATTATCTCTTGTCTTAAATCAGAGCTCAGTCCTCCAGTCTCAAATAGAGTACACATTTTCATTCAGGTGTCACTTTGGCACTATGAACTGGTATATCGCCGAGTCGACCGTTTTGGCGGTGAAACAACAGATCCAACGGGCTAGAAAACGGCGTTGGCTTTTGTAAAATAAATTAAACACAAACGAGGAACTCAATACGGATAGTAACTTAATTTATCCCCCATACGAGGTTCAACGACACGGTAACGATGCATTTACACGGATCGACACAAGCATTCCACACACATCTCTGAGAATCTAACACTAATACATTCTGAAGTGAAAAACTGCAAACAGATTATTTTTTTTGGATATATTTTTTTTTTTTACAAAATTGAATTAGAATTCAGCTCGTAAGGCATAAAACACCTGTAGATAATAAAAAACCTATGAAAAAATAATTTTACTAAAAGTGGAAAGATCCACGTTCGATCTGCTAAAACCCTGTTTATTTGAGATAACACGTCGCATCCCACGCTATCGTTTCTTTCGTTCCGATATAAATGCAACGTTACGCAAACGGCTCGGTGTGCATACACGTAGGAGCCCGATCTTGCGCGGGCCGAAAAACACCAGAATTCATTTTAATATTACATACACTAGCCTGCGTCGCACACGTTTCGCTGGAAACCTGCGCCAGGTCGCGTCACACGCATCACGCCGCCCGACACGACGGACCGTCGAGAAAGTCGCCGGCACTTGGACACCGACGGCGGAGACTAAAGATGGACCAAATTTACTACATGGCAGGCAACTTTCAAAATCGGGACTTTGTTAACAATAATCTTATGAGAAACCACACCAGCGTCGTATGCCTCGTAAACAAACAGCCAATCTTTCTAACTGAACACACGCTATTTTAAAGCTAGCTATCTCTCCCGCAGCCAAATATTTATGTCGCATACTAATTTTAGAAATACTTATTTCAATTCCAAGAAAATACAATTCGCTTCTTTTCGTATGAAATGCAAAGCAACATTTTGCATAAACTTGATTCTAGGCTTATAAAAATTAATGTTCCCTTACTCGGAGACCCTGTAGATAACAATGACGTGCAGTACCCTTGAAAGGCATACAGTTTTTTTGATGCATGCATAATATTTAAAAAATCTTGTAAATTAGATATAAATTGTAGCAAAAAATGCGCTAAATATCGGTAAATAATTAAAATATTGAGGGTAAAACCACACGCTAACACTAAAATATGCAGGATTTATATTCATGTTTGCACAGCAACGGGCGGGCAAGCTGAGGGAAGACGCGGGCATTCATAAAGTGACTGAACACGTCCTTAGGGTCCCCACAGACTGACAGAGCAGACGGAGCGGATCCGAGTGGTGTGAGGTGATGTAGAATAAATTATAAGTGGGAGTAGAATGTTGCGATGGGCCGGCATACGACGCGTGTGTTTACATTCGGGTGGTGGCGCGCGACGCGCACGTCGGCACGCGCTACTGCATAAAATAGTCCGGGTGGTCCGAGTCCTTCTCGAAGCGTTTCGCCTCCTCCTGCATGCTCTCCTTGATCTTGAGGATGGCCGCAGACTCTGTCTGATCGTTCTGGTCGCCGCCTGGACCGCCGAAGCCGCCTGCAAGCGAGGACATCTCAATTAATACGACAAACGCAAACTTAAAAGTAAATTCAATTTAAAATGATCAAAAGTTTGTTATAGATCTTTCAATCCTCTCGATCCTTGTAGAGTACAAAAATAATTTAAAAAAAAATATTGAAAAACTTAATTTTCCACTTGATAAAAAATAAGCACATTCCCAAAATCCATTGAATTCGTGGTTACCCGAGGACACGAAAAATAAGCTAATTGTGTATAGTTACAACACTCACCCCTGGTCGCCGGGAAGTGCCCTGCGAGATCGTGACGTCATCGTGTCAACACGTCGGGGCACGACGGCGCGAACCACATTTCTATCGAGTGTTGTTATCAAAAGATCAGCTGTTTAAGGGAGGCGCCATGTTTATTCTACTAGAGTGACCACAAATTTATTCAATTTTGGGAATTTAAATATTACTTAGTGATTGAATATTTTTTTCATGATCAACATTTCAACAGAAATGACAGATTGAAAGGTCTGTAACAAGTTTGGAATCACCCTGTATACATTCAATAAATATACCCAACACAGTTTCCCCACACGCACCACATTGCTAAATTACAAATGAAAACATTTTTAATATTTGTATCTACTTTATTAACTAAAATTTGTTATGAATAATTAAAGAACCACATATTTCAAGACATGATTTCTTTAGTTTCTTAAGATGTGAAAGATTTTTTCCATACAAATAAATAATTTTATTTTTCACATTACAGAGAAATGTGCTGGCCTCTGAAAATTACTAAACAATAAGACTAAATAGGGAGTATTGCAAATTAAACCAGCTGTCGTGGAAAGTAAAAAAAAATTATACATAATTAAAACTACTAACAAATTGAAGGGTTTATTACTTCACTATAACATTACAATTTGATTTTATGGTTTTGTAAAGAAGGTTGCTGATCATTATACGCAAAAATAAGATAAGTAAGTTTGTCCCGTTAGCTCCAATCGTCCACTCTCAATCCGGAGGTCGGGGGTTCGATAATCGAATCCCACGCTGATTTGATCGAGCTGTTCCTTATCCGATGACTCCAGCAAGGACATCTTGCACCAAGATTACACGTGCCAATATAAAACATTTACATATAAAATTAAAAAGCTGATTTGGCTTTTGGATTTTTGAAAGCACCAGCATGTCTATAATACGATGGTGTATCAATGAAATGTTATTTAATAAATTCTCATTTTTCACCCGTGCGGGTTTACTGTGTATGCAGCATATATGCAATTGATTCACACATGAAATGATGATAAAAGTCCTTTGTATAAGTTTTGGGTTTTGTGGAGTGTGGATTAGATTTTTCTTGCCGTTTCAAGTGCGAATTGATTATCGTACTGAATATAATGTACTGCGACAGTGTGGTCGCCAGGTTCACAGTCAGGAATCACTCGGTGAGAGTTGGAAGTAAGTCACAGACGTACCTAGGCTGTATTCTGCCATGCCGGAGGCGGAGTCTTCTCGGGGAGTGGAGGGGCCGCCGCCCACACCGCCCCCTCCCACACCCCCGGGCGACGACTTCATGCCGTCCACGCCGCCTAGTCCTGCATCACCAAACATTCACACGCTTAGTTCACATCCCATAGCCAATATCGTCGACAAGCCAAGTGGAACAGAGGAATAAAGCAAATATATACAACAGAATACCACTCGGCCGCACACATAGAATCCCATTAGAAAAGAATGACATTGCACACATTGCTTTCCAACCTTTAAATATGTAACTTCAAAATATCTGTGAATGTAGCAGTACAGTTCTAAAATATTTAATAAATCTGCATCTATTGCCCGTAAGGGTTTATTTTATATACAATAAGTTTTTAGGTGTTATAATGACACCTCTTTATACATGCGAATCAAATACCTAAAAAAAACACATCAAACGATTTGGTGCGCCGTGATAAACACGGCTGCGTTTTTGCTTTTCCATATTCTGCAATAAAATGTTAAAACGGCCACTATGGTTGCATTCGAGAGAGTTATTTGAGATGTAAGCTTGCATTGCGATGACTTGAAAGTAAATTGCATATTGCGTCACTTCCATGAACATTGCAACATATAACAATGAATTATTTGCTTATAAGTTGAAAATTATGGATTTTATCATCAGAACTCTACAGTTGTATATAAATAACCTTCATTTCTAAAAACCTGTTGTAAAATTTATTTAACTCTATGTAGGAGTGAAAGAAAAAATTGATAAGCACTTAAGACAACCTAAAACTAACGTAACTTTAATCATCATCGTAAAAGTTCAAAATGCACCCTTACTGGTATGATTTTGAAACGTCATTAGATGCGAGAGAAAATTCTTCATTCCTGTAATGAAAAGATTTAAACGATATTCACATTTTTCTTTTCCCCTGTCTACGTGTTAAAGCAGTGTAGCGATTCTAAATTATTGAAATATACAATGTGATCGTTTACTAATTTAATACTAGATATAACTAAAAATCTAAAAAGCATAGCTTTGTATTTTGCGCGAGATTTAGGTAGCCCCCCCCGTTTAGAATTTTAGAACTCGCACGATAGCATTGGACTGTAGTGGAATGTGATCTTGCACAATGCATCACCAATGTGCGTGCAATATACCGAATTGCACAATACACAAATCCAGCTCTACCGTCTTCACTTCTGTTAGATATCTCGGCCTCAATACTTGCAGCCTTCTACCAGATTTGGTTGTGTAGAGCAGACGATTGGAAGCATTGTGTAAAAGGATCCATCAAACACGCTCCGAGGATTGCAAGCCCCTGAACTCCGCTCGTCTCAAGGCACCGATCTATAGGTTTAACTTTTTTTAGTCTCGGACCAAAATCAAGCTTACTGTGAGACAAGTCCAGGGGCTTGCAATCTTTTAGAATGGATCCACTTAAATTTGATATGAACATTGATAGAATATTGACCAATTTTTAAGGAAACGATCTATGCTATACAATGTTACACTTCAAAGTTTTCACACCACACGTGTATTATTTCATTGACATAAAGCACTTCTTAACCTTTCCTATCCCCACAAGACCAATTTCAGTTGAGCAACATATCTATCGTGTAAAACTGTAAAAATTCTAGGCAAAGTAGTAGAAAAAACGCCTTTCCTTTCTCGTGTGCTCGCTGACAGCATTAAAATGACTCGGGTCTAAGTAGCGATGAATTTTTTTTATATTATATTACAATTGAAACAGATGAGAGGTTTTATTCCAATTCAACTATGAATCTTGATAGATCGATGAGTTGATCGCAAGAGAAAACATGACTTAGATCTATGTAGCAATCAAATTTAAATTCGGTTCTTGTTGGGCCAAATTTCCCCAGAGAAGCTGTCTTCGATGGGGTCGAAAAGGTTAAAAACATACAATGTTCACTTAGTCACAGAGACAGTCGTAGGTGTTAAAAGCAGGGTCGCAGGTCAGAGGTTAGGTCCAAAACGAAACAATGGGTATGACGGGTCAAAACAAACCAGCGCTACCGCACATCCAACAAACAAAAGTCAAATCATATAAAGGTGAATGATGAATACAAAACAAAAGAAAAACAACAACGCATTAGGTGAAGCGGTGCCGGGGAGGTGGCGGAGGGAATGGAAGGTCGAGCTCTAGGTCAGACTGAGTGCACCGTGTTCTCGCAGCTTTGCAACGTTGTTCGAGATAACAGAAGGTCGGAGAACTAAGCCAAAAGCGAGACTTGAAAATTCATATCTCGAGGTATATCTGAACTGAGAATGTTTATATCGGAAATTACTGCATGTGATATACTACATAGCGCGTAGCATACTTTTTATATGCCTATTATTCAATTTATACCGATAAGGATTATCATCAGTAAATATAAAGTTCTGCGGGCAAAAAAATTAAACCTTATTTTTGTATAAAAATTTACAAACATCGTTTTATGAGCATTGAAATGTTTTAAAAGAGCTACTACGACAAATGATAAGTCATAAAAACAATAATATTTATTAATTTTCATTTTTTGTTGATAGATTAAAAACTAAATGTACAGGTGCCCAGTCTGACATCTGAAAATTGTGATACTGTGATAATAAATAATTTTGTAAAGGTTTCACGCTGGAAACACGGCAGTAGCAATCACTATATTTTTTTTAAATATTAATCACAATAGATAATTAAGCACATATAAAGCACACTATGTTTGGAAGATGAGATAATTTACAATACTCAAATAAACATAAACTCCAAGATATTAGACAAAGCAATCTAAGACTATTTTATATACTCAGTATGAGAAATCAAAAATACCGAAACTTATGCAACTATTTAAACAAAATTTATTTATTTATGAAATTAAAATCTTTAGAATTAATGCTACGGTGGTAAAAGAAAAATTACCAAGTGCAGAATTGAACAGTGTCTAAGAACGAAAAAGTAATTTGTAGAAGAGTGCGTGTAAAGGTGAAAAGTGTGTTCAAATAAGAAACATAACCAGGGACGCCGCACATAAATAAACACAAAGCATTCCGAGTGACGTGAAACAGGCCTCAGTGGCTAACAGTACAGAGAGTGTGTGAAAAGAAGCATATGGTGAGAGGGCCAAAGAGGAAGCGAGTCGGAGCGATCCGATGAGTGGAGTCGGGCCAGGTGGTCGCGGAAAGGGACAGACGGGGAAACGAAACTCAATTATAAGGACCGGCTGCCTGTATTTCCTCTCTTAAGAAGTAGATCAGATCAATAGATGCGTAGATCAAATATTCGCATTCACGTGAGACAATTTAAGCGTGTGCCGCGCCAAGTTTCGTTTTGGCAGTCTGACGGTAGCATTAACTTTGTTTATATTTTAAATGTTTGTTACGTGTATAGTAGAGATGTAAAATTTAAAACTTCATTCAACCCGGAGCGTTCATAATGGATAACAAAAGGAGATTTTGAATGAAGTTGTTGAAAGTCAGTTTTATTAGTAGTTAATAATAGATTTACCAAATACCTATTTCACGTAAAGTACTAATGGCTATATCTGATGTATTTATATTTGTGAATAGTTCACAATTCAACAGTTAAATTCTAATGTTGCGAAAAACGACTAAATATTTTACTAAGCTACGATTATTATATAATAATTACAATGTATGTTTATGATGGAAAAAATCACATTTAACTCTTCAAAACTAATAAGATGTGATACACTAATTTTATTATATTACTGCAGTGATATGACATGACGCGTGGAAAGGTCTGTGGAGAGGCGTGCGGAGAGGGTGGAGGTGGGAGAGGTGGGGTAGAAGGGCCGCCGCCTCACCTTCCTGCTGGGACGGGGGCGCGGCGTGGTCGGCGCCGCCCAGCTGGGGGAAGTCCCCGCCCAGCCCGCCGCCCACCGGCTTCATCAGCGTGTACATGCCCTCCCCTCCTGCACACACACACATGCTGCACTGACCACGCTCACAGCCCGAGTGCGCACGCTCATCCAATCTTAGCTAGCGTAGGCGTGTCATACTGTTATGCTAAATCAAAAGACTACGCAAGTTGCTCTCGGAATAAGCAGCAAATTAAATTTGAATATTTGCATTCAATATTCCTGACATCTATAATGATACCGAATATGAAATGAATCAGAATTACTTATTTATACATTGGGAATGAAGATCTTAACCGCAATGTCATCAGCGGTTTTCGTCTGACGGAATGTGCAAATGTCAATGAATAATAGATTTGGATGCTTCTTAAAGTGTTTTATATATATAGTGAACACGCGCAACAGTGTTTGTTGCAAGCTCGTATCTTACAACTCAGGCAATTGGCATTGCATAAATGTGTACGATAACCTCATTTACTTCTCAGGTGGTCTGATTCCACGTGAATACATTGAATTCGACGTCGATCACAGCAATATGAACAATTATGAACTCTGCTATAATCTATAACTAATTTTGCTGACTGTCTCGTTTTTTTAATAACTTAACAATTAATTTTATAATAAACAGCAACTGTAAACAATGTAAACGTCAACCATTTCGAAAGATTGCCTAAATATGTTGAAGTACAATTTCAATATAAAATATTCATTTGCTCTTTTATCAAATACGAAGAATCAAATTTTCAAAAAATTAGAAACTTTGTCAAATGAGCCCGAATATTTAAGATACTATATAATTTATTGCTTCTTTTGACAACTATTGCCGATTCACATAAAAAAATATTAAAAGAGCATTAATAAAATAAAAAATAAAAGATTTAAAATGATAAGTCTATGTTTTTATATTGTAAAGCATCCAGTGCTCTCGTAGCGCATTTGATTGGAATTGATAATTAAAAGTATTGTCATGTGTAGCTAGTCTCCTCACAAAATAAAAAAAAACCATGTGGAAGTATAATTGTAAAATTTTTAGTCTTTAAAATAATATGATGGAATTCTAACAAGTACTCTCTATCGAAGATATTAAGTTATTTAGTATTCCATCCACGATAAAACCTACATTGTACGGATTGTGGTTAAGCATCTAGGGTGAAACAACTCCAGTTAATTCAGTTAGAATCTGAAACTTAGGCGATCCAACAGTTGGTTATTGATAACGCTGTCACCTACAATTACTGCGTGTATACTAATAGAATTTTTTAAAAAACATCCATTATTTTGGTGATTCTTACAAAAAGGTCGGAGCGGAAGGACTCGCAGCAAAGCTCAAAAACATTTCTCGGTCAGGTTGGGTTGAAATAGGGGCGGGGGCTCACCCGAGTTACTGGAGTCCTGGGGGCTGGGCATGATGGGCGTGCCGGGACCGGGAGGCCCGTTGGAGCCGGGCGGGCCGCCGTAGGTCCCAGGCGAGCTAGATGAGTAGTTGAGGGAGCCGGCCGCTGCGCCCGACCACGCTGGCCGCGGTCCCATGCCCATCGGAGGCATGCCTGCAATCAAATCAACCGAGAGTTAAATGCTGTAAGTATATTTGACTTTCATAAAATCCTAGTACAGATTATCTGAGCTTGTTTTCAATTCAAAAATTTTTCTCCGCAGCAAATATTCAAACCAAAATAGCATCATATGTACAAAATGTCTAGACTACAGACCTGGTCCTTGTGGAGGAGGCCCACGCATAGCGGGGCCGTAGCCACCGGGGCTCATAGGGCCCATGCCAGGACCTCGCGGCGGGTTCATACGTGGGTTTAACATGCCAGGGGGACCACCGCGCTCCATACTGTTGGGCATCATCGGTTGGCCTAGAAGAAAATTTAAATGGAAGTCATTAGTAATTATTTAGTACCTTATAGAGTCTTGCACAGAATGCGCAAAGAGAGCTTCTGATGACGGTAAACAAGTATAAAGTACTCTTTTTAGGCCATATTTTCAGAAATACCAAATATAGCCATCCGTTTAAAAATAAAGCACTTATATTTTAAAGCTTCAAAACAAATCACAGCAATAAATTTAAATGGGTAATTTTTTCTGCAAAGTTGGCAAAATCGTAGAAAAAAACTGCGATTTGTTGATCAGTTGTGTTGCGACATGTGCAGAGGGCTTAAACTTGAGAATGGGTGAACATACCAGGGGGTCCGTTAAAGTCGTTGGGCATGGGCATGCGCACGGAGGGGCGTGGTCCGGGTCCAGGGTACCAAGGGCCCATGAAGGGCTGCGGACCGCCCAGCAGCTGCTGCGGGCTGGGCTGGCCGGGCGCGGGGCCGTGCGCAGGGGGCGAGGGCCGCAGTGGTGAGTTGGGGAAGAAGCCAGGCGGCATGCCCCCTCCGCCCATGCCTACTGCAACCAAAACAAGAACATTTTGAGACACAGTTAAAAGCATCTCACCTTTTTCATTCCCAACACTTCCCGGTCATAAATGAGCAATCTAATAATCTAATCTATCGGAGTTTACATGATTAAGAGAAAAGGATATTACTTCGTCCAATCATAATATAATTCAGCTTCACAATTAAATCACTAATAGACTCATTATAACTGTATGGAACAGCGAGTCGCTACTTCTCATATTATCTACTATAAAAATATCCATTGTGTGTGTGTGTGTGTATGTTTCATTTTTTGGTTCTCTATAGAATATCTTAAAAGATACAACGCTGATATTTTGCACGTAAGTTCAGTAAGTTTTTCCGCAGTTATGTGCCGAATTTCAAGACGATAGGATAATATTTTCATTCATAAACTAATTTAATAAAACTATAAAATATGCTTTAGCGAGTTTCAATATGTACGAATTATATGATTCTGTTGTTCAACGCCAGAATTTCAAATTTAGAACTTTTACAAAAAAAACAAATTTTGATGCTTCTTAGAAATTTCCAGTTTATGTCAGTTTGACACAAGTACCATCTTTATTTTTTCATCGAAATTGCATTAGAAATTATTAATCACATCATTAATAACTCAAAATGCCTCCTAAAAAAATAACACCGTCTACGCACAGCAAACGTAATTCAAAAAGAATTGCACAATTGAATGTGATAAAGACTGCATCAAATAAAGAACAGTGCAGTGAAAAGTGATGCGTTGTTTGTGACACGAAATATGACAGAAATGTCAAGCAATGGATTGGAAGGAAAACGTGAGCAGCGTCTTCTTAAAATTCGGGTATGTGCATCGACCTCAAGACAAAAAGAAACTGATACACAGCGAACGCTGCGTTTGTCTTAAAAGCGAGTGTGTGTATCCACATCGAGACAAACAGAAACAATAAGACAACTCACACAGGAGCGTTTGATAGCGCTCACTGTCCCAGAAAATATTACTGCACACAATTGTGGATTAATGAATGTGACCTGTCAATTCTGCAATGCTTTACATTTTCAAGCAGAAAAACCATCAGATGGAAAGTTCAACGATTGCTGTCACAAAGTTAAAGTGAAACTACCAGCAAGGCCTATTTTCCCGGTATATTTAAAGGATATTATGTCAAATCCAGAAAATGTTTATAATGGAAATTTCAAAAGAAAAATAAGATCATACAATAACTGTATATCTTTTGCATCAATGGGAGCTAAATTAACAGGTCCAGTGGCAGAATCAGGGCCACTCTGCTTCAAAGTTCAAGGCCAAATATATCACAGAACTTCGCACCTTCATCCAACTGATGGTACAAAATGAAAGGAATTTATTCAATTCATCTTATTGTCAGCCAAACATATGTTTAAACACTATTGCATCGTTCATCGAATACGTCATTCTGTGACGGGCTACATTTCTAGTTATATTATAGTCTATATTTTAAATATCTGGTAAAGTGAAACTCTTAGGTTGACAAATACATGCTTGAGTCATTTATCAGAGTCTTCGTTCCTGGAAGTTAGGACCATGGGAACCGTCTGTATGGACTTATAGCTGTATGAAGTTACATCCAATTTAAAAATAATTTATCTTGGAATATTTATTAAGAACCCTGAATGATAGAAACATGAGAGAATTCGCATTTTTATTCGTCACTCGTATTATCTGTTTATTCGCAAAAAAGACGTTCATAACTCGCCGATAGCGTAGCTGCAAGACAGGATGTCTGACTCATTTGCTTCGCATTCCTTTAATAAAAATAAATATCAAATATAAATTACTGTATTTACATTGCCTTATAAATGGTAGTATTCATATCAACGTTCCGCATTAAATACAATCTTCATTCGTCACACGCTGTTTAGTCGGGAATACAAAGTTGCCAAATGATATTGATGGTCATGAATGTCTACACCGTACAAATAAAAATGAGGTTCATGCGCATTCTTATGAAAACTCACAATTATATTGTATATCCATATTCCCTAGCTACTTGGAAAAAAAGCTATAGCTACCAATCAAATCTAAAATTAAGATTAAATTTAAGAGAAATTTCTTTGTATTGATTTCAGATTTTTGCGAATGAAAATTATCTTCACAAGTAAGAATTATATGTAAAACTAAACAAACAAAAAAAACCAGAAGCAATAATATTTTATTTAACAATTTAAGAAACTTTTCTTCGAAATTCAGGAGTGTTTAATTTTAGAAATAGGAGAAGAAAAAATATTGAAATCATGCCTGATGGTATTTTTCTAAACACCTCTGATGTTCACACATCTTGAATGAGATCTAACCGTTGTTTAAATATATTATAAACATTGATAAAAATTTTAGAAAAATAATAAAATTGCAGAACAATACAGTAATCTAACAAACTTTTAAATTGAAAATCTTTCTAAACTTACACATGTATATCAATATCTAAGCTATCCACTAGTCTCAATTTATGTATTTTTGTCAAAAGTTGTGAATGGTTTCAAGTCACAAATATTAATTTACTCATCTATCTATATATATAATAGCCATTGTGTGTTTGTATGTATGTTTCGATTTTTGGTTTTCTATAGAATATCTTAAAAGATACAACGCTGATTTTTTGCACATAAGTTAAGTAAATTTTTCCGCAGCTATGTGCCGAATTTCAAGACGATAGGATAATATTTTCATTCATAAACTTTAAAATATGCTTTAGCGAATTTCAATATGTACGAATTATATGATTCACTTCTTCGCCGCGAGATGATGCTTTAGCGAATTTCAATATGTACGAATTCGCCGCGAGATGTCGTTCACCGCGAGAATTTAGACGCATCGTTCATCAAATACGTCATTTTGTGACGGGCTACATTACTAGTTTTATAATATTAAGAGTACAATAGAATGTGCCCAAATTATAAATATGTTAAAATAATGTATGCTTTTAAAAAAATTGTGCTGGTAATATTTATAAAATCATACAAAGTACTTTGAGTTTCAAAATCAGTTATATAAAACTTCCTTTGCGAATCAAATCAAAGTCAAATAAAAAAGTTTATTTTCCCAAATAAAATAACACTCGTTAGTTTGATATACGCAGAGTATATAATATATAAATAATATTGTATATTTAACTATGAAATGTTCATATATTTAGTTTTTAATTGCTTATATCCATTTCTTAAAAAAGGTTGATAAATTTATAAGTTAAATTTTATAATGTTAATGTAAAAATAAATAAAAAGTCAATTGCGCTGGTTTTTTTTGTTAATTAGAACTTCTGATTTAAATGATGTTGTGCCTGTTCTGACTAAAAATTTACTTACATGTTGAAATGCTTTCAATTGTATATGTGGACATGTTTTTTATTAAATTAATGTTGGTATGATCAGTGTGAATTATTCCATGAAATAAATGGAAAAAACACATATATCTAAATAATTCTAATTGACTTAGTAAACCTATTTAGGGAAATTGTTAATAGCATCTATCCTCAAAAACATTTATTGTATTGGATACCTATGACTTTAAATTTAATTTGATATTATTTGATGATAAGATGAATTTGAATTTGAAAAACAAATGTAAATGCATGGAAAATGTCATGTTTTCAGGCATATTGCAATAATGGAATTAAATTATTCTATAAGATAGTCTAAAGCAGTAGGGAAGTAGTACTTAAAATAAATTACCGTCATTAGGAGGTGCTGGTCCGGCATTATGGCCAATTCCGTTGACTCCGTAACCAGAATTCACGAAACCATAGTCGTGGAAGGCCTTCGCTTCGGAGGAGTGTTCGCACGTGTCGCGCCTCTCAGGGGCCGCGCAGTATAAATCCCAGAAGACGCACCACCAGGAGTGTAGGAAACCAGGCGGCTCGCCGAGTGTGATGTTCTTCTCCCATCGAATCTCCGAGAGGAAGGTTTGCGCGGCCTTCTGAGCGCCGACATGCAGCAGGTACTCGTACACGTATAGCGCGAGCTTTTCGCGTGCCTGCGCGTCCGAAGGCACCGTCGATCCCTTTCCCTTCGCGTACATTTCGCTTAACACGATATTCGTTTGTTATTTACATCCACACGAGATATATACCTGTGGGAATCTCTACAAAATGTCATTGATCGATGTCGACATTTGGCGTCTGTGGATTGTTCGTATTACAATAACAGTGAACTGTCAAGAACGTACCTGGTGCGCTCGCAAAAGTACACATGGATTGTTCGCCTGTTTTTGTGCACTTTTGACCTAGTGAACTAAAATATTTTTTCGTACACTGAGGCAAATATAAATTAAGATATTAGAAGAATCTGTACAAATATAAATATGTATAAAACAACAACAAACACACATTTTTATATTTCTTCAGACATTTTTTCTCCCATTAGTTAAAGAAGTGTAAAGTAACAAATAATTCAAAATTTCAATTAATTACCACAAATCGTAAGCATTACATTCGAGGTTTTTTACTTTATTAATATTTTTCATTTGTAAGTTATTTATGCCATGAAAAACATTGGTAAAATAAAAACAATTTGGTCAATATGATAAAAATTTTATTAAAACTATCAAAAGTATATTTAGATATTGGTCAAAACACCTTGGTTTTTTAGCATTTTTTTTTTGTTGTTGCTTGATTTAAGTAAAATCAATAGTAAAGTAAAATTAATACTTTTCTATAAATATTTTTTTATATAATTACTCAGGTTTTCAATATGTCAAACAAATTTAAAAAAAACTCGTATAACCTTTATAACCACTTTGAAATTATTGTTAACTTATTACAAGTACTTAAAATATCTTAAATATATTAAAAGTACTTATAATATTAAAATTTTGTATGCATATAAGTTTATAGAAACTCAGACATAAAAATTATAAACATATATTTGAAATAGTTTTGAGACCTTTTGTGCTCAAATTATATTTGGCTAAAAAGTATTGTGTCAATTTTTTTTAAATAAACATTTTATATTTAATCGTAATTTTTTTTTCTACAATTAACTTGTCATGAATATTTTATGAACACGGTACTGGTCGCGTGTGCGATTTTAGCAAGTTCCGGCGGTCGAGTGCGACCGACTTCACTGCTTCCTTTTTCCGCGGACGTCTCACCGCGTGGTCATATATTGTGTAGCATAACTAAGCCATTCCGTAAAAATGGCTATACGCCCTGTGTATAGGCCGAAAATCGTCAAGAAGAGGACGAAAAAGTTCATTCGTCACCAGTCTGACCGATATGACAAACTCAAGAGGAATTGGCGCAAGCCTAAAGGTAAAATTGTGTTGTAAAATAATGGTTTTGTACACGCTGTTGATTTTGTACAACGTGCTAATCTGTGACATTTACAATTTTAAGTTTAATTCCATCGACTTCTTCGGGTCTTGTATGACAATCAAATAAGCTCATTTTATTTATAATGAAGTTAATAGTTACGATTTGCTTGTTCGTTTTGTGTTTGTGGCACCTTAGACCGTGTTTTATAACCTAAGAATAACCTACTGCTAAAATGACAGTTTCGGTATTCATTACTATTCAATAGTTTAATGATTTCAAGGTACGATTGTATATCGAAACTTGAAAGCCCTAAAATAATAAATTAAAAAAAACCATTAACCCAAAAATATTGTTTGTCAAATTTATTTTTTCATAAATGAAATTGTTATATATATATTCTAAGAGGAAAAAAGTACCATAGAATTTCAGTGTCTTCTCTGATATTTGAAATGTTTGACTAAGTAATCCTTAAGTACGTTTACTCAATTAATATGTGTTTTGGTCAGCACTCTATTTTATTTATTAAGTCGTTAAAGTTAATTTCGTTTTTTATTAAATACTATATGAAAGGTATTATAAATATTAGCTCACAATTTTTCTACTGTCAAACAATTTTTGCTGCGCAATATATTATAAGGGCTTTCTTTAATGTTATAACTATCCCCTCTTCACATGTTACTGGGCTCAAATCTTGTATATGTTAGTCTGTACATGGTTAAATATGATCTCGCCGATGATTATACAGTTATATCATACCAATGGATCCTTCCTAGTGTAATCAAAACTGAGGATAATTTTTAATGAGGCGAGACTTATTAATTTGTTAAATGGTTAAATAGTACCTTTTGCTGTACTAATGGTATCATATAATTTTAGGTATTGATAACAGAGTGCGCAGGCGTTTCAAGGGTCAGTTTCTGATGCCCAACATCGGTTACGGATCCAACAAGAAGACAAAGCATATGCTTCCCAATGGTTTCCGTAAGGTAAGCAACTAATTTTCACATGTGGACTTGATAAGTAAAATATGTCCAATATCACTGTTTTTAAAAGGATTCAACATTTTTGATCATAAATAATTATCTGTATAAAAAATCTAAAGTACAAAATTGTCTAAAAAAAAATTAGGTAAAATATTTAAATATTAATTTGTTAAAAGTACAATTGAAATACATCTCAACTGTGATATTAAAAGAATATATACATATATTTATCATACTAAAAAAATACAGCTAATGATTTGCTGTTTATACAGATGTATCTTGCTATTATTGATATGCATTGGTGGTTAAAAAAATTTTCCTGATATTTAATGGATAGGTGACATTGTTTCCGGTTCATTTCTACTTTGTATTGACAACATAGTCAATAATTTTTAATTGTTAAGGGTATTTGTAAGGACTGTATCTTGCCGTATCTATGCCGTTGTGATAAATTTTGCCGATGATTATATTTTAACATACCAATGGATCCTTCCTAGTGTAATATTTAACTGAGGAAACATTTGTAATGAGGCAAATTTAATTTATCACTAATTAGTTAAAGGACAGTGTTTCGAATATTTCTGATTGTAATGTTTTTTTTTTACACCCAAGGTACTGATCCACAATGTGCGCGAACTGGAGATTCTGATGATGCAGAACCGCAAGTACTGTGCGGAGATTGCCCATGGCGTATCCTCCAAGAGCCGCAAGGTCATCGTCTACCGTGCCCAGCAACTTTCCATCCGCGTCACCAACGCCAGCGCCCGCCTGCGCTCCCAGGAGAACGAATAGACCTATTTTATATCTAATAAAACTATAAATACCTACACACTTGTATTTTTTATTGTAACCTTACTATTAAACCCAGCTGATGTTTGCTCTCAGCAGTATAATTACAATGGTCTGTATATGTTTTTTTTTTTATCAAAAAGCACTCATGGCTTCACACCAAATTTCTCATTCTTCTAAAAACTTTCTCCCATGATCGCTAAATGCCAAGAGCTTGCAGAATCTCAAATCAAATTAAGCAGAGTTTTCTCCAGGCATGATCAAACAATTCTTTACTCATTTGCGGTATTAGGAGAATTGTTAATATAATTTGAGTAGACACAAGATTTGGACTGATTGTTCGATCTTATGACGAGAGAAGTATTGTAAATCTTTCACCATTCAAGAAGGTTTTTGACCGCTAACATCGTATATCTGATATAAATTGACGCCATCGTGGCTAGATAAATTACAGATTTTACAGTAAAATCGTAACAACAAATAATTTTAAAAGTCCCACTACTATCTTCTATTTATCGTTGCAGTCATATTTAAGTAGAATTCATATATATATAATCAATCTTATAATTGTCAACAGAATACGCCGAACAAAAAATAATAAAAAAATGTACCGGTAGTACCTACCTACTATTTGTGTTAAAGTTTTTAATATGCAATTGGGGAACTTGATTTTCTCACGCCAATAATGCTTCAAGATAACAATGAAGATGAAAAAAGAGTGTCTAACTCGTGATACGCAGAGGCTTTTGAAAAAAATCGATTTTAATTTCAAATGAATAACTCGTCATAATAGAACAACGCCAGGAGTGCAACGTGACGCAGGAACGCACAAGTGGTACGTCTACCAACCTCGCCACTTAATTTTGATAAACTTCACTTCGCACGACGACTCCGGAAATGAGGCGTGGCCTGTGATCGTGATGTCTCCAAGAGCAGCCGCACAATGTCCGCACAAGTCAAGCAAGAAGTCCCCGACCTCGAAGACGCCGACGGGCCTGTCATCCACGAGGCGCTCTCCGTGAAGCGCGAGGATGCGCCGGCCGAGACGTCCCTCCCCGGCTCCCCACTGTACTACGATATTAAAGTGGAAGAGTTCGACATCGAAAAGGCGTTGCTGGAACACAAAAGAGCTGCCTCCTTCGCTGCTAGTCTGGATGAAATCAAAATTGATGAATTCGACATTGAGAAAGCTTTGGTGGAACACGAAAGAGCTGTCTCCTTAGCATCTGCCAGACGCGAGCAGGTAATGTCCCGACTTGTGTATTCTCCCCGGCTGGGTCGGCTGGTCATTCGAGTCGTGTGAAAAGACGTAAAAGCCGTGAATGTAAAACAACCTTACTTAGCTTGCCGAGCTCGGTCTCTTGCCATTTAAGGAGGTCGACGGGGATCCACTGGTGGTTAGAGCTTTTCACTCTGGGGAGCAAAATAAATTTAAAAACGATAAACTTGAAAGTAATTGTTTGTTTCAGGAGAACGTCAGGCCAGTTGCTGGAAAGAACATCCATAATGAAGAATGTGAAAATAAGCAGAGCACCTCGAAATGCAAGATTGTTGGAGAAAGTGAACCGTATCTAAAACTTACTGGCAAGAAGCTCTTTGTTTGCGATTATTGTCAATACACGTGTAGCATTAAGGTTCATTTAGAAAAGCACATGTTAATTCATTCTGGCAAGAAGCCTTTTACATGTGATCAATGTGCATACAAATGTAAAAGTAATGGTTATTTAAAGACACACAAACTTATTCATACCGGTGAGAAGCCTTTCGCTTGTGACCAATGTGTGGGCAAATTTAAGAGCAAAGCTGTATTAAAAAGACACAAACTAACACACACCGGCAAAAAGGCCTTTGCTTGTGATCAATGTGCATTTAAATGTTACCGTAGTGGTTATTTAAAGACTCACAAACTCATTCATACTTGTGAGAAGCTTTTTGCTTGTGATCAATGTCCATACAAATGTAACAGCAGGAAATCTTTAAAAATCCACGGGTTCATGCACACCGGCGAGAAGTCTTTTGCGTGCGACCAATGTTCATTTAAATCCAACAGTAAGTGTTATTTAAAGACTCACAAACTTATTCATACTGGTGAGAAACCTTTTGCTTGTGATAAATGTTTATACAGATGTAACACAAATGGTGCTTTGAAGGGACACAAACTCAAACATTTTGATGAGAAGCCCTTTGGTTGTGATCAATGTGCATACAAATGTAAAAGTAAGAGTTATTTAAAGGCACACAAACTTATTCATACTGGTGAGAAGCCTTTTGCGTGTGACCAATGTTCATTTAAATGCAACTCTAAATATAATTTAAAAGCTCACAAATTCCTTCATACCGGTCAGAAACCTTTTGCTTGCGATCAATGTTTATACAGATGTTCCACAAATAGTGATTTAAAGGGACACAAAATTAAACATTTTGATGAGAAGCCCTTTGGTTGTGATCAATGTGCATACAAATGCAAAAGTAAGAGTTGTTTAAAGGCACACAAACTTATTCATACCGGTGAGAAGCCTTTCGCTTGTGACCAATGTTTAGACAAATTTAAGTGCAAATTTGAATTAAATAGACACAAACTAACACACACTGGCGAAAAACTCTTTGCTTGTGATCAATGTCCACATAAATGTAACAGGAAGAGTCATTTAAAAATGCACATGTTCTTGCACACTGGTGAGAAGCCTTTTGCTTGCGACCAATGTTCATTTAAATGCAACAATAAGTGTAATTTAAAGTCTCACAAACGTATTCATACCCGTAAGAAACCTTTTGCTTGTGATCATTGTTCATTTACTTGCAATCACAAGAGCTATTTGAAGACGCACATGCTTGGGCATTCAAGCGAGAAGCGTTTTGTTTGTACCAAGTGTTCTAGAACATGCAAGCTGAAAACTGATTTCAAATGCCTCGTTCTCATCTGTGCCATTGAATAAGGTGATTTGTTTATGATTTCTGTATTTGATTATGCAATAAACGCCTTTTTGAAAAGCACACATTTAATGGTTTTGGCTAATTTACTTTTTATAAATCCGGCTGCAACCTCTTCGATTGTGGGTTTGAATCTGGTCTTTAATGATAATTTTCTTGTTATTTATACTCTGAATGCAATTTTCATGTTAGTGACACAGATGTGTCACTAACGTCAATTGCATGAAAAAGAATCAATAATCATTTGACCTGGTGACCGGTATCTTGAATGCGGCGAATTCGGGCAAGACAGTGAAATGTGATTCTGGTGGGCTTTGGCCTCATCCAGATTGCACTGGGTGGAACTCAGCCAGCAATTATGTGTGCTGACAATCATTGCCCGCACACTGATCACCATTGCCTACCGATGTGGACAATGGAAACAATTTTTTTTTAAAACACTAGTTCTTAAATTAATATCCCAAAAATGATTAAAGATGAAAGAAAATGAAGAAACTCAATTTTTAGTTAGATAAGAAAAGTCTATAATAAGGCTAAATCATTAATCTATAGCTTTGCTTTTACTTCAATTTTCACAAAAGTGACCCCCATTACCTACATCTCCCCTAGCTCAAATGTTCCTTCAAGTCAAATATAATAAATTTAATAGTTAAATATCGTTTATATGTAAGAGTTACTCCAAGAATCGTGGCATAATATTTTTTCTTTAATAAGATAGAAAATATGTTTTTAATAATAAAGAAATTACTAATTTCTGTGATAACCTATTTCAATATTTTAACCGCTATGCCACGAAAAAAATAGTCTATGACAAATATTGCTCAATGCTTACATTATTATCTTTGGTCCTATGACACTCATTTACAAGGTTATGTTTTAAATGTTATTTTCTTTGTGCATGAAACAATATTGATGATGTAAAGTCTCTTCGGAGGATGCCACCAACCACAATGTCCTCCCAACGCGACGTCACGGTCGCTCCCACAACGGCCATGACCTCGACCATCATGAGCATGCGGGAGAAGGAGAAATACATTGAGGATTTTGACTTTCCCCATTGCGACGAGTCGAGCAAGTATGAAAAAGTCGCTAAAATCGGGCAGGGTACTTTTGGTGAGGTGTTCAAAGCGCGGGAGAAGATGTGTAATAAGAAATTCGTCGCTATGAAAAAAGTTTTAATGGACAATGAGAAGGAAGGATTCCCTATAACTGCGCTCCGAGAGATACGCATTTTGCAGTTGCTAAAACATGAAAATGTCGTGAATCTGATAGAAATATGTCGCACCAAAGCAACGCAGCATAATAAACACAGATCTACCTTTTATTTAGTGTTTGATTTTTGCGAACACGATCTCGCGGGTTTGCTGTCAAACGTTAATGTTAAATTTAACCTAGGAGAGATCAAGAAAGTGATGCAACAATTGCTGAACGGACTCTACTATATTCATAGCAACAAGATCCTACACAGAGATATGAAAGCTGCAAACGTTCTCATCACCAAGAATGGAATATTAAAACTCGCAGATTTTGGACTAGCCAGAGCTTTCAGTGTTGCCAAAAATGGACAGCCTAATAGGTACACGAACAGAGTAGTCACTTTATGGTACAGACCTCCTGAATTATTATTAGGGGATAGAAATTATGGCCCTCCTGTTGATATGTGGGGCGCTGGATGCATAATGGCAGAAATGTGGACACGCTCTCCCATAATGCAAGGCAGTACGGAACAGCAGCAACTCGTACTCATATCACAATTGTGCGGAAGTTGTACTCCTGATGTGTGGCCTGGAGTCGAACAGCTCGATCTATATAATAAAATGGAATTACCCAAAGGGCAAAAAAGAAAAGTGAAGGAGAGGCTGAAACCTTATGTTAAGGATCCGTACGGTTGCGATTTATTAGATAAGTTATTGCAATTGGATCCGGCAAAACGATTTGACAGCGACACAGCCTTAAATCATGACTTTTTCTGGACTGATCCTATGCCTTGCGATCTAGGGGTGATGCTGGCGCAGCACACGCAGAGTATGTTTGAGTACCTCGCTCCTCCTCGTAGGCCTGGCCACCTCAGAAACCAGCACCACCTAGCGGGGCCTCAGAACCCTCCCAAACCGGCCAGTGCTATGCAGGACAGCGGCTATCAAGACAGGGTCTTCTAATGAACAGCAAAATTTGAAGCCAACTAGAAGCAGGCTGGCATTAATTCATAATCTGCAATGCTTTTTTATAAATAAATGAAAAGACTAAAAAATATTTTAATTATCCAAAATTTATCCGACTGGTATGATAAATTTTATTTGTATTGTTAAATCTGTTTACATCTGCTCATATTATTGCTGCCTTGATGTGTGAACAGTGATGTGTAACAAAGGCATGTAGTGAATCGAAAAACCAAACATGCAGTTTCGCATATTCAATGCAGGATGTGTAAAAAGAGTTCTAATGAACCAAACTATTATAAATATCAGTGATGACCATTTACGTTATATTTCAGAATGTAATTTTAATGACAATTCATAATAGACTGAAAAATACAATTTTCTATTTATCATTTTACTTCCATGTGGTGTGTGTGTGCGTCTAGACTCTTCAGCACCGCTTGAGACTTAAAATAATATGCTTTGATGGGAATCAATGTGATTGAAAGATAATTATTGACACATCCAGCGTTTAAAAATGCATCGCTAAGAAGCAGAGGCCATTGGAAGACTAAAGAGTTTGAAAAAGTCACAACTTGTTCATTTTCAATCATTTTTTTTTTGATATCTTTTGGAGATCATCATTAAAACTCTGAAAAAAAAAAAACCACCAACGCAATCCTCTGAAGCCACGTTTTTACGATGCTTAATTGAGTACAGCAGCGATGGGAAGAAGCAAGGACTCATCTGAGTGTATTGTGCGCCAATTTTTAAAATGAATCTTTCATTGGAATAGAAAAACTAGTAGAGTTTATTTATGTTTATAAAGAAGTGAGTTTTATTCGTAGATGAACATTATACAGTCATTCTAATCTCCAAGGTCCAAAAAAAAAGAAAATGATTAATTTGAATTTCTGAACTCTTCAGTTAATGAGTGGTCACAATTTATAATTGTTTCGTAGGTTAAGATTTTTAACTTTAACACTTTGCATTGATATATTACAATAAGTGTATTTATGTAAGACTTGAGGTTTAGTTATAAATCATATTTTCAAAATGTATTATTTAATTAAAACAATTATCTGCTACTGAAATTGAGATTTTACGCTACCGTATATGCTGGAGGTATCAATTTAATTCATCAGTAAATAATTGAAAATGCCAATGTGTTCTTAAAACTCATGGTATAACCTGGAGAAATAAAACTATCTTATCTGAACCACAACAATATCTTTTTTATTTCATAAAATAAAATTTTCTTAAAAAAATTATTGTTGTTTTCCGTTCAAATTCATGTCTTTTACACAAAATCTTCTGACTACTTATTATAACCTCTCAATATAGTAGATTCCTGTATAACAAAAGTGCAACTGTTTATATTAAAACAACAGAAGGTGTATATATTTGTAGTTTGAATATGAAGTATTACAAATTAAAACGGTCTGCTGTGAATATATATTTATCTCCTTAAAAAAAATTATTTTTAATACATGTTGTACAATAGTTCTCTGTACTGTCCTAATAATCAAATAAATACATCTCATCTCATTACGTAGAATACCATAAGGATAATTACTGACTAGAACAATATACCATGTACTGGCCCATATTCTCAAAAAGGTACTTGCTTTTGAAGGTCAACTCTTATGTTACGTGTAAAAATTGCACCTTCTAGGCCCATCTTTAGGGATTTATTAGTACTGGAACCAAAATGTGGAAAGTTCGCAGCATAATATCCAAGGACTCGGCATTTGTAATAACAACAGCAGCCAAAAGCAACGAACACATTTAATATTTATGTGGTGTCTTTTGTATGGTTTTAAATCTAAAAATATCATTGTAAATTAATGATCGGGTTGAATATGAATTTAATTATTCTATTTCCCATGTCCATCAACATATTTCAATTAGTTTCTCATACATATATGTCCTTGAGTATTCACAGGGATTTCAATGCACTTGCACCAGCCTTTAGTATATTCCTGTAATGATTCATTAATAAATAATAAAGAAACTTAATATTTACACTGCTTGAAAAATTATGACTAAAAAAGACATAATTCTACAGATAAAGCTTTGTTGCATTTTTTAATTTAGACAGTTTCAGAATCGAATAATATTAAGTAAACTCTTCCTCTCTTCTATATCTCTCCACCACATGTCCCGCATCTGTATCGGTGTCATATCTAGCTTTGCAGTTCTTCTTAATTTATATACTGGTTTCATATTTATCAATTATATTATATGCATTAAAAATATCCAATATAAAACAGTAGCATAGTCGCATTCGAAGAATCCTAAAGTATATGTGAGCCAATGTTTAATAAAAAATATTTTTAATAATACTGCATTTTTCACTCATACAGGCTTATTGTGTATATAATATGAGTAATAATTTAATAAAATTGTCAATAAGATTTTTCGCAACACTGGTGAGATTCGAACCCACGCTTCACGGCTCAGGCACTGTGTCTATCAACTTAACGAGAATTTAACTAGTACGGAATCTAAGTACCTAGGTTGCTAGACAAAAATTTTATAACTCACTAAGTTAAATATATTTCAAAAATATTAATTTGTCCCATCCTTTTGATTTCCTTATTCTTCCTGTGGAATCCTTTCGTTGAGGTCCTTTGTTGGTGAAGTCATCTAAGTTTTGGTTTGGAAGGTAGCTCCCCACCATCTAGCCACAGTTTCACGTTCTTTCAAAGTGAAAATGCTCACGTGAGGCGATGAGTACAGTCCTTGGAATTTTTTTCGGGATGAAGGCACCATAATCCTCTTGACCACCATAGCTTTGCAATTGAACGAGAATGGAAATTTAGGTGTATAACCAATATACCTATTCTAGATCAAATGAATACGTCGATCCTTCAAATACCGTTGCGAGAAATGTGGTCAATTGTTATGCCGTTCATGAAGCGATTTTGCGGGAGGTGAGTGGACTTATTCTTTGAGAGTCGGTTTCCTATCAGATCTGGTTGCATAGATTCTCTTAGTCTCAGGGTCTCAGATTCGGTCAAAGATTTCCGTTGCAGATAAACTATTGATCTTTCTTTGTACTAGAGAAGAACGCTGTGTCTTTTTTTATTCATCTTGTTGAATAATTTACAGTAAATTATCCAAAATAATATTTACCTCCTTTTATTTTTGATCTTCATTTGTATGAAATTCAGGTGATCGATGTGTGTTGATCGATTACATGATTTACTACAATCACATGTACACTTGTGGGTTGTTACATATAATACATTTCTGGTTCATTTAATAATAATGAACTTATTTTATATCAGTAGCTGAAATAAAGAGATTTATAGATTTCAAAACTGCCATAAGCCCCGAGCAGATGTTTCGTCATCATGTACCATTATTTTTATGTATAAATAATTTAGTTTATATTTTTAGGTTAATACTTTCTCTTTGCCTTTTTTCCATATACTTCTTGAACACTTATAGTATGGATGTTTACATTAAGAGTTTAAACAATATCTAAAATTATTAACGGTTTTCGCACGAGGGAAGATAAAGTTTTGTTATAAGTTAAACATGATTTTGAGAATCTGAATGTGACCATTAAAGACTATCTTTGACAATGTGAGGGGTTAGGTTAGGTAGCCTTGCTATACGCACACATTAAAATACAAATGAGTGATCAGTATCGGTGGCGTAGTAAATCAGGAATCAAAACGCATTTTTGCTTGATTCTGTTTATAATTTAGACAAAAAATAAATAAAATATGTGCCACCGAGGGTGGACAGTCACCATCTCCCCCGTCAGGTACGCCACTGGTCAGCACTGATTTTATTTCTATTTATATCGTTTATTTCCATATTAATATTTTTCTTCTCTTAATTTATAAATATATGTGCATAGGATGCATCATGATAGAATAATTTCATCAGATGCCTACATTTTGCTTCCCCAAACTGTTTACAATAATATCTATGATTACCTGTAAAAATAGTCTAAATTAATGTTTGGGATTGTTTTGATAAAAAATAATGTTAAAAAATATTTTATTTGTTTTGTTTTCAATGTTAAAAATACCTGAGCTTTACATATAAACTGTTTATAAATTTAGTGAAAAAAAAAAGGCAATATAATTTATTTTTTGTGGATTTGATATGTCCGTTAGCAAATCTGCCTACTTTATCTTTATATATCTTATGTGTATAATATTTCACATTAGAGTATATCTGTGAGAGTATTTATGACTTTTCATATGTTACTGTATTGGAATTTTAAGAAATAAAAATGAAATGTTGATTTTATTAAATTATTATTTTTTGAAATTGATTATAAATTGTTTAATTATCGATGTGTGAACACATGCAGACATTTAAAAGCTTTTCTCTTTGTTCGGTTTGGATAGTCGGAAGGTTTCCGCATGAGACCATTAAGATGCACAGACGTCAAGAATTTTTTTTGCTTAAGTTGTTTAGTATTCGATTTCATCATTTCAAATATATAGACACAGTAAAATGAATCAAAACAGAAGGAAGTGTAAAGAATTGAAAGTTCATGATGAATAATTTGTAAGTTTATTACACATAAAATAATACAATATTAAAGTTTACATGGCAACACTGATATAAATATAATCATTAATATATTTTACATAATAATCTCTAAGTAAATAATAAAGGTAATGTACCAGTAACAAAAATAAATAATATAATTAATAAGTCTTTTACATAACTGTACTCTATATCAACATTCTCCTCAATATCGCAAAAGTCTTCATTAACATTAGGAGAGGTTCTCACTACGTCCATCGCTTCCAATATGGCCTTATACAAGTTCAAGTACAACTTCAGTCGTACCAGCAATTATAAATTACTCTCAAATAGATGCAGGAGTCTTCGGATCTCACTGATCCTCGCTGCATGGGCTTGGACTGGGCCCATAGCCTGGGAGACTTCTTCGCCTTTAGCGAGAATGGTGTACATACTCTTAATATTAGAGTCCATTGCATCGCAGGTCTTCGAAACGGCTTCTTTGTAAACTTCCACATTATCTGCAGTAATGGAGGAAATAGAATGAAGAACACCAGAGAGGTTTTCAATTAGACTGTCAACAGATTGAGCAATTTTCCGTGACTCATGTTCCAAATCATTGAGTACAGTCATATCAACTTGACCTATCTGTGGAGCTAACAACTGTCTGTAAAGAGGTGTACCAGACCGCGATCTATTGCTGTTACTTCCGAAGCAAGATGGGTCTCCTTTCTTAGTGACAGGACTAGAAAGTTTTATTTTATACTCTAAGTCGTCAGCCACAAAATGTGTCATGTCTCCATCATATAAGACGAGCCCATCGAGATCTAGCGGTTTAGTATCGGATGAGTTTGTGGACTGGCAAGAAAGTGAGAGAGGTCGCGAAGGCCCTGGCGTAGCTTTGTCCGGTTGAAATAGAGTAGCTCCTTCATCCTGATCAGAGTTAAAAGATATTTCGCTGTATGAAGCTGTCATTTGGGCTGCGATTTCTTCTTCATTGTCGTATTCAGGTCGCAGGCCAGAAGGTCCTTGATCGAAGGATCGTCCGAAGCTGGCAATAGGCAGTGGGCGCGGAGCGACCGGTGTACGATCATCGTGCTTAAAATAATTTGTGGTATCATCTGTCTCTTCAGTAGACATGGCAGTCGCCTCTTCATCTTGATCTTCGTGGTACATACTGAATTAGGTATAGTTTATTTCGACTTAAACAATACAATTCAAATATTAACCATTTTATCAATATTTTATAAGTGTATGATACTGTGGTCACTGGGTTCTGGAAATGTCACTGTCAAAATTGTCAATAAAGCACACAATAGACAATTTTTGATAGCATGTATATATTTTTTAAATACATTTTTAAATGTAAAATATGATGAATAAACCGCTATGTGGAATATAATTTATATAAAAATAATTCAATTGTTTTAGGTTGAATTATAAATTTTAAATGTTCGCCAAACACTAGAAAAAATGTAGAATATTTTAACTCGACAATATGTCAAATTGTCTGTGGCCAAGTTTGGCTCGCCGTGCTTCTGCCGAACTTTTATCCGATAAGTGAAAAAATAAAGAAAAGCTTGAAAGAAAACCAGACAATAATAAATTAAAATGGCCAGCCTGAAGCTTCCTGGCCTTGTTAGTCTCTGCCGCTCGTTGAGTGATGCTGTACGTCCTCCCAGGTGAGACTGACACTCTGGTTGCGCAATTATATCGAAACATAACCTATAGATCCTTTGGACTTCCTCAGTATGATGATGAAATAATACTAATGAAAATAATTGTTGGAATTCAATAAACTAACATTATTCCTTTGTTTTTCTGGTGTGTATTGAGTTGTATTACGATGTGGTCGAACGTAACTCGTTTTGACTGAAATCGCAAATTAAGTGAAAGAATCAATGAATCCACTAAGTTGATTTTATTAGTATGTAGTAAAAGATTTTGTTGCAATTTTTTTTAATAAAATTAAAAATTGATTGCATCAGTATAATTCGTTTCCATAGTGCTAATCATATATCAATATGCCTTATTTGTATGTGTCCAGGATTTAAGGTTCACTGGAGTCTGCGATATGCATATTATGGCAATCGCATCCGCGGCTCAAGGGGCTTCCACGAAAGTTTTTAATACGAAAAGAATTTTAAAATGCTCCATCACATCTGTTGATATGCGTCTTGAGATACTAAACTTGGTTAAATAGATGACGTGCTAACCAAGGCTTTGTTTTTAAAAGTTAAAAGTATTTTTGCCCTTCAGTGACCTACTATCAAATGCTTCAATCTTACAGTAGAATTATGGGTATGATTTTGATTCTTATGGGTATGATTTTGATTCTCGGATGTTCAGTTGCTTCAAGGTTTTCCAATCTTTACCAATTTGTGACATTGATGTTGAATGTTTTTCCCTTTTCAGATCAACACATTTGAGACAGTTCCGGTCGTGTGGTGTTCGCAGATTTTCTACCGAAGAAAAACCAAAAGATGTGGATGCCAACAATAATGCCAACCTCAGCGAAACAGAAAAAAAATGTAGAGAAGAAATCGAAGCGCTCACAAAAGACGTTCATACGTTTAAAGAAAAGAGCAAAGTCGTGGAGGTATTTAATAATTACTTCCTACTCCTATTATCGGAACTTGAATGTCTTATACTCGTAGAATAAAGATAATTAAAGATGGATTCTTACATAACTGGAACAGAAATTAGAGATTTTAAATTTATAAATGATAGTAAAATTCATTCATACATATACATTCATTTAAATAACACATTTAAGCTACATCAATTGAAAATTATCAATTGATGTTTCAACAATTATATTTTTATATATGATAGTAAAAGTTATGTGATGGTATTTAATTTGATTCTAGGATAAGTATATGCGAGCACTAGCCGACGGTGAAAATCTTCGGAGACGCATGGCCAAACAGGTAGAGGACGCCAAGGTCTTTAGCATCCAGTCCTTCTGTAAAGACTTGCTGGAAGTTGCCGACACCCTGTCTATTGCCACTAATAGCGTACCCAAAGATCAGGTTTGAAATCAGACACGCATTCAACGATTTTATTGACAATATCTTGCTTTGAGATAGTTTCATCAGATGTCTGCTGTAAATTGATTTTTGTAATGTAATTACAGCACTGTTGATGGTTTTGTAGGGGTTAAACTCATATTCCGCTACTATATATATAATTATTAGAACAACACCACAACAATGAAGTCAAAAATGTTAATTAACTCTAATCTCTTTGGTCAGATTCTTTGCATGTGAAATTGTGACCTATCAGATATTTTTAATAGAAACTTTCACAGACATAAGAATGATACAGGTTATAATTACAAAATTATACCACTGTAGCAAAACGTTGAATATTCATATAAAGATTATATATAATGCATAAATTTTTATTATTTTAATCTATTGCTTTCTCGTTTGTGCCGTGAATTAATACTGATGAATCTGTTTCTTTCAGGTTTCCGAAGCCAACCCTCACCTAAAAAGCTTGTTTGATGGGTTGACCCTTACGGAAGCGCAGCTGATGCAAGTTTTCCGCAGACATGGCCTCGAACCAGTCAATCCCATCAAAGAGAAGTTCAATCCAAATTTACACGAAGCTCTATTTGTTCAGGTAATATTATTTGGAGAAAAAATTTGCACACAACTCACACCTCTACTGCTATTGTGGCACGGTGCTCTTGCCAATTGAGCTACTGCACCACTGTAACTTTTTGAATTTAAATCTTTATAAGCTATACACGTCCATGATTAGTGCTCAACTAGACACACATGGATTTCTCACCGTGTATTATATTATTCTGGTTTTAAAAATCTGCCTTTTATAGGAAGTTGAAGGAGCAGAGCCCGGCAGTGTCGTAGTGGTCAGCAAAGTGGGTTACAAATTGCAGGAGCGCTGCGTCAGACCCGCCCTCGTCGGAGTTGCTAAGGGCTGACGGGGAGCCCTGTCAACGCTGAGCTTTGTTGCAAACTACTAAGCCTGCAGCCGCCTTTACGTCATCAAACCTTACACTCTCCGTTCACTGGGATAATTGTCGAAAGAACCCATCATAAATATTAACATCTCTTAAATTTAAAGTTGTTACTGTTTTTGGACGTTTTCAAATTTGTATGCCTTGTATATTTTTATTATAGACAAATTAAAACTGTCAATGTGTTTAGCATTTGTTCTTTAGAGTTTGACAATCTATGAATATTTCAATCCAGCGCCAAAGCAACTGAATCTTGGAGATCTTGGAGACATATCTTACAGCCTGACTGTCAAGTGTTTGATGGAAATAAAATATTGACAAAAGTTCATCAATTCTATCACTTATGGGTTCGATATCGATTCCACAAAAAAGATGTATCGCTGTGGCACTTTAAAATCACACTTACAAATCCAAAAATGTTGTTTTTTATTTAATGATTTAAACAAGTATAAAACGTAAATCTTTTTCACTGTAAATACAGTAGGTTTTGGAGATCACAATAATTTGTTGAAATCCTCTTTATACATTGAATACCGTATGTTATTTATTTTAAATTGCAAAAGTCAAGTACAGGACCCGTGTCGCGTGTATATTATAAAAGACAGTTGGACATTTAAATTATATTAAATATTGTAACTGTTACACACTTTATTTTAGCCATACAGGTTTATAATGTTTACAATATTTAGGTAATGAGGAAAATCGTCTTAATTATTTTCATAACCCCACTTTTGTTGTGAATTTTTTTCTTTGAGGATTTTTCTCTTTGTTTATCATTGTATAATCATATTTGCTGAAGTATGTGCGTAGTATCAGATAAATGGGTTTTAAAAATTGTTATCATATTTGTATTATTAGCTTTGAATTTTTACAAATGATTTTAATTTCTTTTTAATAATATGTACAATTAAATTTTTCACTAATCTACTTTCACTATTTTTCTTATAGATTATTTGATAGCTACGTAAATAAAATAAATTTCAAGTTTGAGCTCCAACTGGTTTCCGATGTTCTGAAAGCATGCATTGTAATTTTCTTAAGGTGTGGATATAGTGGGCTTAGCACAACAATATTAAAAGTTAACTTTAGTTAAACGACAAATATGAATAGCCAAACGACTAGTGAATTAATCAAACCAGTTTGTCAGGGATTTAAAATAGTTGCACAGCTTTATGTACAAAGCACCGATGAAATAAAACTATATTTAACATATGAATACATAGTATTTTAAGGATCTGCTGATATTGATGGTGCATTAGAAAATTTGTCAAAAGATATTGTAGACTCTAAAGTAAATTTATCTTGTAAATAACGGTAAACATCACATAGCTTTGGAAATACCTCCTCTTATCACTAATCATCTCTTATTTATCCACTGACAATTGCCACAGACTGCATTTGTGAGAGATTTCAATCTATTGATATTCGGACGTGAATTCAATGCAGATCTTATAAGAAGTACTGGATATCAGTCCACGTATACAGCGTGTGATTATTATTGCATTATCGAATGTTAATAGATCCTATTATACAGATATACCGACTTTACGAATTCACCATTTTGAAATTATCATACCGAATGGATTTTTAGTGGAACAGTGAACCAGGATCCTATTGTACACGATAAATTATTTTTAAATTAAATAAGCACTAATAAAATGTCAGTTAACCTGAAATTTGCCAGATTTCAAAACTTTCCCAAATATGTGCTTAAATGAGTTATACTTCTGAAATAAACTGGTATACCTGGTCCTGGTAAATTGAGTTCATTGTTTTCGTTTTTATAATAAAGTTGTACAAAAAAAATATAAACTGTAGAGTTAAATAACTAGCTTGTATATTTGAAATGTTAGTTTTTAGTAATCATACGCATGATTGCGTGTGTGGATAGTCGATGCCGAGGCTCTGTTTAGACCTAGATGCTTGATTTTATGGTCTATTAAATATCAATAAGTGACACATTCGAACACGAATCAAAGTCTAAGGTTGAAATTCATAAAAGCCTCTATAGAATGAATGCCAAGAATCTATTGTGTGATTATAAATTTTGTCTTGAAGATAGATAATGCATTCCCAATACAAACAAATTTTTAGCATAATCGTGAGACCAACTCTAAATTATAGATGTGAATTTAATTGTTTAATTTTGTTTAAAAAAACTAATATTTTTATATGTACATATATAGTAAAAACTATGTGTTATAATTGTACAATTTTTTATTGTTTTTTTATTTTTGTTTGGTCTTAAGATGGTGCTGATGAAATTTTGTTTAATTTTATTATTGTAAAAATTGTTTTGTACAAACATAAAAGAATTGTTTTTATTATATGATGTATACTTTTATTTATTTTTACCCACCTATCTAAGCTACAGTAGAGAGTATTCTAATTAAAATGAAGACAGAAATGGTGTTCAAAATATTATGCATATTATGGTTGGTCTGGTTTTCGGTCAACAACTCATAACTATCCTATGATAATTCCTAATAATTGTAAGATAACATTTAATCTGCCATCTAAAATTTAGTATTCGAGAACAGTATTTTCAAGAGTCAGGTCAGTATATATTTTTTTCATTTGAAAAAATAATAGAAGATTATTTGTCAAATATAAACTATGAATTAAAAATATTTACACACCTCATGATAGATTCATGAATCTTACAATTGCAAGATGAGACAGGATGTTAAATACTACATAAAGGCTTATCTGAAAGAGTGTAGGGGTTAGTACCTACATCGGAACACGTGTCTTACGGCCTGTTGGAATGTGACATTCGATCCCTAATCCATTAAATATTTTATTAGGCTGCCATTAAAGTAGAACATAATCTCTTAGTAATTAGCGGTCAGTCAAAGGCGATCGTATTCAGGCGAGATGTCCTCGCAATATGACACCCCCGATACGTGGGAATCTTCCTGTTTACGCCAGCCACAAAGGCAGCAGGACCCTATATAAGCGGCTTCCCCGCGCCTCTCCAGAGAGACCTCGCGGCATCGTACTAGTAACCACGTACATTTCTAACAAGTGTAGTTATACTAAATAAACTACGAATACGCAAATATTTCGCCAGCCTTCTGATTTTCAACCTTACATCAATCCTGCAACCACAACATCTGAATCTTCAACAACAATCACTCTACCTGCGGCGAATTGGTGACATCTTATTCATCGGCGAAAAGAGAAAGGAAACGAAAATATTGAAACTGGATAGAATTTTATAGAAAACAGATGTATCTAAGCTAGAAGACTAAATTAGAATTAGACTTGACACACTTTCAAATTTTTTTCTCGGATATTAATAGAAAAACACGACTATACATGTTAATATACTTCTTTAAATAAACAGCACTATATTAAATTATTTTATTCGATCATGGTAAACTAATAAAATTCCAGGTACAATATTTATTACAAGAAATATAAATTTTATTGGTCATTATACATTATTTAATATTACCAAAATTCAATTTGTTAATATTTTTGTGCATCTAAATATTTTGAGCTATCAGATAATAGCATTTCAAGGTTACAGCCTTTATATAATTATTTTTTAATCTTTTTATATTTTTTGCAATAAGACATATTTATTTTTAATATAATGTTCATAATTTTAGAGTTTAAAAAATGATATGTTATAGTTTTATAATTTAATTTTTTTTTTAAAAGTAATAAAAAATAAAGCAAACGTGTTTTAAGATTGTTAAAAAATAATTTTTAAGGCTGGCAGCACTGAAGCAACCATGGCGCTGTCGCTGCTGCTTTCAACAACATATGTATTCTGTGCTTTCGGTTCCTTGTGTCACTGACAGATTTGAAGAAAATACAGTTGCACCGTGCTTCTCAATCGGTGTTAATTATTACAAGTATCTCAGTTAGCACACGGAAATGTACAGCTGATATTTTATTGATAGATATTATTAATAAACTCACGGAAATGTCGCTGTTTCGCAAACCGAAGAAGAGGATGCAGATGCGTGTGTTCGCGGACGAGGACGACGATGAGATCAACGGAGACTCCGGGATGATGGATGTCGCACCTTCTGCACCGCCGGCACCCATTATTCACCCCAAAAAATCCAGCAGTAAGAGTAAAGGACTGCCTAAACAGGCGCTCCTAAGTTTCGGAGACGAAGGTTTGTGTCTTGCTTCACGGTTTATTTTCTCTAACCTCTAAGTTAATAGTAATATTTTTATATTCTAGTTTGCTAAAATATGGCTCTAATGGACTAAAACCATTATCACTGCCCATTAGAAATATTCATCTATAAGAATGCTAAATCATTAAATCATTTGTATCAAATAATAATATTCAGCTTTTATTATTTACTTCAGAATTTTGCATTCGAAACTATTTTTTATATTGATAATAATGTTAACGAATTTGTCATGCATATTGAACAAAAACTTTGTAAACATTGATGACTGTATAAAGCAATGATTTTAATTGTACCTATACATACATCATCAATATAAATTGTCTTCGATTCAACGGAAGGATGGAAATTGAGCTGGCAAAAACTTTGCTTACAGCCAATAGTACTTACCATCCGACCTTAAAAAAATCTTAAATCCTTGAATATGTTTTCAGTTAGGTTCCCGGTCAATGTTTGCTGGTGCCGTCAAAAAGGTTTACTACATACTTTTATGTGTATTCCTCAAATAATATTTTTCAGCTCTTATGTCTTTTGTTTGTAATTTTTCTTGGGCTTTGAATTAGCGCTTGAATAATCTGCGAGTCGAGCTGTTTGTAAATGTTTGAAAACCAACGATGGCTAGTTAATATACCTGACACACCAGAAATAGAAAATTCGAAATTGGTGAACTATTATGATTGTTTTCGCACATTGCCTGTTTCTGAAAAGAGTCTCTCAGAAAATAGAATGAGTGCACTTTATTCTATGTTCAAGCTGATCATGTTGCTGAACATAGTTGATTGAATGGATATTACAGATATAACGATAATATCTGACTTCTAGTGTCTGATGTTTCAATTCAGATGCTGGTATCTTCTTCAGGTAATGAGAAAAAATCACGCTCAATAATTCTCAGTGCACAAGACAATATAAAAACAACATTTTGAATGTAATTGAGTATATAGGGCATGTGGCGCATATCTGCATGGACAGCGTGACACGTAAAGTGGTTAATTACATTTATAGTGATATTATACTTAATTTGTTTGCAACTAATCACATGACTACTTTAATATCTCAAAATTAAACGATGACGTATTCATTACAGTGGAAGAAGACTCGGATTTCTTCCAAGTGAAGAAGTCCATTCAAAGCAAGAGGCTACAGCGCCAAAAGCAGAAGGACAAGCGCGAAAAGCTTCAGCCCCCGCCCCCGCCTCCCCTGGACTCACCTCCACCCGCGCCTAATCTCTCGTCTACCAATAATAGTAGGAAAAATGATTCTTACAATAAGGTATAAAACCATGTAACAATAGACTAATGATTTTCAGGTCTGGCGTCCTTCTGCGGCGGCTACCGGCTCTTAATTGCTCATCATAGGAATTATGTGAAAATCCACATCACGTGGCTTTGATGATTTATATACTTCGATGTTCTTATATGCCAGAAATTAAAATTGCATGAAATATTGCTTCGATTTCGTAGCAGCGGCATGCGACCCATACAAGCAAAAAGCTGTTGTATCGTTTTGAACCATAAAAAAATGTTGAGAATTTTGAAAGTTAACGTGCTAAAATTTGTGTACATAGATTTTGGCAGCCGTTGTTTAAATAAATACTACGTTCTTGAGTGTTATGTCGCGTTTATTCTTTACAAACTCAAAAGAAGAAACGTGTCATAAACATCCAAGAACGCAGTATTTGCAATAAAAACTTTTATTTTTGATCGATTTCAAAAAGAAACCATCGCTCTTCTGCTTTTAGCGCGTCTTATATATTATCTCTTAGTTTCTCAACTAATATTGTGCAATTCTTCACAATACAGTTTTGGCAGCTCTGCAATAATATATAATATAAAAAAACAGCATATTCAAATCTTAAACTTTCTTGGTACTTTCCAAAAAAATCTAAGAACATTTTTCTGCATATGTCATTTATTGACAAATGTAATAGTTATATCACAGTTTTGGACTTCAATCTGTTTTCTTCAGGAGGCTGGTGACCATCTCACTGAACATATCCAGTCTTATTAATTCGGCTGCACTCCCGACTTCCAGCCATTGTCGCAAAGTCCGCATCCATTTTAACTTTCCCCTTACAATGCCTCCTTTTCTTTGGATTATTATTTAAAATTATAATTCACAGAATTGAGTACTTTTGGATGCTGTCTTAAATAACAATTTTTGTAATAACCCAATAAGGTGTACATTGTATAGGTTTGCCGGTTCAGTGTTTAGAGAGTTTCCTTTTTGCTCACTGTCTTAGCAGGTGCACCCCAAACCGATACAACTGGGGTTCATCTCACTTTGATCGAAGACGTTTCACGTGTCGGCTTATATAGGTCGATGCTATATATTTATTGTAGGCATGGTATATGAGAACAAGTGTTGGTTAAAAATTACCAGAACACCTATTTAAGGTCTGGGGTATTTCATTCATAACCTAGTCGTTTGATGGTGTAAATAAAATTGAAGAAAGAAGACTTATAAAAATAAAGAAAAGTGGCAATCGGGTGAAGATAACATCATCCATCAACACTCATCAATTTGATTCCATGCTTTAACATAAAGTTGCTAATTAACAGACAATATGATCTGACATACATGAGTTGTATTTTTTTAATTTTCGGCTTCATTTTTAATGTGTTGGGCACGTGTATTGTCGTGAATCGTTTAAATATGCCGGCATTAAATTGAAAAATTGGAACGCAATCACGGTAGGTATGTTAAGTATAATTCACTTGGATACTGTCTTGTCAAATATCTTTGCTCGCAATTACCAAGGTCACGTCTGACCAAACTACAGATACGGAGTACTGGGAAGAAATAAATCAGTTTTAATAGTTTGATACTTGAATATAAATAATTATCATAAATAAATAATTTCAATAGTTCACTTAGAAGGGTGTGTCATCTGCGTTGTTAGTTTAACTAACGCTGGAGATGATCGATTCAAGTTTGAACCGAGTAGTGTTGTGGGTTTATGCTGACCCTACAGATTTATACATGACGTGAAGAACACATCATATACGGGTGATTTTTTAATACATCACTTATAATAATATGTTAAATGCACATATAGAGTGAAATCGTATTAAGACAAGCAGCAAAAAAGGTAGAAGTCATATCTTCAAATGTCTGGAAGACAGAGTTACTCCAACACATATTATGTAATAATCATAGGAATGTCGTCTTGCATTCTTTTTACCTGAGAGCGTCGTGTTGTGTAACCTTATGTGAATTCTAAAATCAGAGACTCGAAATATATGTGCAAAAGTTGGACAGGAAAAACATGAAAAATCTGAATGATATTATACTTGTACATACGTGAATCAAAAGATCTAGCGTATTTACTCATGAGCCATAAAGCATCTGAATTATCCTCGTAAAACGGTTATTTTTGGCACCACGTTCAAATGCCTTCAACTCTCTACTTTCAGAAAATCGATGTCGACGGCATGGTGCTGGCAGGTCGCGCCGCGCTGACCGCTGGCAAGGACGACTTGAGCTCCTCAGAAGAGGATGAAGGAGAGATGGACGGTCGCTTCGGCCACTCTTTCCGTCACGCTGGCCGCAGCGTGCGCGCGCTGCTGGACAGCGGAGCCATCCCTGACGCCGCTCTCATCCACGCAGCTAGAAAAAAACGGCAGCAGGTGAAAATTGAAATTTTGACACTAACTATATTACTCAACGACAGGCTCGTGTTGAAAAAAAATATATTTATGGATTACCTAAAAATATATTGCAATAAGTACTTAATTTTCATTGGTGTAAGATGCTGTAATAAACTGAAAATTAACATAATCATATTATGTAGGCAAGAGATATAGGAGACGTGATCCCGCTGCAGCAGACCTCAGTGAATGAAGCCCCGACAGTGAGCGCCAAGCCTGCAGCGCGCGAGGGTCGCTTGGTGCGGGAGGACGGCGCAGGGGATGCTTCCGACTCCGAGCCTGAGCGTATGGAAGTCAAGGGGGTCACCGCGCGCCAGCGCATCACTCTCAATGCCTGTAAGACACCAATACCATTGTCATCAATACGAGTAGTTCTTCTCTTATTTACCTCTCAGGGTTTAATTTAAAGATTCACGATACATTTTTATTCTAGCTTCTGGACCTGACAGCGAAGGTGACGAGTGGGAGGCTCAACAAATTAGAAAAGCAGTCACGCACAGCCAGGTACACGTTTCCTTTACATTCGGTATCAAAAGTGTTAGCAGTTCAAGCGAATGCAATACAAGCAGTGATATTAACCAGACGTGAGATAGCCGAGGATGAGGATGAACTGGTGGAGCTAAGAAGAAGCTGGTAATCTTATAAATTTGTTTGTTGTAGATAATGGCAGCTCAACAAGAGACATTCTACAATACGCAGTACGTCATACCCATTGCACACCAAGTAGCAGGTATTGTGAATAATATATCAAAAAAATCTATTCTTTAACACAAACGGAAAGCGTTGCTTCAACAAAAATCTTTTCAAAAAATGAGCAATTATTCTTTTTATGGGGGTCGTCTCACACTAACGCAGGGCTTCGACTTGCAGAGCCAGAGCTGAATCCGTTTGCATTGACTACATCTGCTCCTATCTTGGCCTCCATCACCGGCGGCCATCTGCGCCCCCTCGCCGGGCCTGCCCAGAAGGCCCTTACTGCTGTAGAGCTTGCGGTTTCTCTGCGGGAAAGGTCAGTACAATCATATTGTTGGGTATGAGGTAGAGGAACTGAACATTCATATGAAGATTACTATCATTGCAAGATATCACTTGTATGAGTCGTATTCGCTCCTTAATCACAATAATTGTAAGGCTTTAATAAATAAGTAAAAAGGTTCATGATTATTTTCCATCGCTATATATCAGATAGTATCCTAAAAGTAATAAGAAATTATCATGTTCTAGGTTGGAGGCGTTGCGGGAGGCCCGGGAGAAGAAAACCGTTGAAGTGAACACCATGAATAAGGAACTGGAGCAGCTCAAAAGCACTCAGGAGGAGTGCACGCGGCGTGCACCCACAGCCGCTGCCCGCTACGAGTTCTACCAGCGCCTCCGCGGCTACCTCACCGACCTCATTGAGTGCCTCGACGAGAAGGTAATGACACATGCTACTTCAAAACCAATTAGCGTGGCTAGAAACTTGTGGTCTGTAAACTTGTAGTCGTAATATTTATTTACTGCTTTGTGGCTCACCGGTTAGCACGTTTGGTTGCCAAACACGGGTGTGTAGATTCAAATGAAAAATGTTTCAAACTTTTTTAATTTTATAAAAATTATGCATTGTCTCCAGACTTAGAGGGAAGAAAAACTAGGAGGGTGCAGTTTTCCTTTGATTTCAAGTCAAAAGCTGGAGGCGCATCAAGTCAGATACGCCTGCAATTGCTTTTGAATACTCACAACCTCCTGCTCTTTTCGAAGAGTATGGTTATAGATTCTTCGTTCTCAGATAATAGAGTCAAACAATAAAGCAAACAGGTACTTATTTATTTATTTTGACAGATGCCAGCGTTATGTGCCTTGGAGGCACGAGCCATGACGCTGCACAGGAGAAAAGCTGCCTTCCTTATTGAGAGACGCCGCGCTGACGTGAGGGACCAGGCGTACGTCACTCTGCAGCCAAACCCAAGTAACAATACCTTTCATATCATAGAGCTCAGCGTCGTAGCGTCTCCTGCAGTATTTTACCTTTGAATCTTTCATCTTTTTTGCAGCGTCCATGTTTATCCACCACATATGAAATATTGATTTTATTATTAGATATATAATTACAATAAGATCTTTTTGTGTCGTGCTGCATTGTGGTTTGTGTCTTCCGATTTTTCGGTCCTGGTACTGGAATCATCTTCAGGGGCTTCATCGGAAACATCGGAAGATACAAACCACAGTTTCTTTAGTTTTCCCATGAATATCTAATATCAGTGGCTGTCAAAAACTACGAACACAGTTATCGTTTAATATTAAGATTTGCAAGAAATATAAATTTGATATAATATAATAGAATAATTCTTTAAAATTTGATTAAGAGATTCGAAGAGATATCATTATCTCACATATAAAAGAGAATGTATTGTGTTCATAAATCGCATGTACTTGTTAAGGTGTTTCGGTGAAGAAAGATGGCCGCGATGAGGAGCGATTGCGGCGCTGCGCCGAGCGGGAAGGCCGTCGACTGCGTCGGCGCCGTGAGCGTGAAGCTCGCTTGCCTGGGGCCTCACACCGCGACGGTGACTCCAGCGACGACGAAGTCCCGCAGACGGAGCTCGTAGCCTATCAGACCACAGAACGTGAGGACACCAAATTTTAACAGTTGACAATATCATTTGTCTTTAAGTATATTATATTTTAGTTGCTTCAAGGTTGTATAATTTTTTTATATTGTTATATCATAAATTTTCAGAGCAACTGCTGTCGGATGCGAATCTACTTTTCTCAGACACCCTGGAAGAGTTCTCGTCCCTGGCCAACGTGCTGGCACGCCTGGAGGACTGGAAGTGCAAGGACCTGGGAGCCTACACGGACGCCTACGTGGGTCTGTGCTTGCCCAGACTAGCGGGGCCCTATCTGCGATTGAAGGTGACCCACCCGATCATCTCTTATCTTATATGCAGAAGAATAAACCCAAGGACCAAGTGTTTTAATAACAATGCCTGCAATAACAATGTCTAGAAAATGTTTATGACAAATTAATTTGCTTTTGTTTTTAGCTTTTACTCTGGAACCCCATCACAGACGAAGACGCTCCCGATTGGGAAAAAATGCAGTGGTACAGGTGAGTCACATGGATAATCGACACAAATAAATTTATATAAGAAAAAAATTATAAGACCCTCTGAGGTTTGAACCCGCAACTTTTGATTCCCGTGATTATAAGACCACGTTGGGCAAAAGAATCATGGCGCTAGGTCGCGATAAGCAGGAGTACAGTTCTGAATCCTATCTATGTCTGAAAAAATAATATTGTTCTCATTATGTTGAACTACTTTTTCTTAATTCCCTTTAAATATTGTGTGAAGAAACCTGAATAGATTAGGTAAGGTTTTGCTCGCGGGTATAGTCACATATATGGTTTTCAAATATTCTTTTCTCTCCAGGGGCCTGATGCTGTACGGACTCGGCGATGAGCCGGAAACCGAGCTCGATCTGGCGGAAGACCCAGACATCCGGCTGGTGCCTAACATTGTCATGAAAATCATTTTGCCCAAACTTACAGGTAGCCCGGTTTCGTTTAAGCAAAATGAAAACTAATTTTGATATTTTAAATATTTATTACAGAAAAAAATATTGATCATTTAAATTACTTCTGATAATTGTTGATTTGATTCATGAAAATTTAATATTTTTGTATTCATTGCAGAGTTGGTGGAGGGCACGTGGGACCCTGCATCGGGGTCGCAGTGCCGACGGTTGGGAGCATTGCTGCGGCGCGCGGGATCTTTGCCCGGCGCCTCATCTTCGTGTGCGCCGCTGCAAGAGCTGGCTGCTGCGCTCATGCGTCGCGTGCATCTCTCTCTGCAACACGATGTCTTCATTCCCATCCTGCCCGAGAGGTATGGTGAACTGTGAACATATCACATAATAGATATGAGCATTGCAAGTGTAGAATTATATATCTTATCTATTTTAATAGCCCTTGGAACTAATGAGCTTCTCTTATTGTTATTCTAGTGTGGTGGAGATGGCGGGTAAGGGGAGTGGCGCATTCCTAAAGCGACAAGCCGCCGGTGGCGTGCGCTTGCTTGGCAACTTGGCTGTATTGCATGGCGTGGTGGCTGACAGCGCACTCTCCCCCCTGGTGCTTGGCTCCCTTCTGCAGCGCTATCTGCTCCCCGCTGTCAGGATATGCCCTGCAGGTTAATAAATAGACTTACGCAACCAAGTTTTTGATTTTAAACATAGTTGCAGTAGCAACAGTCAGACATAAATAAAAACGAATATATTACTTTCCCTCAGCGTACGGGTCGGAGCTGTGCTGGAGCATTGCGAGCTGTCTTCCTCGAGTGTGGCTGGTAGCGTCGGCGATGCAGCCTCCCCTGCAGCAGTTCAGCGTAGCATGCTTGCGCGTGCAATCACAGCTATTCTCCGATAACCCACTACACTTGTAAGTGACTCGATTCTTTATATTCCGATTCATACAATATCAACGATACAACTGCATCACTGCTTCATCAGTCTTGACTGACGATAAAGGATATTTCGTTGCCAAATGATGAGTGAAGAAAGATTAAGTTTGTGTCTGGTCTTACATTCTCCATTGAGCTTTGAAATTGTATATCAAAAAAAATATTGCCGGCATGTTTATATAATAATAGCTTTTTTTGTTTCGTTTCAGAAAACCCCTCGACCAAATTCGAGCTACGATAATTATCTTGCAGGCCAGCGGCATCCAGCCAGCTCCCTAGCCTAGTAGAAGACCATTATAGAAGATCAATATACTAATTCATATATTGTGATGCAATACCACAATTCACGTTACACAAAGTTAACTGCTGAATATTCTAAAAGACACGGTGACGACAATGCGACCAGGATCCACTATAGGCACGCCAAAAGCTGCGCTGACTTGGTGTCCATTAAATCACTGCCTTTTATTACTTTTAGATGACTTTTAGATAAGCACGAAAAGTCATCTTATCACCGTCAGATATTATAAAGTAGATATACGGTAAAATTTTCATTATTCGTCACACTCAGGACTATGTAGAAGCCCTTCGACCAAGCCGACTCCCGAGGCAAAAACAATTCTATCATGTTGTCACTGGAACTTTTCAGAGAATAAATGATCGAGCTTTAAAAATACATTACATTGTGTATAAAATTTAACAAGAAACGACTTATATGCAAATACTAAAAGTGAAAAGAGATAATTTATTATTTTCCGTTGCAAATTTGCAGAAGACAGTTGGATCGTATTGCCTATGTATATAATCAAATAGCTCATCACGTAAATAATTTACAAGGAGACAAGACCAAAGGATAACAACTCGGTTTTGTGTAATGCTATATTTGCTAAGAGCGGGAGCAGAAAGTTGATTCTAAGTAGAATTTTGGAAACTTGAAGAGTCTATGGCCAGAAAAGAATTGATTGGCAAACCCTGGCTTCCACCACTGCAGGGACCAGCTAGATAATAACTGCGAAATATTATATCGATTTAGCACGTTTTACGAGTCAACTCACAAAAGGTCAATTTATTTTTTTAAATAAGTCTCATCAATTAGTCTTTGACCAAACCGAAACAGGCGTGAGGAATTGAAATTCATCAGTTAGGATAGGGATCGAACCGGAGACCTCTCGATCAAGAGTCCATACTACTGAGACATTGAGGTTACCGAATGTGACTTAAGATATTTAGATCCTTATTTTTTTCACACCTTATAGCTTCCTTTCACCTTTAAGAATTCACGACACACCATTGACTTAAAAGCGGGTCTTTTCTTTGTTGCCGGTTACTGAAAGGCAGGATCGCGATTATTTAAACGCGCCAACATCTCTGCGGTCTTTGGCCCATGTTGGTGATCTACGGCCCACGCTTGGCGTTGCGGATAAATAGTGCGACGCAAGACTGATCATAATAACAACGGCCGCCAAAACTTATGAATTTATTCCACTGACTCGATTACATATTCTATCTATTAATATATTTTCATATTCATAATAGGCCGGTTCAATTTGTAATTATTGCCACCCATGAAGTGTCTTTTGAAGACTTGTTGACTTGATTTGTGAGAATCCACGCAATAACTCCTAATTCAGTGTAGTTTGTCTCTCAATTCAATAATTTGGTACCTATGAAGTGTCTTTTGAAGGACGAAGGCTTGTTGCTTCATTCAAATTTTTCCTGAGCATGTGGCTTTTGAGGATTCATGCAATAACTCATACTTCAGTTGTGTTTGTCTCGCATTCAAACCTTTTCATACCTATGTAGTCCTTTAAAGGATTTAGCATCATTCCGATTTTCTCGTAAACACCTGTACAAAATTCCATATTTCATTATACTTTATCTCGCATCCAAATCTGTTAATTTTTGTAGTATTTGCTTTGGTTATGGTATTGCCTGGCTTAACTGACACAAAATTCTTCGAGTTTCCTGACCTGCATATTCTTTCGTCTTATCTGCGATGGTGTGACTTTGTTTTATCTATATTTTAACTCGCGCTCCACGCCGAGGAGTGCTGTCAATGGAGCTGGAATACTCATCCTGTCTTGCGAGTTATTTTTGCTACATAGAAAATATAAAGTTTTGATAGTTAATATTTTCAGCATCGCAACTTTGCCGATGTCTCATTATGCATTGGGGCCACAATGTTAAAAATAACGTCTTTATTTGTAAAAGACTTTTTTTGACTTACGCATTGATTTTTTTTATTGGTGAAAACTACTCTCATTTCTCAGATGTATATATTATAAATTCCATATTGTTGAAAAATGTATATATTGTGTCCTTAATTTGTACAATTTATTTGTAAGTATATTAAAAAAATATGTTTTAAGAAATCTTTGTTTTTTATTTTAAAGTCCTTGAAATACACATTTGACAGCAAATAAAACATGTTTACCTTTTGAATACCATCACAAGAAATATGAGGTCCACTTTCATGCTTCGTCTCCATCAAGTCTACGAACATCTTTATGGTGGATCAGCTTTCAATCCATGTTCATATAAAAGCAGCCTCTTTATGATATTCACGTTTGCTTCGTAACCACTCCATTTAATTAAAACAAAACAAGCACATGACTTGTATTCGGAAATATTGTGAGACGAAGACGCTTGCATTTGAAGATTAATGATGAAAAGTGGAAAAAAGTAAACACGTGATACGCTTATGCTATATATTTATTAGCAAAGTTTATACCATCCTGTACAGCCATAAATGACAAAACCACTATAAAGTAACATAGTAAAAATAAAACCAAAGTATAAATTATAATAATCAAAAGAAATTACTCTTATAACTACTATAAAACATTTTTTTTTAAAAATTCACTTAAATCAAGATACAAATTCTCAAAAAAAATGTGAACAGACAAAGCAATTTTTTTTCACAAAAATTATTTAAAAAATAAACATTTTCACAAAGATGGCAACACTGTTACTCGAAACGTGGAGATGCACCGAGGCGTCCGTGGATTTTGGACTAAATAACTTATTTACATAGAGATTTGCTTAAAATTTTGCTGGAATTCAATTCTTGGGAGTCGGGTGCGAGAGGGCTTCGATGGCGGCATTGGTCGCTGTGGAAAAAAATAGAATTAGCGAAAAAAATATGGAAATTCCACTCAAAAGAGTATAACCTAACACATGAAAACCAACCATTTTGTTTGAAATATATCAAGTACGATATTTGTGATTTTGGCAGAAAGTACTCGGTGATTCAGTGATGTTTACATTTTTTGAAGCAACTAGTTTCGCCAACATGCCAAGTCTTGGCCAATATCTCCATGCAGAGCATCATGTCTGTTTGAAGTTATTAGCGAAGACTTAGCATGTTGGCAATATTATTTGTTTATATCCATAATAACATTGGATTTCATTGAAGGTATCTTTGTCAGATACAATTTAAGAAAATTGTTTTGAAATACATATTTATATAATCGTAATACACAATTACGCTTTATGAGATGCACATCAAAATACTATACTATATATTTTACATTAATTGATAGAACTTATCAAGTATAAAAATGTAGTGTTTGTCAGCAAGCAGCATTTACAAAAATATAAATATTCACAGTGAAAACTAATTTATTTTAATTATTTAAAATCAAAATGACTGATGTGCCAAAGCATGTCATTATCTTATTTGAAGATAAACTAAAATAATAAGGAATTTTCCCAAGATGTCTTGTCTGATACATTTAGGAAGCTATGATCTGAGAAAATGGATTTGTTCATTCTTACAATATAAAATTTACAATCTTCATTTACATTACAGTAAAAGTCTTCTCTCAATTTTTTTCTGAATAGAAAGATCCCATAATTGCTTGTTTTTATACGTGCTAACATCATGGTACGTTTTATTTTATTAAGGCATGTATCATTACTTCCGTTGCCATTGATTTTGTATGCAAAGGTACTCACCAGCAGCATCCCTAATCTTCTCTTCTGCTATTTTGGCATCACGGATGACCTTCTGCTTAGCCTCAATCTCGCGGATGCCAACTTCACGCTTGGCCAGACGGCCCTGGTGAGCTGCACCGTACAGCACCCCGGCGATCAGCAGCGACCACCGCCCAAACTGAAATCGCATGTCCACATAAGCTAACAATACAAGCCTACAAGATTACAATTTGAGTATCTGATAATTTGTTAAATTTTCAGTGCTTTAGTACTTTTAATGTATACTTAAAAGTATGTGCATCTTTCAAGCATAACTTGTTCAGTTTCTTCAATTGCTTAAACATATGCTTTATTAATAAAAAAATGTTATCCGTCATTATTGTAAATATGTCTGAAAATAATAATACGAATCAAAGTGCAAATTAGAGCAAATAGAAAATGGATAAAAAATTATCAGACTTCCTACAGAAGCAGTCTTATTAGCAGAGCATTATTCCGACATGGATTCAGCTTTTCTAGTGGCAAATATTATTATTATTCATGTTAAATAAATACCAATTGTTGGAAGCGCTAGTTGCTACTTATGTTTTATATTATTATATCCAAAACATCACTAAAATAATAAGTTATAACAAAGTATGATGTTTCGATTAACACGAATGACGTTTTACAACTGACAAGTTGTTAAATTAAAATTACTATTAATAAATGGAATACAGACTTATTTATATATTTGTGGTAGAAAAACGTACCCAATTTCATCAATTATTTTAAATAACTCTACCTTGATACTGAAATATAGCGAAGATTGTTAGATGAGGTTACATAATTTCTCAAAAATTATAACCTAAAATGAAATAATGTTTTACATACGGCTGGACTGGAAATTCGTAGCATGTCTCAGAATGAAATTTCTCATACATCATCTATAGTAAATAGTGGCATTATTACCTTAATCAGGGGAGAAACGCGAACGGGGGGACCTAAATCTGCCATTTTCCTGATCTGAGAATTTATGACTGAAGGTGGCGGACACTGAAAATAACCACCAACCAGAGATATAAAACTAATTTTTTAAATTGTTTTTTTAGGGACTACTTAATTTTCATTTATTTAAATAATATTTTAAAAATACCATAAGTTGTAAAAATAAAATAAAATAAATTATTTTGAATATAATCCATCACGCTAAAAATTTTTGTAACAAAAAAATAATAAAGCGTTTATGTATAATAATTAGTTTAATATGTTTTCATGCACAGCATCATTACATTTTTATATCCTAGTTCTGCGCGCAAGTTACGGGGCCTACGATATGTAACCTCAGGTGGTAGTGCACATGGATTTCTCTATTTTAGTTATTGAGTTTGTGCAGGGAAAAATATTTGAAATAAAAAAAAATCTCTTTAAATAACAAGGATAAATATTTAAGAGATAGAAGATACTTTCTACGCCTGGCAATACCAATGACATTCCCAATAAAATGTCAGGCGATTCTCAAAAATTAGTTCCATGATGGCGGCACTCACGACGGTCGTGTCGATCATCTGGTCCATGGTTTTCACGCCATTTCTCTTGTTTATATTGTGCATTATATTTCTCGCGTCTATCGGCAAGTCCCTCGGAGTCCGGAGGCTGTACGTCAACATCCTCCTGAAGCTATTCGAGGTGAGTTCCTTCAAAATAACGCCACAATTCGTGAAATAAGCCCGAGCCATCGTCATCCATCGCGATGACATGTTACGTTTGATTGTGATTTTTTTGGTATTTTGACCCTGCGGTCGCCCGACTAGCGCGCATTTGTCGCTTACAATGTACTATAATATAATAAAATCGTTTGTTTTTGTGCAGTACGCTCTGATACGCGACGTTCCGTGGCGACTCACCTTCGACTCGATAGGTTAACTCACCGGTCAATCGGTGTATTAGAATTAAACTGCACGTTGCTCAGCAATTTTTAGATCAACTTTAAGTGCACACGAAAAATTACCTTTAAATTGTTTACATTGCGTGCATAACGTGAATTTTAAAACTGCGTATATCGGATGAACTACGTTTCAAAACAGACACCGTATTCTGTGTTGTCCTTTTTTACTTGAAATCTAAATTTAATCAATTCTGGTTTAAAGCGATACTCAACATTTGAGTAAACAACCTATTAATATCTTTGTTTTATAAATAACTTGTGATATTATTTCATTTATTTCTTGTTTTTTTTTTCTTCATAATAAAATATATATTGAACTCGGGACGTCACTTTTCCTGATTGGGTAGCTTTTACAATATGAAAAAAAAAACAATAAAAACCGCACCATCGATGCATTTGAAAAAAAGTAAACACAAATAAATATATGCAAATAAATTCGCCTGTTGATGGCGGTTCTTGGACACCTTTCGTTATCAGACGGCCTTTTTAGTATATAGGTTTTTTGGTCTACAACATTAACGATAAGATACCTGCACACCTACTTTTTATAAAAAAAAATCACAATAACACACTTGAAACTTTAATTCCGTGTGATCGATAAGTGATTATTTTTGGGAAATCAAAACATGTCGAACGGTAAAACCTAAACATCAACCGACCACTACGCAGCGATCACTTTCTTTTCTTCTCCAGCACATTTTTACTTTCAATTGAATAATTTCTTTACTTTTACGATAAGTTTTATGTAGTTACGTTCTTTTTTTAAATTAGAATTTAAGAAGTTACGTTCCATTCTTATTGACTTAACCTTTTTTTCTTAGTAACATTCCATTTTTAAATTTGAATTTAAATGATTGGTATCTTTCGTAAATTATACAATGTTCATTTAAAATTTAAGTAGTTACGTTCCATTTTTAAATTTGAATTGAACAATTAACGTTCTTTTTTTTAAATTAATATTTGAGAAGTTACGTTCCATTTTTAAATTTGAATTTAACAATTAACGTTCTTTTTTAAATTAATATTTGGTAAGTAACGTTCCATTTTTCAATTTGAATTTATAAATAATCTATATCTTTCGTAAAATATACAATTTTAAAAATTTCACATATATTGTTTGACATTGTTTTGGGCAAATATTTGTACTAAGCGGCGTTTCTTCTCGATGGAGGTATATATTATACTATATATACTATACACTGTGTTTTTATTTTGAGTCGAGTCTGTATTTAGTAGAATTACTCTCGTATTGAGCCGTGCGAGGCTTATACTTATGGGGTTTTGTTATGGCAGAGGTTTCAGCACTCTGAGGGGGTGCCTCACACTGGCTTGCCTAAATACCACTTTGCCCGCAATTTCCTAATAGATTTGCTTTCCATGAAAGGCTTCGGGATATTTTTCATATTATTTACAAGATACAGACTGTCTCCTTAAAAAGATTAGCACGGGAGAACAGCGAGAGTTCTCCCCTCATAGACCTAGAATCGTCCCCTTTCCGCGTGACCTCGATGACCTCGGGACGGGGACCCAAACGTTCCAGCCTCCCTTTCACCAAACGGTAACCTGGAACATCTGCCACAAACAACACTGCAATGCCAATTATTTACAATTATGTGTCTTGCGTATTTTTATTTATCGTTTGCTCACCGCCCCAAACAGTCGTTATATCATAATAAAGCATGTGTCTCATCTAATCTCAATATCTATAATCATTCTGTATCTACAATCAAGCAGTGAATTGGAAATAATTCCCCTCCCCACTCTCCCCATTCTGTTGCTCATGCATAACTGCCATTATGTGCCCTGAGATATTCGAAGGGTCGGTGATTGAGTAGTGGGCTTGGAAGTACCCTGTGAAGGTGGGGTGTCGGTGTTGGTGTTGTTTCTGCATGCTACTGCATCAGGTGCCACATGGCAGTGTCGCGGGTCCACCTCGGGACCTTTGCACCTGCCGCGCGCCCGAGCCACACGGAAAATACATCTCGCCGCTTATCTGTCGCACTCGTGGCGTCGCGCTCTTTACCCGATAAGAGAAGATATCGATCATTCTATTTTAATCGTTAAATGCATGCTCTTTTTTAAAAACTCGTTTGAATCGGCGAATTAATCGAAATATGCAGATAACGTTTTGTGTTTGCAAAACGCCCCGGCAACGAACTTTTTAAATCTAAAAATACCCATTGGCGTACATTTTTGGTGACAAAACTCTCTATACAATAAGACAACTGATGGAGACTCCGTTGTAGTCTCCTACTCTTATAGCGTTGTGCGGTTTTTGACTCATCGTTATTACACTATCCGGTCTCGAATGTCTCCCGCTCGTGGAGTAAAAATATAATAAAAATACGGCGTCCAAAAGCGTGATCGTGCTCTTCGATAATGAATAACAGGCCTTTCCAAAGTGCAGTTTGGATTGCATCATTTTTAATTTCTAGTCCGGTTTAATATTCAAAGTCTATTCTGGTATATATTTTTTATTGAACATTACCCACTGACAGTAATCAATATAGTATATGGGAAAATAAAAAGAATGACAAACTAGCGAATTAATTCAATTATAAAACCTTGTATATGTTTACAGAAATAATGCATATTGCACTCACGGTTCGAAAGTTTTTTTTTATATGATCTTGATAACGGTACTGGGACTTGCAAAATCCTTGAAATAGGTCCAAGAAACCCGAAGATGATGATGATGATGATGCATGGTGATATAGGGAAAACTACGAAGCTCCGTACTTGTATATGACGGCTCAAATTCTCGCGAAGAATTTAACTTGCCGAAGATTTTTTTAGTCTCAGGAAATTGCCTCGGTGAAATCGAGTGATGTCCAGAATATGCTGCGGCGGCGTGCACTCGGACGTGGTGTGTTCTACTACCGGAAGTCGGTGTCCGGGGGGCTTGAGTGTTAGACAATATTTGATTGTACTAGTCAATTATGCATTGGTAAGCATGGCAGCTATTCCACGGCTGCCGGCTGAGCGTCGGTCGCGTCCGAGGCTTTCTCCCGCGTTGCGTAATAACCTAACGCAGAGTTAGGGGGAAACGATACAACACCCGAGGATATCATTTTAGTATTAATAATGTTTTTTTTTTATTCGTCGCATTGAGCATGCCCTTATTGGGAGCACTACAGAAGATAAGTTTCTAGTTTGCAGAATTCTTGATGGCAATGACGCCGAGCGGCGAACCTACCGGCTTTGACCTTATTAGCAAAGGTAAGGCGTCCAACGCTCGTGTCGATTATGTATTCTCCACTAGGTGCTCGTGCATAATGGAGAATCCACCTCGGACTGCACTCAGGCGGGGCGAGGAGTTGCGAGACCAAATAGTTAATCGATTGCTTTTAACTATTATTAAAGTTGCAAATACGTTATTGGATGTTAAGCCGCGTTTTACGGGCAGGCGGCAGCCTTCTTCGGAGATTTATAAAATATATACATTGTGATTTGCGCGTATGACGCAGCCGTCGTGACGTCATCCCGAAACAGCGACGTCTCATGACGTCAGAGGGAAAAGTCTCTTACGCGATAGGCATTGGCTTTTTTGTATCAACGAATATTTGAAGTCGATTTATTAGAGTATCGCTGTGGGCGTGAGACACTCAAATTCAGATAAATTTAACTACACTAAAATCCACATTTCTCACAGGAAATCGGGCCGTTACCGGCTTGTTGCATCTCCGGCATTTGCCGCACATTGTCTTCGGGGAAATCACAAGCAATCGTCCACGTACAAGATTTGGGAATGGTGGGAAACTTTGGGTAAGCGATGGGCAAGACTTTCGTCTTCACTTCCGCGAAAAAAATTGGCAAACGCGGTGCGCGGCTTTTTGCGATGGCGGACGGTAAAAAATGGACGCCCAAATCTGAAGACATTCGCGTAATTAACGACGGATTGAAGCGCAAACGATACAACCCACAAAAAAAAAAAATCGTCGAGTTTTGATACGTCTCGAGTCACGCCGCTTCATGGCCACGTAAATTAAATAATTTATCTTAAAAAGAAAAAAACTTCCGTCTAGTCGCCAGTCGGAAACAGAGAAACGTCCAGGGACACGTGTGTTGAATCATGTATCCGAGAATTCGTCCCTGGAAGTTGGGAGCTCTATGAAGTTGCAAACCCCTGTTGCATTTTATATAAGTAAGCTTACAATTTTGTTTGCTTCTTCAGATTCACACGAAAAACATATCGCGATCGAGTAGCAAAATTAATTTTAGATTAATAAAATTGTATATACGTGAGCGTTGTCGCATTTCAACAGTTTTTCTAAATCGCGATCTAGCTATTAATATTTGTTATTTATAGACGATCAGGTGTCATGGGTGTTGAGCTGCTCGATGTTTTCTGCCCTTCGACGTTTTGTTCTTCAGAGATTTTCTAAATCCCTAAAGATGGAAACGTCTGAGGATAGAACACGTGAAGCAGCTCAACACCCAAGGAACCAAATCATCCAATAGCAACAACTGCCAAAACCATGTTGTTCATACTTATCTTTGTAATTGATTAATGATTATATTACCTGATTTACTATTTTCACACCATTCGCGATTTTCTGCTATCGCTCAGTATGATAAAATAATTATTGTAGATAATAAATAAAACCATAATTTTTTTTTTAATTGGAAAATCGAACCCCCACCTTCACAACCGCAGCCCGGCGCTCTGCCCTATTTCTGTCTTCCTACGTTTCGGTATCGGTACTGGGACCATCTTCAGGGATTATGGGACCAATCAATCAACAAAGTAAATTCTACTGCAGATGAGTCTACCCCATGAACCTATGTCCGGTGCATACGGACTAAAAATTAAATGCGATCCAGAACTTCAATACTATCGGCCTACTTGTAGCGCCTGTGCTTGGTGTGCATAGGTGAAATTAGGCTGGCAGTCGTGTTGCGACGTGTGTAGTGTGCTCGCATGTTGATGCGTCTGTGCCACCGCTGCAGAATACTGTGCAGGGTCGTGCGCTCGTGTCGGGGTCACCATTGCTACAGGGTGATCGCAAACCTGCTGCATACCTTTCTATGAATTTAAATAATAGCCTCGCACACGAAACAACGAGAAAAATCCTCAATAGTATACAATAAATGAACGGTATTGGCTACAGACTCTATTTAGTAAATTTTATTACACACATAAAATATAATATCTATGTACAGTGGTTTACTTTAATATTATATGCCAATGTCATAACGTCACGAGCTCGCAGGGATATGCGTAACGTAGGATAACCATGAATTTAATGGGAATATGTTGATTTTTAGTTTTATAGTTCAAGGTTTTAACACGTTTGGAAACACCCTGTATACACAAATATTATGATTCTAGAAATCTACGGTTACTGTATCATTATATGTAAGTACTGCTCGTTGATACTGTACACAAAACGTGACATAACCTGTTTTACGAGTGTCTGGTGTACACAGACTAAAACATATTAATATTCAAATACTCTTAAGTACCAAAAAATTATAATAATTATAGAATTATACAATCAGTTTACACGCTGTACTGTGTCTGGTGTACACAGCACGGTGACCGAATGCATACGCATCTACGCAGCTATAATTTTCCTGTAATGGCGTTCAAGAGATTGATATCATTTTAAACAGTTAAAGCTCCTAAAAAAAATATCTGAAATCCCATTAGTTTTTTTGGCCTAGTGATAAAAAATAGTTCGTATTTGTTTCAGTATGGCCGTCAGCACATCGAGGTGGCCAAGCAGGTGAAGAGGCTGGAATCGAGCGAAGACGAAGGCGGAGGCGGCGACGATCAACCTGATGGTACTGCTTCTGAATATTTAACATCAGTCTTCTTTCAAAGCTCTTTGCACAGCCAGCGTGATTGAGTATTACCCAGTGATGGCACGCCGTGATAAAACTCGATGTTGTTCTTATACGAGTATCAAACAGTGTCTGGTCTCTTAATAGAAGAGCCAAAATGCCGGATGCTGTTGCTCTGCAGTCCTTGTTATAAGATCGAGTTTTACCTCTGGCGCTCAACATATTATATATTTTATATCACAGTAAGCTTGATTATTTCAAAAATAAATATGTATTCTGCAGCTGTCCCGAATATTACAACATTAATATACTTTTTTGTTAGACGGTAAAAAACATGACAGGTTTTTCTTTTACTATAAGAATTAATAACATTTACTCTTTAATATTATACCAACACAAGTAAATAGAAACATCACCAAAAGGTATAAAAAAGGCTTTTTTTTTTTCATTTATAAGGTGGCGTTGTGATTCAGCGGGAGAACCTGATCGCTCCGGATCGCTTCCTGGAGTGTTCGACGCGGCCACTTCACCTCAACTGCAATGGCAAGGGGCCCCCGAGCGACGGTGTGTCCCCGGCCTCCGATAAGACTTCTCTGGATACCGACGAGACCACGTCGCAGACCCTCTCCCCCACTGAGAGTGATGCCACCAAAGACAGCGACGGAATCACCCCAATCGAGGTACGCTCCTGGTCTCAACAAAACCAACTTAATGATTCTATATTTATTTTTGCTGATTTTTTTTCACAGATTTACTTTGTGTGAGATGTAATGTTTTTTTTTGTTGTAATTTTACAGGACAGCATTCCAACGACTCCCAGCGCCCTGGACTTTGATCTGTCCTCGTGCTTGGACTACATCAAGGCCGGCGTGGAGTCTATCATCGAGGATCAGGTCACGTCTGTGTTTGAGGCCGAGGAGCTGCGGAGCTGGAACCTTCTCACTCGCACCAATCGGTCAGGACATTACTGAAAACCTTTTTTAAACTTATTGATGTTACGGCCCGGCAGATTATAGCCAGCAAATACCGCATCCTAGCAATAGCAGTTAACTTTCTTTACACATTTATAAGATTTGTACTGCTTTTTAACTTGTGCGAACCGCACGCCACTGATATTTACTAAACCGTGGCTTTGTTTACACCCAAGAAGCTTATTTCATTAACAGTCAACCTGTGATCGTATCTATGTAAAATTTTCTAATGACGTTTGTCTTGCAGGCACTACGAGTTCGTGTCGTGGCGGTTGACGGTCATTTGGGCGATGGGATTCTTCGTGAGGTACTTCTTCCTCCTTCCTCTGAGGATACTCATCTGCTTTATCGGGGTGAGTCTCCATTTTACTGTCAACATCAACTCGGTAAAACCATATCTGATATAAATTTGTGCCGTTTCTTGACCTAATATAATAATCGTGTTTATTTCAGACAGCCTTTTCTTATTTATGAATTAGGATAATAATTTAAATATTAATAATTTTCTTTCAGAGTTTTATTAAATAATTTCAGAATTTTCATCGTCTTGGTGTTAGCGAGAGCGGTTGCAGAGATCAAATACAAATTAACCATATTTTTGCCTCCTTGAAGTATCAAATTTTGCGATAGTTAAGTTTTGTTGTCTTGAAATCTATATGTGTATTTTTTGAATTATTTATTTTATCTTTTGAATAAAACGTTATACAATAATATGTATGTGTAAGTCAATATGTATCCAATACGAGAAGATTAATTAAAATAATGATCTTATTGTTTATAATATACTTAAAACAATGAAAACAATATACAGAGCGACAGGAAGAGAAAATAAATTATAATAAAGGAAGATTGGAGTGAGAATATTAATAATTTCAGTTAAAAATGTATGAAGGGGAAAGTGCAAAAGGCGTGACATGCGTGATGGCATGCATGGACTACTTATAGTTTTTATAAAATTTGTAATTTTTTTTGCTAATGTCTTAAATCAGGAAGGAAATTCACTCATCGTATTTGCGATTAAAGTGGAGATGATGCAGAAAGAGATTACTCAGAAAAGTACTACTTCTGGACACCACCACCTGAAGTTTAACATTTTAAGTTTGTGAAAAATTATATTGTACATTCCGAAGACGAAAGGTCTGTCTCCATTAATGAGTGCCCCGATCAGGTGTGTTGGATGGTGATCACGTTCACGACGGTGGGTCAGCTTCCCGAGGGGAGAGTCAAGCGATTCCTGGGCGCCGCCTGCTACCGGGTGGGCTTCCGCCTGCTGGGGCGCAGTCTGTCGTGCGTGCTGCGCTACCATAACACCGAGTTCCTGCCTAAGGGGGGCGGCAACTGCGTGGCCAATCACACCTCCCCCATCGACATTCTCGTCCTGTCCTCAGAGACTTGCTTCAGTCTGGTAATCACCGTGTGCGAATGTTGGTTCTTGGGTGTTCTTGAAACTGCCGTTATCTTTTTTGAAGTAAACTTGGTCGCACGGAGATGGATGCTGAAGTTGATGCGTGGATATCGAATTCTTAATAAAATGTACAACAGATAAAATTAATTAAAGCTTATTTTTATATTGCGACGGTTGTGAATGAAAGATCTTTTTTTTCGTCTCGTCAATTATTTCTAGGTATGTTTCCTGCAATGCATTCCTTTCACCGGTGGCAGATAGCATTTGACTTTACCTGCTGGCATGCAGTTGCTAATGTGTCGTTGGTTGCTGGTTAATTGAAATTATTGTGAAATCACCGTATAGACTTGGTAGATGCAGTTAAAAATCATTCATTATAATATACGCAGATCCTGTTTATACTGAGATATCTACAATATACTGATATCTCAGAAAGTCTTCAGTATCGAAGGTAGGTTCGAATCCCACCGTTTCTTTGTTACATGCGTGAATTGATTTTATTTAACTAGATTAAATTCATATAGTGAACTATTTCATTAAAAAGGTTAGCTTTTTAGGGCTTATTCCGTGATGTCTCAGTATTCATAGGGATATCTAAGTCACGTCATTCTTTAACCACTTGACAAACTTTGGCTGAGTGTGGGCAAGGATTTTGTTGGTATACCGACGATCGTTTGTCTCGTTGGAAAGTTTATCTCGAGCACTTGTGTTTCTCGAACTGAATATTATAGAATTTAGACTTTGCATGCCATCATCCCTTGCTTATCAAAATCCGACTGTTGAGTGGTTAATTTGTTGTATTATTGCACTCTTCTATTCTACTCTTGTACTACAAGAGCATCATTGTGTAACAGATCTAAATATGCATTCATGTGCAGAATAATTATTTATGTATAGTTTTACTTCAAGTTTTGGACGGATGTGAAATCGTTCAACTGAAACTAAACGTCATTTTACGAAAACGTTTTCTAATTAGACAGCTTGGGATGCCTTGCGGTACATTAATCACAGTAATTTTAATATTATTTATAGGTTTTTGTGGGTTGCCGTGCGAGTCAACAGACTGACCGTCGTCTTCTAGTTCTCTCGTATATTTGTTTTGTTCCCTTTAGGTTTTCACGTTTGTGAATTATATATGGTTTTTTCGTGATGTATTGTTTCATTATACTATCGGAAAATAGTCTTTTGAATTTTAGGGTCTTGCTTTTAATACAATAAACTTTTTTAGTGACAGACACGCAGATGACTGACCTATTATCTCTCTTGCTTATACACATTTGTACCGAGGCCACAAGTCAAATTACTCATTTTTAAATTATACACAGTGCTTCGAAAGTCATGGTAACTACTTCATGAAAAGACGTGTCCAGGATCGTCATACCTAACTTATCAATTCAAAAATTATATTTCTTATATTATATTATATATATATATTTTTTGCATAATCTTGTACAGTGAATATGAGCAAGAGAGTTTTACTGAACTTTTATTATTATGTGTGATGGCATAAATATATTTTTTTAATGTAAAATGAATATTCACTCTGACCTTCGGACATATGGTAAAAACTGCTAATTGAAAATTCACCCTCGCTGTTTGTAAATAAATTCGTTATTGTTTTAACGGAGAGAGTTCAAGAGTTCAGTTGCCAGGGACGTCTCTTACCGAAGTCAGAATTAAAGGCTTGAGAGATTGGAGCTAAGCTGCCATGGAAATCTTTGACTGAAGTTCAGTCTAACGTGAGACTTAAAAAACGGTACATCGAGATAAATGGAGCCTACAGGCTTGTGTCTTTTAAGGCTTGTTGCAACTTTTGATGCTACTTGTTTTATGGACAATGCTAGAAGTCATTAACCTCAGTCGTTCCTAAGATCGACATATTCGTAAGATTGACATATTTTTTCAATCTATTTGATTGAGTTAAGAATAGATTCGAGGCGCAAGTGTTAACACGCTGCCGTGTATTTACGCAGCTGCGAATTTCTTGATAAGCATTGACGGTGAATTTTCGCCCTTATTTGCAGAATCTTACAATAGATATGATTAAATATTTTATCAGTATTGTTTGTATTTACCTTTGTTGAGAAACAGTGACATAAATATGAATACGACTTTGGTAAAAGCACATAACTCACAGAAATCAAATTGAATTTTGTAAATTTTATCGCCACGGCTCTGTATCCAATCTTCTGAAACGAGTCAGTAGTCACACCGAGTTTTACAATTGAGGATAATATAAATAAAAGTAGCAGGCTGCCTTCTTTGTTTGTAGGCAAAAGGTGATCAAGCCAACTGTTCTGAGAGTCATTTCTCCAGTTGTATCAGACCTTTCGATGTGGTTAAATTCACTTTAACATGTGAAATGGTCAAAATTACAAAGAATGTAGAGTTTTCAATAGTTATAATTTACCACATGTATTGAGATGAGGATCATACTATACCTGGTATTTTATCCGCTGGTGCTTTTTTTAATATAAATAATCAGGCGGAGTACGATCGACTGAATACAAATTCACAAACGTAGAATTTGAAATATCACGTGGTGGATTCTGAAATTAATTCATTATGAACAATGTCGGTTAAGTCCTTTTACCAAAACTCCAAACACTGACTTTGGCCAACAATGACTCCGCCGACTGGACTGACACATCCGCGAAAGATTCGGTGCTTGTCTGTGTAGCTGTTACTTAATTGGACGGACTTGGAGGCTGGTTGCAATGTTCATATGAAGCCGTTTTGTGTCGTATCGTGAGAGTCATCGTTGTGTACTGTAGTTATTCTGTATTGTAGAAAATGTCTATAGGTTATGGTGCCGTTGAAATGATTAAAATTATTTGTGTCAAGAAGTCTTACAGATATGCGTTTTTTTTTGTATTCCATGTTTTATTGGTTTATCTATGGATTAATTTTTTTTAATCATCTTCGAGAAAGGCAAAATTTTAGATTTTTTTGATATACAGTGGCTCTCGTGATTAAACTAACGCCGAGTCGATTTAATCATTTCAACGGTGACGGGAGTTCGGATTCGTTTGCGAGCTTGCTGTGACGTGTGGTGTATGTGGCTGACGGGACGGTGCACAGGTGCTGTCGCTGACGGCGTGCACGGCGGGGGTGGGCTGCCTGCCGGAGGGCCCGCGGCGTCGCTCCATGAACAAGCGGCTGTCGGCAGCTTGCTTCGCCCTGCTGTCGCGCTCTCTGTCTGCGGTCATCACGTACCACGGGCGCGCACCGCGGCCCGGAATTTGCGTCGCCAACCACACGAGCCCCATCGACGTGCTCGTGCTGATGTGCGACAACTGCTACTCGCTGGTCTGTCCTTCACCCGCGAGCCTCTCTGTCCGCATACTTTTGGATTCTTGTAGATTTCACCCATTTTGCAAATAAAAAACAGTAACGCTGTCACAGTGAAAACGATTTCATTCGTGAATTCGTTTTTCGATGAAAACTTCTAATAAAAATAAATTTTAATTCTTTGTATGCATCCACTATTTTGCACGGTGATTAAATTCTGTTACTGTTTTTTATGTTGAAGTTACTTTGTATATTTTACCAACGGCGATTTTAAATCTAGAAGTTTCTATCTTGTGTCTGTTTGTGTGATTGTGGTCCCTCTCAAATCGATTACCGACTTACCCTCGTTGTGCGGTATTTTAGTTTTGGCTGTCACCGATTACTAGTAAACCTCACCTCTGGTAGAAAAGAGATGTCCCTCATGCTGCACGCAGGCTTGTTAGACGTGCACTTGTAGTTCTTCAGAAACTAAGACTTTGATGAAGCATGCGGAATAAGTTTTATTTTTCACGCATCTCATCCATATTCTATTCTTCTATTACAACTGCTTCTAAACAAAACTTCTAAACACTTGAAAAACCTAATGGCCAGAAGGTTACTGGTAACTGCATAGTCTGATGAAGCCCTTGAAAGGTGAAAGCGCTTACAATCAAAATAGATAGATAGCTTCTTCTGACTTGTTTTTAATTTAAGTAATATACAATTCTTAGATAATTGACAGTAGAAAATTTTAAAAGTAAACCATCTAGGCTTGTTCATACTATTTTAGATTTATGGATTAAAATGCTATCACGCGATCTTTTCTACCAGAGGTGTGAAATATATTTATTGTTTACCTATTTCGATCAGTGTACTTTACAGTTTTATTTTTTGCCAACTTATGAGTGTAAGTCTGTGCGTGTTCGTTAGCTTTGAAATCTGTTGTTTTCTTTTCGTAGTTTATTTATTTGCGTACGATGCAGGGATGTTTACTGTCCCATCGGGCGTTGCCAAAGTCATAAAATTAAAACTACGATAGACGCGCCAAGACGTGCTTTCGATGTAATAAGTGTTATAAATAATCCATCATATATACACCTCGCTCTCTTTACGCAGCTTTGACGTGATAGATGCTTTATAGAAGTACTGAAAGAAATTAAATATGTCGTGAAGTTATTCACGTGATATAAAACAAAATGTTTGAATTTTGGACTGCCTTACCAGCGTGAAGGCTCAACTTCAATATGGCGTGCGTAGTGAGAATTCAATCTGAAATTGGCCAACTGTGAATCGACACTCGGTTTATAAACTGCATTACTCAGTCGAGATGCTGTTCAAGTAAAATATTTTTTTTTTGCTTTGAATAAATAGTGTAATGGTATATTTTGATAAAAATGCAGTAAAGAGTTTAGGGATTCACTTTTTTAAATAAATTCACGAATCACTGATAAGCCGCCTGGCAATCAAACTGCTGATAGATTTTCCGAGATGGTTTTAATTTTACGTTGTAAAGCACATCTTTTATTTTATTATAAGTAACGGTATTTTATAGACGGATACAGTTGAAATATATTTACCACGTGTGAAAAGAGCCTGGTGTATATAAGTGGTTCTCACTGTTTAGAAATTACGCATATTATTTATTACATAGTAAATATTATTAAAAATATCACTGCCTTGACTTGGCAACGCCGATAGTGTCTTTATTATATCGTATATTTTATTCTTGCTTCTCATTGGTGTTGTGACTGGATTTGTAGTACTAATGCATGTTTCATTTTAATCACGTTATTTGCTTGTTGCCTTCTATAAATCTAATAAATCTCTTCAAGGGAATGCAAAATTTAATTTTCACCTGTTTCTTGAACATCAATTTCTAAAAAAGATAACACCCAAGAATTATTGTCAATATTTCATTAGTAAAATGTAAATGTCCCGGTATCATACTAAAAGGGGAGACTGGGTATCGGTCACTTTCGGTTTCATATTTTTAATATTGGAAAAAACTTAAAAAAATATTTTAAAAATTATGATGTAAAATATATTTTTAAAATTGTCCTAGTCTCCCCTTTTCAGACGATTCCTTGAAATTTTTTATTTTAAAACATTTCTTGCCATTTCGTTGTCACAAAAATATTACATAGCTATGAGGCCTGAATTCCCTTTCTGAGAGACTCGATACACGTGATACAAAAATATTGCGTGATCATAATTCATTTACATCGTTCGAAAAAAATTGACTGTATCTTATTCAAACGTAGCTTAGTCTCAAATTTAACCCAAATGATAAAATTAATAATTTCGACTAGAAGACATCTTGACATCTCTGCTTGAAGATGCCAACATAGAAAGTTAGCGAAACCCTCACAGAAATCAACTGAAAATCTGTTATCGGAAATAATATATTCCTAGAAATAATTTTATTAGAAATATTTCTATAATAAATCACTAAACATCGTGTATCTTCAGCGTTTTGATTAATATATACAAGCAGAAGCTTATTTAGACTACATAGCTGTAATATATGCATATTTATATTTCGGGAATTCTAAAACGTGTGTATTAGAATTAGTTCAGTTGCTTCTTAATACCGACACATCTGCAATATTTCCTATTTATAGTTTGAGCCATTTTAAAAGTCTCAGACTATATTGTGAATCTATTGTGTCTTTCATCTCACTTTAAATCTGAAATGTTAAAGATGCGGTATGTAAGGTAAGTATGCTTTTTTTCATTTTTTAAGACAGTTGTAGTCAATCCGGTCCCTCTCGCTCACTAGTAAGCAATTCAAGCTTTTAATTCAAGGTTATGTCGATGCTGAAGTTACTTTCTGTTATTTCAATTCTCGACTTCCAATGTATCGTAATATTAAATTCCACGCTTCAAAGTCCGAAGTATTTTCCAGTTGCGGTAACTGGTGAGATAGATAGAGAAGATATAAAAGTGGGCGGCAAGTACAGAATGGTTGACTACCCCTGGTCTACGTCATCACCGACGCATCACTCGGATGATTGTGAGACTGACGTCGTGTGTCTGTGCAGATCGGGCAGCGCCACGGGGGCTTCCTGGGCCTTCTACAAAGGGCACTGGCCCGCGCGTCTCCTCACATCTGGTTCGAGCGGTCCGAAGTGAAAGACAGAAGCGCCGTCACTAATAGGTCAGTATGAATATGCGTAAATGAAATTTAACTATTTATTATAACTCAACGAGCCTGCACTTTCTGAAAAAATTGGTAGTATAGTAGTGAAAAGAAAATGATTATATGAGTATCATACGGTTCAACCCAATTGCTTTTCTTTACACTCCATTAACTCAAAAAGGATCTTTGACCGTATATCGATATATATTGTAGGTTGCGTGAACACGTTTCGGATCCCAACAACCCGCCAATCCTGATCTTCCCGGAAGGCACCTGCATTAACAACACCTCCGTTATGCAGTTCAAGAAGGGGAGTTTCGAGGTTGGGGGCGTCATCTACCCCGTTGCCATCAAGTGAGTTTGCTGCAGTGTGACTTCGTAGTCTAAAAATACAACATATATACATAAGGACAACGACTTGTGCATCAAATAAAAAATTAACAATACTCCAAAAGTTAAATGTTATTCTTATGGAAAATGTAATTAAGTATGAATTTCTAATTTTCAGATACGATCCCAAGTTTGGCGACGCCTTCTGGAACTCATCCCGCTACTCCATGATGCAGTACCTGTACATGATGATGACGTCGTGGGCCATTGTGTGCGACGTGTGGTACCTGCCGCCCATGCAGGCGCGTGCCAACGAGTCCTCCGTTGAGTTTGCCAATCGGGTCAAGGCTGTCATTGCGCGGCAAGGCGGCCTCGTGGATCTCGTCTGGTGAGCCTGTCTGATGTGGTGCCATTATAATAATAATAGTTCAAAAGGAGGACAATAGATATTTGCTTACTTTGCACAAACGACCTTTGAGGATGAAATATAAATAAGCGCTCTTTTGATTGTCAAGTTCAAAGAGAAGGAAAACCTTCTCTGATGATGAAAACTTTCGCTGTGGTTGAACTCACGACGTCAATAAAGACCAAAAACAAATTCTGCCTAATATATATATATATTAAAAATGAATGTATTGCTATTTAATAAAGTATTGTGTTTTCACTATTTTACAGGGATGGCCAACTGAAGAGAATGAAAGCCAAGAAGGAGTGGAAGGAGCTGCAGCAGGAGGAGTTCAGTAAAAGATTAAAGGGAGAATAGTCGACCAACCGCCATATGAGACACGAACCATTTACTGCACGGTGCCAATAACTTATGACGGAATTATCTTCTCTCTTTGATCATCTCTTACGTTGCGAGGCGGTCTCCTGATTGCTGATCATTCTTCCTTACAAATATATTTTCATTTGCTTACACGTCACTTGACTGTTTAACACGCATATTTCTGATATTTTTACCTCCATCATTTTCCAACTGTTAATATGTATCATTTCCATTAACGTAGTACATTCTTTTTTAATAATGTAATGTTTAACATTGCTTTAAAACTTACAGTACCCGCAAAGGGGAGGCTGGGATTCATCCATTTACGAGCTCAAATTTTTTTAATTTTATCATTACACATTGTTTTTGTAGAAGCTTAAAAAAAATGACAACGATCAGTTCATTTAAATTGGCTAATTAATAAAATTATAACCATTCGTTTTGAGGCATCTTTATCTGTCCTTGAAAATGTAATATACTTAATTTAATTAAGCTTGCTCGTTTCGAAGGAAATGCATTTGTATGGAAGGTGGTTTTATGGGATCCGGGGACTTGACTCTTAAGGCTAATAATTCATTAATATAAGTCGACTTTTATTTATTTGAATAGAAAAATTAATATACAAATGTATACGTGCATTGGTCTTACGTGTATATATAGCTCTGACACGCCACGTGTATACTGCCTAAAAGAATCGAGTGAAGAAAGCAATACATCTAATGGAAGTGCAATTGCAGAAAGCCCATCAGGTCTAGTCTTTTTTGCATGCTGTGAAACATATTTTTTGTTTATTCGACTCGATGCTTTTGCTCAGTAAACACGTGTTTATGGAGCGAGCGATCTACTTAACACTATGGACCTTATAAAGGCAACCAGGGTGTCACTTTTGGGTTGCTTTTTTTTTTTCAATTTAAAAAAATATCTAATTTAAATCTACTTCCTTTACCTAATCTATCAAACCGACCTTCTTTTCTTACACATTTATATCAAACTTATTTATTATTCTGATTTATGATATAATGAAAGCTATATAGAGAAAATGATGTGTTTAGAATTATAATTAATTTTTTCAGGTGTGATAAAGTCACCGTTTCGTATCCTCGGCTACCAGTTTTGTAAAAAAAATGTCAGGGATGGGCAAATGTGGCTCAACGTTATATCAACTCAACTCATATCGGCCGCCAAAACCTACCAACTCAATCTGGTTAGTTATAAAACTGGAACGCGAGTAGTTGAGGTATTGTATGATCGGTGACTCGACCTTATATACAATAAGGGTCTGTAGTCTTTTGTATATTGTAATTGGCCGAGGCTCATTTTTAACATTGTGGTACTTCCATGGCTGTAAGCGAAGCATGGCTGGCTTACACGCGGGGTATATTCATATTCGTAGATATGGAACTAGCATAAGTAGAGCATTCTATAGAATGCTATAGCACTGAAAATATACAGCCCCGGCTATATATGAAGTTTCAACTGTTATTGTCAAGCAGACTTTTGTTCGGTTATCGCTACACTGCTTTAAATTGCACGACAGGGAATACTATTCACAGTTTTCAATGTATACCGAATGCATCAGCACCGTTCATTCCAGATTTATCTGGTAAAATATAGGGAAGACCTGCCACAAGATTGTTTTCATGTCCGAACAATGTACACAGATGGACAGGTCCTTGTAAAATTTAAAACACGGTGTTTTTGTTAATATATCAATGTCTAATGTTTTGGCAATTACTATCTACAATTTTAAATTTTTTTTTTCGTTTTGCACGTCAACTTTATTGGCATTTGAACCCGAAGTCTAATTCAGACTGAGACTGAATTAGCGCGTGTAATTAAACATGTAATAAATGCAATGAGGCAGTGCAGAAATTGTAGATTTCTTTTCATTTAGAATTTCTATGGCGCATCTACTGTAGTAGTGAGGACGTCTTCAGGGTTTGGGCGGTGCATGTCAGTGCCACGATGCCATATTTCTGTCAATGTAATGTTTTCCATAATGCGTGGTACCATATTTAATATTAAGTTTTTGTTTGTGAATAGATCCGACTTATTGACGACGAACTGCTTAACTTCCGTACCGGGTATAGGACACAAAGCGATTTTATTGATTGTAATACTTTTAATAGCTATGAGAAAATAATTAAGTCAAAATAATATGATTGAATGTAGACAATTTTACAAACACTCAATCCTTAGCGTGCACTTTATTTAGTTACATTGAATGTTCAATAGCGGCGTGAAGCTCCTTATATCTTGTTTCAAGTTGTTAAGTTTGTGATCGGTAAGATGGGATAAGATTAATTTATTACGCAGGTTCGGTGTAGATGAAAATCAAACCGCTTGTTGTAAACGGGAACGAATGAGATTCATAGATCCACGACAGGCTGGCTTAAATTGTAACACTTCACTTTCAAACGACAAATATGAAAAGCGATTATGATAAATTTTGATATTGATCATTCTCCCCATTAAAGTCTGAAGAAATGTTTGAATCGTTATCTCCAAGCCATTACTTGCGGAGCTTTGTAGAATTGTTTGGTGGAACAGTTTACTGACGCTACTCGATGTTCATTCTCTTGGTACCGTTTCAATCAGGCACTGTTGAATTTAATTAGCCTATTATATGAAATAAATTATTTGGGTTTTGATGCAAAACCCAAAAGGAAGACTTAGATGTAATTCTTATATAGAGATTTATTTAATTTTTTCATATTTGACATCTAGAATTAGTGATTCTACTTCAGAACCATTCAAAGTATAAAACATTGGAATTGTTGACTTTTGAACACGCGACTAAATTAATAAAACACGCAGAAGGGCCCAGCTTGATTTACTGGAGATATTATTTACAAGTTACTGCATTTGGGGAGCATATCTCTTGTGATATTTTTTCAGCTATACATTATTATGCAATATTCATTTTACGCACGCGGCATGCTTTGTCGATTAAGTGATGGCACTACGCCTAGCGTTTATTTTATTTAATAAATCATCACTCTGTTTAGAAACGGATTGGATAAGAAAACAGCTGAAAAAAATCTTAAAATACAAACGATTGATAAACTTTCTTCCAATGTTTTAAAATAATATATGTACCAGAGATCTCCCTTTACAGGGATCCCGTGAGTCTTGAAGCACTATGTATGTAATTCGATGTTTGATACTTTGAGCTAGTTGAAATTCTAGAGATGTAGGTATACGCGGGGGCCGTCGATTTGTAAATTACAATGTGTATAAATGTAGACGAATCATTGTTAGACTTAACAAACACATAATCACCAGGGTTTCCCAAACTCTGCTGTAGTTTTGTACCCTTTGTAATTAAAATTAAGATGTACCCCTCATAAATATTAATTCATATTCAATTCAAAATCATTGAAAATATGTTGATTATTTATTTTATATAAAATTGTAATCATTATAGTTCATATTAGTATATTTGCAAAATTGATAGGAAAGGCATCCTCCAAGACGCGAGTCTCTGAATCACCAAACTATTCGCCCTTGCAAACTAATTTTCACTTGCATTCTGATTGATCCGATTGCGAGTGATTAATAAAAATCATTTAGCACACCAATATTGACAACATTCGACAAAAATAACCATCGTATCTGCACTAGAAAGTTAACTACGGGAAACGGTTATTTCTATTCTCCAGTTCACACGTCACTCCTTCTCTGGCATCCGTCGGTTTGCTGACTTACAGAATTGAAAGTGGAAAACTTTGGAAGTTTGAAACTTTAGTGGGTAGTTTTCCATCTCCCTTATTTCTTTAATACTTGGTTAATTATCATGTTTGATGGAAAACAATTTGGCATTCAAAAGACCCGTGTCGTGGGGAAAGCCTCGGGACGATTTATAACAATTGCAACTGGGTTAATACAATAATATCTTCTAGATTATAACATTAGTTCTAATATGTATGAAAGAAAAATGACGTAAAAGTAATGTTTTTTTAAATTTAATTTGAATATATATATTCACGGACACACAAATATCGCCTCGAAACCAATTTTGCGACATCAATTCTAATTATTGTTCGTTTGCTTTTGTCGATTGCTTATATCAACGACTGTACGTCAGACATCTCAAATCCTAAATTTACTTTATATTACTAATGATTAATTGAGTGTTGAGCATATTGAACGTAGCATTCTGCAACCAGCCGTGAATTTTGGATATACACTTCTATTATTAGCAATCTGTGCATTTTTATGGTAGTTCTGTGTCCGGGAACGTGTTGCTGTGACGGTGTTATTTGTTAAGAATGAAGGAGCAATTTTGAATTAAATATCTTGATTAAACTTGAGAAGAATATGAGGAGCTGTGACTGTCAGCTCGCGTACTAGTGAAGACTTGCTCGAGGGTGAAGAGGCATTTAAGTTGAAGGATGCGGACGAGTGACGGACTATCATTCTTGATGCACTGTAAGACTTCGCAATCAATATTAAAATAATTCTTACTTTGATTTCATCTGATGGTATTCATTTACTCGTTCGTATACTTAATTTCTTCTCACAATGTATTATGTACAGAAACTCTACTTAAAACACGAACGGTTTGGTATTGTTATAATATTAAATATTGTAATAAAATAATTCTACAAAACGAGTGATTAAATATATATTTATATTTTGGAGAATAATGAAGAGTAATTTAACACGGTCGGGCTCCTCCCCGCCCGATCGCAACGGCCTTTAAAAATTGTAAAAATAAATCGTAGTGGAGCGTATTTTTGATGTTCCGTGTTTTTAATAATTGTGAAACGGTTCGACTGTCATTTATAAGCGCTGGGACCCGTCTGAGCTGAACACAAGTCAGAAGTGTAATTTTATAAATTTGTGAAAGATTTTTTAGTATTATTCGTAATAATATGGAGAAATCGTATTTTAATAACTGGCGACGCCTCTTCCGTGGTCAGTATTTCAGATTTATTAACATCGGATGCGACCCTTGAGCATCAGAAGTGAACTGATTTGTAAGGCATCTGAATATAGTAACACTTATGTATCATTTATTTTTCGATAGCAACGCTGCTGTCAAAAAATGTGATGGCGATCTTAGTTTTTAAAGACCCATTTAAACTGTTGTTATCTCCGTCTCCGTTTTGACATTTATCTCTCCAAATAGTTGGGGTAACATTCTCTTATATTTTTAAGGTTTAAGGACTGATTATGTGAAATTAATAACTTCTTCTGTTGAAGCCTCATTCTTGAATATAAGCTATTATATTTTCTTTTGTTATTCCCATCAATGAGGTAGGATCGTTAGTGTGATAATTTTGCTTCTACCTTGTTGGATACGACCTCTTCATATCAATAGTGATAATTACTTGTGTGCTGTAAAAAAACTTAAATTTATAGTAGATATATTTCTTGTAAGTTACCGAGCCCCTACGGTTGAATTGAACACAATAGCTGGATGTAGCACCCGTGGAGGTGTGGATCAACACCCCACCTGTCTTAAAAATAAATTGAAGATTTTTCTCACCGATTGCTCAAAATCGTTTTGTCTACGTTTCTATCTCATGATTCTCTTTCACTCCTCGGTTTAACTTAAAGCTCCACGATACGGATAATGTAGTCAACTGTGTAAATGGGTCTTTAGATTTCACCTTAGGGAATGTTTTTCATTAGATTCTCCACTAAACTTTGAAGTAAACCGAGTTGTTCATACAAATTTTATTTGAATGTCGGTCGAACGCATCTTATATTGTTAAGCGTTGGGAAGTTGTATTTTTAATCCGATTATACCATTACAAGTTTAAACTTTTGTACATATTTTTACAAGGAAGCGTTGATGCAAGAGATTTTTTTTAAATATGAATGTTGAATTATATGCACTGATTCCAGTGTGCGAATATTTAAGTCTTGTGTTTTATTTATTCACTACTTTCCGTGTCATTTATTTTGAAATGTCGTCTTCCTGCCAAAGTGGGTTTTGTCTTTCTACGTTTTGTTGCTAATAACATTATTTCTGATATTTCATATTCTGATCCCCGAAGACGGTCCAGTACCGCACCTGAAATGTCGAAACACAGAAACCACTGCAGCAGACCATCTTACAACAACGACTGCCGAAACCAACAGACATACAAACCTGGTTAACAGACTGAATGAGGACATATTATTTATTAATACAGAAATGCAAATCTGCATAAGAATCCATGTCTTTTGAACAGAAATTAAAGTTTATATGATAAGTTTATTAAAATAGGGAATAGTACTAGGATTGCAGTATATTCATTACTAACATAATTAAATTAGAATGTATTGCTTTACACTCGTAGATAAAAAACTAATTACAATAATGTTTATACTTAAATAATACAAGCAGAATATAAGGGAGATGTAGGTAACGGGAGTCACTTATATGTTAAATGAAATGAAGAAAAATTAAAGATTAATTTAATTATTAGCCCTGTTATAAACTGTAATTATCTAACTAACAATTGAGATGACCTCAAATCATTCTGGCATATTAATTTAAGAACTTTAATAAATTAAAAATAATTAAAAAAACTATTGTTCACATCGGTAAACAATAGTGGTCAGTGTGTGGGCAATGGTAGTCAGCACCAATCGCACACAAAAATGCGGGCTGATTCTATACAAAACGAAAGCTTTTATATTTGAAAAAGTATTTAATTTAAGGGGTAGTTTGGGATGCAGCCGCAATTTTTTTAGTTTAAGGTAATTCTGTAGTGTATTTGTCTGTAAATAAAGTTAATGCGGGGTAAATGAAACAATATTGAAGTATTTATTAACATTGCAATGATGTTATTTGAACAGAAAACGTCTTGTCTATGGTCCTCCGCGCGCGTCGTCGTCAAGTAAAGATCGTGTCCGTTAGCTTTACTCAACAGAATGTCGTGTGTGCAGTGCTATGTATTACTGCATGATATCTCTAAGAGTTGCGTTAAAGTGGATGCTCATGTCAAGCAGGAAATCCCTGACCCTGAAGACGGCGGCGAGTCTGTCATTAGTGAGACATTCTCCGTGAAGCGAGAGGACGCGCCGGCCGAGGCGTCCTTCTCCGGCACTCCGCCGTATGACGAGATCAAAGTAGAAGAATTCGACATCGAGAGAGCGTTGCTGGAACACAGAAGAAGTGCTGCCTCTTTACCCAACAAATTGTCGTGTGCGAAGTGCTACGTATTACTGCACGATATTTCTAAGAGTTGCGTTAATGTGGACGCTCATGTCAAGCAGGACATCCCTGACCTCGAAGACGGCGGCGAGTCTGTCATAAGCGAGACATTCTCCGTGAAGCGAGAGGACGCGCCGGCCGAGGCGTCCTTCTCCGGCACTCCGCCGTATGACGAGATCAAAGTAGAAGAATTCGACATCGAGAGAGCGTTGCTGGAACACAGAAGAAGTGCTGCCTCTTTACCCAACAAATTGTCGTGTGCGAAGTGCTACGTATTACTGCACGATATTTCTAAGAGTTGCGTTAATGTGGACGCTCATGTCAAGCAGGACATCCCTGACCTTGAAGACGGCGGCGAGTCTGTCATAAGCGAGACATTCTCCGTGAAGCGCGAGGACGCGCCGGCCGAGGCGTCCGTTACCGGCCTCGACACCAGGAGGTCTCTGCCAGAATACGAAGGAGTCGCCTCCTGGGAACCTGGGCTGGATGATATCAAAATTGAAGAATTCAATGTCGAAAGAGCATTGTTGGAGCGTGAAAGGGCGCTCTCCCGAGCAGCAGTCGGGCGTGAGCAGGTAATATGCCGATCTGTACCTCACTGCACCGGCTGGGGCCGACCTGGGATTTCGGTGTGTTCAACACCCGCGACCCACAAGTAGTCAGTTTAAAATAATAGTAAGAACAGTTTGTGTTTGCACGTCTACCTTGGTACTTGTGTTCCATGGTATTGTGACGATCGAGAATTTGAAACGAATTTGGTACCCGCCTTAATAGGCCGTGAACATCACAATACATTTGCGGAGGTTCGACCCGCAACCTGCTGAGATTTATTAGTACCTCACATCAAAATGTGAAATTTGAGTGTATTAACAAAATTTGATATAAAATGTTCCTGTATTCAACGGATTCCGACTTCCATCTCTCGTTCAGACCTGCTTGAATAGAAACATTAGAGTCGATTTCGTATTATAACTGACAGGCGATGGTCTGATATGTCTTGGAGTTGTTTACATACAAATGCTTTGAGGATCGATCTTATCATTTACTCATCTTAATTTAAAATCACAGCGTGTGTTTAATTATAACGCTTTATATTAATATAGTTAATCTCAATATATTTAGATTTAAGCTTAGGTAGGGGGTGGAATCAGCACAGTATGTAAATGTGATTGTGGGTTTGTTGCCAGATGATCTTGGGATTTCTTGGGTGCTCTCAGCTTATCATCTGAGAAATTCCAAAATCTTCCATAATAAGTGCTGCCATAACCTCTACTATGTCATGTGTCGTTTTTCATTTGGCAACTATTTTATTATTTGAAATACAATATTTTATTTAGAATATTGAAATGGAATAAGACCAAGTATTCTCTGACAAAAATGTTGATTGTTTAAATATTTTAGGTATTTGTTTTTTATCCGACCACCAAAGAAACTTGTCTATTGTCAACAAAAGAAGCAAAGCGTCGGATAAAAAACAAGTACCATATTTTATTTCCTTCAGGTGGGCTGGGCGTATGAAATGCATTATTATTCATAAAATTATGATTTGAAACATGTTATAGTTAAAATTTTTGTTAAAAAGATGACTTTATTTGATAATTCCACCAAGTTCTTGGTATCACAAATATTGATTACTTAAAATGATTATTTTAAAATAATCACAAGAATATGTGAATTGCAATGCATTTCAGCTCATAGTTTTATTAAACACAGTGTCATTGAGTTGTGAGCACGTTTCAAATACTTTAATGTTATGTTTAAAAACTCTGTTCAAGAAACCGACTTGCCTGGAAGTTGGGTGTGTTACAATTTCGTATTGTTTATACAGTGACTAATATCATAAGTGACTAATGCTTTCAAATAAATTTTAACAATATACTTGTTTGTTACAGGAGCAACTGCAATCACACAGTGCATATTTGCGGAATAAAACTCTTCAAATTAATACAGGCGAGGCGCTCTTTACCTGTGGAAAATGTTCATACTCCTGTAGCCACGAAAGTCTATTGGCAAAACACAAAATTATACATACCAGGATGAAGCCATTTGCTTGTGATCTATGTTCGTATTCATATAAGCTGAAGAAATGTTTAAAACTACACAAACTCATACATTCTGGAGAGAAGCCATTTGCTTGTGATCTATGCTCGTATTCATGTAAGCTGAAGAAAAGTTTAAAACTACACAAACTCATACATTCTGGAGAGAAGCCATTTGCTTGTGATAAATGCTCGTATTCATGTAATCTGAAGGAAAAATTAAAACAACACAGGCTCATACATACTGGCGAGAAGTCATTTGCTTGTGATCAATGCTCATATTCATGTAAACAAAAGAGATATTTAAAAAAACACAAACTCATACATACCGGCGAGAAGCCACTTGCTTGTGATCAATGCACATTTTCATGTTATCAGAAGGGAAGTTTAAAACAACACAAATTCATACATGCCGGCGAAAAGCTATTTGCTTGTGATCAATGCACATATTCATGTAACCGTAAGAGAAGTTTAAATCAACACAATCTCAATCATACTGGCGAGAAGCCATTTGCTTGTGATCAATGCTCGTATTCATGTAAGCTGAAGAAAAGTTTAACTCTACACAAATTCATACATACCGGCGAGAAGCCATTTGCTTGTGATCAATGCTCGTATTCATGTTATCTGAAGGATGCATTAAAACGGCACAAACTCAGACATACCGGCGAGAAGCCATTTGCTTGTGATCAATGCTCGTATTCATGTTATCTGAAGGATGCATTAAAACGGCACAAACTCAGACATACCGGCGAGAAGCCATTTGCTTGTGATCAATGCACATTTTCATGTAATCAGAAGGGAAGTTTAAAACAACACAAACTCATACATTCCGGCGAGAAGCCATTTGCTTGTGATCAATGCACATTTTCATGTAATCAGAAGGGAAGTTTAAAACAACACAAACTCATACATTCCGGCGAGAAGCCATTTGCTTGTGATCAATGCTCGTATTCATGTAAGCTGAAGAAAAGTTTAACTCTACACAAATTCATACATACCGGCGAGAAGTCATTTGCTTGTGATCAATGCTCGTATTCATGTAATCTGAAGGATACATTAAAACGGCATAAACTCAGACATACCGGCGAGAAGCCATTTGCTTGTGATCAATGCACATTTTCATGTAATCGGAAGGGAAGTTTAAAACAACACAAACTCATACATTCCGGCGAGAAGCCATTTGCTTGTGATAAATGCTCGTATTCATGTAATCTGAAGGATACATTAAAACGGCATAAACTCAGACATACCGGCGAGAAGCCATTTGCTTGTGATAAATGCTCGTATTCATGTAATCTGAAGGGAAATTTTAATCGACACAAACTCAGACATACCGGCGAGAAGCCATTTGCTTGTGATAAAGGCTCGTATTCATGTAATCTGAAGGGAAATTTAAATCGACACAAACTCATACATACCGGCGAGAAGCCATTTGCTTGAGATCAATGCTTGTATTCATGTAAGCTGGAGGAAAGTTTAAATCGACACAAATTCATACATACCGGCGAGAAGCCATTTGCTTGTGTTCAATGCTCGTATTCATGTTATTTCAAGATAAATTTAAATCAACACAAACTCATACATATCGACGTGAAGCCATTTGCTTGTGATTGATGCATATTTTCATGTGACCGTAAGGGAAGTTTAAATCAACACAAACTCATACATACCGACGAGAAGCCACTTGCTTGTGATAAATGCTCGTATTCATGTTATCTGAAGGAAAAATTACAACGACACAAACTCATACATACCGGCGAGATGCCATTATCTTGTGATTATTGCTTGTATTCATGTTATGAGAAGGGATCTTTAATTAAACACAAACTCATACATACCAGCGTAAAGCCATTTGGTTGTGATCAATACTCATATTTATGTAATTATAAGTGATATTTAAACCGACACAAACCCATACATTCCGGCGAGAAGTCTTTTGCTTGTGATCATTACTCATATTCAAGTTAACCCTTTGCGCTTGAGGCCGTTTCCGCGCGGAATTATCGGCAACTCAAAGCGTTTCGTAGCACTTTTGGTGAATTTTTCACTTTATTTAAAATGATCACACACACAAATTAACACAAAACTTTTTTATTTGAATATTTAATGTACATTAACATCTTTACGAAGAAAATTTCGTTAATATAAGTCTTTGTAATTTTGCTTTGTATGATATTTCATGTAACAATTGCCGAGATGCATGCCCGGCTTTTCGGGACATGTATCAATAGTATGTCGTTTGGTGTCTTTTGCCGGGTTACATATTATCTTATCCGGGATACATATTATCTTAATGGTATTAGATATTATAAAACAAACAAAATAATGCTAGTCCTTTTGCCACGGCTGTCAAGGTCGAACTGAGACCGCAGTCCACGGTGCAGTCCTTAATTTAACAACCCGACCATGCAAACTGTAGGTACTCTGTTGGGCTCGATTTGTTTTTCCACATTATTTGAACTTAAAATCGTTTTGTCTACGTTTCTATCTCATGATTCTCTTTCACTCCTCGATTTAACTTATAGCTCAACGATACGGATAATGTAGTCAACTTTGTAAATGGGTCTATCGATTTCACCTTTGGGAATGTTTTTCATTAGATTCTCCACTAAACTTTGATGTAAACTGAGTTGTTCATACAAATTTTATTTGAATGTCGGTCGAACGCATCTTATATTGTTAAGCGTTGGGAAGTTGTATTTTTAATCCGATTATACCATTACAAGTTTAAACTTTTCTACATATTTTTACAAGGAAGCGTTGGTGCAAGAGATTTTTTTAAAATATGAATGTTGAATTATATGCACTGATTCCAGTGTGCGAATATTTAAGTCTTGTGTTTTATTTATTCACTACTTTCCGTGTCATTTATTTCGAAATGTCGTCTTCCTGCCAAAGTGGGTTTTGTCTTTCTACGTTTTGTTTCTAATAACATTATTTCTGATATTTCATATTCTAATCCCCGAAGACGGTCCAGTACCGCACCTGAAATGTCGAAACACAGAAACCACTGCAGCAGACCATCTTACAACAACGACTGCCGAAACCAACAGACATACAAACCTGGTTAACAGACTGAATGAGGACATATTATTTATTAATACAGAAACGCAAATCTGCATAAGAATCCATGTCTTTTCAACAGAAATTAAAGTTTATATGATAAGTTTATTAAAATAGGGAATAGTACTAGGATTGCAGTATATTCATTACTAACATAATTAAATTAGAATGTATTGCTATACACTCGTAGATAAAAAACTAATTACAATAATATTTATACTTAAATAAGACAAGCAGAATATAAGGGAGATGTAGGTAACGAGAGTCACTTATATGTTAAATGAAATGAAGTAAAATTAAAGATTAATTTAATTATTAGCCCTTTTATAAACTGTAATTATCTAACTAACAATTGAGATGACCTCAAATCATTCTGGCATATTAATTTAAGAACTTTAATAAATTAAAAATAATAAAAAAAACTATTGTTCACATCGGTAAACAATAGTGGTCAGTGTGTGGGCAATGGTAGTCAGCACCAATCGCACACAAAAATGCGTGCAGAGTTCCACCCAATACAATCTGAGTGAGGATTTTTTTGATAAATGATTCTATACAAAACGAAAGCTTTTATATTTGAAAAAGTATTTAATTTAAGGGGTAGTTTGGGGTGCAGCAGCAATTGTTTTAGTTTAAGGTAATTCTTTAGTGTATTTGTCTGTAAATAAAGTTAATGCGGGGTATAAGTTTTTATAAACTCTCATTCAGCTGGATAGTGCCAATGTGCATGGTCGGCGAAACCAGTCTTTTCATTTGGTTATTGGGATTTAAAAAATATATATATATTGTAGAATGGCATTATCAAAGCGCCGCTTTTTAAACCGTGACAATTGTCACTAAAAGCTGTGGCCGCTCGATGCGGGAGTTATACAATAGTTTACCGCGTCATTAAAATCAAACGTATTTAAGTACGATGGAAAAAAAATGTTTTTTAAAAAATGAAACAATATTGAAGTATTTATTAACATTGCAATGATGTGATTTGAACAGAAAGCGTCTAGTCTATGGTCCTCCGCGCCATTGCCCTGTCGCCGTCCGCGCGCGTTGTCAACCAAAGATCGTGGCCGTCGGCTTTACTCAACAGAATGTCGTGTGTGCAGTGCTACGTATTACTGCATGATATCTCTAAGAGTTGCGTTAAAGTGGATGCTCATGTCAAGCAGGAAATCCCTGACCCTGAAGACGGCGGCGAGTCTATCATTAGTGAGACATTCTCCGTGAAGCGCGAGGACGCGCCGGCCGAGGCGTCCTTCTCCGGCACTCCGCCGTATGACGAGACCAAAGTAGAAGAATTCGACATCAAGAGAGCATTGTTGGAACGCAGAAGAACAGCTGCCTCTTTACCCAACAAAATGTCGTGTGCGAAGTGCTACGTATTACTGCATGATATTTCTAAGAGTTGCGTTAAGGTGGATGCTCATGTCAAGCAGGACATCCCTGACCTTGAAGACGGCGGCGAGTCTGACATAAGCGAGACATTCTACGTGAAGCGCGAGGACGCGCCGGCCGAGGCGTCCGTTACCGGCGTCGGCACCAGGAGGTCTCTACCAGAATACGAAGGAGTCGCCTCCTGGGTACCTGGGCTGGATGATATCAAAATTGAAGAATTCAATGTCGAAAGAGCATTGTTGGAGCGTGAAAGGGCGCTCTCCCGAGCAGCAGTCGGGCGTGAGCAGGTAATATGTTGATCTGTACCTCACCGCACCAGCTGGGGCCGACCCTGGGCATTCGGGGTGCTCAACACATGCGACCCACAAGTAGTCTGTTTAAAATAATGGTATAAATAGTCAACAGCCATTTGCACAGTTTGCGTTTTGGCACGTCTACCTTGGTACTTGTGTTCCATGGTATAGTGACGATTCGAGAATTTGAAACGAATTTGGTACCCGCCTTAGTAGGCCGTGAATATCACAATGCATTTGCGGAGACTCTACCTGCAACCTGCTGATATTAATTAGTACCTCACATCAAAATGGGAAATTTGGGTGTATCAACAAAATTTGATATCAAACGTTCCTGTATTCAACGGATTCCGACCTCCATCTCTCGTTTAGACCTGCTTGAATTGAAACATTAGAGTCGATTTCGTATTATAACTTCCAGAGAAAAATAATCCTGTTAGTTACAGTTTCATCAGTTCGCGAGTAGATCAACAATCCATAAAAAAAAATTAGCTGACAGGTGATAGTCTGATATGTCTTGGAGTTGTTTACATACAAATGCTTTCAGGATCGATCATATCATTTACTCAGGGGTGAAAAAGGCTATCCTGGTGATTTCCTTAGGTCAGTGCACAAATAAAAAATTATATTTGGACGGGCCTGATTCGTTAGATTTACTCATCTTAATTTAAAATCACAGCGTGCGTTTGGAGTCACATTAATAAAGCCTTTCAGAAGTTTATCGTTGTAACACATGAGGCATAGTTATTAATTTTGTGAAGTAGGTTGTAAACCCTGGTATAGTTTTAAAGGTTTTTTTTTTTTTTTTAATTATAACGCTTTATATTAATATAGTTAATCTTAATATATTTAAATTTAAGCTTAGGTAGGGAGTGGAATCAGCACAGTATGTAAATGTGATTGTGGGTTTGTTGCCAGATGATCTTGGGATTTCTTGGGTGCTCTCAGCTTATCATCTGAGAAATCCCAAAATACAATTACAATTTCGCATTGTTTATACAGTGACTATTATCATAAGTGACTAATGCTTTCAAAAAAATTTTAACACTATACTTGTTTGTTACAGGAGCAACTGCAATCACACAGTGCATATTTGCGGAATAAAACTCTTCAAATTAATACAGGCGAGGCGCTCTTTACCTGTGGAAAATGTTCATACTCCTGTAGCCACAAAAGTCTATTGGCTAAACACAAAATTATACATACCAGGATGAAGCCATTTGCTTGTGATCTATGCTCGTATTTATGTAAGCTGAAGAAAAGTTTAAAACTACACAAACTCATACATTCTGGAGAGAAGCCATTTGCTTGTGATAAATGCTCGTATTCATGTAATCTGAAGGATACATTAAAACGGCACAAACTCAGACATACCGGCGAGAAGCCAATTGCTTGTGATCAATGCTCGTATTCATGTTATCTGAAGGATGCATTAAAACGGCACAAACTCAGACATACCGGCGAGAAGCCATTTGCTTGTGATCAATGCACATTTTCATGTAATCAGAAGGGAAGTTTAAAACAACACAAACTCATACATTCCGGCGAGAAGCCATTTGCTTGTGATCAATGCTCGTATTCATGTAAGCTGAAGAAAAGTTTAACTCTACACAAATTCATACATACCGGCGAGAAGCCATTTGCTTGTGATCAATGCACATTTTCATGTAATCAGAAGGGAAGTTTAAAACAACACAAACTCATACATTCCGGCGAGAAGCCATTTGCTTGTGATCAATGCACATTTTCATGTAATCAGAAGGGAAGTTTAAAACAACACAAACTCATACATTCCGGCGAGAAGCCATTTGCTTGTGATAAATGCTCGTATTCATTCAATCTGAAGAATAACTTAAAACGGCACAAACTCAGACATACCGGCGAGAAGCCATTTGCTTGTGATCAATGCACATTTTCATGTAATCAGAAGGGAAGTTTAAAACAACACAAACTCATACATTCCGGCGAGAAGCCATTTGCTTGTGATCAATGCTCGTATTCATGTAAGCTGAAGAAAAGTTTAAAACAACACAAACTCATACATTCCGGCGAGAAGCCATTTGCTTGTGATCAATGCTCGTATTCATGTAAGCTGAAGAAAAGTTTAACTCTACACAAATTCATACATACCGGCAAGAAGCCATTTGCTTGTGATAAATGCTCGTATTCATGTAATCTGATGGGAAATTTTAATCGACACAAACTCAGACATACCGGCGAGAAGCCATTTGCTTGTGATCAATGCACATTTTCATGTAATCAGAAGGGAAGTTTAAAACAACACAAACTCATACATTCCGGCGAGAAGCCATTTGCTTGTGATCAATGCACATTTTCATGTAATCAGAAGGGAAGTTTAAAACAACACAAACTCATACATTCCGGCGAGAAGCCATTTGCTTGTGATAAATGCTCGTATTCATTCAATCTGAAGAATAACTTAAAACGGCACAAACTCAGACATACCGGCGAGAAGCCATTTGCTTGTGATCAATGCACATATTCAGGTGTCTTTAAGGGAAGTTTAAATCGACACAAACTCATACATACCGGCGAGAAGCCATTTGCTTGTGATCAATGCTAGTATTCATGTAATCTGAAGGAAAAATTAAAACAACACAAACTCATACATACCGGCGAGAAGCCATTAGCTTGTGATAAATGCTTGTATTCATGCTATGAGAAGGGATCTTTAATAAATCACAAACTCATACATACCAGCGAAAAGCCATTTGCTTGTGATCAATCTTCATATTTATGTTATTATAAGAGATATTTAAAACGACTCAATCTTATACATTCTGGCGAGAAGTCTTTTGCTTGTGATCATTACTCATATTCATGTTAATACAGGTGGTCCTTATTAAGACACATACATCAACATACTTAGATGTATTTTCAAATCAAAATATGTATATTTCTTATAATTCGGTTTGTGTCAATTATATTTTACATTGATTTGTGTAAAATTGTTATTTCTTATTTTATAAAACACTTAAAAATAAAATGTTGATGGTTTCAGTGTACTCTACATCCATTTGCTGATTCTTTGTTCTTCCACAAGCACATCAGCTAAGAGACTGGAAGGGCAACTGTTGTGAACATCTTAGACCTGAGTCAGATCTGAGATCAATAGTAAAAATTCATTATTTTTGACAGAGAATTCTTGGTGGAATTCCATTTTAATATTTTAAATAAAAACACTCGTGATTTTTCCACATAATAATTTCACGGTATTATCAAACAGAGCTCTGGTTGATAATGCCAACGTGAATGGTTGGCAAAACCGGTCACCAATAAAAATTTATATGTGGAAATATCACTTGAGTCTTTTTATTTAAAATATTAAGTTTTAGTATCATGGGAATTTAAGTAAGAAAGATGATTGTTAAAAAAGAAAAAGGAAATTTGAAAGAAACCTATTATTGAACTCTGTATTAGGAGAGCGGAGGAGAAATTTAACAAACCACCTATGAAAACTAGGCCCTGGTTTATAAGGATTGCAGTAGGAACGATGACATATAGTTTTTTTCATAATTAAAAACAATTCATCACAGGAAATAATGATTTTTGTATATTATGGTATTTGGGTAATCAAAACCTGTGAATATTTGTGAAATAATTCAGGCTGGCAGAATGTACGAAGATATAATTGGAATTGAAATCAAACCTTTAGGTGAAATTTGTGTCTGATAGTCGAAAAGCAGCATGCCACAGGAGATATATATTCAAATTCAATATCTAACCTGTATAGTTTTTTTTCGTATAAAATTCAATTCTTCATAGGAAATAACGTTTATTGCATCGAATCTAGGAAGTTGCGTAGAAGGCTAGCAGTAAGTATGAAACGATGTAGAAAGTTAAAATCACCATCATTTATTGTATTTTCTACGTACTGCTAGCCTAATTGTTTTGCATGATTTGAATAGGTTGTGTTTACTACAATATCAATGAAACATCAATTTCTATACAAAACAGTTATCTAATATATATAATAGCCATTGTGTGTTTGTATGTATGTATGTATGTATGTTTCGATTTTTGGTTTTCTATAGAATATCTTAAAAGATACAACGCTGATTTTTTGCACATAAGTTAAGTAAATTTTTCCGCAGCTATGTGCCGAATTTCAAGACGATAGGATAATATTTTCATTCATAAACTATAAAATATGCTTTAGCGAATTTCAATATGTACGAATTATATGATTCAGTTCTTCGCCGCAAGAATTTCAAATTTAGAACTTTTACAAAAAAATACATTTCCAGTTTGTCAGTTTGACACAAGTGCCATCTCTATTTTTTTTATCGAAATTGCATTAGAAATTATGAACCACATCATTAAGGCAGTTGCTCCCAGCCATTTAATTGCCTCTGGTGTCCAACCGGACACCACAGTCAGTGCATTACCTGGCGAAATCGTGTCATTTAATTGTCACTTTATTTTTCTATATCGAAATGATTAAGATAATTTTTTTTTTTCCGATTGAATTGTAGGAATTTGGAGATTCATCTGGCCCATTTTACAAGAGTCCTAAACATTTAAAAGTTTTTTTTAAATTGAAATTAAAAGATTAAATATAAACCATGTGCGCCATATTATTTTAAAAAATGACACGATTGGGCTGTCTCTGGTGTCTGGTTGGCACACCAGAGGGCAGTCCATTACCTGGCGAAATCGTGTCATTTAATTAATTTAATTGTCAATTTATTTTGCTATATCGAAAGTTGATTTTTTTACACAGTATTGAAAAAACTATAAATTATATTTATTTAATTTTTATTATTTAATTAACGTTCATTTTTAGGGTAAAATAAAATCTTAAATATGTTGAAAAATTGGTTAAAATGACGACTTTTCAAAACCAAAAGACGCACATGGTTTATATTTAATCTTTTAATTCCAATTGAAAAAAAGACTTTTAAATGTTTAGGATTCTTGGAAAATGTACCAGACGAATCTCCAAATTCCTACATTTTAATCGGAAAAACACATATTTATCATATTAATAGTATATTTATAAGAAATGAAAATATATTGTGTTCAGAAGAAGGGATGTACCAAACTTTTTACATTTAAATCTTATTGATTGGTGCAGTTGATTTTTCGCAAAACGGACTAGAAAATGATAAAAAAAAAACTCGATTATGGGACCTAGACCCTTAATAACTCAAAATAACACCGTCTACGCACAGAAAACGTAATTCAACAAGAATTTCACAATTGAACGTGATAAAGACTGCATCAAATAAAGAACAGTGCAGTGAAAAGTGATGCGTTGTTTGTGACACGAAATGTGACATAAATGTCAAACAATGAGTTGGAAGGAAAACGTGAGCAGCGTCTTCTTAAAATTCGAGTACGCGCATCGACCTCAAGACAAAAAGAAACTGATGCACAGCGAACGCTGCGTTTGTCTTCGGATTAATTAGTGTGACCTGTCGATTCTGCAATGCTTTACATTATCAAGCAGAAACCCATCAGATGGAAAGTTCAACGATTACTGTCACAAAAGTAAAGTGAAACTACCAGCAAGGCCTATTTCCCCAGTATATTTAAAGGATATTTATAATGGAAATTTCAAGAGAAAAATAAGATCATACGATAACAGTATATCTTCTGCATCAATGGGAGCTAAATTAACAGTGGGCCACTCTGCTTCAAAGTTCAAGGCCAAGTATATCACAGAACTTCATCCAACTGATGGTACAAAATGAAAGCAATTATTCATCTTATTATGTTCAAACACCATTGCATCGTTCATCGAATGCGCGTCATTCTATGACGGGATACATTTCTAGTTGTAGTATTAATTAGATTTTAGTCAACCCAACCGGCCAAACACAGGCAAAAGTATTAGGGTGGCAGAATGTATGCAGAGATTGATATATGAGATTGAAAATGAGCCCGAGATGAAACTTGTGTTTGGTGACTGAATGAGGATATCGTTTTTTTTTTTTTTAATACATAACAAATCTGTTCAAATCAGGCCTGAGTAGGTTGGCTGCATTTAGGAAGAGGTCAATGAAAATAAACCTTATATTGAACATTCGGCTCGGTATTAGGAGCGCAGCACAGGGCATGAGGTATTTTTGAAAATTTAACAACCCGACCATTCGAACTGTTGGTACTCTGTTGGGCTCGATTCGTTTTTTCACATTATTTGAACTTGAAATCGTTCTGTCTACGTTTCTATCTCATGATTCTCATTCACTCCTCGATTTAACTTATAGCTCAACGATACGGATAATGTAGTCAACTGTGTAAATGGGTCTATTGATTTCACCTTTGGGAATGTTTTTCATTAGATTCTTCGGTACTTGTCTTTTATCCGACCACCAAAAAACATTGTCCTATTATTTTGCTTTTTTTTATTGGCAACAGTGTCTATTTTTTGCTTCTTTTGTTGGCAACAGCGAGTCTCGTCATAGGAATGAAAGTTTTTTTTCAATTTTGTATCATATATTTTACAAACAATGAAAAAACGGTTATCTTTGACGGTTAGGTTAGGTTAATACTTTAAATTAAATAAATAAACAATACGTGTTTTCTCGCCAATAGACACTGTTGCCAATAAAAGAAGCAAAAAATAGACACTGTTGCCAATAAAAAAAAACAAAATAATAGGACAATGTTTTTTGGTGGTCGGATAAAAGACAAGTACCGATTCTTCTCTAAACTTTGATGTAAACCGAGTTGTTCATACAAATTTTATTTGTATGTCGGTCAAACGCATCTTATATTGTTAAGCGTTGGGAAGTTGTATTTTTAATCCGATTATACCATTACAAGTTTAAACTTTTGTACATATTTTTACAAGGAAGCATTGATGCAAGAGATTTTTTTTAAATATGAATGTTGAATTATATGCACTGATTCCAGTGTGCGAATATTTAAGTCTTGTGTTTTATTTATTCACTACTTTCCGTGTCATTTATTTCGAAATGTCGCCTTCCTGCCAAAGTGGGTTTTGTCTTTCTACGTTTTGTTGCTAATAACATTATTTCTGATATTTAATATTCTGATCCCCGAAGACAGTCCAGTACCGCACCTGAAATGTCGAAACACAGAAACCACTGCAGCAGACCATCTTACAACAACGACTGCCGAAACCAACAGACATACAAACCTGGTTAACAGACTGAATGAGGACATATTATTTATTAATACAGAAATGCAAATCTGCATAAGAATCCATGTCTTTTGAACAGAAATTAAAGTGTATATGATAAGTTTATTAAAATAGGGAATAGTACTAGGATTGCAGTATATTCATTACTAACATAATTAAATTAGAATGTATTGCTTTACACTCGTAGATAAAAAACTAATTACAATAATATTTATACTTAAATAAGAAAAGCAGAATATAAAGGAGATGTAGGTAACGAGAGTAACTTATATGTTAAATGAAATGAAGTAAAATTAAAGATTAATTTAATTATTAGCCCTTTTATAAACTGTAATTATCTAACTAACAATTGAGATGACCTCAAATCATTCTGGCATATTAATTTAAGAACTTTAATAAATTAAAAATAATAAAAAAACTATTGTTCACATCGGTAGGCAATAGTGGTCAGTGTGTGGGCAATGGTAGTCAGCACCAATCGCACACAAAAATGCGGGCTGAGTTCCACCCAATACAATTTGAGTGAGGATTTTTTTGATAAACGATTCTATACAAAACGAAAGCTTTTATATTTGAAAAAGTATTTAATTTAAGGCTTAGTTTGGGGTGCAGCAGAAATTATTTTAGTTTAAGGTAATTATGTAGTGTATTTGTCTGTAAATAAAGTTAATGCGGGGTATAAGTTTTTATAAACTCTCATTCAGCTGGATAGTGCCAACGTGCATGGTCGTCGAAACCAGTCTTTTCATTTGGTTATTGCGATTTAAAAAAAATATATATATATATTGTAGAATGGCATTATCAAAGCGCCGCTTTTAAAGCCGTGACAATTATCACTAGAAGCTGTGGCCGCTCGATGCGGGAGTTATACAAAACTTTACCGCGTCATTAAAATCAAACGTATTTAAGTACGACGGAAAAAAAATGTTTTTTAAAAAAATGAAACAATATTGAAGTATTTATTAACATTGCAATGATGAGATTTGAACAGAAAACGTCTTGTCTATGGTCCTCCGCGCGCGTTGTCGTCAAGTAAAGATCGTGTCCGTTAGCTTTACTCAACAGAATGTCGTGTGTGCAGTGCTACGTATTACTGCATGATATCTCTAAGAGTTGCGTTAAAGTGGATGCTCATGTCAAGCATGAAATCCCTGACCCTGAAGACGGCGGCGAGTCTGTCATTAGTGAGACATTCTCCGTGAAGCGCGAGGACGCGCCGGCCGAGGCGTCCTTCTCCGGCACTCCGCCGTATGACGAGATCAAAGTAGAAGAATTCGACATCGAGAGAGCGTTGCTGGAACACAGAAGAAGTGCTGCCTCTTTACCCAACAAATTGTCGTGTGCGAAGTGCTACGTATTACTGCATGATATTTCTAAGAGTTGCGTTAAAGTGGACGCTCATGTCAAGCAGGACATCCCTGACCTTGAAGACGGCGGCGAGTCTGTCATAAGCGAGACATTCTCCGTGAAGCGCGAGGACGCGCCGGCCGAGGCGTCCGTTACCGGCCTCGACACCAGAAGGTCTCTGCCAGAATACGAAGGAGTCGCCTCCTGGGAACCTGGGCTGGATGATATCAAAATTGAAGAATTCAATGTCGAAAGAGCATTGTTGGAGCGTGAAAGGGCGCTCTCCCGAGCAGCAGTCGGGCGTGAGCAGGTAATATGCCGATCTGTACCTCACTGCACCGGCTGGGGCCGACCTGGGCTTTCGGTGTATTCAACACCCGCGACCCACAAGTAGTCAGTTTAAAATAATAGTAAAAACAGTTTGTGTTTGCACGTCTACCTTGGTACTTGTGTTCCATGGTATTGTGACGATCGAGAATTTGAAACGAATTTGGTACCCGCCTTAATAGGCCGTGAACATCACAATACATTTGCGGAGGTTCGACCCGCAACCTGCTGAGATTTATTAGTACCTCACATCAAAATGTGAAATTTGAGTGTATTAACAAAATTTGATATAAAATGTTCTTGTATTCAACGGATTCCGACTTCCATCTCTCGTTCAGACCTGCTCGAATAGAGACATTAGAGTCAATTTCGTATCATAACTTCCAGAAAAAAATAATCCTGTTTGTTACATTTTCATCAGTTCGTGAGTAAATCAACAATCAATAAAAAAAAAAAAATCTGCGGTGCGCCTGGGCTGACAGGCGATGGTCTGATATGTCTTGGAGTTGTTTACATACAAATGCTTTGAGGATCGATTTTATCATTTACTCATCTTAATTTAAAATCACAGCGTGTGTTTAATTATAACGCTTTATATTAATATAGTTAATCTCAATATATTTAGATTTAAGCTTAAATAGGGGGTGGAATCAGCACAGTATGTAAATGTGATTGTGGGTTTGTTGCCAGATGATCTTGGGATTTCTTGGGTGCTCTCAGCTTATCTGAGAAATTCCAAAATCTTCCATATTAAGTGCTGCCATAACCTCTACTATGTCATGTGCGTTTTTCATTTGGCAACTATTTTATTATTTGAAATACAATTTTTTATTTAGAATATTGAAATGGAATAAGACCAAGTATTCTCTGACAAAAATATTGATTGTTTAAATATTTTATTTCCTTCAGGTGGGCTGGGCGTATGAAATGCATTATTATTCATAAAATTATGATTTGAAACATGTTATAGTTAAATTTCGTGTTACAATTTCGTAATGTTTATACAGTGACTAATATCATAAGTGACTAATGCTTTCAAATAAATTTTAACAATATACTTGTTTGTTACAGGAGCAACTGCAATCACACAGTGCATATTTGTGGAATAAAACTCTTCAAATTAATAGAGGCGAGGCGCTCTTTACCTGTGGAAAATGTTCATACTCCTGTAGCCACAAAAGTCTATTGGCAAATTATACATACCAGGATGAAGCCATTTGCTTGTGATCTATGCTCGTATTCATGTAAGCTGAAGAAAAGTTTAAAACGACACAAACTCATACATTCTGGAGAGAAGCCATTTGCTTGTGATAAATGCTCGTATTCATGTAATCTGAAGGATAAATTAAAACAACACAATCTCAATCATACTGGCGAGAAGCCATTTGCTTGTGATCAATGCTCATATTCATGTAAACAAAAGGGATATTTAAAAAAACACAAACTCATACATACCGGCGAGAAACCACATGCTTGTGATCAATGCACATTTTCATGTTATCAGAAGGGAAGTTTAAAACAACACAAATTCATACATGCCGGCGAAAAGCTATTTGCTTGTGATGAATGCACATATTCATGTAACCGTAAGGGAAGTTTAAATCAACACAATCTCAATCATACTGGCGAGAAGCCATCTGCTTGTGATCAATGCTCGTATTCATGTAAGCTGAAGAAAAGTTTAACTCTACACAAATTCATACATACCGGCGAGAAGCTATTTGCTTGCGATCAATGCTCGTATTCATGTTATCTGAAGGATGCATTAAAACGGCACAAACTCAGACATACCGGCGTGAAGCCATTTGCTTGTGATCAATGCTCGTATTCATGTTATCTGAAGGATGCATTAAAACGGCACAAACTCAGACATACCGGCGAGAAGCCATTTGCTTGTGATCAATGCACATTTTCATGTAATCAGAAGGGAAGTTTAAAACAACACAAACTCATACATTCCGGCGAGAAGCCATTTGCTTGTGATCAATGCTCGTATTCATGTAAGCTGAAGAAAAGTTTAACTCTACACAAATTCATACATACCGGCGAGAAGCCATTTGCTTGTGATCAATGCACATTTTCATGTAATCAGAAGGGAAGTTTAAAACAACACAAACTCATACATTCCGGCGAGAAGCCATTTGCTTGTGATCAATGCTCGTATTCATGTAAGCTGAAAAAAAGTTTAACTCTACACAAATTCATACATACCGGCGAGAAGCCATTTGCTTGTGATCAATGCACATTTTCATGTAATCAGAAGGGAAGTTTAAAACAACACAAACTCATACATTCCGGCGAGAAGCCATTTGCTTGTGATCAATGCTCGTATTCATTCAATCTGAAGGATAACTTAAAACGGCACAAACTCAGACATACCGGCGAGAAGCCATTTGCTTGTGATCAATGCTCGTATTCATGTAATCTGAAGGATACATTAAAATGGCACAAACTCAGACATACCGGCGAGAAGCCATTTGCTTGTGATCAATGCACATTTTCATGTAATCAGAAGGGAAGTTTAAAACAACACAAACTCATACATTCCGGCGAGAAGCCATTTGCTTGTGATAAATGCTCGTATTCATGTAATCTGAAGGGAAATTTTAATCGACACAAACTCAGACATACCGGCGAGAAGCCATTTGCTTGTGATCAATGCTCGTATTCATGTAATCTGAAGGATACATTAAAACGGCACAAACTCAGACATACTGGCGAGAAGCCATTTGCTTGTGATCAATGCACATTTTCATGTAATCAGAAGGGAAGTTTAAAACAACACAAACTCATACATTCCGGCGAGAAGCCATTTGCTTGTGATAAATGCTCGTATTCATGTTATCTGAAGAGAAATTTTAATCGACACAAACTCATACATACCGGCGAGAAGCCATTTGCTTGTGATTAATGCATATTTACGACTTGGCGGCCGTTTATTATGTTAACAATAACAAATCATATCTAGATTGAATTCAAACATAAAAGGATCTATCCTCTCATCGGGTTGGTAACAACATCTTTACGAAGAAAATTTCGTTAATATAAGTCTTTGTAATTTTGCTTTGTATGATATTTCATGTAACAATTGCCGAGATGCATGCCCGGCTTTTCGGGACATGTATCAATAGTATGTCGTTTGGTGTCTTTTGCCGGGTTACATATTATCTTATCCGGGATACATATTATCTTAATGGTATTAGATATTATAAAACAAACAAAATAATGCTAGTCCTTTTGCCACGGTTGTCAAGGTCGAACTGAGACCGCAGTCCACGGTGCAGTCCTTAATTGTGCCGCAATCAGCAATAAATTCTTACGTAGTTTGAAAGGGAGATAACATTATATTTGTAAAATTATATAGGCAGTGCTTAGGAACGAACTTTAAAAAACATGATCACATATACAAGAAATCACCAGATCAGAAACAATAAATAGTTATCACCGCACATCGAATTTCCGTACCAAACAAAGTGGTGCGGAAGATGTAATGCCGCAACTCGAGTGGTGCGAATTCCGCACCTCTCGAGTGCAAAGGGTTAATACAGGTGGTCTCAATTAAGACACATACATCAAAATACTTAGATGTATTTTCAAATCAAAATATTTATATTTTTTATAATTCGGTTTATGTCAATTATATTTTACATTGATTTGTGTAAAATTGTAATTTCTTATTTTATAAATCACTTAAAAATAAAATGTTAATGGTTTCAGTGTACTCTACATCCATTTGCTGATTCTTTGTTCTTCCACAAGCACATCAGCTAAGAGACTGGAAGGGCAACTGTTGTGAACATCTTAGACCTGAGTCAGGTCTGAGATCAATAATAGAAATTCAATATTTTTGACAGAGAATTCTTGGTGGAATTCCATTTTAATATTTTAAATAAAAATACTCTAGTGAATTTTCCACATAATAATTTTCATGGCATTATCAAACAGAGTTCTGGTTGATAATGCCAACGTGAATGATTGGCAAAACTGGTCACCAATAAAAATTAATATGTGGAAATATCACTCGAGTCTTTTTATTTAAAATATTAAGTTTAAGTATCATGGGAATTTAAGTAAGAAAGATGATTGTTAAAAAAGAAATAGGAAATTTGAAAGAAACCTATTATTGAACCCTGTATTAGGAGAGCAGCGTGCTGCAGGAAGCATTTTTGTAAATTTAACAAACCACCTATGAAAACTAGGCCCTGTTTTATAAGGATTGCAGTAGGAACGATGACATATAGTTTTTTTCATAATTAAAAACAGTTCATCACAGGAAATAATGATTTTTGTATATTATGGTATTTGGGTAATCAAAACCTGTGAATATTTGTTAAATATATCAGGCTGCCAGAATGTACGAAGATATAATTGGAATTGAAATCAAACCTTTAGGTGAAATTTGTGTCTGATAGTCGAAAAGCAGCATGCCACAGGAGATATATATTCAAATTCAATATCTAACCTGTATAGTTTTTTTTCGTATAAAATTCAATTCATCATAGGAAATAACGTTTATTGCATCGAATTTAGGAAGTTGCGTAGAAGGCTAGCAGTAAGTATGAAGCGATGTAGAAAGTTAAAATCACCATCATTTATTGTATTTTCTACGTACTGCTAGCCTAATTGTTTTGCATGATTTGAATAGGTTATGTTTACTACAATATCAATGAAACATCAATTTCTATACAAAACAGTTATTGTAGTATTAATTAGATTTTAGTCAACCCAACCGGCCAAACACAGGCAAAAGTATTAGGGTGGCAGAATGTATGCAGAGATAGATATGAGATTGAAAATGAGCCTGAGATGAAACTTGTGTTCGGTGATTGAATGAGGATATCGTTTTTTTTTTTAATACATTACAAATCTGTTCAAATCCGGCCTGAGTATTAGGTTGGCAGCATGTAGGAAGAGGTCAATGAAAATAAACCTTTTATTGAACATTAGGCTCGGTATTAGGAGCGCAGCACAGGGCAGGAGGTATATTTGAAAATTTAACAACCCGACCATGCAAACTGTTGGTACTCTGTTGGGCTCGATTCGTTTTTTCACATTATTTGAACTTGAAATCGTTCTGTCTACGTTTCTATCTCATGATTCTCTTTCACTCCTCGATTTAACTTATAGCTCAACGATACGGATAATGTAGTCAACTGTGTAAATGGGTCTATTGATTTCACCTTTGGGAATGTTTTTCATTAGATTCTTCACTAAACTTTGATGTAAACCGAGTTGTTCATACAAATTTTATTTGTATGTCGGTCAAACGCATCTTATATTGTTAAGCGTTGGGAAGTTGTATTTTTAATCCGATTATACCATTACAAGTTTAAACTTTTGTACATATTTTTACAAGGAAGCGTTGATGCAAGAGATTTTTTTAAAATATGAATGTTGAATTATATGCACTGATTCCAGTGTGCGAATATTTAAGTCTTGTGTTTTATTTATTCACTACTTTCCGTGTCATTTATTTCGAAATGTCGTCTTCCTGCCAAAGTGGGTTTTGTCTTTCTACGTTTTGTTGCTAATAACATTATTTCTGATATTTAATATTCTGATCCCCGAAGACAGTCCAGTACCGCACCTGAAATGTCGAAACACAGAAACCACTGCAGCAGACCATCTTACAACAACGACTGCCGAAACCAACAGACATACAAACCTGGTTAACAGACTGAATGAGGACATATTATTTTAATATTTTGAATAAAAATACTTGAGTGATTTTCCACATTTTTGTTTTTATTAGTGACCGGTTTCGCCAACCTTTCACGTTGGCATTATCAAACAGAGTTTTCAAAGGACTCTGTTTGATAATGCCAACGTGAAAGGTTGGCGAAACCGGTCACTAATAAAAACAAAAATGTGGAAAATCACTCAAGTATTTTTATTCAAAATATTAAAATGGAATTCCACCAAGTACTCTCTGTCAAAAATATTGAATTTCTTGACATATTATTTATTAATACAGAAATGCAAATCTGCATAAGAATCCATGTCTTTTGAACAGAAATTAAAGTTTATATGATAAGTTTATTAAAATAGGGAATAGTACTAGGATTGCAGTATATTCATTACTAACATAATTAAATTAGAATGTATTGCTTTACACTCGTAGATAAAAAACTAATTACAATAATATTTATACTTAAATAAGACAAGCAGAATATAGGGGAGATGTAGGTAACGGGAGTCACTTATATGTTAATGAAATGAAGAAAAATTAAAGATTAATTTAATTATTAGCCCTGTTATTATCTAACTAACAATTGAGATGACCTCAAATCATTCTGGCATATTAATTTAAGAACTCTAATGAATTAAAAATAATAAAAAAAACTATTCTTCACATCGGTAGGCAATGGTGGTCAGGGTGTGGGCAATGGTAGTCAGCACGTGTCGCACACAAAAATGCGGGCTGAGTTCCATCCAATAAAATCTGAGTGAGGATTTTTTTAATAAACGATTCTATACAAATCGAAAGCTTTTATACTTGACAAGAGTATTTAATTTAAGGGGTAGTTTGGGGTGCAGCAGTAGTTTGAGGTAATTCTGTAATGTAAAATAAAGTTATTGCGGGGTATAAGTTTTTATAAACTCTCTCTCAGCTTGATAGTGCCAACGTGCATGGTCGGCGAAACCAGTCTTTTCATTTGGTTATTGCGATTTAAAAAATATATATATATATATATTGTAGAATGGCATTATCAAAGCGCCGCTTTTAAAGCCGTGACAATTGTCACTAGAAGCTGTGGCCGCTCGATGCGGGAGTTATACAATAGTTTACCGCGTCATTAAAATCAAACATATTTAAGTACGATGGAAAAAAAATGTTTTTTAATAAAATTAAACAATATTGAAGTATTTATTATCATTGCAATGATGTTATTTGAACAGAAAACGTCTTGTCTATGGTCCTCCGCGCGCGTTGTCGCCAACTAAAGATAGTTGCCGTCGGCATTACCCAACAGAATGTCGTGTGTGCAGTGCTACGTATTACTGCATGATATCTCTAAGAGTTGCGTTAAAGTGGATGCTCATGTCAAGCAGGAAATCCCTGACCTCGAAGACGGCGGCGAGTCTGTCATTAGTGAGACATTCTCCGTGAAGCGCGAGGACGCGCCGGCCGAGGCGTCCTTCTCCGGCACTCCGCCGTATGACGAGATCAAAGTAGAAGAATTCGACATCGAGAGAGCGTTGCTGGAACACAGAAGAAGTGCTGCCTCTTTACCCAACAAATTGTCGTGTGCGAAGTGCTACGTATTACTGCATGATATTTCTAAGAGTTGCGTTAAGGTGGATGCTCATGTCAAGCAGGAAATCCCTGACCTCGAAGACGGCGGCGAGTCTGTCATTAGTGAGACATTCTCCGTGAAGCGCGAGGACGCGCCGGCCGAGGCGTCCTTCTCCGGCACTCCGCCGTATGACGAGATCAAAGTAGAAGAATTCGACATCGAGAGAGCGTTGCTGGAACACAGAAGAAGTGCTGCCTCTTTACCCAACAAATTGTCGTGTGCGAAGTGCTACGTATTACTGCATGATATTTCTAAGAGTTGCGTTAAGGTGGATGCTCATGTCAAGCAGGACATCCCTGACCTTGAAGACGGCGGCGAGTCTGACATAAGCGAGACATTCTACGTGAAGCGCGAGGACGCGCCGGCCGAGGCGTCCGTTACCGGCGTCGGCACCAGGAGGTCTCTACCAGAATACGAAGGAGTCGCCTCCTGGGTACCTGGGCTGGATGATATCAAAATTGAAGAATTCAATGTCGAAAGAGCATTGTTGGAGCGTGAAAGGGCGCTCTCCCGAGCAGCAGTCGGGCGTGAGCAGGTAATATGTTGATCTGTACCTCACCGCACCAGCTGGGGCCGACCCTGGGCATTCGGGGTGCTCAACACATGCGACCCACAAGTAGTCTGTTTAAAATAATGGTATAAATAGTCAACAGCCATTTGCACAGTTTGCGTTTTGGCACGTCTACCTTGGTACTTGTGTTCCATGGTATAGTGACGATTCGAGAATTTGAAACGAATTTGGTACCCGCCTTAGTAGGCCGTGAATATCACAATACATTTGCGGAGACTCTACCTGCAACCTGGTGATATTAATTAGTACCTCACATCAAAATGGGAAATTTGGGTGTATCAACAAAATTTGATATCAAACGTTCCTGTATTCAACGGATTCCGACCTCCATCTCTCGTTTAGACCTGCTTGAATTGAAACATTAGAGTCGATTTCGTATTATAACTTCCAGAGAAAAATAATCCTGTTAGTTACAGTTTCATCAGTTCGCGAGTAGATCAACAATCCATAAAAAAAAATTAGCTGACAGGTGATAGTCTGATATGTCTTGGAGTTGTTTACATACAAATGCTTTCAGGATCGATCATATCATTTACTCAGGGGTGAAAAAGGCTATCCTGGTGATTTCCTTAGGTCAGTGCACAAATAAAAAATTATATTTGGACGGGCCTGATTCGTTAGATTTACTCATCTTAATTTAAAATCACAGCGTGCGTTTGGAGTCACATTAATAAAGCCTTTCAGAAGTTTATCGTTGTAACACATGAGGCATAGTTATTAATTTTGTGAAGTAGGTTGTAAACCCTGGCATAGTTTTAAAGGTTTTTTTTTTTTTTTTAATTATAACGCTTTATATTAATATAGTTAATCTTAATATATTTAAATTTAAGCTTAGGTAGGGAGTGGAATCAGCACAGTATGTAAATGTGATTGTGGGTTTGTTGCCAGATGATCTTGGGATTTCTTGGGTGCTCTCAGCTTATCATCTGAGAAATCCCAAAATACAATTACAATTTCGCATTGTTTATACAGTGACTATTATCATAAGTGACTAATGCTTTCAAAAAAATTTTAACACTATACTTGTTTGTTACAGGAGCAACTGCAATCACACAGTGCATATTTGCGGAATAAAACTCTTCAAATTAATACAGGCGAGGCGCTCTTTACCTGTGGAAAATGTTCATACTCCTGTAGCCACAAAAGTCTATTGGCTAAACACAAAATTATACATACCAGGATGAAGCCATTTGCTTGTGATCTATGCTCGTATTCATGTAAGCTGAAGAGAAGTTTAAAACTACACAAACTCATACATTCTGGAGAGAAGCCATTTGCTTGTGATAAATGCTCGTATTCATGTAATCTGAAGGAAAAATTAAAACAACACAATCTCAATCATACCGGCGAGAAGCCATTTGCTTGTGATCTATGCTCGTATTTATGTAAGCTGAAGAAAAGTTTAAAACTACACAAACTCATACATTCTGGAGAGAAGCCATTTGCTTGTGATCAATGCTCGTATTCATGTAATCTGAAGGATTCATTAAAACGGCACAAACTCAGACATACCGGCGAGAAGCTATTTGCTTGTGATCAATGCACATTTTCATGTAATCAGAAGGGTAGTTTAAAACAACACAAACTCATACATTCCGGCGAGAAGCCATTTGCTTGTGATCAATGCTCGTATTCATGTAATCTGAAGGATTCATTAAAACGGCACAAACTCAGACATACCGGCGAGAAGCCATTTGCTTGTGATCAATGCACATTTTCATGTAATCAGAAGGGAAGCTTAAAACAACACAAACTCATACATTCCGGCGAGAAGCCATTTGCTTGTGATAAATGCTCGTATTCATGTAATCTGATGGGAAATTTTAATCGACACAAACTCAGACATACCGGCGAGAAGCCATTTGCTTGTGATCAATGCTCGTATTCATTCAATCTGAAGGATAACTTAAAACGGCACAAACTCAGACATACCGGCGAGAAGCCATTTGCTTGTGATCAATGCACATTTTCATGTAATCAGAAGGGAAGTTTAAAACAACACAAACTCATACATTCCGGCGAGAAGCCATTTGCTTGTGATCAATGCTCGTATTCATTCAATCTGAAGAATAACTTAAAACGGCACAAAATCAGACATACCGGCGAGAAGCCATTTGCTTGTGATCAATGCACATTTTCATGTAATCAGAAGGGAAGTTTAAAACGGCACAAACTCAGACATACCGGCAAGAAGCCATTTGCTTGTGATAAATGCTCGTATTCATGTAATCTGATGGGAAATTTTAATCGACACAAACTCAGACATACCGGCGAGAAGCCATTTGCTTGTGATCAATGCTCGTATTCATTCAATCTGAAGGATAACTTAAAACGGCACAAACTCAGACATACCGGCGAGAAGCCATTTGCTTGTGATCAATGCACATTTTCATGTAATCAGAAGGGAAGTTTAAAACAACACAAACTCATACATTCCGGCGAGAAGCCATTTGCTTGTGATCAATGCTCGTATTCATGTAATCTGAAGGATACATTAAAACGGCACAAACTCAGACATACCGGCGAGAAGCCATTTGCTTGTGATCAATGCTCGTATTCATGTAATCTGAATGATACATTAAAACGGCACAAACTCAGACATACCGGCGAGAAGCCATTTGCTTGTGATAAATGCTCGTATTCATGTAATCTGAAGGGAAATATTAATCGACACAAACTCAGACATACCGGCGAGAAGCTATTTGCTTGTGATAAATGCTCGTATTCATGTTATCTGAAGAGAAATTTTAATCGACACAAACTCATACATACCGGCGAGAAGCCATTTGCTTGTGATTAATGCATATTTACGACTTGGCGGCCGTTTATTATGTTAACAATAACAAATCATATCTAGATTGAATTCAAACATAAAAGGATCTATCCTCTCATCGGGTTGGTAACAACATCTTTACGAAGAAAATTTCGTTAATATATGTCTTTGTAATTTTGCTTTGTATGATATTTCATGTAACAATTGCCGAGATGCATGCCCGGTTTTTCGGGACATGTATCAATAGTATGTCGTTTGGTGTCTTTTGCCGGGTTACATATTATCTTATCCGGGATACATATTATCTTAATGGTATTAGATATTATTAAACAAACAAAATAATGCTAGTCCTTTTGCCACGGTTGTCAAGGTCGAACTGAGACCGCAGTCCACGGTGCAGTCCTTAATTGTGCCGCAATCAGCAATAAATTCTTACGTAGTTTGAAAGGGAGATAACATTATATTTGTAAAATTATATAGGCAGTGCTTAGGAACGAACTTTAAAAAACAAGATCACATATACAAGAAATCACCAGATCAGAAACAATAAATAGTTATCACCGCACATCGAATTTCCGTACCAAACAAAGTGGTGCGGAAGATGTAATGCCGCAACTCGAGTGGTGCGAATTCCGCACCTCTCGAGTGCAAAGGGTTAATACAGGTGGTCTCAATTAAGACACATACATCAAAATACTTAGATGTATTTTCAAATCAAAATATTTATATTTTTTATAATTCGGTTTATGTCAATTATATTTTACATTGATTTGTGTAAAATTGTAATTTCTTATTTTATAAATCACTTAAAAATAAAATGTTAATGGTTTCAGTGTACTCTACATCCATTTGCTGATTCTTTGTTCTTCCACAAGCACATCAGCTAAGAGACTGGAAGGGCAACTGTTGTGAACATCTTAGACCTGAGTCAGGTCTGAGATCAATAATAGAAATTCAATATTTTTGACAGAGAATTCTTGGTGGAATTCCATTTTAATATTTTAAATAAAAATACTCTAGTGAATTTTCCACATAATAATTTTCATGGCATTATCAAACAGAGTTCTGGTTGATAATGCCAACGTGAATGATTGGCAAAACTGGTCACCAATAAAAATTAATATGTGGAAATATCACTCGAGTCTTTTTATTTAAAATATTAAGTTTAAGTATCATGGGAATTTAAGTAAGAAAGATGATTGTTAAAAAAGAAATAGGAAATTTGAAAGAAACCTATTATTGAACCCTGTATTAGGAGAGCAGCGTGCTGCAGGAAGCATTTTTGTAAATTTAACAAACCACCTATGAAAACTAGGCCCTGTTTTATAAGGATTGCAGTAGGAACGATGACATATAGTTTTTTTCATAATTAAAAACAGTTCATCACAGGAAATAATGATTTTTGTATATTATGGTATTTGGGTAATCAAAACCTGTGAATATTTGTTAAATATATCAGGCTGCCAGAATGTACGAAGATATAATTGGAATTGAAATCAAACCTTTAGGTGAAATTTGTGTCTGATAGTCGAAAAGCAGCATGCCACAGGAGATATATATTCAAATTCAATATCTAACCTGTATAGTTTTTTTTCGTATAAAATTCAATTCATCATAGGAAATAACGTTTATTGCATCGAATTTAGGAAGTTGCGTAGAAGGCTAGCAGTAAGTATGAAGCGATGTAGAAAGTTAAAATCACCATCATTTATTGTATTTTCTACGTACTGCTAGCCTAATTGTTTTGCATGATTTGAATAGGTTATGTTTACTACAATATCAATGAAACATCAATTTCTATACAAAACAGTTATTGTAGTATTAATTAGATTTTAGTCAACCCAACCGGCCAAACACAGGCAAAAGTATTAGGGTGGCAGAATGTATGCAGAGATAGATATGAGATTGAAAATGAGCCTGAGATGAAACTTGTGTTCGGTGATTGAATGAGGATATCGTTTTTTTTTTTAATACATTACAAATCTGTTCAAATCCGGCCTGAGTATTAGGTTGGCAGCATGTAGGAAGAGGTCAATGAAAATAAACCTTTTATTGAACATTAGGCTCGGTATTAGGAGCGCAGCACAGGGCAGGAGGTATATTTGAAAATTTAACAACCCGACCATGCAAACTGTTGGTACTCTGTTGGGCTCGATTCGTTTTTTCACATTATTTGAACTTGAAATCGTTCTGTCTACGTTTCTATCTCATGATTCTCTTTCACTCCTCGATTTAACTTATAGCTCAACGATACGGATAATGTAGTCAACTGTGTAAATGGGTCTATTGATTTCACCTTTGGGAATGTTTTTCATTAGATTCTTCACTAAACTTTGATGTAAACCGAGTTGTTCATACAAATTTTATTTGTATGTCGGTCAAACGCATCTTATATTGTTAAGCGTTGGGAAGTTGTATTTTTAATCCGATTATACCATTACAAGTTTAAACTTTTGTACATATTTTTACAAGGAAGCGTTGATGCAAGAGATTTTTTTAAAATATGAATGTTGAATTATATGCACTGATTCCAGTGTGCGAATATTTAAGTCTTGTGTTTTATTTATTCACTACTTTCCGTGTCATTTATTTCGAAATGTCGTCTTCCTGCCAAAGTGGGTTTTGTCTTTCTACGTTTTGTTGCTAATAACATTATTTCTGATATTTAATATTCTGATCCCCGAAGACAGTCCAGTACCGCACCTGAAATGTCGAAACACAGAAACCACTGCAGCAGACCATCTTACAACAACGACTGCCGAAACCAACAGACATACAAACCTGGTTAACAGACTGAATGAGGACATATTATTTTAATATTTTGAATAAAAATACTTGAGTGATTTTCCACATTTTTGTTTTTATTAGTGACCGGTTTCGCCAACCTTTCACGTTGGCATTATCAAACAGAGTTTTCAAAGGACTCTGTTTGATAATGCCAACGTGAAAGGTTGGCGAAACCGGTCACTAATAAAAACAAAAATGTGGAAAATCACTCAAGTATTTTTATTCAAAATATTAAAATGGAATTCCACCAAGTACTCTCTGTCAAAAATATTGAATTTCTTGACATATTATTTATTAATACAGAAATGCAAATCTGCATAAGAATCCATGTCTTTTGAACAGAAATTAAAGTTTATATGATAAGTTTATTAAAATAGGGAATAGTACTAGGATTGCAGTATATTCATTACTAACATAATTAAATTAGAATGTATTGCTTTACACTCGTAGATAAAAAACTAATTACAATAATATTTATACTTAAATAAGACAAGCAGAATATAGGGGAGATGTAGGTAACGGGAGTCACTTATATGTTAATGAAATGAAGAAAAATTAAAGATTAATTTAATTATTAGCCCTGTTATTATCTAACTAACAATTGAGATGACCTCAAATCATTCTGGCATATTAATTTAAGAACTCTAATAAATTAAAAATAATAAAATAACCATTGTTCACATCGGTAGGCAATAGTGATCAGTGTGAGGGCAAGGGTAGTCAGCACCAATCGCACACAAAAATGCGTGCAGAGTTCCACCCAATACAATCTGAGTGAGGATTTTTTTGATAAACGATTCTATAAAAAACGAAAGCTTTTATATTTGAAAAAGTATTTAATTTTAGGGGTAGTTTGGGGTGCAGCAGCAATTGTTTTAGTTTAAGGTAATTCTTTAGTGTATTTGTCTGTAAATAAAGTTAATGCGGGGTATAAGTTTTTATAAACTCTCATTCAGCTGGATAGTGCCAATGTGCATGGTCGGCGAAACCAGTCTTCTCATTTGGTTATTGCGATTTAAAAAAAATAAAATATATTTATATATTGTAGAATGGCATTATCAAAGCGCCGCTTTTAAAACCGTGACAATTGTCACTAGAAGCTGTGGCCGCTCGATGCGGGAATTATACAAAACTTTACCGCATCATTAAAATCAAACGTAGTATAAGTACGACGGGAAAAAAATGTTTTTTAAAAAAATGAAACAATATTGAAGTATTTATTAACATTGCAATGATGAGATTTGAACAGAAAACGTCTTGTCTATGGTCCTCCGCGCGCGTTGTCGTCAAGTAAAGATCGTGTCCGTTAGCTTTACTCAACAGAATGTCGTGTGTGCAGTGCTACGTATTACTGCATGATATCTCTAAGAGTTGCGTTAAAGTGGATGCTCATGTCAAGCAGGAAATCCCTGACCCTGAAGACGGCGGCGAGTCTGTCATTAGTGAGACATTCTCCGTGAAGCGAGAGGACGCGCCGGCCGAGGCGTCCTTCTCCGGCACTCCGCCGTATGACGAGATCAAAGTAGAAGAATTCGACATCGAGAGAGCGTTGCTGGAACACAGAAGAAGTGCTGCCTCTTTACCCAACAAATTGTCGTGTGCGAAGTGCTACGTATTACTGCACGATATTTCTAAGAGTTGCGTTAAAGTGGACGCTCATGTCAAGCAGGACATCCCTGACCTTGAAGACGGCGGCGAGTCTGTCATAAGCGAGACATTCTCCGTGAAGCGCGAGGACGCGCCGGCCGAGGCGTCCGTTACCGGCCTCGACACCAGGAGGTCTCTGCCAGAATACGAAGGAGTCGCCTCCTGGAAACCTGGGCTGGATGATATCAAAATTGAAGAATTCAATGTCGAAAGAGCATTGTTGGAGCGTGAAAGGGCGCTCTCCCGAGCAGCAGTCGGGCGTGAGCAGGTAATATGCCGATCTGTACCTCACCGCACCGGCTAGGGCCGACCCTAGGCTTTCGGGGTGTTCAACACACGCGACCCATATGTAGTCAGTTTAAAATAATAGTATAAACAGTTTGTGTTTCCACGTCTACCTTTTGGAAACGAATTTGGTACCCGCCTAAGTGGGCCGTGAAAATCACAATACATTTGCGGAGGCTCGACCTGCAACCTGGTGATATTAATTAGTACCTCACATTAAAATGGGAAATTTGAGTGTATTAACAAAATTTGATATCATATGTTCCTGTATTCAACGGATTCCGAACTCCATCTCTCGTTCAGACCTGCTCGAATAGAGACATTAGAGTCAATTTCGTATCATAACTTCCAGAGAAAAATAATCCTGTTAGTTACAGTTTCATCAGTTCGCGAGTAAATCAACAATCAATAAAAAAAATAATAATCTGTGGTGCGCCTGGGCTGACAGGCGATGGTCTGATATGTCTTGGAGTTGTTTACATACAAATGCTTTGAGGATCGATCTTATCATTTACTCATCTTAATTTAAAATCACAGCGTGTGTTTAATTATAACGCTTTATATTAATATAGTTAATCTCAATATATTTAGATTTAAGCTTAGGTAGGGGGTGGAATCAGCACAGTATGTAAATGTGATTGTGGGTTTGTTGCCAGATGATCTTGGGATTTCTTGGGTGCTCTCAGCTTATCATCTGAGAAATTCCAAAATCTTCCATAATAAGTGCTGCCATAACCTCTACTATGTCATGTGTCGTTTTTCATTTGGCAACTATTTTATTATTTGAAATACAATATTTTATTTAGAATATTGAAATGGAATAAGACCAAGTATTCTCTGACAAAAATGTTGATTGTTTAAATATTTTAGGTATTTGTTTTTTATCCGACCACCAAAGAAACTTGTCTATTGTCAACAAAAGAAGCAAAGCGTCGGATAAAAAACAAGTACCATATTTTATTTCCTTCAGGTGGGCTGGGCGTATGAAATGCATTATTATTCATAAAATTATGATTTGAAACATGTTATAATTAAAATTTTTGTTAAAAAGATGACTTTATTTGATAATTCCACCAAGTTCTTGGTATCACAAATATTGATTACTTAAAATGATTATTTTAAAATAATCACAAAAATTTATGAATTGCAATGCATTTCAGCTCATAGTTTTATTAAACAGTGTTATTGTGTTGTGAGCACGGTTCAAATACTTTAATGTTATGTTTAAAAACTCTGTTCAAGAAACCGATTTGCCTGGAAGTTGGGTGTGTTACAATTTCGTATTGTTTATACAGTGACTAATATCATAAGTGACTAATGCTTTTAAATAAATTTTAACAATATACTTGTTTGTTACAGGAGCAACTGCAATCACACAGTGCATATTTGCGGAATAAAACTCTTCAAATTAATACAGGCGAGGCGCTCTTTACCTGTGGAAAATGTTCATACTCCTGTAGCCACAAAAGTCTATTGGCAAATCACAAGATTATACATACCAGGATGAAGCCATTTGCTTGTGATCTATGCTCGTATTCATGTAAGCTGAAGAGAAGTTTAAAACGACACAAACTCATACATACCGGCGAGAAGCCATTTGCTTGTGATCAATGCACATTTTCATGTAATCAGAAGGGAAGTTTAAAACAACACAAACTCATACATTCCGGCGAGAAGCCATTTGCTTGTGATCAATGCTCGTATTCATTCAATCTGAAGAATAACTTAAAACGGCACAAACTCAGACATACCGGCGAGAAGCCATTTGCTTGTGTTCAATGCACATTTTCATGTAATCAGAAGGGAAGTTTAAAACAACACAAACTCATACATTCCGGCGAGAAGCCATTTGCTTGTGATCAATGCTCGTATTCATGTAATCTGAAGGATTCATTAAAACGGCACAAACTCAGACATACCGGCGAGAAGCCATTTGCTTGTGATCAATGCACATTTTCATGTAATCAGAAGGGTAGTTTAAAACAACACAAACTCATACATTCCGGCGAGAAGCCATTTGCTTGTGATCAATGCTCGTATTCATGTAATCTGAAGGATTCATTAAAACGGCACAAACTCAGACATACCGGCGAGAAGCCATTTGCTTGTGATCAATGCACATTTTCATGTAATCTGAAGGGAAGCTTAAAACAACACAAACTCATACATTCCGGCGAGAAGCCATTTGCTTGTGATCAATGCTCGTATTCATGTAATCTGAAGGATTCATTAAAACGGCACAAACTCAGACATACCGGCGAGAAGCCATTTGCTTGTGATAAATGCACATTTTCATGTAATCAGAAGGGAAGTTTAAATCAACACAGGCTCATACATACCGGCGAGAAGCCATTTGTTTGTGATCAATGCTCATATTCATGTAAACAAAAGAGATATTTAAATCAACACAAACTCATACATACCGGCGAGAAGCCATTTGCTTGAGATCAATGCTTGTATTCATGTAAGCTGGAGGAAAGTTTAAATTGACACAAATTCATACATACCGGCGAGAAGCCATTTGCTTGTGATAAATGCTAGTATTCATGTAATCTGAAGGAAAAATTAAAACAACACAAACTCATACATACCGGCGAGAAGCCATTAGCTTATGATAAATGCTCGTATTCATGCTATGAGAAGGGATCTGTAATAAATCACAAACTCAAACATACCAGCGAAAAACCATTTGCTTGTAATCAATCTTCATATTTATGTTATTATAAGAGATATTTAAAACGACTCAATCTTATACTTTCTGGCGAGAAGTCTTTTGCTTGTGATCATTACTCATATTCATGTTAATACAGGTGGTCCTTAATAAGACACATACATCAACATACTTAGATGTATTTTCAAATCAAAATATTTATATTTCTTATAATTCGGTTTGTGTCAATTATATTTTACATTGATTTGTGTAAAATTGTAATTTCTTATTTTATAAAACACTTAAAAATAAAATGTTGATGGTTTCAGTGTACTCTACATCCATTTGCTGATTCTTTGTTCTTCCACAAGCACATCAGCTTAGAGACTGGAAGGGAAACTGTTGTGTACATCTCAGACCTGAGTCAGGTCCGAGATCAATAATAGAAATTCAATATTTTTGACAGAGAATTCTTGGTGGAATTCCATTTTAATATTTTAAATAAAAATACTCTAGACTCACTCCAGTCTTTTTATTTAAAATATTATGTTTAAGTATCATGGGAATTTATGTAAACCCTACAGGTTCAAATCAGGAGAGACCGGCTTGAAGAAAGATGATTGTTAAAAAAGAAATAGGAAATTTGAAAGAAACCTATTATTGAACTCTGTATTAGGAGAGCAGCGTGCTGCAGGAAGCATTTTTGTAAATTTAACAAACCACCTATGAAAACTAGGCCCTGGTTTATAAGGATTGCAGTAGGAACGATGACATATAGTTTTTTTCATAATTAAAAACAATTCATCACAGGAAATAATGTTTTTTGTATACTATGGTATTTGGGTAATCAAAACCTGTGAATATTTGTTAAATAATTCAGGCTGCCAGAATGTACGAAGATATAATTGGAATTGAAATCAAACCTTTAGGTGAAATTTGTGTCTGATAGTCGAAAAGCAGCATGCCACAGGAGATATATATTCAAATTCAATATCTAACCTGTATAGTTTTTTTTCATATAAAATTCAATTCTTCATAGGAAATAACGTTTATTGCATCGAATCTAGGAAGTTGCGTAGAAGGCTAGCAGTAAGTATGAAGCGATGTAGAAAATTAAAATCACCATCATTTATTGTATTTTCTACGTACTGTTAGCCTGTTTTGCATGATTTGAATAGGTTATGTTTACTACAATATCAATGAAACATAAATTTCTTTTAAAAACAGTTATTGTAGTTTAACCGCCCTACCTACACAAACGTACGTGATACGTCTTCCATAGTGTCGCCCAATCGCAACAAGCCGTATAACGGACGTCCAGGTAAAAAAAGATATATCCGAAACCAACAAGTCGTACATGGTACATCCGTTTGTTCCTAAGACCTCACGGTACATTATTTTATTTAGTATTTCAAGGTGTATAAAAGAGTCGTAAATGAGTATGTTATGTAAACATTTCGTCAGGTATACGGTTTAAAAGCATTGTCATTGAGAAATCTTATGTAAAAAAACCTGACGTTTTTTTGCCTACTTTTTTAAAAAAAAAACCTGTAGGTAGGGCGGTTAATAAGAATTTTAGTCGACCCAACCTGCCAAACACAGGCAAAAGTATTAGGGTGGCAGAATGTATTCAGAGATAGATATATGATATTGAAAATGAGCCCGAGATGAAACTTGTGTTCGGTATCAGGATAGCAGCATGCTGCAGGGGTTATTTTCGCAAATTCAACAACTCGGTTATGGAAACTGGGGAAAAGTGCCAGGTTTGCAGACTGAATGAGGATATCGTACTTTTTAATACATCACACAAATCTGTTCAACCTGTTGAAAATTTAACAACCCGACCATGCAAACTGGTTGGGCTCTGTTGGGCTCGATTTGTTTTTCCACATTATTTGCACTTAATGTACCACGGCCTTCGAATTCATGTATAAAATAATTGTTACACACACAACTAGGATAGAAATAAGACATGTTTTGTTTTTAATTAATATTTTTATTAAATATCTTAAAAATATTTACACACTAGTAAATACTAATACTATACAAATTGCACCGAAGAAAACACATCTTTTTCACTCAGACGCACTGTGATTTTTGTATATTTGATAAGTCGCTGGTAAAACGTATGGGAGAGCTTTTTAAATAAATCTAATATTTTTTTTCAGAAAAAAAATGGTGGAATTCCATAAAAATATTTTATTTGAAAGAAATATTACGAATAATTTCCCGTTTATTATTTGTTAACGCGACTTCTTGATTAATGAAATTAATCATTTCAACAAGTAAAAAGATGGAAATCATTGATAATATATTATAAAAAATTATACAATTTCAACATTTAAGTCTGCAGCATTAGTTGGAGTAGCTTCTTCACTTCTTGGTGATGCCTTGCTCTTCGGCCAGCTGCAGCAGGCGGGTGTAGGCCGCGGAGGTTGCGGGAGGAGGGGCGGGGCGTGTCTTGGGCACCCAGGGGCCCTGCACGGAGGGGTTGATGGTGCTCTGCAGTCTGCGCAGTCGAGGACCCTCGGCGCCCTGAGAGCCGAGCAGCACTCCCGTCCAGGAGGCGATCTCCTCGCGTGACATATTGTAGGCTGAGAGCCATTGACGCTCGCCGTTTACTGCAGAAGATGGCAACAAATATGGATGGCCGACTTTTAATGGCTTATATGTACTAACAAATTTAAAGATAGCAATAAAATTAAATATTCATAATGTTAAGATTTTAAAAGCTGGGTGAGAAATTTAATTATACTTCGCAAAATCAATCAAAATGCAAAAATTATTTTGGAAAATCTAAAAACAAAAATTTTAGAATTCTAAAAAAAAACTAGAAGAAAAATACAACAAAGCAAAATAAATACTGAATATTTTAAAATTTAGTTTCAATCATTTTATACCACATAAGAACATCTTTTGAGGGAGTTTGTAATTTTTGGTGGCCGTTATAATTATAAATTATTAGTTCTTGGGTAGTATGCTGCGTTTTTTCTTTTAAACTCTGAGGTTTCAGTTCTGGTACTGAGGTAATCTTAAGGAAAACACCGGAAGATTAAAAACGCAATTCAGCACAACAGACAAGAACAAATAAATTCTAATAGCAAAGACTGCCGAAACCTATGAACACAAGGTCATTTTATTTTTACTTACAATATTCGGCAATGAGAACTGGCGAGCGGTGACGCCGGGGCTTTGTGTACACCACCACTCCAGGCTGCTCCCGAGCAAATCCAATTAGATCATTTTCAATAAAGTCTCTGAAACAATGCAATCACACTTAAAATATTTATGCAGAAAATCTTCGAAAGGATTAATCAGAAATCCCTGAAGATTTTCATCTCAGCACCGCGACTAAAACATCTGAGTACTTGAAACAGCTCAACACCGAAGAAACAAAATCAACTCGTAGCAACGGCTTCCAAGACCCACGAACACATCTGACTGACACAAACGCTCTATATAGAGCGTTTGTGTTTGTGTTTGAGCCATATGGCTGCCATTTTGTACCCTGATCGGGTGTAAAGGAACGGTAATGGAGTAGTGGACTTGGAATGATTGTGGAGGGATGTGGTCTGGAAGTACCTTGTCGAGGCAAGGGGTTCCAGGTGCAGGAGTATCAGATCTAAACGCCAGAGCTTTGTAAGGAAAGGATTATATAAAAATGCTATTGGGCAGCAGAGTATGAAACTTCGGTGTAGAAGAACCCGGGGACCCACTACACTATTTTCCCCTAAGAAAACAATGGTTCAGCATGAGTATATGCTCAGTGAAATGGTCGCCAACCTCCCAAGAAACAAAATCAACTGCTTCCAAGACCTACGAGCACACTTGACTGAATATGAGATGAACCTGTAGTAATATATGATTAGAGTCCTTGTGAATATGTCATGACAGCAACAGCAATTAACACTTCCAAAACTATCAATATGAAGGCTGAATTAATGGAGAGAATATAATAATAACAATAAAACAAACAAATGTAAATATTTTCATTCATCATTGCGAGTCTTAAAGAATGAAAATAACAAAACTTAGGTTATGGTTATTAGCGAGTACAACTTACCGCATACCGCGACTGGAGCCGTGGTTTTTGCAGAATTTGAAGACAATGCGCTGGAGCTGACACACGTATCGTCCCACTCCATTCTGCAGAGGTGCGCGAAGAAACCCTGACTTCAAGAATATGTGCGAGTTTGACATCTTACACAACTTGCAACGCTATGGAGACGCGATATGTCAGATTTATAGGTTATGTACTTCGTATTGCCAGATAAATTATCATATTCAATATTTTAGACAAAAATTACTAGGCGGCATTTAATTATAATATTTTTGACTTAAAAACAAATATTTAAAGTGATTTTCCACATTTTTATTTTTATTTACTGTCTAGGTCGGCATTTACAAGCTTCTTAAAATCGACTGTACTTGAAATTTAAAATCTTTGAAGTTGGTAAAACAAATCGGTTTGTCAGATAAAAAAGTGGAAAATCACTAAAATATTTGTTTTTAAATGAAAAATAAGATTGTATTTCATAATTTGATAATTCTATTATAACTGCCGCATAAATAAATATTTGGCTTGAAATATTGGATGGTGGGACCTCAGTTGGACCTTGTATAAAAAAATATCAGCAATGGGCCTTTAAACTTTGTTATGAGCGACAATCAATTCTTCTTCATCAAGTACCTCTCCTCAGAGGAGGTTGGCGACCATTTCACTGAGCATATACTCATGCTGAGTCAATGATCATGGCTTTCTAAGGGGAAAATAGTGTAGTGGGTCCCCGAGTCTTTCTACACCGCAGTTTTATATTGAAAGGAAAAGTCTGCGATTTGCTGCTGCCCAATAGCATTATTATATAATCAACCAATTAACAAAAAAATATATATATTTAACTGGTACATTTAAAATGATATATTGTCCTCACTCTCAAAAAAAAAAAACCAGTCTAACGTATGATTTCTACATATGCAACAAAGCAAATGCCGGAGACGTATTAGAATAAAGACACTAACCGTAAATGTTTTATACAGCTTGATTTCGAGTTTTTTCTCTTGACAACTTCTCAAAAACTTTCGTTTCTCGATTATCTGAGCTAGAATGTCTCCTACTTGTAGAATAATAATAATAAAAATATATATTAAATAATAATGTTATTATCTTTTTATAACTTAGTAACTTTCAAGTGATTGTTGAATATTTAACAGGTTTATTAAATTCAATATGTTTATTATGTATAAAATAAAATAAATAAAAAAAAAACTTTAATATTAACAACGCAGCTTCCCCATAATAATAACGAAGACATAAATTAAAATATTTTATTTATATTATGATAGTGTGTATATAAATAAAAAAAACAATAAATAGGACAATATTGATACACAGTACATTTGTGGTTTTTACAATAAATTTCTTTAACAATAATATTGATAAAATTGAATTTTCTTAAAAGTGGATTTGCTTCGGGACATTTATAATCAAAACAATTTATTATAAAAGAAACTTGAAACATATTGAAAGTGCAATCAAGTTTATTATATGGTACTCAAAGACCGCATTTCCTGGACTGGCCGATTTCATAGTACCTGATAAAAAAAATATACACATTAAGTAAAACGCAGTAAAGAAAATTACAGTGAAAAATATTTAATGTCTTCCATTAAATAAATAACTATTTTTAGTGATTTTACAGCAATACCTGCTTGAAAATGCCAACATGGAAAGTAGTCACACAAAATTAAATAAAAATGTGGGAAATCACTAAAAATATTTATTTTTAAATAAAATATATCATAATGAAATTTCACCAAGTACATTCAATCATAAATATTGAATATATTAATGAAATCGATATTGAAAATAGATAGATAAAAATTTCGGATCTTTCTTTTTGAAATCAAATTGAATTTGAAATAATAATATATGTTGATTTTGGATGCCAAATTCAAGTAAATAATTGCGGTAAATAATTGTGAGCCGAATGGAAAAAGTTAACATTACTGTTTCGCTACGACGATAGAAGACTGATAAAACAGATCTTGTTATCTGTTGGATAAATTTGTGTGGATGTATTTCAATACATGCTGTGATATTAAATATATATGAGATATTGGTCTATATATATTCAATATCACATTAAATATATATATATTTAATGTGATATTAAATATCTGTATATTGTCTTACTCGTGCACTCCGTGCCGTTCTCTACAAAGCCTTGCATGCAGCCGCATACTTTGTTAGCTTGACATTCAATATTTTCTTCCTTTGTATTATTGATAATACAATCATCGTTTGTGCTACATTTGTTTCCCAAAGCTGGAAAAATTATAAAATAAATAATATTAGTTCCCTACTTTAAAATAATTAATTATTAGTTGGGCGTTATTCTGCTTGTGGTATATATATATATATATATATATATATATATATAACTTTGATGTATCAATATAAAATAAAAATCCAAGCGTAACAAGATCCAACAACGACTGCCAAAACTATAATTGCTATCGTAGAAATGAGTTCTTGTAATTATCATTTTGATGTCGTCAATCTTCAAAATTAGTAGTTCAAAGCTGTGCTAGTGAGGCTGTCATTCAGGACTTCCAGGAAAGCCAACGAAGTGACTTTTAAAGGATCCGCTCAGAAAGCTATCCATGTCCTTAGAACGGGTCTGACTACGGTAAGAGATTTTCATACCAGCAAAACAATAAATCTCATCTCCTTCTTCAAGAAACATCTTTGTTTTTTGTAACTTTATTTAGACATTCGTACAAAGTTAAAAAAATAATATTACGCCACTTCCTACGTTGGCATATTCAAGCAGAGATTGATTGGAAATCGCAAAGTAGAAAGTTGGCAAAAAATATCAACTAGTCAATAGGATGAAATAAGTATAATTTACAAATACTTTGTTCTTGGGTGTTATATCGCATTTTTGTTTCAGTCGCATTATCGAGGCTTTCTTTAGAGATTTGAAAATATATCTAAAATATCAGACTTTCTTAAAGTAAGCGCAACACTCTGAGATGCATCTGTTGGGTGACTGGAAGTGAGTCCATCTCTCCAAGCGGGCGTAGAGTTGGCAACCAAGGAACAAGTATTTATAAAAAACAAAAGCCGCCCCAAGTCTGCAAGCATACGTACCATTTGTCACTAGCACGCAGGATTTCCCATTCAGTTTAAAGTTTTTATTGCAGAGGCAGTTCCCTCCCATGCAGTGTGATCCGCGGACTTTCGCACAATCTTCGGTTACATTGCAACTTCCTCCGATCACACACTGTAAAGGCATAATAAATATTCCACTCATTACAAATAACTCAAGCTTTGTTATCCATCGTTACTCAATGTTTATTTTAAACACACAATATCATTTACAAAACAGACCATTGTGTCAATTGTTTGTGCTTTTTATTTCATTACCTATTTGATGATTAAACAATGATTATTTTATTTTGTTTGCGTGGAATTTGTGTTGAACATGGGAAATCTAAATAATGTTAAAAAATGACTATCATTGTTATTTTATTGTTGCTATTGTTAATATTTTGTGGATTCTTAGATGTTGAGCTGTTCTATGCAAATACCGTCTTCGGGCACATTGAAATCTCAATTTAAAATCACTGAAACGTCGGAGGACTACAACCATCTCAACGCCCAAGTAACCACAAAATAATTGGCTGCCAAAACCTATAAACGAAGATATATAGATTTTTATTATTAATCACGAGGGTTCTATTGTATATAACTCTATTATTACAATAAACAGCTAAGTTTTTTTGCCCCCGTAGAGTTTGATAAAGCTATTAAGAGTGAAAGAGCTCTAAAACTTCAGCTTTTTATTTAGAGATTAAGCTGTATTTACGTTTAGATTTTTTAATACCGTATCATTTTCCATTTTAAGTCCTTCTATGCAAGTGCACTTGCTGTTTTTACATTCTGCTCCATGTATATGCATGCAGTCGGCTGCCATTCCACAGGAATTTCCAATATCTGGAAAAAAGATATTACATTGCAGCATTAAAGCAGCTCAACACGCAAGAAACCAAATCAACTCATAACAAAGAATATATATCATATAAAATAACGGCTATACTCTGCCTTCGGAGCCAATACATACCACTAGTAACAATTAACAAGCTCCGTTGCGCTTTGTAGTTGGTAAATGCATATTTTTAAGAAAATGTAACAATTTTGTTGTAGGTAGTACAAAAATTTTAAAGTTCGTTTAAAATTCTCCAGAACTCGTAATTATCATGTATGGTTTAATTATTTTACATATTATAAGATTAATCTACAAGGTGCTCGCCGGTTGATTGTTTGAATTGTCCCACTTGCAAGACACGATAGTAAAACACACAAGGACGTTAGAAATTAAAAATTGATATGCAAGGTTGACTTATATGCAATAAAAAAATATTATCTTACTCATGGTTGTTGCTGCAACCGCACTCTTTAAGGACACGGCCAAGGTGAAAACCACGCAAAACACTGCAGGATGCATTTTTATTGAGACGTGTTGGTTGTCTTGTGGATGCTTCTCTACTACTGGCAAATGGAATGGGAAGTATCGGGTATATTGTTCACGAGAACACAGGGTGTTTGCAAATTGCAAGCAAAAAAAAAACAATATCATCAAAACCATTACATGCAAAAAACAGTCAATATCCAATAAAATTTTTCACCTTATTACATTTTAATTTTTTTACCATTTGGTAAAAAATAATATTTATAAGGCCTAGGAAGTCTGCTTTTAGCTAATTCAAAAAAACCGTTGTAAGGCGAAAGCGCTCGCAGACAAAATATTTCTGAACGCACTTGCGTTCAGAAATCAAGCGATTTTCGTTGGGTTAAATAAATGTGTAAATTCGTTTCTGGTCTCCCTGTGATTATCGGTATTCGATTGTTCATACTTACAATGCCCAACAGATAACACAAACGACATGCGAGGTGACAATAATAACTCTTGCACGATTGTTGAATAAAACTGAGGATAACAAACTGCACCTGAGCTGATAGCTCTGTGAGTCATTTGCTGTCTCTAGTCATACTTCGTTCTTGGGTGTTATGCCGAATTTCTTATTTATAGTTCAGACGTTTTGGTGCCGGTGCTGAAAGGCATCGAGGTGTACTATACCGTCACCGAAACGTTGGATCTTTAAAGAAGAGTGTAGTTTGAGCTACAAAATCTACGAGCTTGTTCAGATTGCCTCCCATTGTGCATGGCTGCCATTCTGTACCCTGAGCGTGTGTTAAGGATCGGTAATGGAGTAGTGGACTTGGAATGACTGTGGAGGGATGTGGAAGGAGTATCGAATCTAAACGCCAGAGCTTTGTAAGGAAAGGATTATATCATAATGCTATTGGGTAGCAGAGTATGAAATTGCGGTGTAGAAGGATCCAGGAATCCACTACATACACTATTCTTCACTGGCTCAGCATGAAATAGTCGCCAACCTCCTCTGAGGAGAGACACTCGTTGAAGAAGCACAGAGCGCGCAAAGAAAGAGAACTTCTGACGATGGTAAAAATAAGTATGAGGTATCAAATTTAGGCCATATTTTCAGAAATACAACATAAAGCCTACAGCAGCTGATTTTTCAGACAAAATCCAAGGAAAAAAACTAGTAGTCATTATTACAAATGCATTTGATTTAGGATAAGTTTTAAGACACATGTGTGTTGATGACTGATTTTAAACATATTTTTGTTTGCAGCTGTATATATTTTATTGTTTTGAAAAAAAATCTATTTATAGTTCTATTTAACTCATAGATATTTTATAATAAAATAAGACAGGAAGGTCTTCTCAACGAAGTTTCCATAAAAGTTTGTAATGCACTTTTAGTTATAAAACAATCTCAATAACATATTTTTTAACGCCACATCAATTCAAGAGTAATTATTTTAGATTAATATTTAGTGCACCAAAATATAATACAATGAGTGTTTTCAAGTAAAATAGGATGTTTGCATTTTATGATCTTAGTAAATTTATTTAGTCTACCCTCTTTTATGTTATATTTATATATTTTTTTTGTCCACTTGTTACTTTAATTCTATTTATTCATTTTAATTTCCTTATTACTACTATCCTCAACTCATGCAATACAAATTTATTAACACATATTTTCCGTACCCAAACTCTATAACAAAAATACTCATGTACCTACACTACCACCTAAGCCACATGTTGTAAGCCCGATAACCTGCGCCAGGATCAAGGGATAGGTAAGAATGTACTTTAGTGTCATTCATTGCCTATACAAAAATATTGGTTTTATTTAATTAAATTGCGCTTTATTTATAATTTTGGGGTCCCAATTGATATACTGATATATTAAATAATAAACTTACCTGCACAATATATCCCGATATGGCAAATATCACTCGCACAACATTGCTCACTGGAGGTTCACCAAATGTTATGTTGTCTCAGTTCTTCTGTATAGAGTTGAGGCCTGGACACTTAGGCCAGCAACAATGCGAAAAAACGAGGCGGAAGAAATGTGGCTTTACCATGAGTTGATACGCGTCTCAAATGAGAGTCTTGCACAAAGAAAGAGCGTAAAAAAGCGTAATATGAGCATATTTTTCAAAATAATAAATTAACTCTACTGCACTTGATTTTCCCGGGTGAAATCGAAGGAAAACGGAGCATCGGAAAGAGGAAACTTACGTGGATGCGTAAGTTCACGCCAGCGGCTGGAAGTCGGAAGTACCAGCCAAAGTAGAGACTGGTCCAGAATAAATATATATATAATGATCACCAACCTCGTATGAAGACAGGCACACGCAGAAGACAATATTTATTTTAAAAAGTTTAATAAATAATTAAAACAATTTTTTTTAAAATGCTTAACATTCAAATTTCCCGCCGCCATCGCCACCTGTTATCAGCAAAGAGCTGCAGTATTAAAGCAGCGCTCTGCTTTACCGACGGCGGCCGCCATCTTGCATTACAGATGCTATTTCCAAAGGAAGTATTATCAACAAAATGTTAGTGCCCGTGCTGCGCGTTTGTTGCAAATTATGAAGTTGTGAGACACCCCGCCCGCCCGAAACCAGGTGCGATGGACGAGGACGACCCCCACGTGTCCAGCGGCGACCCCAGAGTGGCCGCAGGTACTATATTATCACAACAAATTATCCCCGTAAAGTGACGAAACTCGAGCGATTGTATAAATGGCCTCTCTCCCCGTTTCAGAACTCTTCTTTCTGGTGGCGAAATTTCTTTCGGGAGGTCCGCTTAAAGAGACGACAGAGGTAAATATCGATAAATTAGACGTCTCCGGTTGTGTTTAATTGTATTATGTGTCTAAATTCGGTGTTTGCTTTCAGGTATTGCGGAGAGAACTGGAGAAATGCAAGGTGAGTCCGCTGTGTTTTGTTGATGACAGATTTGAGCTTATAACGGGCCTTGTTGTTTTTCCGCATGCTCTGCACGTGGCCTGACTGTCAAAACAGTGGCTGGTGGTCCGCCAGCCGCCCCCGTTGTGCTCCTCGTCCCTATTTTCCGGTTTATAACGTGACATTTCGCCATTGCAGATCCTGCCGAGGCGACTCGACTGGCAAGGGAACGAACACGACCAGACGTTCGAGGACTTGGTAAATACATTGAAATCATCCCTTATTGCAAAGTTTATAATGCCTATTTTATGTTTTGATCTATTTTACAACCCTAAATCGCCAAAAAGTGCTAAAAAGTTGTTCAAAGTATTTTTTGATGTTCTTAGCTGAGGATTTGCGCCGCGCGAAAGAAAAACATTTTTTTTTCGGATTTAAAAGTTTCCCGGAAAATGACCTCAATTAGGAAAAATTATATAGGTATTTCGGACTCGGTTACCTAATTATCGGATTTGGATCTAATTCCTTCTCGCTCGCTCGCGCGAACCGACGCCATCTCGCTTCTCGCTCTTCACGTATTGACCTATCTGTGACGTCACAATGGTCGGTGCCGGGGGCGCCTCGCGATTGGTCGCGCCGCATAGGGTGCCGCCTTCCCATTGGCCGAGTCGCGAATGCGCCTGCAGCTGTCATGGTTGCAGGCGAAAATTTGTTGAATTATTGTAAACTTGCATTTTATGGGACGTGTCAACAATCTATGAAAAGTATGTCGGTATCCGCAAAAAGAGTAGAATAAATATTACTTTCCATTTATGCTCAATTCGCTTTTAATTCTGAACAAAAACGACCGTTAAAAGCATCGTATGTCAAATGTCGGAGGTTCGTCTTTCGTATGCACTTCTTGTACATACCTAATTACGTTTATTGCAGATATAATACGAAATGATATAGGTAGTCCCGATTTGTATTGACTGCAAGGGAAGCACGCCTGCGCCATAAGGAAAGTCCATGACTAAAAGTATCCTGGATTTTAGTCCTTCCCGGTAAAAAATCTCCTTCCGAATACGATCGAGCAAAATTGCCGCGGTACTGTCTGAAAAAGTTTCGGCCGCGTTTTCATTACAAAGAAAAACATCGATCGGTGCGGAATATCGATGTGGACCGGCGCAAACAATTGTTGAAGATATTGTTCTGCCCTTTTTTTCTTGCTTAACATGGCTAAAAGACGAAAACCAAAACATAATACTGGACTTAAACTAATGCCCCGCTTGGGAGCTAACCTCATTGACTTAGTCGTCGATTCAATATTTCAGTGTGTGATTTTACTGTGGAATTGTGCAAGTCGTATTTTTCGCTCGCGGCCTAAAACTTAAAAGTGTGCAATAATAATATAAAAAAAAAAAAATATATATATATAAATACTAAATATATAAATTCATGACTTTATATAATTTTTGTACTAAAACAAAATAAACTTAATACTTATAATAATTATAAAAACTTGTGTAAATACATAAGAATTAATTAAAAATAATAACATTATGAACATTTGTTATAAATCAATGTTGCATTGCGAAAAATGAAACAGGTACCTATCTCAATTTAACCTGCAAATTTAACAAAAAATCTTATTGTTTTGTATTTTTTCACGTGCACTCCCTCGTCAACCCTGACATAAAAAAAAAGTTATCCGTGACACGGTAATAAGTTTCTTATCAGAATTTTTGTAACCAATAATGCGGTCCTCTGGTGAAATATATTGAAACTAAATAAAAACAGACAATTGTTATTCAAATTTGGAATTAAACATTCTAAATTTAAAATCTAGTCAGAAACATTCTAAATTTAAAATTTTTCTTCAGTCATGATTAATTGAGGTTAATGTACAAACAATTCATATCTTTATTAAATAAAACATCAATTTGGATGAATCAACTCAAAGCTTCTTAAAAATTTTTGCAGTTTTTTATATTGGAATGTCAAATAAATTTGTTTTATAACAAATTTAAAAAAAAATTGTGCTCTAACCTCAACAAAATTTAAGATTTAAAGAGTTTTCACACCCAGTGTATGGTCTTCCGGCCTTCTAAATTTTCATATTTCTCATAATACGCAATGAGGGTGCATAAAAGCTACAGGTACCAAGTTTCCGAAACCGAATTAGTTATGGCTGAATTACACCATTCTTTAATCACGGTTTGCATTTGGCAGGAGCGACAGTTTCCATCGGTAGCAGACAATCATTTGCTGTCTGTGTGTGCCGCGCTGTTGAAGACAAACGCTGACAAGCCGAGGCGCTCTCTACTATGCAACAGTCTGTATGCGGCGCCCTCCCCGCGCCGCCTGCACAATGTTTGTGAGTTCATCTTAAAATTTGTCAATATAAGCAGTTTATCAAACTTAACTTGATCTGATATGTGAAGAACTCTCACCTGATTTTGGTCTTGATTTATACTCATTATAATTAAATAATGATTTGTTATAACCATCTTAATATTTAATTGACCTGTCTGTCTTGTTAACCTCACCTATCGCAATCGCTATTTTGTCATCTATTCGCTTTTGTGAAAATAAAGTTTTACAGATAGCCGATGCAAATTGTGTGCGCTGACAAGTCTTATGTTTAGTTTGCACTTAGTATATACCTAGCAGTAGAAATTCAAAACCAAATTTGAGTGCACACTTGGCCATGTCTAAGATGAACAAAGTCTGACTGCAGTAAAAGTACGCTCTTGTCTTTTTTAATTTCACTCTTTTGCTTGCTCTGATTATACTAAAATTAAAAAAAAAGAAATGTTTTAAGCAGATTATATTCTGGTTTATAGTGGATCGAATAGTGCGGCGACAGTCAGGATTGGCTGTGACGCGACTGCTCCCGTCCGCCATCTACGGATCCCTGCAGCTGCAGCGTCGGACCTTGGGACACCTCAGTGCTGTGTACTGTGTGCTGTTTGACCGCACTGGTCGCTACATTATTACTGTGAGTTTTGCTCTCATATCGTCTATTGTTAACTTTCTTGAAGGAAAAAAGGATTTTCTCTAGTAATTTGAAGATATCAAGCGTGCAGCAGTCCTGTTCCACTATCTTCAAGTCTTTCAGGTGCTTAATCAATACAAAATGTATTAAACACAAAACATATTTATGGAAGTATAAAATGTAAATGATATCAGAAAAATTAGTAAGCAAAATTTGTGAGTCACACATAAAAATTCTCATTATCTGTGACAATGAGTGCTGACACGCAAACTCATGTTGCAAAATTCAAATTTATAGTCATAATTATTATTTTGTAATAAAATAAATTTAGTAAAGGAAGTCAGATAATTTTGTCATAGAATGAAAAATTTGTTTATAAACACTAGTCTCAGAATTTGTTTTGTTTTAGTTATTATTCAATTCGAGCTCATATTATGTTACAGGGGGCAGATGACCTTTTGGTGAAAGTATGGAGTGCTGTAGACTCGAGGTTGCTGGGCACCCTCCGTGGTGCATCTGCGGAGATCACAGACATGGCGGTAGACATGGACAACCGACTGCTGGCGGCTGGTTCGCTGGACCGGCTTGTACGAGTGTGGGACATACAGACGGCGGCGCCAGTGGCTGTGCTGCAGGGCCACAGTGGCATGATCACGTCCGTGCACTTCTGCCCTGGGCGCTCCGGTGACCTGTCCTGCCTCGTATCCACCTCCACAGATGGCTCCGTGGCCTTCTGGACCTACAGTCAGTCCGCCCTTGGAAAACCCTGCTTCATGTTCGTATCCTATTTGTATTAATTTATTGATAAAATTGGGCTGAAATTTTGATCTTAATGATATTTATTATTGATTGCAGTTCAAAGCCGGTGCAGTATGTCGAGCGCATGCGGCCCGGGGCCTCGCAGATGATCTGCGGCTCATGGTCACCCGGGGGGGCCTTCCTGGCCGCTGGCTCGGCTGATCACCATGTTCGCGTTTACATGATGGCTGACAATGGCCCCAGAAGGATTCTCGAGGTATGCACACACAAGCTTTAATCCTTACCCTTAAAAGGTTAAAAGAATAAATGATACATTGAACTGGGGTTATGAGCAATATAGAATGAATACTTTGTGAATGTTTGATCAGCTTCAGTGTTTAGTGATGTAACAATAAGATGGTCAGAATTCAAATCGAGGCATGGATTTTTATTATGAAATGCAGAATGCTTTTAAAGACCCTCAGTGCACAGCGGCAATCATGTTTATATTTTTTATATAGACGGCAGCGCATTGTGAGGCAGTGGACTCTCTGCAGTGGGCGCACTCAGGGCTGCGCTTCGTGTCTGGCTCCAAAGACGGCACCGCCATCCTCTGGCAGCTGCACGCCACGCAGTGGAGGCACACCAAGCTCAACATGGCCGACACGGTCACCGGGTAAGATGCGCTTCCTTCAAACGTATACCTTCAGTATATTTTGCCTTAGTATGTATATACACGGAAAATTAATTTGTTGGTTAGTCAAAATGTACAATTTGTGTTAGCCAATAAATAAATTTGACCCACACCGAAGATGTGTAGCAAATATTTAAAAATCATTTATTTTGTTTCGCAGGGAGAAGATACACTCGGAGGATATGAAAAAGTTGAAGGTGACGATGGTGGCCTGGGACTGCACTGATAGTCACGTCATAACTGCTGTGAACGATTATACCCTCAAGGTAACCTAACCCCTAAAAGTTAATGTTATTAGGAAGTTAAAACCAAATCAACTGTTGGAACCAAAGACACTCAGCGTCTAACCGATGTCCTTTGTCAATTCCAGGTATGGTGTGTGCAGAGCGGTAAGCTGGTGCGAATTCTAGAAGGACACCACGATGAGATCTACGTGCTGGAGGCTCACCCCGTTCATCCTGCTGTGCTCCTCTCCGCCGGCCATGATGGGCAGATCTTCATCTGGGACATCCTCAAGGGGGTAAGGAAAACACGCTCATTATTTTTCTCTCTAGTCTGATTACTAGCTTAATTAATTTCATTTCACCATTGACCTTCACTAAGTCCATCGTATTGATGGTGCTATTCTTTTTCAACAGAAGCGCTTGGGTTACTACCTGAACAACATTGAGGGGCAAGGTCACAGCGCCGTGTACGATGCCAAATGGTCCCCCGACGGATCGCGCGTTGCGGCCACCGACTCTCATGGCCATCTTCTCATTCTGGGACTAGGCAAGGGACATCCCCTCATGCAGTCGGTAAGGAACATTGCACCAGATGACTAATTTGTTTTGCTTTTAATACTGAGGTTTTCAAAAATGCTATTAAATGTATGTTTCTATTGTTACAAATATTGAATATTGCTGTTTTTTTAGCTACCTGAGGAGTTGTTCTTCCACACGGACTACCGGCCTCTGGTGCGCGACGCCCTGGGCGGAGTGTGCGATGAGCAGACGGGTGCCCCACCCCACCTCATGCCGCCGCCATTCCTGGTGGATGTGGAGGGGGCGCCGCACCCTCCGCCCCTGCAGCGCCTCGTGCCTGGCCGAGAGCTTGCCGCGCTTGACCAGCTAGTCCCCGACACCACTGCCGGTAAGCTTTACTATTTTAAAGCATCTTTTAAGTATTACAAATATATTTAAAAAAATAAATTCAATCTACATTCAATTTGATCTCATCTTAAAATGCACTACATCTCAATATGCCAAAAATGAGTGCAACCATTTGCTGTAAATGTGTTTTAATCTTTAAATATATTATCATTATTAATACACACAAAATTAAATGAACCGAATAAAAATAATCCAGCAAAACATATTAATTAATTAAGCGTCTAATAATTTTAATAGATTTTCTCAGTTATACTAGGAGGTTGCAGATTGAATTGACTATATATTAATATTGTCACAATAACTTGTGCCTTGCATGTTGCAGTGGGATTGCTGGGGGTCCTGCAGCAGGATGACATGCCGCGCTCGCACATCAACTACATGATCAGCGCCTTGGTGCTACGTCAGCTCAACCACATGCCTGAAGACTTCCAGGACTATGAGGTACTGTTTCATGTATTCCTGAATTTTGCCTTGTGATTACAAATACTGTACTCACAATCTTCACAGTCTGTTTTTCTAGTAGATTAGGTGTGGTGTGTTGAAGTCCATTAATCTGGGAGTGAGCCCAGTTTCGGGATGTGTTGGGAACATCCCGAAATTTAAAATAAAAAATTGCAAACATGAAATACAAACAAAAATATAACATTGTGTGTGACAGAGTGTAAGAGATAAATGATTCAGACTAACAGGTCTTACTGGGTTTGTTGATTATTGTTTATGTGTTGTTGCAGAATGAGATCCCGGGCAGGATGCTGTACCGTAGCGAGGGAGTGCGTCATAGCGCAGGCGAGTGGCAGCGTGGCGACCCGCTCACCCCCAGCTGGCGACACCTTATTTCGCCGCTAGCTCGCGCTCGGTGCATCACGCAGCGCCTGCGCATGTCAGTCTAACTCTCCAACTCATCTAAATCACTTGTCTTACAAAAAAAAGCAAACTTTAAAGACGGGAGAGGGAGTACAAAGAGACGGTAGTGACGCTTTATATTTCCACAGCGAGGAGATGACCCAGCACGAAATGACGTGGTACCGACGAGAGATGCGACGCAGGCCCGTGATGATCAGCACTTCCAATGACTCCAGGCCTATCAGGCCCCGCGGCCCGCGCCGCCCGCCCAAGCCCCGCCCTACACAAGAATACGACGTTGGTTTTTTTGCACTAATTCTTTCGGATGCTTTATATACTAATTGTAAATTAAAAAATCAACTTTGCCACTATTCTGGCGATTCACAGTGTACATAGATTGATCGGATTCATAACCAGCATTGTGGAGCGATCTGATAAATGGTGCTTCTCTTGCAAATGATTGAATTTATTTTTGTTTGCTACAGGAGCCTCCAGAAGTAGTGTCGCCGCAACACTCGGACTCTGATTCTTCGGTGCGCTTGTCCATCACCGAGTACAGCGGATCCAACTCCTCCTCCACTGACCATTCTGACAACTATGGCTCTGAGTAAGTTACATTTGTATGATTCAAGTGTGTCAATCTAACCAAACTTTACACGCGCATATTGCGTGTATTGAATTTTCGAAACTATTTTTATTGAGTGGATTGATGTTTAAATTGAATACGTTTTACAGATCCAGTTCTTCGGACTATTCAGATTGGGTGGCGCGTCCAGGTGTACCTCTGCAGCCTCCGAAGCGCTCCAAAAGAAAACCCATGGTTCGCCAAAGGTGAGCACTTATACCATATGAAGACTGTGCTCACTTTGGAGTTATCTTCCCCATTTATCTACTTCCCTGTTTATGCTTCCTTGTGGTGATGGTTCAGAAATAATACCGACGTATGTAAAATGACATTTTGAAGATCATGGTACGCCTTTTACTTATCTTCCAATGACTGCTACGCTGGCAGCATTATTATCAGTGCCATACTTTATTAAATTCCTTTTTTCTCTTTGTGCACTAGGTATAGTCCACACTTGACAGGGCGTGCCAACAGCGCAGGCGAGGGCACGGCTGCGGAGGCAGGGCGCTCCACCACTCCACCGCTCACCGAGATCCCTGAGCACTACCGACCCTCGGACTGGCTGTGTGCCGTGCAGCCCCGCAAGGCCCCCTACCACCCGCAGATGGGTGACCAGTGCATGTACTTCAAGCAGGTATGCTTGACAATGCTCCTGTAGACATGATCCGAAATATTTCATAGCAATATTGGTGCTTAGCACAAAAGTATGTAAAATAAATGTAACTTGCAATTGTAAGAGCTTGTAAATTTTAAATAGAAATTGTCAATTGGATTCATAAATTAAAATTATTTTTAGGCTTTTATTGAAATCTATAATATTTTTGAGTAAAATACTTGAGTGATTTTCCACATATTCGTTTTTATTTGTGACCAGTTTCGCCAACCTTTCACGTTGGCATTATCAAACACAAATGAAAACATGTGGAAAATCACTCAAGTATTTTACTCAAAAATATTAAAATGGAATTCCACCAAGTACTCTCTGTCAAAAATATTGTTTTCTGCCGGAGTTTTCTTTAATCGTTTTCAATGTATGAAAAAATGTGCTTAATCACATAAACATACTAATACCTGCATGGGTAAATAAAAACGCATTCTGATTGACATTAATCTAAATTAATATAATTGAATGGTGCGCGACTCGGCTAAACATCAATAGATTTTAAAAATAATAATAACCAGATTTGGATATAAAAATGCTTCACTTGTTACTTTAATTAAAAAGTCCAGTGTTTGCAAATCATTAAATATTGATTAGCCCGAGCATATTAGTTCATATGTAGAATATGATTATCAAAAATTCTCACTAAATTGCAGTGGCTCGTTAGCATAGTTGGATAAATGCACCGGCCATGAAAGCTTGGGGATGTGGGTTCGAATCCCTCACAAGTCACGATGATATTTTCTGAGAGTTTTCTTTAATCGTTTTCAATGTATGAAAAAATGTTTATTAATCACATAAACATACTAATACCTGCATGGGTAAATAAAAACGCATTCTGATTGACATTAATCTAAATTAATATAATATATATATATATATATATATATATAACTGCGAAGCCGTATTGCTTTCCAGTGTACTAGACATTGGGCCACGGGGCAATTTAAATTGCCAGTTATAATGATAATTTTTTTTCAGGGTCATGGGAGGTACCTGGATGCGGTTACGGAAAAGAATGTCTATAAAGTAGGCCCCAAAGACAAACCCTGGGAGAGAATACCGCTCAAGGTGAGAAATAGATCTTTACATCGATATTTTTAGCTTCATCGTGACTGTTTGACACTGGGTTCTACTAAATCGTAGCAGCAATGAACTTCATTTCTAATGCGCAATTGAAGATATTTTAAGATGTCATTGAATTAGAGCAGCTTAATTAATGTTTGTGAAATCTTCCTAGGACTGCGAGAGTGTGACAGTGGTAGGAATCAAGTACATGATCCAGCCGCCTCGGCTAGTGTGCCTAAAGCTGCTGCTCGATAACGACAAGCACTTCACGGTGCGCTACCACGACATGCCCGACGTGCTGGACTTCCTCGTACTGCGGCAGACCTACGAGACTGCCGCTGAGCGCAACTGGGCTCCCGGGGACAGGTGCGTCATTTATCCACTATGCTTTGTGTATATCACTAGTCCAGAAATGTTCACATCCACAAAATGTATAGATACAGATTTTTTGAAAATTGTTTTCTTATCAAAATAATGTTTTGTATGTATTGATGTTAAGCTATATGATGCTTTAGGTTCCGTTGCATGATCGATGACGGCTGGTGGATGGGAGCCGTGGTGGAGGGAGGGAGCAGTGGAGGAGACCAGTTCCTGTCCCTGCGAGTGCGTTGGGACAACGGGGAAATGGAGTCCATGAGCCCGTGGGACCTGGAGCCCATAGATGACACCCGTATGTATTCATATCACTTCTAAAGTATTAAAGATATTTTTAATTAGTTTCTTTAATGCCAATTGGTATTCATATCTAGTCATATATTTATATTCCTAATGCAACATTATTTATTTAATATTTTCACATTATTGTTCCACTTTATCAATCATAAAACATCTTTCATTATTATGTAATATTTTTTGCAGCAATCTTTCAAATCTCAACCGTACTTGACCTTTCGATAGGTCAGATAAATCATCACAAGGAATGGTTTTGTGATCCATATGTAGTGTGGAGTATGAAGGACTGACTATGGTGTGTTTGCTTGCAGGACTGCCGCATGAGGTGGGGGGCTGGGTATCGGTGTTGCAGTGGGAGCTGGAGGCCGTGCTGTACCGCCCGCAGGCTGAAGACTGGCCGGGGGGTGATCGCCACAATGCCTGTCGCCATATTGTGCGCGGCATCGATGAGGTACGGCACATTTATTACCTACGTTTTAGTATTGTGACCAGGATTTTCAGACCTAAAGCACTATCAACTGCGCCAAACTCTTTATCTCTTCCATGGCAATTGGTTCATATATCTTTCGCTCTCGTAACGATATATCTCTTTTGTGCGTCTTGTCCCGTCTGGAATGAGAAGCCGGCACCGCTAAGCTCTCAGTTGCTAGTCGAAATAATGAACAGCAAGAAAGTCCGTGGTGTCTCTTTATAATATAGTATTTAATGTTTGCTGCAGGTGATGCTCCTGTCGATAGCGGAAGCCTTCATCGCCCCCGTGGATTTGAGTGTGTACCCCACGTACGCCTACATAGTCGAATATCCTATTGATCTCTCCACTATCAAGGTAATTTCTAACGTAGCCATTTCTCGTGATGGCATTTGAAAGTTTGTCATATTTATTTGACACGACCTGGTTTCCTTGATTAATTAAATTCACCTTTTTGGTGCAGGCACGCTTCGAGAACCATTTCTACCGGCGTGTGACATCGGCGCAGTTCGACGTGCGCTATCTCGCCACGAATGCCGAGAAGTTCAACAACAAACATTCCTACATCATCAAGCGGGCCCGCATCATCACCGACCTGTGCTTGAGAATCATCAGGTAGGTTACTCCTTGAAACTATTTGACTCGTAAAATTGGCCAGGTTTTAATTTTCTCTGTGTATTTACTACTTAAATATAAATCTTTTAGAAACATCTGGTTTCTCAAGTCATAATCATCTAAAATGTGGCCCTTCAGCTGGAAATTGCCTTGTCAGGGTGAGGATCAGACCAGAGAATCCTCTGCCAGCTCTTACAAGTCTTAGTGGTGTGATTGCTAAGATAAATACATATTGCTTGGCTTCTAGTGATCCTGCGGATATCGACGTCGGGGCGGTGTACCACAGCATCATGAACGCTTACGAGTCTTCAGACTCCGACGAGCCTCTCTCTAAACAGGTATGGTGTATAAATTTTATAAATATTCTAGATTATTCTGGAGTTGTGTTTACACAAAAGACTATTTGACATATTTATATCTGATCATGTTGTGTATATATATATATATATATATATATATATATATATATATATATATATATATTTATCTTATTGTTACAAAAATAATTTAAAAAAAAAATTCTAAATGAATTAACATATATTATTCTAATTTAATTTAATTAATTACTATTCAAAACGAAATAAATGCACGTGTGATATTTGTAAAATTGTGTTAAAACTACTAACGTTAAATGAATTTAGTAGTTTTTAATTTTACCGAATTAAAAAAAAAAAAGTTGATAGATTCATTCTAGTTCATCTACGACAGATCGGTTCTGATGAATATAATATCAAGACTGCGTTTTATTAAACATATCATATTTTATTTTCCAGAGAAGTTCACGGAATCGCAATAAAAACATCTGGAAGAAACAATGCAGTAGTTTGCTGGATAGACTCTTCCGGGATCCTGACTCTGCGCCTTTCCGAGAACCGGTCTGCATCAACACGCACCCCGGTAAGTAGCCCATGGAGGCATCAAATAGCAGTGCTGAGAGGTGTACCGTTGAGTTTCTATATATAGTCCTTGTTAGCTGCCTGTCCTGACGGATTCCGCTCTGAAGTCTTGACTTACTTGTTCATGGAATGCTGGACACTCAATGGGAAGGACCGGGGAACACGTGTTATTGATTAGTAAATCTTTCATAGACTTTAATTATAGATTTTTGTGTCCCCGCAGAGTACACGCAGATTATCAAGCGGCCGATGGATCTGGGGAAGGTGCGGGAGCGTCTCAAAGACAAAATGTACCACCACCCGAAGCAGCTGGCTCACGACATCCGCCAGATCTTCATCAATTCCAAATTGTACAACACCAACCGCCGCAGTCAGGTGAGCACTCGGAGACCCGCCTGCTAGAACGATACTATCAGAATTATATACATTATTTGAACATTTCGTTATCGCTCATTACCGTATTGTACTCTCATTGTAAAACAGGCGTAAACATTAACTATTGCTCTGACAATCAATCTAAATATAATCATTATTTTAAATAGCAATGGTTGACTTGTCGGCTCAGTGGTTCGATTTTTTATACAAATTATTTTATTTTTAAAACAACTCAATATAATCTCACATTGGATCCGTATTCTCTTAAATAAACCTTTTTTCAAAGAAAAAGAGTGACCACATTTTTATGAAGCTTGGAATCGATTTATTCTTTTGATTTGTTGATCAAAATAAGTACAGGACTGTCAGGAGTACTTCCTATACACGCATATTTCACTCGTATCTTCAGCAGTAAGCTGCGTCAGTTAAACCCATGGTGAAAATCATCTATGGGTTCCAGGAGATAAGTGGGATACATGTTATTGCAACTCTCAGGATTCGCATTGCACAATCGTGGTGCTCACACTACTTATACTTGTTCATTCTGCACAACCAAATCTGGTAGGCGGCACATGAGGCCACAAGTCTCGTAGATAAAGCAGGCTCCATAGACTGGAAGTTGGAACTGCATTGCAGTAGACGGCAAAGTCATTTATTGTGATGGCGATCAAAAAAGAATATAGTATATACATAACAGAACGTTATGATCACTCACTCATCCAAGAGTTCATTGATTCAGTTCTTATTCCGAGAGTTGAGCCTCAATGCTTCCGAGACTGTAAGTGTTAGTTAAGGTAGTTTAAAAAAAAAAACTTTTGTAACATGGCGAAAGCCAAACTGTTAACGATACAGTAGTACTTTTGTATAGAAACGTAGCTCGGACGTAATAAAGACTTGGCTTTAAACTGAAGTAAGCCGTTGTGTAGTTTCCGATGATTGATGTTTTGTATTTTGTGCTATCATCCCGAAGGCACAGAAAGAGGTAAGTTCCCACGCCCTAATTGCCAACACGAGGCTTCTTTGCAGATTGAAAAGCATCTGTATTAGCATCATATATTTTTTATTGGTATATGTAGCTCCGTAGAAATTCCTATTCTTTCCTATGGGCTTTGGCTACTAGTTTCCACTATGCTTCTACGTAGTTACATTGCACCTTAACCTGATCCTCGTATGCTGAAGCAACTGATTGTTACTTAAACCAGTTGCAGAGGAAGCTGTAATGTTGGTCCATGCTTAGTTTTTATCACGCAATAGATATATTAAGCTATTATTTTTGAATACGTTTATTGAATTTGAAAGCTATCTTCGCCATATACTGCTTACTTATGCCAGCCACACACGCTACGAAACAACTAAAAACCGAATGAAAACTAGCCAATAGCGTTCTCTTTTGTGCTATTTACTTAGGCTAACTAAATCATAAAGTAAATAGAGTGATGCTATTGGCTTATTGCAAATCGGTTGTAAGTTGTAGCTGGCTCAATAAAATAATCTAAAGTTTGATTTTAATTATACGACCGTAGATTACCATGATATAATTATTCACGAGATGTGTAGAATATATCTCCGAATACGGGACGACTAGCAAAATGCCCTCGCATGTTCCTAGAGATGTGTCGCTGGATATGCATCACGAGATCTATTGTCTTGTTTTCAGATCTACTCCATGACGCAGAGGTTGGAGTCATTTTTCGAGTCCAGCTTCAGTGCGATACTTTACGATGATCACAGCACTCAAGCTACCAACAGAAGTAAGCTTTTTTTTATTATTATTATTATTAATAATCTTTTGTAATAAAAAATAATGAAATGATTTGTTATGGTCTAGTCTCATAATGTGGGTCAGTAATTAATGTAATGTGTCTTTTCAAATTAGTCACCGACTTGTCTGTTGTATCGCAGGTGACAGCAGCAGTAGTGAGGATATGAGCGCTGACACCAAAAAGAGTACGCGCCTGCCGAACGGACACAATCACAACGGAAGCAATTTCAGCGATGACAGCTCCGACAGTGATGCCCCCCTCCGAGGCACCACCTACAAAGGTACTCCTTCACATCCAGTGTAGACCAGCCGACTGTTTTTAGTTTAAAACTCTAACATGTCAAAATGGATACAATCATGACTTCTTGCTACAGAAGAAAAAAAAATTGTAGGGTCATCCGAGTTCCTATGAGTTTATTGTGCATTTGAATTGCAGGTTTATTTCTGGATGTTTGTATATGTAACTCTTTTTCAATTTCAGGCAAGGGCAAGGGAAAGCGCAGCAAGGTTCTGACGACGGCCCCGACGCGCTCGTCCACCCGCCGCACTGTGAGCACGCCGCAGAAGCACAACGGGGACTATGACGATGACACGTCCATGTGCGAGATGGGGCCCAGCGATGGCAAGCCCGAGGACAGCGGAGACAGTTACAAGCCTTCGCGGCGCCTTCCCTCCAGCAAGAGAAAAAAAGTGGGTAGTCAACAAAAAACGGCTTCACATGACTCTACAGCTAGGATGGTTGATTCTTAACCGACCGCTTACTTGCTCCGTTCCCATCCTAGTTGGCTTAATCCAATCTGGTTTAATTTCAATTCACACCTATCTCAGTTTGATTTTAAACATAGTTTGTTTAAAAAAATATAAGTTATTTGTTTTTTATTTATTAAATTTTATCATTTCAATTGTTTTCAGTCGAAGAGAAAGAAGGAACCCAAGAGGCGCAGCAACGGGAAAAGAAAGCACAGAAGTAGACCCAAAGCCAAACGGAGGTCAGTGACTGCATTATGAACAAAAAACTCTAAAATGACTGATGCCATCATAACACTAAAAGATTTTACTGTCACGCAACAACAACAAATATGAATAGCCAAATGAATAGGAGATTACAAATATTTTTGTTTGTAGGCTTCTTCAGTCTGAAAAAGCTTATTTGGCACAGAAGCTCTAAATATTTAGCTATTCATATTTTTTGTTTAAATATGAAGTCACATGTCAATAGTGTTCATCTTTTAGTGTCAAGTGATATCATCATCACATTATTGATTTTATATCAAAATCATCATGTGCCAGTTACAATGATCATTTTAACCATGAAAGTTTTTTGTTGCTTAGGAAACGCGGCAGCGGCGGGCCTGCCAGTCTGGCCGGGAGCTCCTCGGAAACAGGGGTGTCGGTGGCCTCAGCGACCAGCGGGCGGCGCTACGAGAGCGACCATTCCTTCCAGCTAAGAGCTCCCTCCAGCTCAGACGATGACGATGATGATGACACTCCACTGCAAAACATCAGGTGGGACAGACTTACCTATAACTTTACATTGCCTTTACATACCACTGAGTCTAATTTTAATCGAAAAAAACAGTGCCTATCTTGTGCTCACGAGTTCTTGGGTGCTATGCTGCATCTTTTGTGGAAATTTCTGAAGCTTCAGTTTAAGTACTGATTATCAGTTTTGTAAATAGAAATCTTACGTACTTTCAATTATCTCTTCATTCTTATATCCACAGTAAGTATCTGATTGGAGTTTGCAAGGTTTATATTTAACGGATAAACTTTTGTTTCAGGAGGGTGGCGGGGTCTTTTGCCAATCACAATGGCGTTCACCCGTCGACCTCGCGGCTGCGGAGAACTTACCAGCCTTCTCACTCCGAAGAATCCAGGGTAACCTCCACCGACTTACTTTTTGCTGATTGATCATAATAGTATTGTAATGAATCCAACTAAATCTTTGCTATAACCTTTAAAATTAGTTTCAATGATTTGGCTCAAATTTATATAGACAGTAAAATTTACTAGTGGTTATTGTAATGTCTCCTCAGGCTGGTCCGTCGGGGTCCAGCGGGCGTGCCCGTCGCCCCGCGAGGGACAGCAAGCGGCCCCGCTACAATGAAGACAGCGAGGAGGACTCAATCGCTGCCATCAGCAAGCGGCTGCGGGCGCATCAGAGGCCGCGCACGCTCTCCATGCGCGTAGTGGAGGTAAGACACGCCGACCATCCCAGCACAGCTGGCTGAAAATAGCTTGAGTATTGCCAGATGGTGTAGTTAAAATATAGATTTCTTGATTTCAAATAATAAACATTAATCATATTTTGCTCATTTTGCAAGGAAATCTGTTTTATTTATTTCTATTTTTTATTATTTATTGACTGTCAAATAAAACAAATGATTTTTTAATGAATCATGAAATAGTTAGTTGTTATTGTTACATTTTTCATTAAGATTGTTTAAGCTTGCTTTTTAAATGTAACGCTTCCGTTACTAAAACCCCAATTGCTTTATTAGAAACCCCGCTAACAATCCTCTCTCTAGTTTGTCTAGTCGCCGACACATGCTGACAAAAGCGCGTAATGTTTCCAGTCCGGCATGGCCGTGATGCGGCCCCAGAGCGCGCGCCTGGCCCCCGCGCCTCTACCAGACACTCCCTCCCCGCCGCCGCCCGCCTCACCCGATGACGAGCCGCTGTCCGTGTCCAGCCGCGGCCGCGTGCGCAAGCTCACGGCCAAGGCGCGTGGCCTGCTGCGGGACTGACCGCAGGCTGCGCCGGAGCCCCCCGGCCGACAAGCCAGCCTCCCTCTCGTCGCGCTCATCCGAGACTTCATGAAGAGATTTGTGAGGATCGCGATAGCAATGTAAATACTTTCATGAATCGTGTCTGAAAATGTCTAATTGTGAAGTATTTTCTTTATCTCGCAAATTGATTCCACTTGAAAAGAATCCAGACTCACGGACTATTCACTAATTGCCAGGACAACATCAACTCGACTGTTAATATTATTTTCCGACGAATAAGCCCCCACCTATTGATTACGAATATTACGTTTCTATAACTTATTGATTCGGACTCCGACCCGATGAAGTGGTGTATAAGGAATGCAATAACTCATAAGCATCAGTGAAGGAATTCACAATACGTAATCAGTGCTCGTGTTTAATTATTTGTATTTTTGTTTTGCCGTTTTCGCTATCCACACAAATGCTGTATTTATTTAGCATTTCGAAAACGTGCGATAGAGACAGCAATATCACGGAACAACTCATTTTGTTTTTTTTAGTGTACGCTTCTCGGGTGTCATTCTAGCAATAGTAGGTTCATTGGCCGCGGCACGCTACCCGCGGCTTATCTTTGTAATAATATTTTGTACAATGTTGTTCTTATGAGTTTGTAGTTTTTTTTTTAAGGTTTTAGATGAATAGTGGATTTTTTTAAATATTTTAATTTTCTTAGGATTCTTTCTGTATCCTTGTACTTACATGTATATTATAGTTATTCAATTCTAATTTTTTTAGCAATAATTAACTAAATATTGTTGAAATATTTTATGTCTGAAGATGGACTGTAAATATTATTGTTACTTAAGCAATTTCTTTATACCTACACAATATTAAGTTTTCTAAGTCAGTAAATAGTTGTTAAAATGTTTTTTTTTTTAGTTTTGTAAATATAAATATAAATTTTTGAAGAAAAATAATAGGGAACACGGAGAGAAATTCTTCCAAGATTACACAAACACGCCGTCAGGAATTTAAATTCTGTAGGAAAACCGTCTTTAGTCTTGCAGCTTCGGTAATCACATTTCACTGTTCTTGCATCCAATGCATCGGGATGTGGAGCATTGGCTAAATAAACTCAACGGATAACTTTTCGCAGTTCAGATTTTTAAGTGATGTATTCTAGCAATAACCTTATTCACCCTTTTCGTATTTTATGTTTCGTGTGAAAGCTCGGGATGGCTGGACACTTTAAGATGCAATAATACATTTGATATATTTAATATTTTTGATAGCAAACAAGTACATGGTGGAATTACATTATAATATTTTAGTAAAAAATGTTTTGTGTTATTCCAACTTGTTTTAATTTTATACTGCCAGCTTCATTTCGCCAACACGCCTGACGATGTCAACCAAGTGTCAAATAAAAACAAGTTAAATACTACTTAGCATTTTTTACTTAAATATTACAACAATACATTTAGTTGAATTAATGTACTGACAATCAGTGCCGTATGCCGTGACTGCTCGGGTTGTTGGCGTGTTTGTGCCGGTAGTTCACTTAGACAAATGATATTATTTTTTATTAGTTAATCGTAACGTCTCTTTTGAGTCTTAAGTTTAAACAGATATTTCAAGTTGCTTTAACAATTGTGCCACTGCGGAATAACGCCAATTCAGTGCAAACGACCACCTGTACAATTAACATTAAATATTTATATTAAAAAAATATTAAAGATTAATTTATATAAATATGCATTCGAATTTCTTTGAAACAAATACCAGAGTTATGAAACGAGAATATAACATTTAATTTAGTTAATATTCACAATTATGAACATTTTTTTTGTTTTACTGCAAATGTATTTTTTGCAAAATGTTTTAATTGTATATTGTAACGAAGGTCCATGAAATTGTGGTCGCTGCGAGATTTTTCAGGGTTACTCCTGATGAATGCTGTAGATTTTGGAACTAGAATCTGTGTGCGATGATCATTTTTTGCCAATGTTTCTCTCGAGCAACATTCACACGTCTTTAAGACATGTCGCAAAGAAAAATAACAATAACAAAGAAATCATCTTGGTAAATAGACCTAATTCCTAAGATCTGCAACACACGTATTGCGACAAAGTGAGTGTTTAATTTTTTTTTTAGTTTGGTTGAGTTGTTATTGAAATGAATGATGTGTGTTAGAGTTGAAACGGAATTGTTAAATTGAAACTATTTGGAAAATTTGTTCTTTCCATGTGACGTGGAACGGATGCACTTGAAAGTCTCTGGCCTCGGGGCAACTCCGCAATACCAAGTGAACTACCATTTTGGTTGTGTGCTTGTAATAATGGTATTTTTTAACCAATGCGTATGTTTTCAATATTAGATGTTAATCGTGTTGATGGTGTGTTTCTTAAGATGAATTGACACAACGATTTTGTATTTGTTATGGAGTTACTTTCTTTTCCTTGTATTAACTGAGATAAATTGAACTCTGTTGTAGCAAATGTAATATCGTGTATGGACTGCGCATGAAAAACGTGTCAAGTGCGAGCGAGCTTACTTCCATCAGCATCACTATAAAACATCAGCTGTAAACAATTTTTTGTATTTTTTTTATTACGCTCACTATTGGCGTGCTGTCCATACTAGCAAAAAGCAGTGAATTTAAAATACTTAGTAACTATTATTCTATAGCACATCAAAAGTATTTATTGCATTTTTGATTGTATGGATTGCACGCCGCCGATGTTTGAACCATGTGGAAAATAAAAAAATGAAAATCCATTTCAACGTTTCAATATTTAATTTATATTGAAATAAGTATGTACTATTTTTTTTCAATAAATCGTAACTTATATAATAATCACGAATTCAAAAAAAAATTTCAAATGTTTGATGTTTTTTTCACCGTTACAGTATATAAATTAAACACGTACTATCCATACACGGTTTTACGGCTCTAATCTGAATTTGTTCAGTCGGCGAGCACTCTGGCATGCAGCGCCGCCCAGTTGGAATGATAACGTTTCATTCGCAACTGAACCGTTTCGAAAACAGAGGCTTTTTTTTCTATTTATTTATTAAACGTGCTTTTTGATTTGGACCGCTTGGGGTTTGCCTTTAGTATTAACGCGGGCGATGGATCGGAGCAAACGGAGCCTTGTCATTCCGACGCCTGCTTATTATACATTTTCAATTATTACGTGTACTTATATTGGTTTTTTTAATTATTTTTTTTTTATCAACCGTTACATTACCATTTTGATGTGAACTGAATTTACCTATTGCTGTATTTTGTCGCTTGTGTGTTATTCTGTTGACAAAACAATCGGGTAATCAGGAATCTACTGCCAAGATGGTCTGTTTATATGCAGGAGAATGCTTCCGCTGAAATGTTCGACTGTGTGAATTCTGTTTTTGAGGGTGAGCGCTTCCAATGTGTTTCTGTATAAAGGTTGTGAGCCCCCAGACTCCATTCGTCCCAAAGCACCCGACCTCTGAATCTTACAATGGCCTGACTTCGGCCAGCGATTTCAATCAGTTCTTAATCTCTCGATGATAATATTTGAATAGTGCAATATTTAATTAGCATATTAACTCAAATGGGCCTCGATAAAACCTCATGTTTATTTTTTATATAAAAACACGTGGAAGTCTTAATATTCCCTAACTGAAAGCAAAAATATTTTAAATTAAATATACTTACATCCTTTACGTTTCAAAGTACTTTTACTGACCACGTGAGTATATTAAAAGTGTATCTCAAACCAGAAACTGAAAAGATTTCAGCTTCTATAATTATGAGCATCATGGCTGATGAATCCCCATACGGGGACGGGGTAAGTGTGTGGTGATGATTTTTTAAATATTTTTCTAGCAATATTGTTTTTTATTTTGGTGTACATATAAATTCTCCGCAGAATTGAATCCTATAAATAATAAATTAACATTGGCAGTTATTTGTTCAAAATCTCGTCGATTAGCCGCCACTGTTGTGCTACTAACTCGCTCTGATCTGATAGGTCAGAATAATTATTTGTAAATATTGGTTTATTTAAAAAAAATACCTATTCAATTATAGGTGTGAGTTGTAAAAAATAAGAAATAAAAAAAAATATTCAACACACACGTGCCTAAAGTACCGTGGAATCGAAAAAGAATTACGGATTTATTATTTCATGACCTAACTTAATTTTCCGTTTCCCGTACCGATTCGATTCCCGTTTCCGTCATCGATGGCATTAAAATCTTTGGGTGTTTCGGCGGAAGAAAATAACTTTAAGGAATATCCGTGTTTTGGTTTTTCCGATTGTCTTTGAAACATGTTTATTGTATATGCATAATGAGATAGAGTGCCGTCTCCGAGCTGCGGTGTCCCGTCGAAGAATGGTTCTTGTGATGTATCGATTATTTGTAGTTTTATGTTTTCGTGTACACTTGTGCTTTTATAATGATATTGATTCAACATTCCTATTGGTGATGTAAAAATGAACTGAATACGTCAACTCTCCGACGGCAGCCCCCGGACTAGTACAAAAATAATCGAGCGTCGCGATTAAGTAAAGCTTATCCGGCGCCACGAGAGTCACTCATCCAGCAGCGTTCTCACGAAAGATTTGCATTACGACTCGTCAGGTTTTTTAAAAAATTTAGTATGTAAAGTAGTGTCGACTAAATACCACAATTACAATTATTCAATTTTGCAAAAACTAAATATTATATTTGAGCAGATTTTACAAATGTGAATATCCAAACTGGCTTGGAGATTACGATCATTTTTGGATGTGAGCGCAGTCCAAACTGAGTATGAAAAACGAAAGCACGCAACCAAAAGTCTACAATAATCTCCAGTCGATTATTCATATTTAAACAAATAAGTGTAAATAGCCAAATGGCAAAGTGCGGGTCCGGTGAGTCGCTGTCATGACGAGAGGTGACGCGTCGCGTGGAGTTGTATAAAATAGTATAATATAACTGTCTGCGATTTGTTAACCTAAGATTAGCTCAAGTAAAGTTAATGTTGTGATTCGGGGCACTTGTGCCCTTTTGGTAATTACAGGAAAATAAATAAGATTTCTTACAAATTTAAAGTGTGTTTTATTTTGTGTGCGCTTCTATAATCGCTCTTCTTCTCCGAGTGCATTCTCGGAATAGGTTGGTTCATTTCATTGAAAATTTGTTTGCTCATGGTTTTTTATAGTTTAGTGGGTCCGCGGATTCTTCTGCATTGCAGTTTTATATTCGAAGGAAACGTTTGCATATTGCTGCTGCTGCTCAGTAGCATTATTATCTAAACCTTTTCTGACAAAGCTCTGGCATTAAGATCTGATCTCTCAGGAGCCTTCCGCCTTGACAAGGTGCTTCCAGAACACATCCCTCCACAATCATTCCAAGCCCATTACTCCATTACCGATCTTTTACACACGCTCAGAGTACAGAATGGGAAGAGCGAGGAGGAATCACTATTTCTAATGATATATTTTTTATTACGATTCGTTTACTCCGATGTTTCACCAACGTGAGGACTGAAACGTAGAAGTAATATTGAGAAGATCCAGTGGGTTCACGAATAACTGTGGCAGGTCTTAGTAGGCTTTTCACAATTGGAATAATCTAAATTTAGATGACTAATAAAAGTGAAGTTACATTATTGTATATTTCAAGATGACACCGACTTGTGGTACTGACGATCAAATTGTTAAAGACATTTCTAAAATGACAAACAGGATATGTCTTTAATTGTTTATTGTTTAGAATTAAGTAGTTTTATTACTAAGATTTCTAAAAATATTTTAAATAAAATACTCGGCATTATCAAACTGAGTCAGAATTAATATAATAAGCAATCGTTAAAGGGAGAGGTTGTTAGAAAGAGAGAGAATGATTGTCAGGTGCTAAGAGGCAATTTATAGTAATGTGAGTTTAATATACCTGACGAATGGAAGATTCTATATAATTGATAATTTTTTGTGAACGATTCTATGCAAAACAAATGCTTTTATGTTTATGAAAGTAGATAATGCCAACGTGAAAGATTGGCGAAACCGGTCACCAATAAAATGTGGAAAAATAAAAAATTAGAACTCCACCAAGTACTCTGTCAAAAATATCATCGGTGGAGGTGTACAACTGTAAAAGCGTGCCCATTGGCAAAACCGGTCACCAACAAAAATTAGCACGAGTAAAAATCACTCGTGTATTTTATTTAAAATATTAAAACGCAAAAAATATTTATTTTTTTAAATATTATCGGTGGAGGTGTACAGCTGTAAAAGCGTGCCCATTGGCGAAACCGGTCACCAACAAAAATTAGCACGTGGAAAAATCACTCGAGTATTTTATTTAAAATATTAAAATACAAAAAAATATATTTTTTTAAAAATATTTTTGGTGAAGGTGTACAGCTGTAAAAGTGTGCCCATTGGCGAAACCGGTCACTAATGAAAATTAGCACGTGGAAAAATCAACCGAGTATTTTATTTAAAATATTAAAATACAAAAAAAAATATATTTTTTTAAATATTTTTGGTGAAGGTGTACAGCTGTAAAAGCGTGCCCATTGGCGAAACCGGTCACTAATGAAAATTAGCACGTGGAAAAATCAACCGAGTATTTTATTTAAAGTATTAAAATGGAAAAAAAATATTTTTTAAAAAATATTATTGGTGGAGGTGTACCACTGTAAAAGCGTGTACATTTCCCGAGTTTTCCTCATTTCGGCGACTGGCAACCCCGGCGGCTCACCCCGCCGTGCACCGTTATATAGGCCAGTAGTCGACAGGCACAGCTCGGGCCGCGCGCCCCGTCCCGCGATCCGCCGCCCTGCTGCTGCTTCCTGCCCCCAGGAGTACTTCCGCAGCCAAGAGCGTCTCCGAGATGGCCCGGCGCGTCTGAGGGGGCTCCCAAGGTCGCGGGGCGCTCCGCGGGCACGGCTCGGCAGGGCCCCTCGCGCCGCGATGCGGGGCGAAGTCAACCACTAAAGCCGTTTTTATACACCTCAGACGTGTTCACAGTCGTGTGGATGTTTTAAGTAAACAAGTGTATGGAGTTTCCCGTGTGTTATGGTCGGATTGGTGGGGATATAATGGTAAGGCGCTCCGTGTTTTCGTTTTTGCCCCTTCGTGTTAGCTGTCAAACGTTGGCTTGCCCCGATCGTGATTGCATCCAAAAAATAAGCGAATCAAACAATATAAATAATTAATGCATCAATAATTTGTTAATATACGTTTTGGGTTATTATTTAATCGTGAAAGTACTCATTTGTACAGTACAATAACGCTGAGCCTGAAAAGGCAATAAATTTTAATTGTATATCTAAATTTGTTACATTTCCATAAATAATACAAGTTATTTTATTTAATATCACAAATCTGTGAGATCTCTTAAATAAATATTGCACAGTTTGCTTAATTAACAGAAAATGATGTGAATCAAATCTAGTTTCACTATTTTGTAATTCGTTTATAAATTAATTTATTTTTATTTATACTTTTACAACACCAAAATATTTTTGAACACAATATTAAAAAATCAAAATAATTATAAATACCAACAATATATATAAATAACAAATGCATATAACATTAGTATAATTATTTTTCATTTAATTTATTTGCTCAAATGAATGTACGCCTGATTTGCTGCAATCTTCCGTGCACAAGTGCAATTTTTTTGTTAGGTTTTATTCAATCCGCCGTAATGCCGAAATTCAATTAGATAAATGAAGAAATCTTTTTTAAAAGTATGTACAACCGATTAGATATATATATTTATTGAATAGATCGATAGATCATTAGATCTACTTGTAGGAGTGTTTCTTTTGTCATTTTTGCATCGCTTCATATTTAAACAACAAGACGAATAACCCTATGTTTTTAACACAACTTCATTGGGTGCTATGTTATATGGAAAGCTTTACAAAGTTCCTACGTTTCGGTCTTGGTACTGGGGTCATATTCAAGGTATTTCTTGTTGAAACCACGTGTCATTCACATCCATATATTGCAATTTAGATTATAAAAACTGGATTATCATGAACAGCCGCATCTTCGAAGAATAATGGTCCGATGATGCCTCCAGCAATATATCGCCATTTGTTCTTCAACAATCACTCGTGGATGTTCTGAACCCCGAATGCGTCAATTTAGTCGATTGACCAAAGCCATGAAGCTGAAAATGAACCTCAATCACTATCGCATGTGCTAGCAAAGCCTTGGAAGCCATTTACCCGATATGCTATTCCATACACAGCCATATACTATTTACATTATGGATCAATAAAAATATATAATTTTCAATTATAAATCTGTGATTTCCGTCAAAAAATACTTTTGCGTGAATTTTGAGACATTCTATATAAAAATATTTTTAAAATCGGTAACGCCTAGTTGGCAGGCAATCTCTATTGCATTTTTTCGATTTCGTGAAAATTTCAATGGACCGCCAAAAACCAATATTTTGTGCATCTAGTTTTATACATATATTTATGTATCAAATATATAAATTTAATCGTATATATTAATGTGAATTCTTAGGTGTATAATGTGATATTAACGTTGATGATAGAATACGTGATTGAGGTTACAGGGACCGGTGCATGCTCGGCTGGTCAGCGGGGAAGCCCCGCAAGCCCGCGGCCAGTATGTACCACAGATTTCCTGGCTTTGATAGGAAATCAACAAAACCTACTCGTGTGCTCAATAAAACGTACAATATAATTTATTTAATCATTTATCATCGTTTAACGTTATAATTATATTTTACGGACGGTTCAAGTTTGTACAGTAAATTTTTTGATTCAACGACACACGCGGACTCTAGCCACTCGTTTTATTTCTTGTATTATTCTTATCATATCTGCAGCAAATGCTAGGCAGCATTTGCTACAGATTAAATTAATTATTTTTTTTAAAATGCTTTATTTTGCACGAAATAATTGCTATATCAAGTAATGAAATTTGATTGAAACAAAATATATTAATTTCAATAGTAAACCAACTGGGAATGTGGAGTGATTGCGGTCGTAAAAGCGTAGAAAAGTTGTTTTAAAAAATCTAACAAAGTTTAGCAGATGCTTTATGTCAGGGGTGGCCAAATTTTGTGTTCCATATGATTTACTTTTTATCTTTAAAATGTGTCGCGATCGACTCGTTGTCAGGGGCGTAGTGTGAAATGCACTGTGCTTCATCATGAGGTGCAAAATATATGTTCAAGCATATCGCTTAGCTTAAGTATAAAAATCCCGATTCACACAGGTGTGTAGATCCGAAACCAGAATAAATATACTTTAAATTAATGCTCCACGTATCATGTAATCTGATCGGTTTGTAGGTTAAGAAACCAAAATTGGCTTCGCGATCGATTTGGTTGGGCGCCCCTGCCTTGTGTGATAAAGACACATTTTGTCGGAGGCTGTACATTGAAAAGGTCCCACTTTGAACGAGAAGACATAACTTGCAGCACTTATTAGGTTAGGCGAAGTAATGCCGGAGAAGAAACAACTCGGCGAAAGTTCAGGAACTTTCGATATTTAACTAAAAAGTTGCCTTTAAACCCTCCAGTGTTGCCAAGATAATAGAAAGCTGAATTAGCACCGGAGCTAATTGAGCAGCGGCGGGCGATCCACTCCCTGAAACGATTCCACAAATTATCTGTGGAACTGTTCCCCAAGTGCTGTTGTCTGACGCGTCGTTATTTTTCGCGCGCGAAAATTTTTATTTATCAGATCAGAGCATGTTTACATCACTGCTGCGTCGTTTTAACAAATCGATTTTCACCAGTCGCCTTTTTTTAAAAATCTAAATATATACAAAGAACTTGACGCAGTTTATTAAAAAAAAAAAAATTAGTACAGTTATGGCAACACTACAACATAAAAAAAACTCAATAATTTTATATTAAGTTTGCCAAAAATACAATGCGTTTGTAGGGGAGACAGGGGAGAAATTGTTAATTTGATTTGTGAACTAAAATATGTGCGACATACAAAAAAGTCAGTCCAAATAGTGTGATATATATATTTGTAAAAAAAATTTTTTTTTGTTGTTGATAAGTTTGTAATGGAGAGAGGTTGGGGCGAGCCGGAGACTTGGCCGTTAATTAATTTTGCTTGATAAGCACTGCGGGCGATTTTAGTCGGACGGCGTAAAGACGCCGATGATATTTAATTGGAATATAGTGGGCGGTGTAATCCCGCGAGGGTTAATACGATTTCTGCATCAGTGGGGATTACCCCGGGCCTCACTGAAGGGGCAAAACGCCGTAGCGGGAGTTTAATTTATTAATTTTGCAATACAGTGTAGCCCCAGGGCTAGGAAGTTAATAAAAGAAGATTATATACTTATTGCGTGTTATGTTATTTTTCGGGTGACCGTTTTTATTTTGACGGTTTTCTAAATAAAGATGGTCTGCTTATTTATAATAAATTTAATAATGAAATATTACATATGTCGATTTTTTGATTAACGTCAATCAGATGCGTATTTATTACCCATTACGGGTTTATTATATTACTAATATGATTAGGCACATATTGGTTGGCCTGGGCACATTGGTTCATATGTAGAGTATGATTGTTAAAAATTCTTCACGCGGAAGTGATTTGTTAGTACAAGGGTTAGTACACCGGCCATGTAAGCCAGGGGATGTGGGTTCAAATCCCACACAAATCGCGTTGATATTTTTCTGAGAGTTTCTTTAAATCATCTTCTATGTATGAACTAATGTGCCTAATCATATTAGTAATAACATATTTAATTCACAAATAATTGTAACCCTAGAAGCAATTATTACTAGTTTTGGAGAGAAAAATATAACACACGAAATAAAAACTGTATACAAAATATACAGCAGTTATGAGTTGATTCAGTTCTTCGACGCTTCGGTACGCGTGATGTGACCATTTTCAAGGGTTCATAAAGTGTTGTTTAAAATGTGTATTTTTTTTTTTTTTAGGTAGTTTCATTTCTTTTTGTTTTTTGTTTTTAGTTTATTTTTTTATAGTGTGATGATGTTAATACGGTATGAATTTTTAAAAGTGTGAATGTCGGGAAGTTCTCGCTACATAGTTTTGCTGTAACGGCGAGAATAAGCCGAGCAAGGGGATGCGGGTAGTTTCCAGCGAGGGTTAATGTACCATCGCCCTTATTCCCAACATAATATTCCCATCGAACCCTTGGGACTAACACCCTGTTTTAAGTTGGTCACGATGCACTTTTATTTTTTCAATAAGGAAGTGTGATTGTCAGAGATTTGCAATTTGTTAGACGCGCACGTTTCACCGTCGTCCTTCTTCTCCGTGTGCCTCTCCTCAGAGCTGGTCGGTGATCATACCACTGAACATGCGTTTGTCGTGAGTCTGTTTCCCTAATTCGGCTGCACTGGCGTAAATTCCGCATCCACGTTATTTTTTTACTTCGATGTAACTGTAAGATGATATATTTATTATTTCGAAAAATATGGTTAAAATTGGATACCTCACGCTTTTTTACCGTCGGCACGAGTTATCATTCTTTCGCAAACTGTGCAAGACTAACAGTCAACCCATGGTGTTTTAAGGATTCTTCTATAAAGCCACATTTCTGTCACCTCGATTTTTCCCATGGTACTGCCTCAAGTGTCCAGGCCTCAACCCCATAACATTCGGTGAATCATCAACCATCATCCGTGGCACTGTAGCCCATTTTATTATTCATACAACATTTTTATTATTCGTTGGTTCGCACATTGTTTCATATGTAGAGTATGATTGTTAAAAATTCTCGATTAATGGATGTGATTCGTTAGTACAAGGGTCAGTACACCGGCCATGTAAGCCAGAGGATGTGGGTTCAAATCCCACACAAATCACGATGATATTTTTTTCGATAGAATTTCTTTAATCATATTCTATGTGTGAACTTATGTGCCTAATCATATTAGTAATAATTTTTATTATTTTCATAAATATCTTAATGAGACCAACGCTGCATTAATGAGGGAGGATTAAAAAAATAATATTTATTTGAGATTGATACGAGCCGCTAATGAGCGTGGCTTCCCAGGTCGTTAGCAGACTTGGTGCGAAGACTTCCACGTGTCATGATAAGTGGATCCTGGAAAAAAAAAAAAAAAAAAAAAACTAGCTGTATATATCATATATACGCAGCGATGTTCTTCTACGTCAGGGGTTCACAGCCTTTTCAGGCCATCTCCCCTGGGAGCAGTCGCCCACAACAATTGGTAAAAAGTACCTTTTGATTGGTTTTTAAAAATATCAGAAAAAAAAAAAAAAACAACCGCAATTTATTGTCTTCTAGCTACTTGGCTATTCGCACTTGTATGCTTGAAATATGTAAACTTTTGTTTATATGGGAATATATTATTTTAAAATTTACGTTGAAATTACTTCACAATGCTTGTACATAGAAAATTTACTACAGGTGGTTTAGCATAATAGCGTGTCGAGTACAGCATTAGCTGCTAGCAAATCACTCGATGTATTATATGACTCGTGGATTTGACTGATAGAGGCAGCTGGGGACTTGGAGTCTGACTGACCGCTTGTTCCAGGTGTGGTGGAGCTAGTGCCCCAGGATGCGCGCGGCCGTGGCCTGCTGGGTCCTCCTGGTGCACTCCATCGCTACCACTGCGCTACCTCCCATCATCAAGATAGGTAAAACCCCCCAACCACCCTTCACAATTCACCACCATCACAACGTATGAACTCGACCAGGCCTGTGGTCGAGTTCATAGGTCACAAGTGTTCAGGTGGTAGCATCACGTGTGGTGTCCGGGTAGAGTGGTCATGCATGGTGTGCTGTTCGGGGTTTCAGGAGCCATCTTCTCCGAGGATATGAAGGGCTGCAGCGCAGAGCTGGCCTTCAAGTATGCTGTCTACCGCATCAACAAGGACCGGGCCCTGCTGCCGCACAGCACGCTGGTGTACGACATCCAGTACGCGCCCAAGCAGGACTCCTTCAGGGCCACGAAAAAAGGTTCTAGTATAACCTTGCTTAGCTCTTGCCTTTTCCGCTTCCACTCTTTACTCTTCATTAGTGCTTTTTATACTCTTCGTTTCACTCAAAAGCACCCGTGAAGACTGTAAGCACGAAGCGTATAAGCAACACGCGTGGTGAGTGGAAGCAAGACTTAAGTACGGATCTTTCACTTCCGTACGTTGTATATTGATGGCTGGCGGTCGGCCGCGTCCGAGACTTCTCCCTGTGCTGAGCTTGCTAGGAAAAACAGGAGCTTCGGAGGATTAAAGAGTAGAGGCAACGCCTTTTTACGCTCCATCTTAAGATGGTGAGAGTTTCATTAAAAAAAATTGAAATATAACGATACTAAAATAAAATATTGCATGCAAAGAAGACTGCATTCCGCGACGTGACGTCAAGGCTTTCGCAGAACTGCTGGCTACGGAAAATCCGAGATAATATCTTTTATCTGTCTGCCCGGTCTTTAATGAGACCACCCTGTATCCACTCCACAGCCTCTTTGCAATATCGATTACTTTGCGAGCCTCACCTGATTCTATACAGGGTGATTCGAAACCTGTTACAGATCTTATAACCTGATATTCTTTTTACTATCGTATAAAAAAAAAACACTTCAGAAATCCGTCGCTGTAATATCGATTACTTTGCGAGTTTTATCCGAACATGTACAGGGTGATTCAAAATCTGTTTCAGGTACTTAAGCCTAATATTTTTACTACTTCCAAAAAAAAATTATTTGACTCGTGGTTACTTAAAAAATGATTAATTGTGTAAAGTTTAGACACGCACCGCTAGTCGCCGGCAAGTACCTCGCGAGATCGAGATGTCGTCGCATTGACATATCGAAGCATGACGGCGCGAAGCACATTTCTGTAGAGTGCTGTTACCAAAAGATCAGCTGTTTAAGATAAACCACATACATGTTTATTGTATTGTAGAAAAAAAGGCGAATTTGATTTATGGTTAGAAAAACAAATTCGGAATCACCCTGTATAATGCTGATTTATTTTATTAATACAAAATCGCTGATATTAAAAACACAATAGGGATCCTATTTTAGGCGTTTTCATCCCCTGTACCGGGACCGAAACGTTGAAAATTTCGAGAAGATACGCGAAAAAGCACTGAGTTTTTTTTTATTAAAAATATATTATCCGCATGTTCCTAAAATGTAATAAATTTGTTGTCGCCTTAGTACAGTGTTTTTCAACCTGTGGGTCGCGGGTAAATGACAAAGACAATTGTTTGAAGGTCAAATAAAAATAAATAAATAGTTTTATTAACACCCTAGGGCAGAGGTCCCCAACCATGGCGCCCGCCGACCGTTTTACGTGTGCCCGCCGCTTAAAAAATATTTAAGTTTACAATAAAATGTTATGAAAAAATTAATATTTAGTATTTTAACAAAGAAAATACAAAATAATAATTCTTCCCAGAAATTTATATTTATTCAAAATATCATTGCTTTTGAAAAAGATAAATGGTGCCTTGTGACTGGCATTCTAAAATGTGCTCTAGGGTGCAAAAAGGTTGGGGAGCCCTGGCCGAGGGGGTTGCCAGAATTTTTAACATACAAAGGGGTCGTGTATTCAAAAAAGTTGAAAAACACTGCCTTAGTAGAAGAAACACAGGTGATATCATGAAATCAGTCTCCCATTGTGTTTTCATGGTGTCTTGTGAATCGGCCCGATGGAGTGAGTGCTACAGTGGCGTGGTCGCGTGGTCTGGTCCGCAGCTTGCATGCAGGTGGAGTCGGGGGTGCTGGCGCTGTTCGGGCCGGCGGAGGCTGCGCTGTCGCCGGCGGTGCAGGCGCTGTGCGAGGCGCTGGACGTGCCGCACATGGAGGCGGCCCCCGAGCACCTGGCCCCGAGGGAGTTCTCCGTGAACCTGCATCCCTCGCAGCGGCTGCTGGACCAGGCCTTCGCCGACCTCATGGCCTACCTCAACTGGACGCGGGTGGCCGTTCTCTACGAGGACACCGCCAACAGTGAGCTTGACAAAACCTACTATCAACCTACCTCGAGGCACTCGATGATTTCCAATACTCCAGACAAGCTTGGGATGCAGTATGGCCAATTATGCATTGCTTATTTATATAAGACTTAAATATACATACTAACTATAAAAAACTGCTCTACGAGTAATTACTTCGCTCAAAGCACAGTATCGGTGACAATCAAACCGAGTCATCTTCGGTCTACCCATACTTTAAGTTTCTTACCAACATTCATTTGAGTATTATAATAAAAACAGTAACAGTTACTGCAGTTTTTCCAATTATGCATTGCTTATTTAAATAAGACTTAAATATACATAGTAACTGTAAAAAAATTAGTTCGCTTATAGCACAGTATCGGTGAAAATCAAACCGTTTCATCTTCAGTCTACCCATACTTTAAGTTTTCCACCGACATCCATTTGAGTATTATAATTAAAACAGCAACAGTTACTGATAAGACTTTTAATCCGTTTCAGGTGCGTTCCGGTTCCAGGGGCTGGGGCGTGCGGGGCCTGAGCTGTACGTGCGGCGTTGCGAGGGCCCGCCAGCCTACCGAGCCATCCTGGCTGAGCTACGCGCCAAGCGAATCACCAACATCATCGTGGACACCGACCCCAGGCACATCCAGAAGCTGTTCCGTGCGGTAACTACTTCTAAGTTATACTGCTTTCAACGGGACCTCATCCAAGTAAATGACCTGAAGTATTAAATATACTGGTCATTTTATTCTGTACACTGTTTTTATTGACGCATTGTTGAAATCTATGATCACAGTACGTACTGTAGAAGATAACCTCGTGGATGACATGACGATATTTATGAGCTACGTTGTTCTTAATATCTCACTGAACATATCGCCATCTTCCCCAGTATTACGATACCTATAAAATAAATATATTCTACTAACGCATAACAACACCTTCTAAAACCTGCAAGAATATATATTTTCTGCTTTTTAATTTCAGATTCTCCAGTTGCAGATGAACAACCATCATTATCATTATCTCTTCGCTTCTTTTGTAAGTATACAATTAAATAATTATTATCGATGTACAGTAATATCAACTCGGATCATGAATTGACACAATTATAATATTCTTTAGTAAATGAATATTCCCTAGTTTCTAAATTAGGTTTTTTTCACCAGGATATGGAGCTATTTGATCTTGAAGACTTTCACTTCAACCGCGTGAACATGAGTGGCTGGCGTCTGGTAGATCTGGACAGCGACCGGGTTCAGGAAACCCTGCAGCAGATGGAACGCTTCCATCCCATCGGTACCAACATCCTCTCCGAGAAAGGAACCATTGAGGTGAGGTGTTTGAAGTGCACAAACAATGCAAAGAAAATCAACTTAGATTTAAAATAATGAGTAAATATTTTTAATTTTTCAAGTGTCGTTTTAAAACTCGGTTACTAAGTACCAACATAGTTATTTAAAATGATATATTTATTATAAAAAGACTTCACGTACACAACAGACTCATGCGCTTGCTTGTGGCATAAATCTTTACTAATATCAATGCAGTTCAAAGCGTTACACGCCGAGCGTAGGGACCCAGATTAAAATCCGGATAAAGCAACAATCCGTTACAACTATGCAACAGTTTCCTATTTGTAGAATAAAATCAAAGGAGTAATTGTTTTTCATTTGGTTACAGACGGCTCCCGCGCTGGTGTACGATGCGGTGCACGTATTGGCTCTGGGGCTGGCCGCACTGCAGGCTCCGCTGCGTCCAGCCAACTTGTCTTGCGAGACCGCGGCTCCCTGGGATGACGGACTCTCTCTCTACAACTATATCAGCTCCGTGAGTTACTCTGCGTCATGTAAATAAATACTTTCATAATTTCATCTCGTCATGCTATTGAGTGACTCCATATAACATTTCCTTGAATTTAATATATTTTAATATTTCAAGAATGAGGTTTATTGAATTATTTACATGTGGTCATTAGTTTTTACCACTTTGACCTTGAATAAACCTTCAGTGGTATTTTAAAGCATTATGGAGAAGGTTCGTGTAATTCTTGAATTTTCTGCATTTAGGTGAGCGCTCACGGTCTGACGGGCCCCATCGAGTTCACGGAGGGGAGACGCACGGGTGTGCAGCTGCGCTTACTAAGATTGCGCGGTGCCTCGCTGGCTCCTGCTGGTACATGGAACCCCCGTGACGGTCTGCAGCTGTCCGATCCTTCTGCTTTCCGCCATGAACCCGGTCCCAACGTCACGCTCGTAGTAGTCACAAGAGAGGTTAGGATTAGTTTAAATTATACAATTCAGCATTCATAGCATTTGCGGCAAAGAAATTACTAATTGTTTTTAAAGCATAAGAAGATTGAAAGTTTTTCAATTATATTTTATATAATTAAAAAATTCTGTAGCACTGAAAAATGACAAAAATTTTCGTTTAATATAGAAAAAATATTACCTCAATGTGAGATTCACATTTTAGGAAAAGCCGTACGTGATGGTGAAGGAAGGCTGGAACCTCCAAGGGAACGACCGCTACGAGGGCTTCTGTATAGATCTACTGCAGAGGATAGCGGAGAGAGTGGGCTTCTCCTACACGCTGAAGCTGGTCCCAGACAACATGTACGGAGTGTTGGACCCAGAGACCAATCAGTGGAATGGCATCGTTCGGGAGCTTATGGACAAGGTACAAATGATATTTGCTTTGATAAAATAAAAAAAGAGACTGCTCTTATCTTATCTTTATCTTACCTTTCTTCCTTCCGAGAACTGTCTTTTTATCTCCTTTCCACGTGCCCATAACAATCCTGAGGTACTATACACTGTAAAGAAAAGCCTTTGAACATTCACGTTGCCAGCCATATATTTCACCGCTATGATTTATAATATCAATTAATACAAGTACTAATTACAAACATTCATGAGTATTTACTTTATAAGTATACTTCAATTTTGCTTTTGACGATCTCTTCGGTTTTCCACTAATTGTTTTTGTTTTGTGTTTATAGAAAGCAGACTTGGCTGTCGCATCAATGACTATCAATTACGCGAGAGAAACCGTCATTGACTTCACAAAACCCTTCATGAATCTTGGAATAGGCATTCTATTCAAGGCAAGACATTACATTTTAATTATTACTATCATTGATTTCATATTGAAGGCGTAACTTAATGTACAATAATAATATGTTTCTAAGTAATCGAGGAGATTTGGATTCGTAACCCGTACAGGTTTATTGGGTTCACAATTTTTTTTTAGATTATCTATTTACACATGAAATGTCGAATTCCATCAAACTTGTGTTAATAATGTATAAATATATGTTACGACAGGTTCCCACATCACAGCCCACACGCCTCTTCAGCTTCCTTAACCCTCTGGCGGTGGAGATCTGGTTGTACGTTCTCGCTGCATACATCCTTGTTTCTTTCACCCTCTTCGTTATGGCTAGATTTTCTCCCTACGAATGGTGAGTAAACGAGCTATTAAATTTTGTTGTCAATCCTTAGTTCTCTCGTGATTCCCTTAAATATCTTTTCTGTAGAAGAACTACTATTACCAACAGATTTTAAAAATATTAGACTGCTTGAAGATGCCGACCTAGCATTTTGACCAAATACTTTATTCAATACAAACATTATAACGGAATTCCCCCAAATACATATAAACACTCCGATCAATACATTTTTTAATAAAAAAGTTCAATTTTAAATATTCAATGGGTTGGATTTAATTGTCGTGTTGAAAATTTTTCAGGTCAAATCCACACCCGTGCGCGAGGGAATCGCGGCTGGTCACCAACCAGTTTTCTGTATCCAACTCGTTCTGGTTTATAACGGGGACTTTTCTTCGCCAGGGATCAGGTCTCAACCCCAAGGTAAGGAAGTTGTTCACAATTGTACTGTAAGACTGGCGCAGTGAAATGGTCACCGATCTCCTCTAAGGAGAGGCACATAAGAATATTGTTGACGTAATAAAAAAAATATTGATTTTGAAGGACGTATTTTTCATTTAATGCTTTTACTTGTTATTAAAAGTCTATTTGACATAGTCGATGACGTGTTAATTAAGATACAATATTATTATTAATTTGTGCGCTTTTTTCAGCTTTATTATACTATTTTTTCTAATTTATGAGATAATATTATAATTATCTTCTTTATTAGGCAACATCAACTCGTATTGTTGGCGGTATCTGGTGGTTCTTCACTCTCATCATCATCTCGTCATACACGGCCAACCTCGCAGCCTTTCTCACAGTGGAGCGGACGGTGGCTCCCATTGAAACCGTCGCCGACCTGGCTGGCCAATCTGCCATCCAGTACGGCACCCTGAACGGCGGAAGCACTATGAGCTTCTTTAGGGTAATTACCAATTTTATTTTTGTGTACTTCATACAAATCCTCTAAACTATATTAATTTTTTATTATAATTGAAAGGAATTAATATACTCTGAACTAAAGTATTCTGATGTGCCTGTTTCTTCTCACTATTTATTCTCAGATGAAATTATAATATGATGATTCTAGGACTCGAAGATAGACATTTACAAGCAAATGTGGCAGTATATGGATACACATCGTCCCAGCATATTTGTGTCTACGTACGAGGATGGAGTGAAGCGAGTGCTGGGCGGAGGGTATGCCTTTCTCATGGAGTCTACCATGCTGGATCACCGCGTCCAGCGTGACTGCAATCTTACGCAAGTTGGCGGTCTCCTTGACTCCAAGGTAACCATTTCTCGATAGTAGAAATAATAAGTTATATCGCCTTCTTTGCTTTATGAATTGGCATATCGATTGGTTCGGTTTAGGGCTACGGTATAGCCACGGGCAAAGGCAGTCCCTGGCGGGACAAGATGTCCCTGGCCATCCTGCAGCTGCAGGAGAAGGGAGCCGTGCAGATTCTTTACGACAAATGGTGGAAGAACACCGGAGATGTCTGCAACCGTGAGGACAAGTCCAAGGATTCCAAGGCTAACGCCCTCGGTGTCCAAAATATTGGTAAGAAAACATTCGATTTGACTTTAAATCTTGAAATATATTGATATGCTCAATATTTTTTGCAGAAACTATTTAAAAAGATGTTTATTAATAATTTTTATTTATCGACCGACTAGTTTTGCTAATTAACAAAATTAAATATTTTTCAACAGTTATTTAATGCGCTTGAGTCATTTAAAATTGTGCTGGTATCTTATTTGCTCTCGATTCTCAATTTATTTCATAAATTTATTTGGGATCATCGGAATTCCAGGAGGAGTGTTTGTGGTGCTACTGTGCGGACTTGCGCTGGCCATCCTGGTGGCTATCTTGGAGTTTTGTTGGAACTCCAAGAAGAACGCTGCCCAAGGACGTCAGTCGCTCTGTAGTGAGATGGGACAGGTCAGATTTGGTTTTATCAAATGTATTTATTTTTTCTCTACGAGGTATCTAAACAGATGATCCAAACTACTTGAATTGATTCGTTTTCTTAGGTGTTGTGCTGCTTAAGGTTTTCGTTCATCCGTTTTGGTCCCCGCGCTGGGATCATCTTCATGGATTTACCAAAGTAATCTTTTAATAGCGTTTTTACGGTAGTTAGTTAAGGTAGTGGTTTTTTTATTTGTAGGAGCTGCGGTTCGCAGTACGGTGCGGAGGGGGGGCTCGGCAAAGACCAGCTCTGCGTCGCCACTGCGCCCGCTGTGCTGCCCCCGCAACGTACGTGCCCTCAGCGCACTATAACGGGGTCAGTAAAACATGATGACATACTTTTGCTTGCCAGAATCGACTGATTGCCAGAAGTTGCTGATTTGATTTGCACGCTTACAGGAACTGACATATGGTAGTGGAGACAGCTGTGCTCTTCCGCTGAAAGAGCTACGGGGTTCCTAGCGGCGGGCCCGCGGGTCGCCCCCCGTGCAGTCGTACTTCATCCGAGAGGGCCCCCCGCCCACGTGATGTTGCCACCGAGACAGCCACCCGCCTGTGACACCCCCCACTTAACCCGACTTGACCCTCGGTACTGCGAGGAAAGAATACATAACCTAACCTAACATAAACAAAATTTATTGATTTGACATTGCTACCTATTCCAACCTACCTGGAAGATAGAACAGTCAATAAATAAATTATCTTTAATCTAATCTAGGTGTAGTCGTACTTACAAATAATTAAAATAGCTATCAAGGCATGGTAGCTTCAACTCGATTCTTAACTGACATATCAAGATATGATATTCGTTAAGTTGAAACCACTCACTTGGCCAAATTTACAAAGAAAAAAAATAACACAATATTTAGATAGCACGACTGTGTTATTGTAATCCAACTGGTCTAAGAAAGAATCTATAATTGGATTAATACTCTAGAAAGATGATAAGTTTTTATCAAATCTGGCACACTACAAAATAAACCGGTAACCTAACAACCAGAACAGAAGGCGAGATGGTACGTCAAAATTATTCTCTCATGCTGTACATGCATCAACACATCTGTAACGTTGAGTATATGACTATCGGCATGGACTGTGGATGACTGTCATGGTCTTGTTGACGACACATGTCTTGATTAGAGAACTTTTGCATAACTCGTTGAACAGTCTGGATTGAATTCATAAAATGGACCTTGAGTATTAATGTAATAATTAATGAACTCACTAACCTCTTCAAAATATAACCTGTAAACCACGTTCGTAGGTTTTGGCATCAGTTTTTATTCTATGATTTTGGGGTTTTTTTTTTTTTGTTAAGGTGCTTAGTGTTTTTAGCGGCGTTGAAGATGGTCCCAGTATTGAGACCGAAACGATAGAAGACAAAAAATATTAAGCAGCTTAACACCCAAGAAACTCCAAAATCATCATAAAATGACTATCGTCAATGGCAATTAAAATCGGCAAATCTTCACATTCTGTGATTGCAACACGTCATCTAGGATGCAGCAAAAATATTAACGTGTCGAGTCTCCATTTAATGAGGGAACCAAAAATTGCAAAATATATATATATCTTTCTTATAATCAACACGAGTTAATTAATACATTGATAGGACTCTAGGCTGTTTGAGCCGGAGGAAAATGATATAGAAAAGAAGCTTCTAGCGCGTCTATTTGAGAAGACTTGGATCTTTGAAAACGGTGCGGGAAGATGAGAGAGAAAGCCCTCTCTGAAGATCGGCCTAGTTTATCCCAAAACGATGTAAAAAAATTACCCCAAGTGATAATGATCCCACGTCAAAAATGCTATTGATTAAAAAAGTGAGGTTATAAAAACGGAATATATAATAATATGAGAAAATAATGTTAACTCAAATATAAATGACATAAAATCCTTAATTCAAGGATTTGAAATAGGGTTAGGTTAGGTTAGCTTCTTTTAACATCTAACCTAACCTAACCTCTTCTAACCAAGAGACGAAATGTAATTTTTATGTATGTATCTATTGAATATTATAAAAGGCAGTCTCTAAGTATTTGGAAGTTGTACAATTGTTATAAAGAAAATATATTAAATAAAAAAATGATCATTGCCAAAAAACATTGAAAAATTTAAATGATGTATAATATTCATGTACCATTTTTTTATTACGAATTTGTGTATATAAGGAAGATTAATATAAAATGTGTGTTAAATGTGAAAGGCCTATTTAAGGATCAGTTTAGTGTACCAACTAAAAAAAAAAACTAGTTAGTGACTTTTTTTTAAAGGAATTTACATAAATGTTTTGTGTAAGTTAGGTATATTTAAAATCTATACGAGGCAATGAGATTGTGCATGTTTGTAATAAGTCAAATATATTTTAAAAGACGGTGTAGTGTTTTTATATTATTCAAAACCAATAATTTTATATTGTGTGATTTGATACACGTGTGAAGTGAGCACCATTGTAAGGAAACACGCCACCGAGTTGCATTGTACAGAAGAAATAGTTATCAAACGCATTGTCCATATTTTAATGTTTTTAGGGTAGTCATATATAAAACTAAAAAAAAAAAAACATTTGTAAGTGTTTTGTAATTATATTTAAATACAACACAAAACTGCCCGTCTCTGTAAGTGAAACTTTTAATTACTGATTTGCTTTGTACCTGCTGTTATTGTTTGGAGTGAACACTCAACTAGTTATGAACAAATTAATCAGTTATGATATACAAATCTGTAATGTCTGTCGCTATATTCAAAACTATAATACCTCTACGCAACCCTCAAGCTCTCGTCGCTACTCTAAATGCACTATGAACATATGAAGGATCCAAATCTAACGATGCTGTTAAAATATACGTTTTAAGTTTTTAAGCTACCCGTGAAAAATTATTGTCAAAGATATTTTACATTAGATTCTGCTAGAAACAAACCGAAAATGATAATACTCGTATACTGTTACGACTTAATTTAATAAAATTTTAAAGCAATTTAATAATAAATTATTTATCCTTGTTATGCATAAAATCAGGCAACAGGCCTAATTTAATATTGCAATTTTTCTTGATCGTGGAAATATGCGAAAGAGTTAGCCGCTAGAAATCAATAGTTAATTATTTATTATTAAGATTTATATTGTATGTCTATTATAGTTTTCCTACTGACTTTTATGAATCCCTCGTTATGATATGAGAGACAGATTTTGAGCCTAGCTCCTATGGAAATCTCTTAAGTCAGATTATTGTGAGATTAAAAGATCGGTGCTTTGAGACGAGTGGAGTCAAGGGGGTTGCAACCCTCAGGGCGTGTTTAAAACATAAGGCCCTAGAATTTATAAAAATGCAATATCTTGTTAAAATCTATATTATTCATGTTGATATTAATGGAAGTAAGACTTATCGTGAAAGCCTAAGATCGTCATATGCCTACACGCATGTAGTGTTTTATTATATAGTTAGAAGTATCTGGTAAATGATGGGTGGAAATAACTATAAACTGGATTTACAAATTTGACCATTCCACCATTGAATAAATGAACTTTAAATAAAATTATTTAAATGACTTACTTAGAACAATCAAAATCAACGAAACAATAATAATTAAGTTTTTAACAATATGACTAAAATATTTTACGACATACAACGAAATGCATTTCACTGCCAATATATTATCATTCGGGGCTTGGAAACAGAATCTAATGTACTATATCTTTAGAATGTGTGAAATATGACAATATAAGAGTAAAAGTACACACATCAGTAAAGACCTATAGAAATGTGCAGTGGCGTACCAAGAAGGTGGCAATGAGGGCGGTTCACCACAGGTGGCGTGTATTTTGGCGCAGCAATAATGTTATAATTAATGGAAAAATTCAGGCGGCGAATCGGGGACCGTCCCTGGTGGTAAAAGCTCTAGGTACGCCACATAAACAACAGAGAGCACCGTTAATGAGTTTGAATGGGAGATTTGACGAACATACGTGAAAAAAAACCATGGCAGTCATGGAGTTTATTAGACTTGTTAGTCAAATATGCATTATAAAAAAAACAATTCATTGTTTGATTGAAAGTTTAGTTATTAGTTTTCATTTTGGACAGTCATACGGGTTTAGATTCGTAAATTAGTAAATGTATTATTTTTTCATTGAAAAGTGACTTAAATATTTGGAATTGTAGCAAAACACACTATTAAACTATTTCTTATAATTACACAAAGAATTATAAAATTTTATACAATTTTAAACCTGTATTTCGCATGGCGTGTGCAATTTTGGTAGTTATCGTTTAACTTCTTTCATTCATATATATATATCTTAAATTCTTACAGTTTATTTTGTGTTACGTGTATGTTGTTGTGGTAACATCAAATGTGTAAATACCGGTGCCAATTTAATGGTATTACGAGTGTATAAAATAAGAAGTCTTTGTCATTTTAAGCCTTAAAGGTTATTAATATGTTTTAGGTGCACACGTGAAACAGTGAGATAATCTCCTAATTTTTCTTTTAGACATAGGAAATTAATTTTCATCTTCCCGTGAGCGTTATTACTTCTGAAAATAATATTTTGGACATTTTTTTTTATTCGAATACTTGGCTTTACATAAAGACAGTGAAATGGATATAAACTTAAAACTTCTACGATTAATAGGCCTAGAAAGCACTCCTGTGTAGAATGCCCCTTGTGCCGCACCCTCTCTACGTAGCAACCTCTTCTTCGTTTAACATAATATAGCATCGACGGCTATAATTTCACTCCAGATTTTTTCTATGTATTTTCATAAGAGCAATTAATTTAAGATTTATACGTATCACGCATTTTAGAATTAATTTGAATGAATTGTTTTCATGCAAAAAAAATGCCGAAACTATTGGCACTTATTACTGCAGATATTTAATCTATATATTGTTAGCGTCGTTTTAATTTGAAAATGGCTGTAACCCTTTAATGTGCTAAAAATGTTTTTAATAAGTTTTTAAAGATTTGTTATTCCTTATTGCCAAAGATCAAAAGTTATTTATTGTTATTATATTGATTAATTCAAGTTGATTATTATTATCATTTTCATGTTAGCATTAAGGTACTAATATTGTTATATTTGACAAAATCTCCTTTCTTTTTATGTTATCATCCCTGTTTTAATAGTCATAACGGAGGACTCCTTTAATTGATATCCATTTCTTTGTAAAACACTTCCCGATGACACAGATATTGAACATTTCCACGCTGATTCACAGCCTCATTTTTTTCTGTTTAAGCTTGTAATTTTAAGAAGTGGTTTCCATTTTCATTACTAAGTTTGCTGACACGTTACCTTCTTAAAGCTACAATTTTTCTTGTCACAGACGAAATAAAACATAGAATGTGTTCAATCTTAGACCACTTACACACTGGAGAACCGATAATATAATTTTCAAACGTTGGGTCGTCATTAGTGAACAGTTAATTTACATTGAAGATGTGGCCCACTTTTCGTTGACTTGACAATAATACATCACGCCTTGAGTTGTAAGATCTCATTGATCCAGTTATACAAAGCAACTTGTATAAAAACATGGAAATCTGACTGAAATCAGGTTGGTGTTTTGAGATGAGTGGAGTCTGAAGGTGAGATTGAAGGACTCCTAACTCTAACACCGCTTTTACTCATCTGCTCTATGCAATCAGGGCCGTGATACTCTCAAGTTGTGAGACCATCAGTCTTTTCGAACTCAAACCATTAATACAATGTTTTAGGGATGATGTTTTATTGTACCCATAATTGCTTCCAGCTTGTAATTTACGGTCAATCTTCAGCTACGGAGGCTGATCGATGCATGGTGGCCTGTAGCGGGGCTCATCGGTGGTCACGTGTGTAAGAGGTCTTATCCCACGATTCTTGTATCAAAAAAAGTTGTCGGAGGAAATTGGATGTTAATTATTTGGAGTTGACAAAGTGCCAAATATTGTTTAACACTTTATATATATATAAAATGTGTGTGTGAATATTAGATATTATAATCGAAACTTGGTTGGACGAGTCTAGCTGGAGTTTTCCGCATTTTTGAGATACACAATTTATAAGCGAATATAATTAGCTAACATTTAGACTATGTATGTTTTTGTATACATTTATGAGCTTGAAAAGCAACAGATATGTTTTTAACATTTATTGACTGTGTTTTCCAGAGTCTGATATATTATTCAACTGTTTATGCACTATAATAACATCGCATTTACATTTATAGGTTTATAAGCTTTGGTTTCGAATTGAAAACGACTTAAAAAGTAATTGACGAACTATGGTTTTCAACATCTCATGCGTGATTAAAAACATTAATGATATTATTTCTACGAGTAATACAACTGTATAAAAGTTACTAAAAGATATAATATCGCATTTTATTGTAAAACACCATACGACGCTTAATTATTTAACAACCAAAATATACAATATGTTTTTAGATAATCGATTCACACACGAAATGAAAAAAATCTTTAACGTAGATGGGATTCAAACCCACACCTCTATTATGAGCTACAATTGTATGTAGTTTTTGCTCGGTGTGTGTCTTATTTAAAAACATATTGTATACACGATAAACCTGCATGAGTAAAAAATGCAGATTTGTTAAATATATAAAAGTAATCACTCATAGCCAAAATATTTTATTGTAATAAACTGATTTTGATTGTATCATGAAGAAAAAAGTCAGTTTAAATTAAGCGGTTTCCGCTTTTTAGGTGGGGCCGTGACGTTTGAGATACCGTGTTTAGTTGCGCTTTTACTTTGTTAAAATCAGACTCGAGTCAACGCAGCCTCATAAAGTATGATTCGTCCGTGTAAATTCAAATGAGTGTATTCATACTGTGTCCAGATAAGTGGCCAATATAGAATAAGTTATATTTTGTAAGAGGGAGACGCAGTGCACGTGTGACTTGTACACGTCGCAAACTGATTCCAAAGGGATACTGATTAAAGATTTTTTGATAAAATAAAAACCGTGTTCGTTTACTTTACTGTTCAATCATAAAATAATTTTACTACTACAAATATTATTTTTGTATAGTAAATTCAAGTTGTGCGCTTCTCAAGTCTGAATGTATTGTTAAATGTTTCCGTAATATTTGGCAGGCGTTGATATTATGTTTACGTTGCTCGTGGGTGTTTGCAGTAACTATTAATTTCTAAGAAAAAAAACTGCACAAGTAACATTTAAAAACAGTTATTATTAAAATATTTATTATTCTAAGAATTCATTAAAAATATTGAAGATCACTTTTTATAAAATATATTATAATTTACATTTGTTATACGTAATTAAGTCCAGTGTTGAGAGCGCTTGATTCTTGTTTCGAGAGTGGTACCAGCATAAGACCGGGGACAGGATTTTCATGTTCTAAATCACGTAATTTGTTGACCTTCAGTTTTAGATCACTTCTTAATTTATTTATATCGATATCAATGTGTTTCTGATCCTCTTCTATCATTTCCAAAGTTTTTTCTGTTGTGCAGTTAAAAAGGTTCGAGCCGATGGTCACCCAGCACTTTCTATTTCTGTTTTTTGCGGTGTTTTCTTTTTGGATCGCTCGTATGGCCTCTCTATTTTCATTACGTCTTTTGTCCAGGAATACAATAGTTCTTCTGTCTGCTAATATTTCTTCAGCTAAGCTTTCAACTTCTATTAGATATTGCAGACTTTTATCAGGGATTTTCATTGTTATATCGTAAGGAAAATTTGTTTAATTATTAATATCAGAACAAAATGATGAACATTTTTTTAGTTAGTACCTTCGTATTGATAATACAGACGAAATGCAAAATTGATTGAACCGAGTAATGAAATCTGAAGTTGACAGTTCAACATATTGTCTATGGTTTCAGAAAATCTGGTACTAATTTGTTTCTGGTTATAAATTAATATTATTTACACAATGAAATTATTTTATAGAGATCTATGCTGTATTTATTAAAAAAAAAAAATTGTAATAATGCTGAAGCAGAAAATAATATTTAACCTCAGTCAAACCTTTTTTGAAAATTTTATTTTTAATAGCAATCTAAATATAGAAAAAAATATTTTGCATTCAAAAATAAATAATTTAACAAAAAAAAAATTATTTACTTTGCCCAATTTATATAAATTAATATTATTTAAATCACAAAGTAGAGAAATTTAATTTTTTTTATCAGCCATATAATAATTTTAAAAAAGTATTAGTTTTGACATTTCAGTTCCTAAACACTTACGTGGGTGTTGAATTGTGCCCATTTTATATATTAATTAAAACGTAGGAAGGTGATAACTTTAAATATAATTTGTACGCTTAATCTCTAATTAAAAGTGTTAACAAGATCTAGATTTTAATAATGGATTCCGCGCAAGAAGACATCGACATAATCAACGAGGAGCCAGAGAAACTTTTACCATCTTTCAATCCATTTAATATTGGTATGTTTTTATTGTAATGCATCTCAATCATATTTTAAATTATATGTATGGCTTGTTTAAGATAATCAACATCAAATTAACTACGAATAGCCGAATTCTTACAACCTATCAAATTTAAATAAGAAATAATATTAATTTTAAATATTATATAAATCTTTTTAAACAATGCAAAATTGTTACCTTAAACCTTAACGAAACTTGAACGTAAAAAAAAAACCCATTTTTTTTTAGTAAACTCATAAATATGTTGACAGCTGTAACCTATATGCTAAATTGTATTTTCAGATTTATTTGATTATCTATTCATAGGGTCAGGCGATTGTATTATTTACTAATTATTTAAATATTCTTGAAGGTCATGCTATCTAACAATCGTGCGAAGTACCCATTTATATTAGCAATTAAAATTTTATTTCTTGGTCATTCGTAAATTCGTCAGGTATAAGTAAATCTTTTGTGCAAATCATTTTGATATCTCTAATATATAGAAAGTAATATATTATTATAAATTATACTTAACAGCTCATCAGAAAAAAAAACATAGTGAATACGTCATTCTTTCAAATGTCACCAAAAAAAGCTTGTTAATATATATACCAAGGTTAAGTCCATCGTAAAATTCAAAGTCACCGCTCTCGTCAATAGGCACGGAGTAATTGACAAGAGCATTCCCAAGTCCACCTTTTCATCAGTAGAGCATCGAAGGACCAGTATAGATTTCTTGTTCCTATCGTGTAGCATGCTTACTTTAAATTAGATATTGTTAATAATTATTATATGATCTGTTTCAGTGCTGCCCTTGTTGGCAGCGTACGGATGGTACGTCATCGGAGCGCTGGTAGTCGTGACCTGGGCGTGGGGTCGTCTGCGTCCTTCCGTGAAGAAGTGGCAGCAAGAGCAGGAAGATGCCGCACACCATAAAGGTAAAAGTGAAGCATTATTCATCTCACGGATCTAGCTATTCTGTGTAGATGCCCTTTTTCATAATTTCTAACCTCCACGGATGAAGTGGGGTCGCATGATGAATTGTTTTAATTTATTTTAGATCCCGATTTATTCGCCAAGAAGATGGAGGCCATGGAAGCAGCACGATTGAAACAGCAGCAGTCCATGGACGCTGCCGCCAAAGAATATCAGATCAAAGAACAGGAGGTATTTTTTTGACGATTTTAAATATTTGTACTCTATCTCTTGATATAAGTTCTAAGTCGGTAACAGTTACCGACCAATTGTCTGGCCTTGCAAGACTGCTAAGCACTATCCGAATCGTTCATTTGATGCAAACGCCAATTTCAATAGACTATCCTGGGGCAGTCATCTTCACCTTGCTGAGATGAATAATTTTTCTGTAGCTTCTTTGGCTCTAAAATCTGCTGCAGATGTGACGAAGAATTTAATTAGATTTTTTTCATTTTTAGCGTTTGGAGAAAAAGAAACAGCAGTACATCGAGAGGAACGAAGGCCAGGGCGGCGGCAACCGACTCGGAGCAAGAAGTGGTCAGTATTCTTAGTTAAAGTGATACTTGAAACGTCTCGAAGTATTAATATGATCAACATGGCAGAATCATTCTTCGGCTTAAAACGCTCACGAAAGAAAATGATTTGCCGTTTAAATATGAAGTATTACAAATTAAACCTATCTGTTGTAGAAAGGCCTTGTGTAATTTTTTTAGACATTGATTTTGTATGTTTATGTTCAAATATGTTTTTATTTCCCAGAATACATGCCTCTATGTGGAGCGGGGACGTCAGGGGGCTATAAGGCGCCCAAGAAGTCCAAATGCGGTGGTGGAGGATGCGGTCGTTGAAAATACTCGATAATTAATATAAAATTATATTCCTTGTGCTACTTATCATAAATAAATATTTCTTACTTATTAATATAAAATACTGAATCTAAATACTTATTAAACTATTGATTGATTTATCCTGGTTTCATTGTTTAAACAGATTCATCATAGATCCTGACGGATCGCTGTGCATCTTGACTTACACGCCATTCAGGTAACCAAGTAATTGTAACATCTGCGATAAGGTTCCCACGTGAAACATCGAGAACAACGCTCAAACTTTTTTATGAGCGAGTATATAAACGATGTATAGTTTTTTTCTTTTTAAGAAGATCCTCGGAAATTATATCTCGTAAACGTAAAGAGATGCCACAATAAAACGATATTCTATATACATTTATCTTTATTACTTAAATAATTGTTACATTTATTCGTTTTACATACTCCACAGCCGTGTAAATTACAATAGTAATCTGACGTAAAAAAAAAAAATCTTAGGAAGAAAACTTCAAAATATAAAGTGGCGGAAATGATATATATAAATGATATAATAAAAATTTAATAGTGATATTTAGAAATTGCCAATGAATAATTTTTAATGTGTCGCTTTTGGCAGCTGTTTTGGTTTCTTGGCTGTTAGAGGTTTTGACTCCTCCGAGATTTTATGATTGCCCGTATGTACAGATTTCACATCGGTAGCCGAGCATTTTCTTGAAACGCGTCATACTCGTTTGACCTGAGATACTCGCCACTACCCAAAAGCAGATATATTCAACCGACGGGTTCCAGCTTGGTGCAATTGGAGTGGTGTGCTCAAATGCACTCTAACGAAATCCCCGAAGATGGTCCCAAAACGGGGATTAAACATTGGAGGTCTCAGAACCTCACGCAGCCTAACACCAACAAACCAAACTTATAAAGACTAGCAGAGGAAATAGATAAATAAAAAAAATACGATTCATACTTGAAGAAGTTTGGATTGCGAACTTTCAGCCAAGTCCACGAAGCGTCTTTACTAGGAAACTAGTCGCCTCATTCCTTGAGAGAGCCAAAGACCGTGCTTGCGACCTCCTGTTATATCTGACTGCGTAGAGCAGACGAGTGCAGTTACAATTGTGTAAAACGATCCTTCAAACACGCCTTGTGCTCCACTCGTCTCAATGCACCGGTCTTTGATTCTCACAATGACCCCGGCATCTATCAGAGATATCCACAGAACCATAGGTCTGGCTCTCTCCTCTTGACATACCTTGTATTTTCACAAATATTCAATTGCTATGACGTAACATGCAAGTGTATACATATATATATATTTTTTTTTTGTTACAATTATTCTTATATACTATAATTTTTTTTAAAATTGCAATATTACTGGAGATCAATTTAAACGTTAGTAGTTTTGTCTGAACGTCCGCAACACGGTGAGGTGATACGGCGCCTGTGAATATCTCCACGGCACTGGAGACATAATAAGACGAAAAGCTTGAATTTAATGTCTGCAATATTCCACCTAGCGAGTAATCCACAAGACCGGTTTAATTCGTAACACGCCATTTTTAACTGACAAATACGAACGGCTGGGTGAAATTTTTGAGCAGCAAAAGAGCGATCCATTATTTTCGTAATTTATTATTCACTCATCAATGCATAGTCATACAATTAATCGTCCGATCCAGAATTCTCGACGGGGACCGAAAACATGAAGCAGCTCAACACCCGAGAATCCAAATCAACCCATAACGGATGCCAAAATTTATGAATACACTTATAATTCTCTACAAGTGGCCTCCGGCAATGTTGCAATTTTAAATATATATATTTATGTAAATAATCTGTACATGCTATATTATATTCTTAGAATGCTATACCGATTTCTCTTATATATTATTTTTAAGTACACCTAGTTGGGACACACATTAGTAACAGCGATTCAGATATTTATTATTTTTGAGTGTAGAAATACCGGAGGTGGCAAAATTGCATACCGATATCGCGTCTTTAAAATGCATGCGAGTCCGACGTCCATAGATGCATAAATAGATGGCGTGTCATTGGGAGGATAACGTATTATACGTAAGAATAAAAGCTAGATATTTAAAGTGCAGGCGGATGCGACCCCGTCCGTTTTAAAGCTGAATTGAGACCGTGGAGGCCGGCATGTCGAAAAATGTGCTACACGATCAAAATTTTAACGTGTAAGATTTTACACGTTTATGTTACACATTAGAGCAGAGAAAAAATATGTTACTTTTAATATATACACAGCGGGTCATAATTTATGAAGTAATGTAAATAAATTGAAAAAAAAACATGTTCAGATGTTTTTATTTACAAATTAGTTTTTTTCATACTAAGCGAAATAATTTTTTTCACTAATATAAACTAAGGGTCTATATATTGTACTTAATGAATATTATAATGTAAAATAGTACTTGAGAAAGTTGGAATCACTTTTTCATATAGTTTGTATGACGATATCAAACAGAATAGAAGAAGAAAAAAAACATCATATAAGACTAAGCGGTGATTAATTAAAAATAAATCAGAACGTACTATCTTTACAGCTTTATTTGTGTACAGTATATAAAACAATAGATTCATAAGTAAAAGACAAAAAAAAAACTTCATTTTTGAGATTCGGGATTTGAAGTTAAACCCTCCGACCACAGCGGCTCGGCGCGTGGTTTCTTTTCGACCACCGTGATCATCAATCATCATTTACTACGAGTGCGAAACCAATGTACCTAGTTTCTAGATAAACATCAGTGACTCGCAAGCATTCTTGACTTTATTAAAGTACAAATGCAGTGCCGAGTCCTGTCGGGACCCATTTTAATTGCGGTCTATTTAACTTGGCGCAAACCATTGGTTACCAATGACAGTTATTAAATGTTTAATGAATCTGAATTTACACATGAAACTTTTCTTTCATGCGCGATACGATAATAATAAAAAAAAAATAATAATGTAGACATGGGACTTGGCTATGTCGAATGATAATTTAGCAATCCGAGATATGGCTGTACATATTTTTACACGCACGTTAGATGCATTTTCCGGAAACGAAAATCAAAACTTTCTAATTCTATATACTATGTTTACGAACACATTACAATTTACCTACAATACGTGGATTTTCCAAAAATACCACGGATAACGGAAAATGGTCGAAGGAATATATGGCTGGTGAGTACGCTCAATCTTACACACGTGTCTCTACTGCAGCAGCAGGATCAGAAGAGTTCCAAGCCGGCGTCAATTACTTTCAAGCCAAAAACATCTTGCAGGAGTAACAAAAAGTTCTTGATAAGGAAACTACAAGTTAGTCATTCGGTTTGCATGAGTTTGGAACATTCGCAAATGAATTCATTCCAGCGTGTAAGACGTACCACATCCATTGTACCACTATCTCACTCCTCGCACAATATTAATAGCTGCAATCACAAAACTTTCTACGCGAAAAAAAACTGTACAAGTACAATTGCACTAAGTATCCTTGATCACAAATAATAGTGTACCCATTACCGTATGAGATTCCCACACGTTACACTGAGTTCTTCCATCACAGTGTCCTCAGAAGTCTCGTTGAGGCTTTCTCGTTTGAACACTTGAATCGGTCTCGTTTGCTCTCCCGATCGATAGCCAGGCCGCTTGGGTTGGGTGCAGAAGCACCGAAGGGTCAAAGTAGCAGGACTGATTTATTCGCAGTCCGGCTTCTGAACCTTGACTCCAAGTCGGTCCTGGATGTTGGTATGTCAGTTGGGCGGGTGGTGTGGTGTGCGGCGGCGGCGGCTGCTGCTTCCGCTGCCGCTGCCACGCAGCCAGCGCTCATAGTTCCGCTCCTGCTTCAGCCACTGCTGGTAGCGGTACCACCACTCCTCCCATTTGATGTAGTCCGAGAGAGTAAGACCTGGGACATGAAAAAAAACGAGCGCATATTTCAATAATAATATTTAATTTATCCCAGTTATTATTTTTTGATGAAGGATTAAATACTAACCTCTGAGGTAGCCCCGTTTCTTGTAGTAATCATAGCGAACCCTCACGTCGTCCCAGGAAGGGAGTCCCACGGGGGCAGCTGTCAGCAGCTCATCGGGGTAGTGGCCCTCGGGAGCAGGGGAATGCCTGAATGAAGACAATCATCGTTAACTATGAACTTAAAAATACATACATGGATCTGTATAAAAATGTGAAATAAAGAGTAGCAGCTACTCACGCGGTGCGGTGTGGTGGAGTTCCTAGGTCCCCGGGCAAGTCAGCGTGCTCCTCGATGCGAACAGTAAGCGCGCCGCCCTCGCCTTCGGCGCCGCGCGTGATGCGCATGTTCTGCATGCCGTTGGATCGGTCCGCCGACCACTGCGCCATCTTGCCAAAGCGCTCCGAAAGAGTCAACCTGGACGGAAACAGCATATCGTACAAGAGAAAGAAATATATAATCGACTAGTTTTAAAGAGTAGTTAGGTTATGCAAATATGAGATTATGGGGAAATATGTACCTGGTGTCAGCCTGGTGGGGATGAGGCTGCAGGAGACTGTCATCCTCACTGGTGGAGTCGTCCTCGCCGCTGGAGTCCGCGAGGGCGGCGGCGATGGCCCCGGGACTGACGGCACGGCCGGTCTCCTCCGGCCTGCGCTTCTTTTTTGGCCTCTCGCCCTCTTTCTTGATGCGCATCTTTAACTAAAATAAACATCATTAGAATCCACTCAATCCTGCGCGTGTTATAGAAGTCGAATCACTGTGACAATACGCGTATCCACAGCGTCCTTTGAACTTGGATGGAACGGAGACAAAAGTATACCTCCAGGGGAGCCTTATGCAGGGGCTTAGAGGGAACGATGGCGGGGGGCGTCGGAGGCCCGTTCTTGTCAGGGCGGCGCGGCTTGTGCGTGGCCAGCTGCGTGCGCTGCCATTCCAGCACCTGATTTTGATAACAAAATAATAATAATAAACACTAAACTTAAATTTCCTTAACACTTAACATATTAAAACCATAGTTTAATGCTCTCATCACATTCTTGGATAATTTGGATAAGTGGAACGTCAATGGTTCATAGCATCATAGGGATTCCATGTGATATAATATTACAAGGTTCTGCATAAATTAATAGTTGGTGACGTAAGATATGAATTGGGCGTACCTTCTCGTCTCGAGATCTTTTCTTGGCGGGATCGGCGTCTCTGGCAGACACGTGCGGCGGGGGCCTGGAGGAGGAGGAGACGGGAGCCCCCGGGGGTTTTGGCTTCTTGGTGGTGGAGGTATTTATACGTTGCGGTACTGCAATAATACACACGTTTGTGAAGATTGCCATAAAATTCAGAGAGTATCAAAAATTACAGTAATTCGTATTGGAAAATGGGCTTTACCGGTAGAGGAGGCGGCTGTCGGATTAGCCGTGGAGGTGGCGGCGGTGCGCCTGAGGCTGAGCGAGGAGGGCCCAGCATTGGCATTGCCAGAGTTGAGAGGCTTAGTGAGCTTTCGCGGCTGAGGAGGGGGCGGCGGCCGCGCTGGGGGCGGAGGTCTCGACGAACGCGGCACGGAGAACGACCGGGACCTGTGATATATGATGGTTATGAATAAAATATAATTATCTGTGTGAACGCATTAAAAATCTCAAATATTATTGTGCTATTTGATAAATAGAAATTTCGAAAATGCCCAAGGGTACTCACCGAGATCTGTGCTTGTTGTTGTGAGGCTTACTTCCCGAGCACACGGAGCACGAGTCGTCGGAGCAGCTGCTGACTGACGAAGCCATTTCTGACCTTCCCCCGCCCTGAAAAATATTTGAATAATTGATTTACAATAAGACATGAATTGTAGACTGTAGACTTCCGCAGGCAAGCAATGTATGCAAGGCGGATGATAATGCAGTTGGTATTTGGAAGCATGATAATATCAAAATAAAACTCACTGCATGAAACTTTTTAATTTTCACACATCCACACTGAAGAGACTGTTAATATAAGTTGCAAGTTACCCTTCGAGGAGGCGGTGGAGAGGGCGGCCGCGTGCGTGGCGGTCTCCGATCCCTGTCGCGTTCGCGCTCTCGCTCTCTCTCTCGGTCGCGATCCCTCTCTCGCTCGCGCTCCCGGTCTCTGTCTTTCGACGAGGACACGAGGCTCTGCGAGGACGACGGCTCCGGCCGGCGGTGTGATGACGATACTATCGGACCTGTAAAGAAATTTTACAATGAAACTATTACAACCTGATTTCTTTACTTCACGAAGATACATAAATAGTTTTTAAAATAATTATTAAAATAAATACTTTAACTTACCCGAGATTGAGGTTGAAGCTCCTACGGTAGCAAAAGTAAAAAAAATTAAATTTATATTAAATTGTATATTTTACGATATACTCAGTACTTGATTTAGACTTCATATGCAAGTTGGCATTGAAATTGTGGGATACAGTTTCAAGCACGTCGTGATATATTCTCCGTCCTGGATCTTAAATTAATAATTATATTGAAATTGTGTGCAGCTTTATTAACTACATTTTTTTATCAGAACGTAATGATTTTGGTGCTATTTTGAGTAGATTCCTGAAGTGATAGTTGGAAAACATTGAAAGTTGCTAATTGCAATGATTGCCACGAGTCAACTAAGTTCAGACAATCCGAGAGCAAGGAATCTACAGCCGCGTTGCACTAAAAGAGTAGAAGGACGCAGGAGAGATGGCAGACAGACTCACCGTCTCTGGGAGGACGATGGCTGGGTACGGTGGACGACACTTGCGGCGGAGAGCGGTCGGTCTCCAAGTACAGCTGCTTGTAGCCCGTGTGTCGCCATCTAAAAGAGGAAACTAGTGTTGTAGTCTAGAAATCAAGTTTCCAAGGTTCGTCCAAGGAAGAAGCCCTTGTGGGGCGAAAGTGAATAATCATCGGTAATTAATACTATATTATTATCTAGGGTTACCTGTTGGGGTCCTTCTCCTCGACTTCCAGAAGCTTGCGGTCCCAGCTGCCTGGGGAGGACGCTCTCGCCCGCTTCATCACATTGTCGATCTCCTTCCTTCTTCCTGCGGCCAGCGAGGGGTCTGCTCGCGTGTAAATAATCGTACATTAACAAATCAGTTGCCTTGATCATCGATGTTGACCTCCTCCAGGAATATGTCATGGTTTTCTCGTTATTGGATTCCAAGACAATTGGAAAATGAAAATGGTCCATGACAGAATGGTTTATATGTAAAATGGATGAGATTACGGATATTTCGCCTTTCTGGAGAAGTCGTTGGCGAAGTTGAGGGGATACGAAACCAGATTCAGAGAGTGTGGTCTTTGATATTCTATCAAGGGACGAGGTTACCAGTCTCCTTGAAAATCCAAGAATTAAGACATTGCTGGAAGCCTATGAGCGTCAATCTTGATTCCACTGTTTTTAACCATGTGACCGTTTCATGTAACGGTGTTCGAAAGACTGACTCCAGATTCTCAAATGAGATTTAAAATCATGTCAAAAGATACGAACAAGATATATTATTTATCTACATTATTCAGCCATTTCGTTTTGATACTATTATTTATATAAAACTACAAAAAAAATATGTATATATGAGATTAAATAAGGGTTAAAACGCTCCCATATTCGTACTGTATGAATTATATTTTAACGCAGAGTAGTATCATCGTAATATAAATCGGCGAGCATCGATATTGTGGGCATCGTGCAACGGGTGACATACAGATGACAAATATATTTCTTTAGAATTTTACGAGCCATTTATTGCTTGAACGGACGAGGTGGCATAAAAAAAATATATAATTCATGGATGAACGAGTTTGCATGCTTTCATAATTATCAATTTAAAAATGAAAGCATCGACCAGACTTGGCAATTCATTTGGATAACAAGACGTGAATAAAACAAATATCATAACATCTATAATATAAAAGAAATAGATTCACACAAGGAGCGATGAGAAAATCCTTTAAAAACATATTTGGAAGATTCCAATCCCCAACTAACGTGGACTTCTTTTCACAAAATATATAATACGCAATAAACACGGTATTCACGTATTTTCTGTCTAAAACATTAAATTTTTTATATACAACGGTCTCAACCTATTTAGGCTACCGATGCACACATAAAATGTTGAAAATTCAACTAGGTTCCGGTTTTGTTTACAATGGTCCAAATGCTCGCTTAGTCCGAGTTTACGATAATTTTCGAAGGTTCGAATCTCACCTGTCTCAAAATTATTTTTCGAGAATAGCATCAGGAATACTGCTATATGAACTCAGAGCCTAACCTAATCACTCGCCGGTTTGGCCGAGTGTGACTCGGGCTGAGGTTCATATACCGACTTATTAGACGAGTTATTTTCTTTTAACCTTCAACAACCCCTCAATTAATTTACAGTATATTTTTAAAAAATTAACAAAAATAATATCACCTCCGGCCGTATTCTTATTTATCTAATCTCAGTCGAGCTGTTAGAAAGGTGAAACATGATAAATTTATATGTTGCATAATATTCGAAAGGGAAATAAGATTTGCGCATTTAAAAGTGTCACTACAAACTTGATATTTGAGATGGCGTGAGAAATGTGATGACGAGCCACAGTTGCAATAATTGTATGCATTTCCTGGCACCCCGAACACAACTCTCAAGAAAATCCTTGGACACAGCCTACGATTAGTCAGTAAAAAACAAACGTACGAATTTGAAGGACCCGTATACTAAACCACATGGATTCGGTGACTGGTGTGAATCGTATCGGAGACAATAAAAACCAGGGCTGCAATATTTCGCTGAGACCTCACCATGGCTGATAGAAAAGTATACTAATACTAACTTTAATTCGTAACAGTTTCTTCTTTATACTTTCCTTCTTAGAATGTGGAAACCCTCCCTCCAGGGCAAAAAGACGTTCCATCAAGTCCCCTCTGGATATTGAATAGTATCCCGAGGGGGTTGATTTCGAAGAATAAGTGATCAAGTGTAAAGACTCATGAGTGTATCACAGTCGAGCGTGAAATTGAACAGGGGGTTCCAAAAATTTACTTCCAACATCACTCATCGCATTATATATACTCATGGCTATATTCTAAATTCCTATTAATAGCACATCAGCTAATTTTGTTGCTGGGACCGTTTTCAGGGAGACGGTCCTGGCACAGGGAGCAAAACGTCGGAGTACTGAACAGATCAAGCAGCTCAATACCCAAGAAACCAAATCAACTCATAACATACTCATGCCAAAACCTACGAACATACTCTATTACATATCATGATATTCGGCAAGCAGGCGAGTTGCCGCTGTGTTGGCCTAAACACAATGAGTCTAGAGACAATTTGTAATTATAAAAGATCTCCTGATTGGCATGCAAGCGCGCTAGTCACTGGAACACAACCAGGGAGTCTTTTCTATAGTCGATTCTACACTCAATAGAAATATTTTCTTTGTTTACATATAAATAATATAGAAACATTTTATAGCTGAAGAGAGCACAGAACCGCCTTGAGAGTTGGTCCGGCAGACGCTTTATCATCGCTGTTATATGGCAAGATCCACTTCTTCAATAATGGAGTGATCTTTGAGGGTACTAAAATAATCAAACATATCTGAAGATTGTGAATAAAAATTAATAATTTATTCTGTTAATATTTGGCGACATTTGATTGTCACCGTGGCGAGCGGGTAGGCTGCAGTTTTATGGATTGGAGTGTTTCTTTTACGAAAGACAAGATAGTTGATGGACTCTCCTGGAAGTCCAAAGTGTAATTTACAAAATAAATATGCTGATAAAGATGCACAAGAATTAAACGGGTTCATATAAGATATGTCCGTAGTTAGATTAACTTTATTCTTATAATTTTAATTTTGTCAAGTTTCAGTCATAGTACTGGAGTCATCTTCACAAATTTCAGGGAAAATTCTTGAAGATGGCTCGAGTAACGGGACCCAAATGTCGGAGAATTCAAATTGTAACGCAGCAAAACACCCAATAAAAATGTTAATCTAATGACACTTATGCTCACACATTTCCTTGAAACAGGCTACAGCAGCGTTAGAAGAACGTGACTAAGCTTTCTGTGCTTAAAATTATTAAGATTGATGCTGTACCCATTATCTAGTAAGGAACTAGCTTATAGAATCTTCAGAGCAACTCACACGCCAGCATTGAACATTTGTTAATGATCTCTAACGCGGTCGGGTACAGCTCGTGCAAATGAGAGAATTTGATAATTTTATTATATTTATAAAATAATAACCGCTGTTACTGCTAAAGCTTGCATTAATCTGATTATAGTTAAATTAGTGCATGGAGAAATTTGATTAATCAGACAAGATTAATTCAAGGTATAATTTTGACTAATTTGAATTTTTAAAGTCAGTTTTATCGCAGCATTTGCAATGTTTTATAAGTAATAAAATTTTTAAGAAATTTAACCAACTAAAACAAAAAAAATTATAACTTGCGTGACGTGACTAATTGAGCGTGTTAGATTTTAAAAGACACCGCTATGCACTCACGTGCGAGTCAAAATATCACATGCTAAACAAGAATTCACTTGAGATATTCACTGCCAGATCCTCGGATAGATCTATGGCATTAAAAATGAATATGACTAGAAGAAGTCAGTGAGTAATTTCCAGAATGCGGAGGCAAGAATCGAGGAGTGGGAACGGCTGAAATCCGAGATGGAATTCAAATAATGTGTAAATACCTTGAGATTTTCTTTAGTATAATTATTTTATATTTTTATTATTTATTTTATCAAGACTTAATAATGAATTATAAATCAGAAGTTTTTATTTAGTTTCCAAATTTAAGGTTGCAGTGTTTCAATTCAATTTAAGATAATAAAATATGATCAATATATGTTTGTAGGTTTTAGTAGTCGTTTTTCATTTCTTGGATGTTTGAATCGGATGAATTGGATGCGTGAAGTTTTCAGTCCTCGGACATTTCTGTCCCGTGAAACGTGGGAGGGCTGAAAACTTCATATCTAGATGAGATAATGAAACCTTTTCGAATTGACAGTCATGTGAATACTGTAGTTGTTATTTATTAAAATAAATAATTAATAATAGGACATAATAAATTCATAAATATATCACTTTGATAAAAAAATCCTAAGCTTACAAAAAAAATATTAATATAATATTTTTAAGAGAATTAAACCTGCATTACAGCCTTCTCTGATATTAAAATGAGATTAATTTTTGTTAAATGACGATAAGTTCTAACGAGATATTTGACTTTTAAGTAAAACTACATATTTTTTTTATAAAAATTGTAACTTTGAAATTTTTGACCAAAAATAAATAAACATAATAGCCAATCCGTTTTAAGGGATAAGTAAATATCCGTGAAAAATATTCAGACTTTTCCAATAACAATTTAAGCAATTTAAAAAGTGGAAACGACTATATTTTACAAAGTACAATGATTGCAACTTTGACTGGTGCCTCTCGTTGAAAATAACCATTATTAATTATTTCTCTTGATAACATATTAACTGTACACTCAATTAAATTCTAGGCACTATATGCAGTCTATATAAAAAGCAAATCAGCTCAGTGGTGTAGAAGAAGAACAACGATCTTGAATTCTGAAATCAACAAATCACTTCTATCGTGGATTCTGTGATTTGATCTGGCTGCCAATCAGTTGCTGTAGCAACGTTCGTTCTTCATTCCCCGAGCATCCGTTTGCGGTTGAAAGTGTTTCTCACTTTCCAAGAAAGATTCTTTGATTAATTCTGAATATCGCTACAAGGACTAGGGAGCAGACTTCCCCGAGATGAGATTCTATCCTGATATTTCTCCAAGGATTTGGGTTGCATTTGATTAATTAACTTATTAATTTGAATAATTATTTGACAAATAGTTATAAAATAAACACCGAAAGACAGCATTTTTTAAGTAAAATATACTAGCCGTCAGATTAAAAATGAATTTCAAAGATTTTTCAAATGCTATTATGAGAAATGGACATGGATCTTGGTTTATCGAGGAGGCTTGGTGGCCTCATTCTTTGAGTATCAAATGGCACATTAGCAGTATACATCAGATCTCGTTGTAGAGAGCAGACGCGTGGAGGTAATGTGAGGTTTACAAGTATCCTTCAAACACGCTCTGAGAGTTGCAAGCCCATGAACTTCGCTGACTGGAAAACTGAAGTTGACCTGATCAATCATTCTACATGGAGACTTCTATATGAAATGGTATATCTATATGAAACATGTGATGATCTATTAAAATGAAGCTGTATTATAGTATGTTTTGAAGCTTCTAGTCCGAGTATATATATAAGCTTAGAATTATGCTATTATTATTATTTTATTACTTGCTAAGTGGGTGACCTGCGCACCCTCAATTTGTACGTTGTCATGAGATGTATTATTTAGTTTGTTTATTTTTTCAGCAGGTCCTATAAAAGCTTTCATGATGGGCGTAGGAATATTTTCAGTTCTGAAGCTATTTTTTCTTATTTTAATTCTCAGCTTCGAATTTACCTTAAAATCAAACTTATCTATCAGCCGTCGTATTCCAAAGTTCACCATATATAAACAAATCGGAAATTGTGATTGTATGCAGTTGTATTAAAATAAGTTATTAAGCAACCGGTGGACGTTAAAGAAAATTTTACTACCTATAAAGATACGATGAGTATAAAATGCGGTAGGTATTAAAAGGCTGACTACTCCTGCCTTAGCGCCCTGAAGCATCTATATACTAACAGTGCTACGTTCTAGCAAATCGATGCAGGGAAGAAGGTCTTTAAAAATGTTTAGGCATAATTTTGAAATAGTGAAAATAAATATGAAAAATTCTCACCGGTGATTCTCGCGTGTGCAGGGTTGCGATCCATCCTCAGGCGGCCGGAGGCGATCTGCTCTGCGCGCGATAGCGCTGCAGAGGAGCTGCTGCCGGTGCGGCGAGACATTCTACCTGCAATGTGGAACACAGCCGTGAGTACTGGGGCCAAGCGTAGCGAGAATTCCAGATTGTTGCCACAACACTCAAAATTATGACACGTTATACTGGGAGAGGAATGTGATTCTATTTGCACCGAAATGGATTTATTTTTAATATATTGAATCAAGGATATATAAATTTATTTAGCAGCATAGTTGTTATTTTCAATCAGTGTAACATGCATGTATTTACAACGATACATTATATGTATCGTTCAAGTTGATTCTCAAAAAAAATAATATTGACTATTGACCATTAATCAACTGCTGGAGTACGGAATGCAAAGAAATCGTGAAAATCGCTAAATTGAAAAAAGCGATTTGTGCACACGCAGTATAAAAAAAAATCTGTACCAGGTATGTATCACATTAGTGGTTTTCCCCCAATATGGAATTATCAAACGGACACGTTGATGTGTTTATTAATTCAATACAGTATTTAAGCCATTAGTAAAATATTGTCATTTTTTTTTCTTGAGGAGTTACAAATATAAAATCAGACAAGTTCCGTCCTGAATAATGTTGCTAAAAAGGACAAAAATCATACAGTCAGAGTTGAGCTCTGAGCAAATGAGAACACAGACAGATATCATAATTTAGCGCAATATTTCTTTTTATTTCTAGTTATTTCATACCTCTTCAATATTATCTTTGTGTATGCTGTAGTTGGGTCGTTACTGTGGCGTAGTTAAACAGGGAATAACTTACCATCAAGATCAAAGGGGAAGAAAAGAAATCTATTTTATTGCTTGTGATACTATCTTTGCGACCTGAGAAATCCTTAGATGTCTACAGAATTAGATATAATTTGGGACTTTAAGAGTTCAATTATATTATATGTCATACTAATATATTTGAATATTATTATAAATTGCAAGCATTCATACAGCTGACAAAAAAAAAAATAGTAATACCAATTAAACCACATGAAGAACACAATATATTTAGTAATATATTTATGAATATACATATATATTATAGTTAATCACGATGGAGACAGGTGCAAAACTCTTAGAAAAGACTAAGTTCCCAGATAAGAAAAGAAGACTTAATAGGTAACATCAAAACTTTTAATACATGTTTTGAGATCAAGATGCAGAGACGCCTGGATTATCCGAAAGACAAAAATGTGACCTCGTTTTAAAACCTAAAAGTATATACATTCTTAGAAACTTTCTCCAAAAATTAGGATTATAATAAAAAAATAATATCTTAAATTTGGTGTCATGATCATGATTCTCTTTGAAGCATTTTTTGTTTCATATGATTTTAAAGTTAATTTAAGATTATATTATTTCAATTACTTACATAAGGATAGGACGTCTCTCTTTGAAAATGGTTAAAACTGCAAAAATATCTGGATGTAATGATATAAATAGATAGGGATAGAAACTTAAAACGTGTTAATGACTAGAAATGGAATGAATAAAAACGTATGGTTGTTTTTTGGGCAGTTAAAGGATTACATTTGTCGGAAAGAAGTTTATTATCCAGTAAGGTGTTTTCTGGTATAATTTAATATGTCCCTTGCAAAACTTGGTTGATAAGGGAAAATGACTTATGTACAAACAAATATATGTCAAAAGTACAACTTCATAGAGCATCACATTAATGTTTTATAGGAGTAACCGGGCTCGTGGACGGGAAACTTAGTGGAGTGCTTTGCATGAGAATGGGATGTAGTTAGACGTGTTTGCATACAACCACAGTGGCGACAGTATAAGCATACCAGACAATCACAAAGCCTCAATGGGGATATCTTACCTTGATGCTGGGGCAGTATATAGGTACCTCAAGAGCTGTGCGCGCGTATGTCGCGAGAGAACGGAAAATCTTCGGTTACCGTGAGGGGCATTTTACGAGTTTTGGTACGAGCGCGCGAGCTGGCCGGGGACAGCGCGCGGCGGGCGACGAAGACACCCCCCGACACGCCGAGGTGTCGGATACGCGAGGTGCGCGGTACACGCGGCTGTCGCGAGCCCCCTTCGGCCCTTCGCGACGGCGAGAGCCCCGAAATTCGACGGAAAGTAACCGGGAGGAAGGGCCGGCGGTCGGCGCGGCTGGCGACGCGTCGGCGCTCCTGCCACTCCTGGCGCAGCAAGGGCATGGTAAACATACATTCTACACTGTAAATATACACAATACAGCATTACAAACCATAAAACGAACCACCTTTCACGATAATAACTGTACTTCTCTACTTCTCTTGAACTGGAACAGGATCACTATATCACCAGACGTCCATTTTCTGACTGACTTTTCAGTGTTGTTCCAACGCTCATTAATTTATTACGGTCAGAGAATGCCGTTATATGAGACATCTCACGTATTACCAAATTTTTTATACATTTATTGGAAATATATGTAAGAAATTAAATTAATAACAATGTACAGAGATAAAATAAAAATATATGTTATGAGAAATTAACAATCAGTTTAATTGTCACTTATACATAATCAACTACGATGTTAAAATCAAGTCAAAACAAAATTTGGTTTTGGTCTATCGCACTATGTACATTGATTTGAAATAGTAAAATTACTCTTAAAGATTATTTTTAAAGGTAACTAAGCAATAAAAACATATTTTAATGTCTTTTAAAAATTAAATAGTTACTGAACATTTGTGAAGTTTAAAGATATTGTCTATGGTAAAATTGATACAATATTATTTTATTGTCGTCGATTGTTTTTGACAGGAGGCGGGTAAGGATTTTCACATTCTGTATTTTAATACTGCTAGATAATTATAATCTAATATTGATAAGGTATTTTATCAGCTATATTTAAACAACGTAACGGGTATGCAAGTATTGATATATTACAACAAATTGGAAACAATATTCTGTAAACTTTTATTCATTTTTTAGGTCACTTGCTGTCGCAAACCTACCCATGGATGCAATAATATAAGCCAGTTTGGTCACAGTTAAAGACAGTGGAGTGTAGTTAATAATTGAACAACTAACGAATTTTAAAACAATTCAATTTATATAATCTTATATATCCTAAAAGACAATTGAAAATGATGACCTCTTCAGATTGTGAGGAGCAGAGTGCTGTTTTAGAAGTCACATCGGAAGCAAAGAAAATCAGTTCTAATTTCAATAAGACAGATCAAGGCTCTGGGAATAACTCAAATGACAGCTCTCTCCTGGAGACTCACAATCTCATGCAGTCACCTTCGGTGGAAAGCATATCTACTTTCCAGGAGCTGGATAAGATAACAGATCTCGTGCTGGATCCAGGTTATGATATCGTCTCCCGTGTTGACAATCCTCAGAAAATTGTAGAACCTTGGGGGACTTATGTAACGTACAGGATCCGAACCAAGTGTACTCGCTGGGATACTTCAGAGAAAGAATATGTTGTGAGGAGACGCTATAATGATTTCAAGGTTAGTAATAATTAAAACGAAATCTTATGTATCAAATCAAAATTAGAGTGCTAATTATAGATTGAATAGTGACTAAATAATGCATTAATGATAAATAGTACATTTGAACTTGAATAAAACCAAGAATGCCTTTGGAGATTTATAGAATATTTAGTGATGTTTTCACTTTCTATGTTTTGACACGACTAGCTTCTGTAATTTTTCAGCAGTTTTTCTAGTTAGGTTGGTATATTCACAGAAATTAGAGCTATATTGAACTTTTTAGGCGCTGAGAGAGCGGTTGTGGACCAACAGTCTCCAAATAGTGCCTCCCCTGCCTAGCCGGCACACCTTGCTGGCGCAGCTGGACCGATATTCCAAGGAGTTTGTACTCCAGAGGATGGTTCTCCTGAATATCTTTGTTAGTAAGTATCACAAAACAGAGTTAAACACTTCTACATTAATTACTATGTAAATTTATTTTATTACTGCTACATCTTCAATTATTCTAAGAATAAATTGAAAACCACCACCTTTTATAAGAGAGACCAAATACAAAATTTTTTGTTGGTAAAACTCATTAGTGAACTAACTAGCCGATATTTTGATTTATTTTCTTACAGAACGAATAACAACACATTCCATCCTCACTCATAGTGAAGACATCAAGATATTTCTCACAGCCTCCCCGTCCGAATTCAATAGCCACTTTAAATCCAAAGCTGGCTACCTCTCCAGCTTGTCAGATTCACTATACAACCTCGGATTGCCAAACGGTACGCCTCATCCTCAAGCGTGTCGCGTCCGTGACCCCGAGTTTGCCGCATCCTCCGACTACATGACCAGTCTCAAGGAGAAGCTGGAGTTCTTCAATTCCGTCTCCTCGCGGATAAACAAAGAGCGAGCGGACATGGCCAGTGAAATGCAAATGCTCGGTCCGATTCTGGAGGGCTGGGCGCAAGTGGAACGCTTCAACAAAGATACTTTAAAGGCGGAGACTAAGAAAAGAAACGAGGAAACCCTCACGGAATTAGGGACAGAAAATGGCATAGTAAACGGTGATGAAGAATTTTTACTGGGTGATATCATCAAGAAGATGGCGGGACCTTTCTCGATGGTGGCCGCTGAGCAGTCCAAAGCGAGTACCGAACACCCTAAGTCCATGGGGGGGCCTCTGCAGGAGTACATGTTGTATGTGGAGGCGGCGAGGGAGCGCCTTAAGGGTCGAGAGGTGCTGCAGGCGACCCTAGAGGAAGCCCAGACTAGGCTACACAAGCCTGGAGCACCGCCTTCGGCACATACTACAGTTGATAATTGTCATGATAAGTGAGTGACAATACAATTTTTAAAACTTATTTCTAAAATTTTTAACTCAATCGTCACGTAGTTTTATATTGTTCTTTTACTTAGTTTGTATAAAGTTAGTTTTTAAATTCTGTAATCTGATCGGTCACAATTTTTCACCTAAAAATTCTAACCAATGAGATCGGAGCAAATTGTCATTTTTCTTTATTGTTATAATAGCAGAAATCGAACATCCATTTTAAAAATGAGTCCTTGGTTTCCTTATTCCGGTCTGAGACCCGGAAACTTTCAAAATTAAATAAATAAGTAAATTAAATTGAATTTCAGGTTGCAGTGCACATCGGAAGCTTTGCGCAGCGACTTGCATGGCTGGCAGCGCCAGAAGAAGACGGATCTCAAGCTGCTGCTCCTGGAGATGGCACGGCGTCACATCGGCAGCAGTGCGCGCGCCCTCACCGCCTGGCAGACTGTCCTCCCTCCCAAGCCAAACACGTGAGCCGACAGCGTCGGTCCACACGCAATATTTTCCAAATGAGAATATTCAAAGACATTTCCCGCATTAAAAGACATTCGTTTTCAAATGGTGTAATTATATCGCAAGTTGCTCTGCCGATTCTAACCGATTGTCACATATAAAGTTCTCAATAGCTTTTTGCTGACAAAGTGATACGTCATAAGTTATTATTTAACCTAAAAAAAAAATTGGTTATTCACTCGAATTTGTTGTTTACGTTTTTAATTTAGTATTTTTTTGATAGATGTGTATTTATCTAAATATTCTGTTTATATTTTAACTGTTTAATCACAGACATATCAAACGTAGCGCTATAATCAGATTGTGAGACATTTTGTATATTTTTCGACGTATTGTGAAATACCAAATCCAGTCAAGAACATATCTGCGCTGCAGTGTATGCTCCACGATATAAATATTATTAAATTAAACGTGCTGGAAGTGAATTTTTAGCTCACTACCATTTGATTAGCACTTCGCAGAGATCAAATAATTTTAAAAACTTGTATTCAGGTACAAACGTTGAATTAATTAAACAGCTTTGCAAAGACATTCCAATATTAGTTTAAGACTTTTCTCAATTACTTTAATCATTCCAAGTTAGTGTGTATTTTCCAAACTCGTATAACCTTGTAGATATTATTATTTATGAATGCTATTTATGTTGATATAAATGTAGAAAATCTCATTTCGTAAGTCTCAGTTGTTGATTTTTTGTTTGCTTAATTTACGTGATGTTATTTTTATTTGCGAAAGGTTCCAATCTGAATTCAAGAATAATTGAGATATCGTTCTGTTTTCACGCTATAAAAAATACAACCGTTCAGTCTGACTCAATTGTCGGATGCGGCTCAATACCCAAGAATACCGCTTGGCTTGTTGGCTCAGTCGTCAGATTCCTTATCATGACAGATGATCTCAAACTGATGTTATTCAGTTTACGCCTGCGTTAGTTTGATCGAAGGTGAAATGTATTGACATTGCATACAATTTTTTTTTAAAAAAACTAACAATTATAACTGTTGCTATAAATCTTCTCTCTTGGTATATCACTTTTCTGTATTTACCGTTTATTCTTTCATCTTGTTGAAAGTTTAACGAGAAGCTTGACTGTCTGAAAAATCTGTTGGCAGCTAAACGGGATCTCAATATAAATAAATATTCTTGGAACCTTTACAGAGTAACCTAAGAACGATGATTTATTGTTACGTAGCATAATGTTGAAAAGGCCGCGGAAATTATCAAACCGGCCTTACTATAATATCAATAACGTTAAGATGACAAAATACCTTTGGATCTTTGAAAAAAATGTTTATATTAAAATCTATAATACATTCCTGCAATTTCAAAGGGGACCCAAAAAATATTTATTTTATACAATAAGTTTTTAGGTAATCGATTCATGTATGAAACGATCAGAAATATCCTCGAGAAATAGGTGGGATTTGAATCCGCACTCCCGTCGCTATCACAGTTGGGTGTCGTATCTAATTCGCCCACGGTGGCTATGAAACTGAGTGAGAATTTGAATTGTTATTTGCAAATGTGAATTGATAGCACATATTGTATATACAATAAACCTGTATCGGTAAAAGACGTGGATTAATCAAATATTCAATAATGATTATTGGTTAAACTTTTTTTGTGCTAATAAAGTGATCAACTACATTTAGTTTATAAATTAACAATAATTAACTTTATTTATTCATTTGAACACAACTGAAATATATTTATGCTGAAAGTCAAACAAAAATATACTATAGATGTTCATGAGATCACTTCAATTAAGTCTTGATAACACGTGTAATGAAATAATATTTTAAACACGCCTTACTTGATTTTTATTGTTTCCACTTAGGAGGACAAAAGAATTGTAACAATATTGTATTTTTTATAAAATAGGGTTTAATAAAATATTTCGTTTACAAAAACCCGCTATGTTGGCTGTCCAAAATTAATAATAAGCCAATTCTAAAATTTCGACCAGTTATTTAATTTATTTAAAATTTCAAATCATTTGAATTTAAACAAAATTCATGGCAAATTTGATGGTGATATAGTAAGGATCTGAATACTTATTTTTTTGCATAGTTTTCTTTGCAGCTTTTTTGATAATACTTAATCAGTGTATGTAAATAACATAATCTAACTTATTTATGTGTAAATAGGTGTGTATAAATAAATTTATGTAATACATACTTTTATACAATAAATATATATTCTACGAATCAAATCTTAGTTTTATTACGAGTTTATAATGTAAGGAGCAGTAATTTTCTTAAAATAATGTTTTTAGTGTTGTTCCCACTTTTTTACGCGATTAGTTTCGTCGACATTCTAGGTCGGCATCTTCAAGCAAAGTGAGGTTCTGTAAACTATTTACAATGAGCAAAGATTTTCGAGAAAGAGGCAACGATTTTTAGAAGTAATTGAAACGTTCTTGACGAGTCGGAGATATTATAAAATTACTACAATATTTTAGACAATTCTATTTTATCAATAAATTTGCACTCGGGAGTTCCTAAATTTTAGATTAGAAGCTTAAATCGCGCAAATCTATCTTTTCAATTGGTTTTACAAAAAAAATTATAAACTTTGATAAAAATGTTCTTGTATGAGAGATTAAATTTTTATGTTATCTATTAGACCGAAGAAAATCGAGTATTATTTAAAAAATATATTTTTTAAGATTATTACGTTTTTTATAAGTAATTAATTTGTGAATATAATAAAAAAAAATATTTAAGAAAGATTATTCCAGATTTGATTTTTTTAGTTTAAAATTTATTGAGTTGGCTAGAGACTTAAATAAGAGAGATAAACAAGTAGCTTTAAATATATTAAAAGAAGAAAACATTTGTTGTCTACTTGCTCTTATGTATTCTGTGGCTGTCATCGCAGCTGTCATGTTTTTAATGAATTTGATATGTAGTCAGTAGTTAATTAAGAATATAGCAACACGTATTCTGTGATACAGTCTTCACCGACAGGTTAGAATTAATCACAGGTATAATTTATTATTATAATATATCACAACTTATAACTATTTTATTTATTTATAATATTATTTTAGTTTCTATGTTGCATGCAACTTAAAACAAGTTGTACTCCACCCAATTTAATTACACACACCCAAAAAAAATATTACTTAAACATTATGATTATAATCTATATCTGTAACACCTGCTGCCTAATTATAAAAAAAATAATCAAATATGACCTTAAAAATACGCTTTATTGAGTTAGCGATAAATTTAGTCATTGTATGTGTTTTGTTGTAGAAAATGCTCTATAAAGTATTTGTGTACGGGACCTTGAAATCTGGAGAGCCCAACCACGGCTTACTATCCACTCCCAGCAATGGATACCAGAAGGCTTTGGGAAAAGCACGCACTGTAGAAAAATACCCCTTGGTTATCGGAACAAAATATAATATACCATTCCTACTTGGTGCACCGGGGAAAGGCAACACCATCGAAGGTTAGTTTTAATTCATTTAGAAAAAAAAAAAATTTTGATTGCAATTTTTAAAAAAGTTTGTCATTTGAGTCGCAGATTCAGATTTACTGTCTTCATCTAGATTTTTTTAATTTTTAAAATTAAAATTTTATTGTAGGGGAAGTTTATGAAGTGGACGACGCTATGCTGGAAAAGCTTGATGAACTGGAGGGTCATCCCGAGTATTACACTCGCACAGTGGAACCAATTATACTTATCAACAGGTATTGTAAATACAAATATGTATAACCAAATGGCATCAATTATTTTTCATGTTAACTGGACGCTTTAATACGAAAGAAAATATTTCTTTGTTTCGATTTAATTTTGAGTTAAGTTTGGTTAAGATTGTAAATTTCTAAAAATTAAACGTTTATTAATTTTTTTGTTTTCAGTGCTGGAGATGAAGAACCCTCAGAATGTTGGATCTATATCCTGAAGAATTTTTCAGCAGATCTATTGAATCGAACGCAGTACTCCTGCTATAGTTCAGCGGGAGATCACGGATTGCCGTATGCCGATAGGTCTAAAAGAGATCCTAATTATATTCACGAACGAAATACGCTACATAGCAAAAATTGAATAATTTAATCTTTTTTGGAAATGCTACGTACTTGGGATATATGCTTCGTTTCATCTTGGAATTTCCGATGTTTTGATCTTGGTATTGGGGCCATCTTCAGGGATCGAAATGCTGAGACGAAAATTCTAAGAAACTCGACTTAACATCCTTTTTATGATAGTGTTAAAAATTTATAGGCATAGATAGACAATTTTTTTTTTACAATGAATACTTCATGCATGAAGTTTATACAATATTATTATAAAGGTTTGAAAAGGTTAAACTAGATAGCATAATTTTTAATAAAACATAATTTTTTATTTTCTGACGTGTCATGAAACATGTATTTATAATTTATCTTCTTCTTTCGTTGCCTCTCCTCAAAAAATAAATAAAAATAATTTAAGAAAGCAAATAAAATATTCTACGCATTCTGTAGCAATGAAAGGTGATATTACGAGTTTTCAAACATATAAATTTAATATTTTTTCAGGTATGATGAGTCGACTATAGAAGACTTGAAGGATTTTTAAAATCATGTTCTAAATCAATAGTAAAATGCTTAGTAATAAAAAAATATGACCAATCGGATAATCCTGCTCTTATACATATAGAAACTCTGTGTGTTTTAGAGCAGTAGCTCGAACTACTAAACATGGTCGTAATCTCCTAGCTATTTGGCTACTCATATTTAGTCTTATTAAGTGAATGCTTATACATATCAGAGTAGCAAAGTTTGACAGTTGGTAAAACCGTAATGTTATTTATTGAAATATTCCGTAAAATAGATTATTGTATAAAAATATCTTATCATATATGCGCAGCATGAAATGTCAAGTGAGTATTTATTTGTATGTCTCGTACGTTTAGATGATTCGGTCCTCGCGTGTTGAGCTGCTTGAAGTTATCAGTCTTCTGATGTTGTGGTCCCCGCGCTTCAGGAATTTGTGATGAACTCAGCACGGGGATCGAAACGTCGGAGGACTGAAAACTTCAAGCAGCTCAACACCCAAGAAACCAAATCATCTAATAACAATGCCTGCCAAAATCTAAAAACTCAATATTTATACTATAGTTAACTATTTTTGTATTGGTAAGGAGAAACAAATGTATTATTGTTACATTATTAAAATAATATTCTCGTTAAATTTTATTGTTGTTTTATATTGTTTACATAATATATGAAAGTGTGTATTATGTCGAACTTGTGAAACCACGTCTACGTTTTGATAAAGATTGATGTTTCATTTGAAATAAAATAACATCGAAAAACTTCTATTAAAATAAATATATATGCAAGTATTTTTATAAATATTTATTAACAATACTACACTACAAAATATTAAGTACCTAACAATAAATTTTATTATATAAAAACAACGTCGTCAATGTATAGAATGTCAGATTTTTAAGAATTGTCTATGGTCCAAAGAGTTGTCTATGTACAGAATTGTTAATTATCTATGGTGTAATTATTTTTGCAGTTTAGTTAGAGGAAGACGTTAGCGTTTTAATATTCGTCTTCCAGTAACGAACGAACCAGAACGAACAAAAAAAAGACCACATGGACGTAAAGACAGCCTTACAGTCTAATATTTTTTTTTTAATATCAACATGATATTATCAAATATATATTTTAAAATTCAGATATTATAAGTCATATCATGATTATAATATTGACTTAACAATTACTGTGCAAACTTATCATTTTTACAATTTACCAATCGTCGGTAGAAAATAATCATAGAAGTGGTGATTCGGAAAGAAACTTGTTTTAATCTAAATAAATAAATTTTCAGATATCTACATCTAAAGTGATTAAAAAATTAATCAATTCCTAATCTAACTACAGTAACACACATACTGGGATCAGAATTGATAAATTTTGTTTATCGACCAGTGCCTAACATTATATGAAGATAATTTACTCAAATTAACGTACAGTACTACTATTAGTAGTTTCACCTGAAGATGGCTCCATTACTGTGTGAAACCTCAACACCCAAGACAGCCTATCAGATCTGGTTGTAGTGTGAGCGTTATAATTATGTGACACCATGAAGGAACTCTATACTCTGAATCTCACGATGGGCCTGACTCGGGTCAAAGATTTCCATGACAGCTAAGCTCTTCATTTCTATTACTTTGATATCAGAATGTAGTAATAAATCTAGTAAAAAGAAAACTCTTGAATTCGTTTGATTGATATCTGATGGTCGGGAGTTCACAGACGGTGGTCTGTGGCCCATGCACGGGGGTCGCTCATGAATAGCCGGGAGCTTGTGCGACAGCCCCTCTTGGTCTCCGGCAATCATCATAGATCATCACGCATACCGTCATTTTAATTGAGTTTCTATAGTGTATTTATTACGTACAGTTAATATCAACATCTGGGAAAGACTCAGTCCATATATAATATTTACTAACTTTTACTAAAAGTCCTTAAAGGCAAGGATTATACTTCGGTGATAGATTGACATGGAGACAGCTGACTCGTTGGCCTTGCGGGACGGCGACTTTGAAAAGCTTTCCTTGAGGCATGCACACGCAGACTTTGAACTGGCCGACCCCAGAGCCGGCAGACACGGGCATTCCTCGCGAGTTCAAATAAACTCCTTCCTTGGCGCCTAGTACTACGGACTCGTTGGCTCGGAGAGTGATGTCTTGGTCCGCGGTCCAGTACAGCGAGGCGGACTCAATGTGTGCTCCTTCGGCGCCGCGGAGATGCGCCGATAGATCCGAGCGGAGGAGTAAGTCCTGGTCAATTGGTGCAGCTATGCGATTAGTAGAGGCCATCTGAAATATTATAATGAATTTCAATAAGTAAGCAAAAACATTGCTTCTATATATTATTAATGATTATTATGAAATATTTAATAAATCCACATTATTATCTATGTAGGTTGTTTGTAAATATTTATATGACAACTCAATTATAAAGCCACGGTAGTCGAAAGGAAAGAGGCCAGCTGTGATGTTATATACCTGTGCCTTTAGATGTCGAGGACCCTTGTCCATTTTGAAGGTTGGCTGTGCAGTGGAAAAGACAGTCTCGCCGGTGCCAGGATCCACCACCTTGATGGCACCCACTCCTTTGAGAGTGGTAGCGGTGGCGTTAACCTGAAGGCTGGGTCTCTGCCCTGTAGATCTAATCAGAGAGATTGCAATGGCACCTGTTGAAGACAAATTGGTGGATATTTTATTATTATTGTATATTTTTGCATGATTTGCATGAATGATGTTTTGTAATAGTTTATATTAAATACAAATAAAGTGATTTCAATACCTCCTTCACTGGAAACGGTCACAGGACTGCCTGCCCAGCCTTGCAGCAGCCCGTCTCGCTTGTACACACTGTCCAGATCGATGGAGCCAAACATCTTGATAGCCGAGGCCTCAGGCACGAGCTCCAAGCTTTCCATACCTGAAGATTTATTTGACCGAGTTGATACACGAATGCGCTATTGGTATGGACAGGTTAAGATACTGGGAAATTTACAACACACTTTTTATAATAAAATAGATATAGGAAAAATAATAAAAGAAAGAATAGATATAATTACGTATGAATGAGTATATTACCTTGTCCGAGCCGTAGAACTGTGAGTATGGTAAAAGTTAGGGCCAGGTTTCCTGCAGCCAAGAGTAGAAGCAGGCTCACCAGCATCCAAAAAGCGAAAGTCCGTCGACCTCGCAGGCCTGCTGCTGGTCGGTCCATGTAGTCCTCATAGGCTACAACACAAAATCATCATTCACCCTTGACTATGAAAAGAGAGAAATTAAGAGCTTGGATGCCAAGAAAGTGAAAACTTAGCCAATAATTTTTTTCTGGTCTTTTTTAAAAGTAACTGGAAAGTTTCAATGGACGGTGTGCATAAAATATCGTGATTTCTTTCTTACCAACGTGGCTTTTTCCCTTGTCTCCCTTTGCAAGCAAAGTTCGCTCCCCGACCTGGCCTTCAGATGCATCTGACAATGGAGATGATGCCCGCATTTCTGTAAATATATTTATTCATAAACCTAGAGTATCCTCCAAAAAAATAATGTTAGATAGAATGAAAAAGTTAAAAATACTCCATTCTTGGGTGTTATACTATGCTTCTTCTTGAATGTTTCAACGTTTCGGTACCGGTGCTGGGGCCATCTTCAAGGATAAATACCTGAAGATGGTCCCAGTATCGAGACCAAATCTTCAAAACATTAAAGCAGAAGTGCAGCATAACACCCAAGAACTATAAAAATATATAATTTAATACAAATTATAAATCTTGCATTCAAATAGCATATAATTAAATATATTTTTAAATGTAATAGTTATTAATAAGAAATATTATTTTCCAATTATTATAGATACAAAATATTACCAACATGGGCATATTTGTCATGAATCGCATAAAAATTTAATCCTACTTATACTAGATTTAAGAAGTGTAAAAAATTTACATAAAAATAAATAAAATCTAAATTTTATTTTTAATTTGTTGCTGCTCATTTTGAAATATATAATTTGCCATGTTGCTATGTATGTTCTGAAAAATAAATAAAAATATTTCTAATAATAAAAATGCACATGAACCAGAAATCAAAACACTTTTTTTTATAAATAGGCCAGTGTTGGTTTTGTAAGTGTACTGCATTTTCCTATAAACTTTGGGTAAGTTTGAAATATGTTGTGTTTTTTTCTTATAGTTGAGTATTAGCAGTTGGCATAAATGATGGTTTTATGATGTTTTGAGGCTAAATACCCGAAGTGTAGAGAAACTATTCAGGAGGACGCTGCATAGACGTCAGGGAATGCACACACGAGAGTATCGAACGGGCGTCGCTGGGCGTCGCGGCGTCTCTGCGGATTGGTCCAAGCCCGACCAATAAATTCAAGCTGCCACAAACCGCCCGGAATCAAAATTACCAGCAAACAAAACAAAAACGCACAACAATTCAACTATACATCATTTAATAGCAGTTTACACAATTAAATAAACAGTTTTTTTTTTGTTTTGATAAAAAACAGTAACAACGTCACATCGCAGCTAAAATAGCAAAATTCTAAATAACAGGCGAAATATTTTGACAGTTGACACCATAGACAATATTTAAAAGACAATAGAACAAAATCGGTGATCAAAGCATTAAATTAAAATTGCATAATTGTTTTTTATAAAAATTGATGTGAGTTAAAAAAAAAAAGTGTATTTAAAATATTTTTTTTTAATTTAATTTAATAATTGTTTTTTTTATAACGCTAGAAAGTTAAGCGGACCACAGACAATAAGGGTTGTACATGCACTTGCAGTAGTGCAGGGTAGAAGCGCATTGTTGCACCGTGGGTTGGTCGAGTTATTATTGTTGTGACAGGAGAGTGTGTTATTTTGATGGGGCTGTCCGCGTGCAAGTGGCTTGACTCGAAATGATTAATGCGTAGATTAGCAGTTCGATTATTCGCGATGCCATTTACAAAAGTTTTCGCGGCGGGATTATCACAAATGTGGTAATTTTGAGCATCTTAAAAAGAGTTGACGCGCTGAAATAAGTATGCTTAAATAATTTATTTGATCTTGTGTAATGGATTGTGGTTTTTTGGTGGTTGGATGCTCGTATCGAAAATTATTTTATTTAAAGAGATTTTACATTTTTCCAAGTGCTGAATATAAATAATACGAACCATAAAAAAGTTTTATTATTTTATATATCAATAAAAATTATTCATGATCTAATGCTTTAATTATAATTCCACATATATATTCTTTAAGGTTTACAAAAAATCTTCAAAGATTGTATCAAAATAATAAATCAAATGGGGCCATATGTTTATGTAAAATATTCTCTAAATCTTAAATTAGAAAGGAAAAGTGCAGTTTAATGCGTTTTCAGAACTAAAAACCTGCTCATTGTTTTGTGTGGGAATTCGCTAATCAAAAATTTAACTTCATAATTACAAATTTGTAAAATTAAAGACATTAATAATTTTTTATAAAAAATTACCCAAACAAAAATAAACTGTGTGGTCTTGCATTTGTAGCTCTAACACTAAAATAATTATTCATTTAAACACTTTTATGTACAATGTATACTATTTTTATTACAACAATGTTTAGTGTCGTTTCCATATTTTATCTTTTGACGCGACTAGTTTTGCCAACAGGCTGGGTCGGCATCTTCAAGTTGAGTTGATGGCGAAACTACTGTGCCAAAAATAAAAATTGGGATTAAAACTTTTGATAAAAGACCAAGTATTTTCTGTCAAAAATATTAAATGTACAATGTATACAATTGATAGTCAAAATCATGCATGAATTCACCAATTGGAAAAAGCTTTCTGTTGCTAACATCTTTCTCTAGATTCAGCTTTGTGTCAAGAATCAATTTGATTGATTGTGGTTTTCTGCTATAGCATATATATTTTTTGAGGTGTTTGTAAAATGCAAATAATTTTATTATTTTCAGTATTGAAAAACATCTTTACATTTGAAAAATGCAGCAAAGCCGCAGTTACTTCTCAGCATACTGCAGGAAGTGGGAGGGCATATTGTATGCTGGTGTACAAGAGCGGAGCCACCTAAATCACAAGGCCGGCGGAAACAAACGTGGAGACATATTTTAAAAAGGTAAATTTATTGATTGCTTTGTCTTATTATTATTGCAGCCACCGGAAATTTTTGAAAAGGTCGATTCATTTGCTGCGTGATCCTCATGATAAATTTTATCAGTATCGGAGAGACCTTAATTATTATGCTGGAAGGAAATAAATGTGAAGAGATATTTAAAATAAGGCAAATTTACTTGCTGCTTAATCTTTATGATTCATTTTATAATTATCAAAGCCGCCTAAATCACTAGGCTGTAAGAAATAATCGTGAAGATGTATATAAAAATGCTAAATTTATTTGTAGCTCGGTCTTTATGATAAATTTTATTATTATTGAAAGTGAAATTAGTTGAAAACTATTATCTTTTTAAATTTATTTTAGGTGATTAGTTTTTTTAATTCCAGGATAGTCATAGCATAACAAAGTCAAAATGGAAGACTTGTATCCATCTGAATATGAAGAACTCTCCTTACCAGAGTCGTTGTTCAACCTTAAAAAATCAAACCAAACTTCTGAAGAAATACAAAGAGAGTTTGAAAACTTTCTCGACTCGCCAACCCTTCAAGAATCCGTTTGTAGAAGCGCAACACTAATACGGCTGGAATCCGAAGTTTCCACGGCTTTAATTTCCAACAATCCATTACTGTGTTCATTTCCGATAAAAGAGTTGCCCGTATTGAATTTCACAACTGCCGATTTTAAATTAATGTATGGTTCTCTAGTATCAAATGTTAATAACTTGCTGCAAAACGGTGATACATTTTCGAGTGACGGCGATTTTGAAAATGAGATGATGGATGTTTCTGAGAATCAAGCGAACGTAAATTTAGACACTAAAAAAACAAACGATAACACAGCAGAGAGCTATCAATTGGACAGTGACTTCACGGAGTATTTCGAATTGGACAGTGACTGCAAGGAGTATTATGAAATCTGGTATTCTATGCTTCCAAATGTTGAAAGCTTCACGGAAGCCCACGTCTATAATTTTGAAGATTACTTCAACGATTACAAAAACACTCTACAGAAAGCGAATATCAATTCAGAGAAAGATATTAACTTTGCAATTAATCATATTGTTGAATGTCCCGGGAGCGTAAGAGAGGACGGTGAAAGTGAGGATATCATTACATCAGAGGAAATAAAAGAAATGATGAAATGCATGCAGGATGAATTTGTTTTTATTAATGACAGCCACTTTAACATAGAACACATTATTGACAGTCTAACTGATATTGTATGCACCGATTTTAATGAATTGCGGGATAGTTTGAAGAACTTTAAGTGTTGCGATTCAGAAAGTGCAACGCTTTTACCGAATCAGGAAACATGAGCGCTCCGTTTAAAAATACGGTACTCCAATAACAGCAGGTTTATTCGCATTCAGAGCGTTTATTTCTTCAGTGCGGAAAGAGTTTGTAGTAAAGGACGCAGAACACATATTACATTTGAAATGAAGAGTAGAATTGAAACCATTTTGAATTTCTTTCACAAATTCAATATTACTTGCTTTACATGAAAGTAACGAGTCATGCGAACATATAGATTTAAATTGATCCACCAAATGGAATAAATCCATTACTCTTTTTTCGGGGCCGAGGTCATCAGTTGTAACATATATAACATTTACGACATTTTCAACATTTTCTTCATCTTTTTGCACCGCTGGACGATCTTTCAATGGGGCATAATTCTAAAATAAAAAAGAAGGAATTTACTAACTGACAAGAAGATGATTATTCACGACACTTATCTTATTATTCATCCAATCGATTGGTTTACAAGACACTAGTAATATATAAAATAAACTTACTCGTTTCGCTTTTGAATTCTTACGATATGCAAGAAATTTTTGTCTCGGCATTTTTAAATTTAAAAAAAAGACGTTACTCTGTCGTGACACGTTTTTAGGTTAGTAATTCTGTACAAATGACCATTAGACCAGGCATCCTCAAAATGCGACCCGAAACACGTATTCCAAAGTGAATTATGTAAGAAATGTATATAGAAATCGGCTTACTGATTCTCACCTTGATAACGTATTGAGAGTAGCATGAAGAAATTATAAACCTGATTTTTCAAAAATAAAAAGGTCTATCTCAATATAACACTAAATTTTAAATAAGCGTTTGGATATGTTTAGGTTTTAATGAGTAAGATTTAATACAATGGGGAATAAATGTGTAACCAGGGACTAACTAATTGCCTGAAAAAAAGGCAAAAAAGAAAAAAAAATTGAGTATCGCCGGGTCGGTTGCATATTGAATTTGAAGATGATTATTCACGAAACTTATCTTATTTTTCATCCAATCGATTGGCTTACAAGACACTAGTAATATATAAAATAAACTTACTCGTTTCGCTCTTGAATTCTTACGATGTGCACGCGTGTATTTCTTTGGCATTTTTGAATTTTGTCAATAACTCCGTCCGTCGCCAATGTTGATGTAATTATGACGGTTAGACTTTGGCAGGATGTTTACGAATTTGGCCACGTGACCAATGACCGTTAGACCAGGTATCCTAAACCTGCGGCCCGAAGCACGTATTCCAAAGTGAAATGCAAGAAATATATATATATATTAAGGTTTTAAGAAGTAAGATTTAATACATGAGGAATAAATGTATAACCAGGTCCCCACTGACTAATTGCCTGAAAAAAAGCCATTACTCAAAAATATTCCATGTGTGACTTGAAAGAAAAAAATGTTGAGTATCGCTGTGTCGGTCGCATAGTGAATTTGAAAAAAGAAACAAGTATCAGTGTTGCCAAATTGACATCTTAGAGAAAGACATGCTTTCATAGGGTTAATGGACATTTTTTCAATGTTGCCAACATTCGGATGGATTTTTTATATTTGCTCAAAGAAAGAAACGTCATTTAATTTATTTGATTAACACTTTATGTATGTATTTACATTTACATTATTATGCACACACACACACACACAAATATATATGTATATATATATATATGTATGTAGCCTGAGCTGTCATCTATTTTGTAAACAATCCCGGATGACAAATTTTCTAGATAGATTTTTAAATAAAATACATTTTTGTATTTTACTCGCAAAATACGCACAAATTTGAGCTTAAATATCTTTTTTAATAGATATCAAGCCTTGTACAGCGTTAAATCAGCGATTTTTAAACACCGAGAAACGAATTGACGTCGTCCTCGCTCCGTGTCCATCTCCGGTCTACCAATAAAAAAGGACCGTTTTACCTGGCGAAATCGTGTCATTTAATTAATTTAATTGCCACTTTATTCTTCTATGTTGAAAGTTGATTTTTTTTACAAAGTATTGAGAAAACTATAAATTACATTTATATATTTTTTATTATTTGATTACGTCCATTTTCAGGGTAAAATAAAATCTTGAAGATGTTGAAAAATTGGATAAAATGACGACTTTTCAAAACCAAAGTTTGTTAAAAGATTTTTTTTTTTTAAATTTTAAACTAATCCTCGAAAAAGGGTATATAATTAATCTTTTAATTATAGTTAAAAAAAGGACTCTTAAGTGTTTAGGATTCTTGGAACAGGTACATAACTAAACCCTAAATTCCGACACTTCAATCGGAAAAACATATATTTATCATATTAAAAGTAAATTTATAAGAAATAAAGAAATTAATTTTTTTTTGATTGATGCAGTTGATTTTTCGCAATAGGTACAAGAAAATGAAAATAAAATTGAGAGTGAAGCTGATTCACAAAATAAAAAGCATTGTATTAGTCGATCGTAAATAACCAGAAAGACATCCACTTAAATTTAAACAAAAAACGTTATCGGCATGCTGACTTACTGGCGTGAAAAAATTGATAATTCATATAGTTAATAATAAATAGACAATCCAAATAATCAAACTAAAACTTAAATGTTATTAACCCTGATGAGTTGAGATTCAACGACGAGAAATCGTTAGTTTTATATTAGATGCTTGAATGATCCCATACTCGGTCTTCGCCGAAGATACGTGCTCTAATGTTATTGATGTGCCAATTCTTGGTGATACTTCTGGCAAGAGGAATTCCTCCTCCGTAATATAAACCCATCGTCCGAACCAAGTGATGTCTGACCTCCAGTGGGGATTGTAGAATTTTATAATTACTATATAAAATATACGAAAAATAAGTTTCCAGTATGATTATCAGTTCACCCTTATCGAGAGCAAGTACGTCATATTTTATTATAAATTATTTTCAAAATTTAGGATAATCTAAAACTGCACCATTTTAAAAATAGTTTTAATTTTATGTTACTATATTCCTACTAAAAGAACATTTCATATCATATATATTTATTAAAAACCTACACTATCTTGAATATAAATTATTGCTATAGTAAACAATTTCCTATGTCAATATATATATGATTATAAGATATATAAAGTATGGAGCAATTTTAAACAGTGTATACTACCAAAATGTAGGCTTACGATAGTAATGTGTTATATTCACAAACTATATAATAATTATATAAATATATAATGTGAGATATATACTGTTACATTTAAATTTTTAAGCAAATTTACCTAGAGAGAATAGCATATAAACAACCAACAAAACTCTATGCACACAATTTTATAAAAACACCGATAATATCACTAAACACCCTTGGCTATTATTTTAGTATAAGCTTATATAACTGTTTAATTATTTTGTTATTAAAGTTTACACTCACCGTTGTTTTATATTTGAGGCGAACTTTAAAAATTCCGGCCTCCGGTTCGCACAAACTTTATTATTATTATTTTTTGACTAGAACAATGACATATCGATTACCAAAAGTTGACAATGTCGTTTCTGAATTTTTCCGAATGCGAGTTTCTTGCCGTCGTATAATTTATAAAAAGTCACGACTTACTTTCAACGTCTTTCAAAGATGTTTCAACGGAGCCATCCGTACATTTTCACGAAATGTTTTAGGTTTGACGTCAGTAAAAAGAAATAGACGGATGTGATTTAATATTGAAAATAAGCTCAATTTTTTTTTTCTCTGTATGAGGTTCTTCGGAGAGGTTTTTCGTATTATAATAATTTTTTTTCAGTCATATTTTGTAATAGCAATTATTTACGTGTTTATTATCTTTTAAGTATAATTTTTAGCTGTAAGTCGCACAGGTGTATACTAATTTGGAGAATATAGTCAGATATGATCAGGCAGTGTATTTATAATATATACGTAATATTAACTTTACGAATTATAATAGCAATGTACTACAAATAGATTTTTTATTCTGTATACACAACTATCGCGGTGAATTATATAAATTAATAGTTAAATTTGTGTACGATGTATCTTTTCTTGACGTAATAGTTTATTGTGTACAAACTTATATTCACATCCAAAGATATTGGAAAAAAAGTATAGTTTAGTATTACTCCCGTATTTTACTATTATTATTTAAGCTTATAATGTATGTAACGTTTAGAAAATACTTTCCTTGCTATAAATATTTGTTAAAGTACACGGATTGAATTTATAACTATTTTTAATAAGTGAAACTAAAATATATGATAATATAAATGTGTTGATAAATATATAGTATTTATGATAAAATTTTTAGCTGCTTTTGTAGCACGAATAATTAGAAAAAATATTTACATTGTTCAGTATAAAATTTTGTCGGCTAAAAGAAAAAGAAGGTTCGTTGGTTTCTGAAATTGTTTATTTTTTGTTGGGTTGTTTCAAATTTTTGGTACTTTGTTTTCAGAAAATGATTTTTTTGGAAATTTCAGACTGAAAGTGATGAATACTTCCATATTATTCAATACTTATATAATGTAGATTAAAATAATTTATAGAATATTCATAATAAAAGAATTGTACTGATGGTAGTCGCTACGTACATATTGTTCATAGTTTTAATATTATAATTGATTTCTACAATATTTTTTTCAATAAAAATATATTTTATACATAGCGAAAGTATTAAATGATATCAAAATTATTTTTCATAGATTTAACTTAGTTATTAGTTATAAGATATAACCGAATTTATATAAGCGTCAATGATATATCACAGTTTTTAGAGAACGGTGGACAATTTTAAGGTTGTATGTTAAATACAACTTTCAAAACCAGCCATTCATGTACCAAACTATTAACCGTTGCATTTATGTGAATTGAAATATATTTATTTAATAAATAATATAAAGCAATATATTATCGTAGTATAATGTTTCTAAATGTTAAATTACAATCTGTACAATTTCTGATTTAAGAATTTTTGTTATTCTCCGTAGACGAACCTTTGTTGAAAATTTTTAAATGCCCGATTGAATACTCGTCATATACGATATCCAAAAAAGTTGAATATTCAACTATATATTGGTTTTTTATTATTCGGAGTGATGCTACAAAAATTTACTGTTAAAATATATAATATTTTATGATGAGTGTTAGACTTTATATTTGTATAAATTCAAATGTATTTCCTAAGTCTTATCGTGCATACAATTTGCATCAATGTGGAACCAACCTGTGGTTTATTTATTTTATATGTAGTAAGTAAGATAATTGCATTCTGTATATGTATCGTATTGAAATAATAGATTTTTGTATGTTTATAGAGGGTTAGTGTGTAGATAGAAGAACGGAAATCCGAGATCCACTATACTATTCTCTATAGGAAAGCCATGAACAGACATAGAGATATGCTCGTGAGACGGACACCACTTGAAGAAGAAGTGTAGATAGATAAGGACGAATAGGGTAAAAATGTTAAAAAATATCATACGATCTTCAGTCACTGTAAAATGATACGATTTGCCAGATATTAAAAAAGGTTATCTACTCCCGTGCTAGAAATATGATTTGTTTTATTTAAATAAGGTATTATGAATGTAAATAATCTCGATGCACATTTGTAATTAGTTTTTTCTAGAATTGAGGAGTCGGAGTCGGAAGTCAGGGTCGGAATTTTGGATTCGCTCGAAACAGAGTCACGGTTGGAACTTTTAAGTAGGCGTTGTCTCCACAAACCTGGTGATGTTACGAAATAAGTCAAGCCATATAAATCGTATTCCATGTACTAGGAATATGTTAAATGGAAATAGCTCTCAAAGAAATTAAGCTTTACTCTGTGATTAATATTTTATTTTATTAGTAGTCTAGTATTGTTACAAAAATAAAATGCTTATATAAACGTGCAGCAAAGGAATTGGACCACGGGAACTAAAAATCGTTTTATGGCTATAAATAGAAAATAGTATTATATGTTTATTTTTATATGAAAATTTTTAAAATTCCAGCTGACTATGATATGGTTTTTTTTTTTTATAGAAATAATATTGAATAGTATAAATCGATACATAACAATAATGGGATAAAATAATCCCAATATACCGTTTCAGATTGACGCCGTCTAGTCGTTCTAATTTCTGTGATGTTTGCTCTTTAATACTTTGTGTAAAACTGTGCCAAGTTATATATGAAAGATGTATGTAAATAAAATAAAATTATATGTATAAATCTACAATTTTTTAATCATTTTTCATCTTCCCTTAGAATATATTTATGTAAGAATGTGATTATGTATGTTTGTATTTGAGTATATGTATATATATATGAATATTGGGTGTACCCGAAAGTTCGTTCGTTTTTTTTTGTTTTAGATTTTATTTTATTTTATTCAATATTGTACATTACCTTGTTGTCCATGACTTGTTGTCACCTAGCAGAAAGCGAAATACCCCTCTTTTATAGAAGTCTTCATCCCTTGTAGAAAAAAACTCTTCAAGGTCATTTTTACATGGAAGGGCCTTGTTTCTCAGGAAATGCTCCAATGACCAAAAAAGGTGGCATTCTGAGGATGCAATGTCTGGTGAGTAAGGAGGATGTGGTAAAACTTCCCAACCAAGCTCAGAATTTTTTTTCCGTGTCTTTCTTGCAGCATGTTTCATGTTTGGAAATTTTTCCGCCATTGTCAAAAAAGAGTCAGAAAATAAAAGTGTGATTTTATAGGATTAGGTTAGGTTAGGTTGACAAACAATAACACAAAAAAACAACTGTACAGGTCAAAAGAGTTCCAACTGAGTGCGTACTGCACTACCTATATAAAAAACGACCAAACTTTATGGTACACCTAATACATTAATATGAAGTATATTCAGCCAATATTAACACACTTTAAGCGGGTAACCAAATTGACTAAACTGATGTGCGAAATTGCGCGAGCGAAATCTAGTCTATACACTCTTCGATTTGCAAGTAGTCAAATAAATCGTTTCCTATAAAAAGTTGAACCACTTCATACACACTTTGCGGATTACTCGGCATCACAACAACACCACTTTGTCCTAAAAGTTGTTCAATAATTGGAGGATTATCATTCCACTTCTTCATTGTCACTTTGTTCAGAATCACTGGACAGTATTGGTAGAAGTAACGTTGACCCTAAACAAATATTTCGAGCTGTAAACCTAAACAATAAAATGACCTTCTGCCGCTTTTAAAGTAAACACATTCAAAAACGTATTAATACGCGCCCCGCCTTCAGACAGAAGTCTGCGAAACGGGTACTAGTACCTGTCCCGCCTTTAGTGTGTTAATACACCTACATACACACTACAGGCCTCTACTAAACATTTCAACCCTAAACAAACATTTCGAGCTGTAAACCCAAAGAATAAAATGACCTTCTGCCGCTTTTAGAGTAAACACATTCAAAAACGTATTAATACGAGCCCCGCCTTCAGACAGAAGTCTGCGAAACGGGTACTAGTACCTCCCCGCCTCTAGTGTGTTAACTCACGGGCGTGCAATTCTATCAAAAAAAATATTGAATACGATCCCAGAGTAATAAATCACTGTTAAATAAATCATCATACATTTTAAAAGCTTTTTCAACTTGTCAGATGCAATTCGCAACGCCGAAAAGCCAAGACTGCCCGGCCACCCAGCCTCGTCGTCCGCCGTGCCTAATGAAAACTGACGGGGCGTCTGAAGCGGACTTGTTAGCGGCCCGATCCGGCTCTTGTCAAGGGCCGGGCTGGCGCGCCGGGGAGCCGACATTCCCCGGGGAGGCCCCGGGACCCGTCCCCGAAATCAACCCGGATTTGCAAGTTTTTATAATTTTTTTTTTATTTTTGAGTACGTTTTCGGTCTAAGCAATAAACAATAAAGAAAAAAAGCGAATATACATATTATATACTAGCGGATACCCGGCGTGTGCTACTACGCTGTTTTCATGTTGTTGAGGAGCAGCTCTTGCTGTGATTTGCATTGAACTTGTTCGAGTCGTGCTTCATGCTGTTCTGGTGTTTCTACAGCTTTTGACTGCCGCCCTCTCAACCTATTTGCAACCTATACGCACTTCACGTTTTCCGGCAGTTTCGGCTTTTTTTCGTTTCGCATCTGCTGTATTTTTTCCATTTGCAGCTCTTTTCGGTGGCATTTTTTGATATATATATATATATATATTTGATAACCTCAAATGATAAAACTCTCTGTTCTGAATGACAGATAGTGATTTTGTTTTATGCGCGATCTTCACAATGTTCTTTTTTCAATTTTTTTGCTAGGAACGATGTCGACTTTACAGGTGTTGAAAATTTTTGTATGGAAAATGTCGAAAATTGACTTAATTAATAGACCGAATGTATTTAATGACTTAATCGGTTGGATGGTTTCAAAGCCTATGAAGGACATAGAAACATCTTTTGTATTTTATATATATAGATATATACATAATTGGATCTCGCTCTATGCGTAAAAAGAATTTGCACTTTTACTTGCAAGTAGCTGTAGACGTGTTGAAAATCGTTGATTACCTAAAAACATATATTTTATAACCTAAAAAAATTCTAGTAGAAAATCAATAACCTTGAAATACATCATCAATAAGGTAGTATACGTAGTAACTCTAATTAATTAAAAAATATCAAATTAATACGTAAGACGACAGCAATTCGTGATTCGGTCAGATATGCATATTGATTTGGAGTTAATATCGTCAGGGCTTGTAGGGTGAACCGAGGTGGATGGCCACTTATCCGAGAGATCGTCGGGTGAAGGTCCTCCAGTGCTAAGTGGACGGGAGGTATGTAGGCCATTTGACACACACTCCAATCATCGGAGAGCACCTCACGACCCCAGCTACCTTAATTTGTCTGCTATAGCAGCACCCAGCACGGCAATACTCACAAGAACATTTTTCCACGAAGCCCAAATAAAAATACAGGGTAAAGCAGGGATGTATGGACGATTTGAAATAATACTCATTTTTTAACGAAATTTAAAATTTATTTGCTTGGATGTTACCATTACAAAAACCTCAATAGAACGGCTCGTTTTAATGAAGGTGTTGTACACGAACACACGATGCTCCATCTTTATCGTGTTAACGTTTGAGCATATATTTTGCTTATCTAGAGTGCACCGAGTGCTGAAGCGCAGTGTATAGGCATGCCATGCATTTCACGCCTCCCTCCCTCATCTTATACTTAGAAGTCTCGGCCATATTTTTCTTTGAAACGTCATCGGAAGGAGGAGACTTGCGTGGATGCGGATTTCAAGCCAGTACTGTCCCAGGATACAACGTGTCCAATGAAATGGTCGCCGACCCCACGGCGTCATTTGACAATTGAGCCAAAATAAACCATAGACAAAAAAAAAACACAGCCACAAAAATCCATAGAGATTTAAAAAAAAAACCGGTTAACCCCCGGCCGTGTTTGTTTGGGCGCCTCGACCGCTGTCAATCATTCTTAACCTCATTAGGGCGCGCCTGAAGGGGTCAACACGTCGACCGGCAGAGAGGAGGATCGGGCCTCAACGTGTTAGTTGTGAATGTATATTTTTTATTGCAATCAATAGTTATACAAATATTACACACCCAGATTTAATAATACTGTGATAAACGAAGCCTTAATCAATCATAATTCATACATCAGTGGCGTCCCATAAAAGTGATTTTATTAATAGTAATAGACAAGATATAAATAAATTATCAAATCAACGATATGTTTTTAAGGCTAGCGAGTGTGCACACCACCGAAGCAAAAATATAATTTATATACGCTGTATACGTTGTGGTGGGATTCTCGCCGGAATGCAAATGGCATCGCGCGTCGATTTCGGATTTAATTTCGGGTTTTTATTTTTAACCCTTTGCGGCCCTGCGCCGGCTGGCCCGACACGGCGGCGGCTTAACTTTTTAAGGGCCCACTTTTTGCGGAAAGTTTCGGGTTTTATTTTGAGGACCCGGAGGGTTTTTCGCATTAGCGGCACGTCACGCTCCCCGCACTGCCCGAGCGGCAGACACGCGATCTTAAATAATCAAAAAAAGACACGCTGTATCCTCGCAGCCATTTTCACTCAGATTTTTACCGCGTCTTGGTTATTTGACGATTCAACGTTTCAGTTCCGGTACTTGGTGTTTTTTTTCTAATCGGATATGGACGCAGAGACTTTATTGGTGTTTTAGAATGAATTTAGTTTCTGAATAAATTAATTTTTGTATGAGTCTCGCGTCTCGAGTTTGTATTTTGTTAGTGAATATATTTATCGATCTTTTGGGGAGAATTACTGTTCAGCCTTTCACCGGAAGTGCCCGAGTGGCTCAGTACGTGAGTGTGCTGCCCATCCCTTATTAAATAGGCTTTTCAGGCCTGAATAAAAAGACAGAATAACAAACATCATTATTCTAAGTGATTGGCAAATACAGGGTTGTGAAAAATAAACACTGTAGAATAATTCCAGTCTTGGGAAGTAATAACCGAATTTCCTGTGTATAACCTGTTTTTTTGATTACCTGTTTATGAATATATTTTCCAATAGTAACACTTTTCTGTGAGCGAATGACATTCATCTGCGAACACCCAAAACGAATTATTTTATATAATATATAAATCTGTATTTTTATTGTGATTTTAGTTACAGTGGTTATTGATTTTGCAGGTAGATATTTTATTTACTTACCGACGTTGTTGGAAGCGTCTGGCAAGTACTAGCTTGCTGAGTGCTTGTAACAAGGACACTTGTCTTCCACCTTGCTACCCCTGGCTCTGGGGGCGATTTCGTATTCCTCGCGAGCCGCCCAATATTATTAGTTGTAGACACCCCAATAATTAATTTCTTGTAATTTGTTAGGGGATTAATTGAATTCCTAATTATGTGTTCTGTTTCGGACATTTCTCTTTGCCACTCTTTCTGTCTGTTTTTTTTTTCGGAGATATATCGTACCTATCTACATTTTTACTTACTATGTATTATATTATATATAAATGCAAAAAAAAAAAAAATATATATATATAAATAAATATCTTCATGGATTTCTATACCAAGGCGTAAATTTCAGTACAGAAACTGAAATTTCAGAATCCCTTAGAATCTAGTATACATTTATTTATATATTATTTTTGATATATTATATAACCGGAAATGGACTGAAAACTGAAAAATTCAAATTTTCGAATCGCGAATTCGTTTTCGGGAGCTCCAAAAAAAAAGCGACACAGCATCTAAGACTCCGGTTTTTCATTAATTTATCATCTTTAAAATACGACCGGAAGCAGTCTGAGAGCTGAAAAACGCTAGTGAAAAATAAAAACGCGATTGTTTCCCGAAGTCGTAGATAATTCAGTCACATTTGCGCTCGTCTGTGTGCCTTACAATTTAATTTAATTCGTCCAGTCCCGTCTCCCTGGGCGATTTAAAATAATAATTTCTGTGCAAACGTACGGGGCCCCCGAGGGGGTAGGGGGATGAATTAATAGAGGGAGAGGGACGGAAGACAATATAATTGTGTATATTGTTTCCCTTTCAGCTTAATTAGAGAAGATTTGCATTATTACGACGGTAAATATACCGGGGAGAGCAAAAAATATCTTGGCCGCGCGGAATATTTCACATTTTACCAGAAGCACTCTCGTAATAATTTTTGTGAAAACCGACTGAAATTTAATGGTCGAGAACGCTATTCGCATAAACCACGAATAAACCTAAACACCAAGCTTTTTATATCACTAACTAAAAGCCATATTATTTAGATTTCGTATATTTATTCAAACTGCGCAAAAAAAAAAAATACACAACCTTACCAATGAACACTTAAAAAGTTGATTAAAATTTAATGAGATCAACAAAAATTAACATTTTCTCTTCAGCGTCTAAGTATATCATTTATCAGGGGTGGACAAAATTAAAAATAAGTTTAAATTAAAAATAAACACCCACCCCTGGTTGTATGTATGACCATTCTGTGCCCTGAGCTGTGTAAAGGATCGGTAATGTAGCAGTGGACTTGGAACGATAGAGTTTTAGGGCTCCTGCTATTGTTTGTATTATTATTGATTAATATCACTTGTTTGCTGCAGTCAGCGGGGCAGCGATCTATGATTGATCCATAGATCCGAAAATCTAGCATAGACAGCGAATCAAAATGTCGACGGGCTGACAATCGTGTCTATGGATTTTTGCTCAATTTGAATAAATAAACGACCGGTCGATGTACAAGCGAGTCCGATCTGTGCAAGTATACACTATACATAAATTATGCAATGCGGTTCTCAAACTGTGTTTCAAGGGTGCACAATTATATCTCATGAGTATTATAAATCAACTCACTATGAAAGATACTCGATGCGAATATTTTTATAGAAAGTAACTACCGGAACCGAAACGTATTTATATTAAAACGACATAAATTGGGCTAAGGATAAATAGTAATACTGTTCACGTAGCATGAGTGAAATTTTGCAATAAAAACGTTTAAAAGTTAATATCGTACAGTTGACATAATTTGGGGAGCTTGGGGACTCTGACGGGGTGTGCGGACCAACAGTTGGGGATCGCTGGATCAGGACAGGTACCTGTCGCGTCTGTCCAACACTTTCGCAGTAGCTTTGTGTGTGTTTACAGAATATCGGACGTGCATCCACGCCAGGGGTGGGACACTGTTGAAGATCGATTCGCTTCCTGAAAACTGAAAGCTTCCGAAAACGGTCCTTTGGGGGATGATTAATACTAAACATTGTGTAAATATTATTATCTTAATGAACACAAAAAAAAAACACTTACCAAAGCGAAATTGCGCGTGCGAAATCTAGTCTACACACTCTTTGATTTGCAAGTAGTCAAATAAATCGTTTCCTATAAAAAGTTGAACACACTTTGCAGATTACTCGGCATCACAACAACACCACTTTGTCCTAAAAATTGTTCAATAATTGGAGCATTATCATTCTCTGACCACTCCCCTTCTTCATTGTCACTTTGCTCAGAATCACTGCACAGTATTGGTAGAAGTAACGTTGACGAGTCCTAAACCTAAAACCTAAAGAGTCAAATGACCTTCTGCCGCTTTTAGAGTACACACATTCAAAAACGTATTAATATGCGCCCCGCCTTCAGGCAGTAGTCCGCGGAACGGGTACTAGTACCCGTTAGTGTGTTAAAATTATTTTCAAAGCAGCACAAAGCTTAAAAATATTTAAACGATACTATGGCACATATTATATTTACAAGTTCATTGTATATTTTGAATCAGGCAAAGTAGAATTTGACACACACATACAAACACACACACACATACACACATATATTATATATATTATATATATATATATATATATATCTTGTTCAAGACTAGGGTCTAATCGGTTTTCGACGACTATGCCCAACCCTGGCTGCAGCCGCACCACTGATGCAGGGAGTATAGAGATGTGCACAATCGATTTTTTCATCTTCTTCTCCTACTGCTTCTCCTTATTTTCGTGGCGATTTCATCGAATACATACTCATACTGGGGCAGTATCGCAAATCCGGCTGTACTCCCGACTTTTAGCCACTGGCGTGAATTCCGCATCCACGAATGTTTCCTCCTTTTTTTTCTGTCGATTTTTTTTTTTTTTGGACAATCAGCAGCTGCAGGGTGATATATTTTTAATATGCCCAAAATACTTTCTCTCTATCACTTTCTTTGACTCTCTCACTTATGATTCGTTTTAAGGATTCTCCAATGAAGTCATATTTCTGCCGCCTCAATTTTTTTTACCTCAACTCCATAAAGAAGAACTGAGACGGCATAACATTTGGTGAATCTCCAGCGAGTTTTCTGGCACATATTACTTGTTGTTATCAAACGTACTACGTGCTGTCTAAATTATTATTTTAATCCGACCGGCGATTATTTCTAAACATCACGTAGTTTTTTTGTTATTAATTCCTACATTCGATTATCCGAACTCTTCAAACGCTTCACTGCAATTTTCGACTTGAGTCCTGTGATCTATATCCTTCCCATATTCAAAGAATATGACTTGTTTTATAAGCATATAAAACCAAACTAGTAAAAACAGCCAAACGGCTAGGAGACAACGTGATTTTTTGTTTATTAGTTTGCGTTCATAAAACTGTCGGTTTTTTATAAAAATAATTTTTTGTTAATTATTTTATACGTATTTAAACAAAAATATTTATTTCGTGTACAAAATCGCAAAAAAATATTACAAAATACTGTGCGAGAAACGTTGAACACGTCGCACGAGCGATGCGTTTCGAACGAATAGTGTGTCACAAAAATCGATAATTCGATCGTTTCGTTGTGCACTCGTGATATTTAATCGATTTTAATCGAATATTCGATCGGGGCCTCACTAGGGCCGGCCAGTCGCCATCGCCAGGCCGCCCGGCCCGCACGCGCGGATTTCCACGCCAGCCAAAAAACCATAACATCACCTCCGAAAACGACCCAAACAAACAAATAACAACATAAACAATTGAACAAACAACCTGTTTGTTTAAATAAGTGTTTATATTATCGCACAGTGAAGTGTTTATTGCGATAATAGTGCCATTAACCACGCGATCTTTGTTGTGATTCTTTGCGTTTGCCGAGTGTTGATTTACGACACCGAGTCCTGCTTGTACTGTAATATAAATTATCGGTGAGAATTCTATATATGCATATAAATATATATATTTTTTTATACGTTTAAAGCAGTATTTTGCTTTTTGTATTTTTAATGGCGGCCGATTTCACAATGTTTTGAAATATCTGTCATACCTTTGTAGCAATACGACCCGAAAACGTTCACGCAAACATTATACGAGCATGTTATTTTCAATAGAAAATGTTAAAATTAAATGAAGGTATTATTTAATTTTTATAAAAATATATTAATAATAAAAAAAAAATAATATTAGCGTATAATATATAGATTTTATTTATGATAGCATAACAAGCATATTATTTTTTTTTAAAAAAATCATAAAACACGAAAATGTCATATATATATATTTATGAATAAAAAAAAATATTTTTCAGGTGTTATTCCAGGTAATTAGCATATTTTTGTGTTAATAAAAAAATATCACTGAAGCGATAATTGCTGTGCTCTTAAAGTCGCATCACGACTTGTGAGGAATTTTTTTAATATTACGTTTGACGTGCTCAGCACGTTCCCACTTGAAACGACGAGAATAAATACTGCACGGGCCAGTGGCGCGCAAAATTAGATCATCTTACAATTTCTCCAAACGAGACAACGATACAATTAATTACTCGCCTGTTTGTCTTTGAAATGTTTGATTCAATTCGGAGATTCTCGGAGCTCCATGATTTCACGAATTCGTGTCTTAATTGTTGCGAATGCCAGACACGTTGCGCAGCAGCCAAACCTTATCGATATCACACAAATCATACCCTTACTTACTTTTGTTTAGACCATACAAATTGAATATCTAAAAATGCACCGTACCGGATCTGAAACGTCGTAATATTCAAAATGTAATATGAAAGGTGTTTGTGAGTTTTGGCTGCGTAGTGATGTGTACAGAGACCGAAACGTCGTCGGGTTCCAGTTTTTGGTAAATTTCAAACTGTGTTGCGCGGGCCCCTCGTCATTCATGTCTAATGATAAAATAAATAATAGATGACTCGCCGTTGAAAGAAGACGTAATTCTATTTGAAATGTGTCTAAGTGGACGATTTAGTTGGGCATTGTGCGCTCGTTGTGTGCACAGTGGTGCGTTCGTCAGATGCGTGGACAAATGTTTACAATTGGTCGCACAGTCTGCGCGCTGTAAAAAGGGAGATAGACTTTTAAATATAACATATTACTATATAAAAAAATGTGAAAAAAAATCTCAAGATGTTAAAATTTTGGTTAGGTTAGGTGCACAGTGGTGCGTTCGACAGATGCGTGGACAGATGTTTACAATTGGTCGCACAGTCTGTGCATTGTTAAAGGGAGCTAGACTTTTAAATATAATATATTACTATATAAAAAAAATCAAGATGATTAAATTAGAGGTAAGGTTAGGTGCACAGTGGTGCATTCGTCAGATGCGTGGACAAATGTTTGCAATAGGGATGACGACAGTATCAAAGAATCAAAGAAATAATTATTTTAAGGGAAAATACATATTAAAAGGATTTAAAAAAGTGATTTAGTTTTATTTAAAAATCTAAGATTAATACGATTTTCAATAAATTAAAAGATTAAAATACTGCAATCGGCCATTTTGACTGAAACACCAATCGCAGCGCATGACGTCATACTGACGTCAACAACTCTATGGTATTCAAATTGGTCTATGGTCTTCAATGCAAACACAATGGCACGCCCGTTACAAATATAGTTAATGACGTCAGAGCGTCTAAAAAATGCTGCGATGACGTCACGCCTCGCGATGTCGCGTTTTCGCGCACTTTTGAAAAAATATTATAAAAATGGCTTTAAACATCGTTAAACTCTAGTTTTTTACCGAAATAAAGTTTTTTTCGTAAATAGTAAATGGGTACCCCCATTATGGAAGAGGATTTGAAAATCTTTCGTCATGCCTATTGGTCGCACAGTCTGTGCGCTGTTAAAAGGGAGCTAGACTTTTAAATATAATATATTACTATATAAAAAAAATCAAGATGATTAAATTAGAGGTTAGGTTAGGTGCACAGTGGTGCGTTTGTCAGATGTGCGAACAAATGTTTGCAATTGGTCGCACAGTCTGTGCGCTGTTAAAAGGGAGCTAGACTTTTAAATATAATATATTACTATATAAAAAAAATCAAGATGATTAAATTAGAGGTTAGGTTAGGTGCACAGTGGTGCGTTTGTCAGATGTGCGAACAAATGTTTGCAATTGGTCGCACAGTCTGTGCGCTGTTAAAAGGGAGCTAGACTTTTAAATATAATATATTACTATATAAAAAAAATCAAGATGATTAAATTAGAGGTTAGGTTAGGTGCACAGTGGTGCGTTTGTCAGATGTGCGAACAAATGTTTGCAATTGGTCGCACAGTCTGTGCGCTGTTAAAAGGGAGCTAGACTTTTAAATATAATATATTACTATATAAAAAAAATCAAGATGATTAAATTAGAGGTTAGGTTAGGTGCACAGTGGTGCGTTTGTCAGATGTGCGAACAAATGTTTGCAATTGGTCGCACAGTCTGTGCGCTGTTAAAAGGGAGCTAGACTTTTAAATATAATATATTACTATATAAAAAAAATCAAGATGATTAAATTAGAGGTTAGGTTAGGTGCACAGTGGTGCGTTTGTCAGATGTGCGAACAAATGTTTGCAATTGGTCGCACAGTCTGTGCGCTGTTAAAAGGGAGCTAGACTTTTAAATATAATATATTACTATATAAAAAAAATCAAGATGATTAAATTAGAGGTTAGGTTAGGTGCACAGTGGTGCGTTTGTCAGATGTGCGAACAAATGTTTGCAATTGGTCGCACAGTCTGTGCGCTGTTAAAAGGGAGCTAGACTTTTAAATATAATATATTACTATATAAAAAAAATCAAGATGATTAAATTAGAGGTTAGGTTAGGTGCACAGTGGTGCGTTTGTCAGATGTGCGAACAAATGTTTGCAATTGGTCGCACAGTCTGTGCGCTGTTAAAAGGGAGCTAGACTTTTAAATATAATATATTACTATATAAAAAAAATCAAGATGATTAAATTAGAGGTTAGGTTAGGTGCACAGTGGTGCGTTTGTCAGATGTGCGAACAAATGTTTGCAATTGGTCGCACAGTCTGTGCGCTGTTAAAAGGGAGCTAGACTTTTAAATATAATATATTACTATATAAAAAAAATCAAGATGATTAAATTAGAGGTTAGGTTAGGTGCACAGTGGTGCGTTTGTCAGATGTGCGAACAAATGTTTGCAATTGGTCGCACAGTCTGTGCGCTGTTAAAAGGGAGCTAGACTTTTAAATATAATATATTACTATATAAAAAAAATCAAGATGATTAAATTAGAGGTTAGGTTAGGTGCACAGTGGTGCGTTTGTCAGATGTGCGAACAAATGTTTGCAATTGGTCGCACAGTCTGTGCGCTGTTAAAAGGGAGCTAGACTTTTAAATATAATATATTACTATATAAAAAAAATCAAGATGATTAAATTAGAGGTTAGGTTAGGTGCACAGTGGTGCATTCGTCAGATGCGTGGACAAATGTTTGCAATTGGTCGCACAGTCTGCGCGCTGTAAGAAAGGGAAATAAACTTTTCAATATGACATATTTAAAAATAAAAACTCAAGATGTTTAAATTAGAGGTTAGGTTAGGTGCACAGTGGTGCGTTTGTCAGATGTGCGAACAAATGTTTACAATTGGTAGCACAGTCAGCGCGCTGTAAGATAGGAAATAGACTTTTCAATATTGTTATTTAATGACATCTAACTATATCGACAAATTTAAAAGATGATAAAAAAGAGGTGGTTCAGAGACTTCAGTTTCGCATCCACGTTAACTTTATCCTTCCAATGCCTCATTTTTTTCCCCTTAAAAATCAGCTGCAGTGGGTTTTATTTATTATTTATAAAAATATGTTTTTTTTATGCTTTTTTTACGATCGCGAAGGGTTTTTCTCTCTCTGCGTATTCTGTGAAATACTCTTAGATAAACCCATGGTTTTTTTTTAAAAGTATTCTCCCATAAAGCTTTATTTCAAACGCCATGAGAAAGAACTGAAACGACGTAACATCCAGTGTTATTATAATAGCTTTATCCGAATAAGTTTATACTTATCTAGTGTAAAAAAATAATACTCCAAAAAAAGCTTTGTTTTTTACAAATGTAAGATATGTATGACGTCATCTGATTTAGAATTATGCAGGTACCTTTCTACAGCTTTCATAGTGTGGTATTGTAAACGATAAACTCTATCTATGATCTAAGTAAATAAAACATTAATTGAAGATAATGCGTTAAGTGAAGTAGATAACGATGCGTTATCGGCCATTGCATTTTGCAACATACTTGTTGGTATTTTTACATTTAAATATAGTTGTGTCGTAAAAATATTAATCATATATTAAAAAATAATTTATCTGATCGGTCTAAATGTCAAATATGCCTAGCCTAACCTAACCTAACCTAATCTTACAAGATCCGAATGGGTCCATTAGGGGATATAAATCATGAAAAGTAACTCGAATATTGTGTATGGAGTGAAGGCATATATCTGATTTTGAATAAATTGAAATGAATTATTATAATTTAAACTGTAATGTCGATTTAATTAGAAAGAAAATTAAAAAAAACGCTTTCGATTAAAAAAATAAAACATTATATTATACTAATAATATAATTTTATTTTAATTCTAGACATTAAACAAACAGCAGCAAGAAAAGTTTTTCAATAGCAGAGATGCAAAATATTAAAATTAATATTTATTCGATTCGATTTTCTTTTAGGCTGCCTAGTCTGAAAAGAAATCACAAACAACAAAAAAAACGTAGTCACCTAGCCATTAGGCTGTTTATATATATACAAGATAGATTAAAATTAAATTTAGACAGCTCGCAGTACATTCAACATTTTGAGACGTCTAGTATGAAAAATTATTTCATATAGGAGAATCCTTAAAAAACCACGGGTAGACTGAAGCGGCCATATTAAAGGAGGAAGCTTTCGTGGATGCGGAATTCACGCCAGCGGCTGAAAGTCGGGCGTACACCCGAATAGGAAAATTTTCGATGAAATCGTCTCTAGACTATGAGGAGAGGCACTAGGAGAAGAAGTTTATTTCGTATCCCTGATGCTTCCCGATTAGGTTATGTTGCGGGGAAGGGGAATTAACCGAGACCGCGAGAGCCTCCTTAGATACCCCCGAGCCAGTGTTGCCAGAACGCGTCTTTGAAATTATCTCACTTTATGGCAACACTGCGGAAGTGCGAGGTTTTTTTTTTTTTTAACTTTCAAGATCTTATCTGGTCACAGCGCGGCTTAAATTCAAAATGCATCGCAAAGTGTTGTAATTCAAATGTAAAAGCTTAGATACCATCTTAAAAAAAAAAACGTTTACTTAATTACTTAATTTAAAAATGCAAAATAACATTTTTGAGTCGACCGGTTCACAAGTGAAACATCGGGGCGAAAAGCCTATTGATACCGCTACAGTTATTCCATGTACTCACCGAGTCTTTTATAATGATACGCGATCGGGCCTTTCCGTATTAAAAAATAGGGGATTCCTGAAATTTAGAAATGATTTCCTGAAATTTACTCAAGCAAGAACAAGTCCAGGGAAAGAAAAATAAATCTTACGGAGGAAACTGCAAATTATAGATAATAATTTTATTTAAAAAAATTCACGATAACAGCATATAATATTTATATTATTAATAAACTGTAGCAGTCTTGTCTCATACAATCTAGTGAACAGCATTTTCTTGAATATATATTCATATTATGTAAAGTTTACCCGCGACTAATAAATAAATAAAATACAGGGTTGTCACTGAAAAAAATAATAATTAGTGGGCATAATTTTTTTTTCAGTATTCTAAGCATGCAAACATAAAACTTCCTGAAATCAAATGCTGGTTTATTGAGTGATGATGAGTTTAATATACTTTTATTTTAAGTATATAAATAAGGGCGGCAGCCCTGATGCGAGGAGGGAGGCTTCGTTGGCGTTTGAGAGATTTGATATTAGATTATGTGACTGGAGGCTCTTTCGGATCTGCACTCACTCGGAGGGTTGATGTCCTCTGAGAAGGCTCGATGTTTATCCAACACATATCAGCCTTTGTCTGCCTGAATTTTTTTTTTAGTAATTTCACTAAATGCTGAATTATATTACAGTTTCCCCTAAGCATTCAGCTGCAGTAAAAATCTTACGCTTGCCCTAATCTAGCCCTATTTCTCAAAATAGTCTCCTTTTAGCTCGATACGATTGACCCGGCGATGCTCCAACTTCTTTAAACCATCTGAAAAATACGTTTTCTCGAGGTCTGGAGAATACGGTGGATGGGGGAGCAGTTCGTAGTGCAATTCGACCAATTTGGTTTTATATGGTGGCCCAATAATTCGGCATAGTAGAGCCCTGTGACCGTTTTGCCCTTCTCCAGGTAGTCAATGTAGATCACACCTTGTGAACCTCAGAAAACGGTGGCCATCACCTTTCCGGCCGATAGGACAGTCTTCGTCTTCTTCGGAGCACGTTCACCGGGTGAAGTCCACTGTTTCGACAGTTCCTTGGTCTCTAGTGTGTACCAGTGGATCCATGTTTCGTCGACGGTCACGTAACGACGCAGAAACTCCTTCAAACAACAGCGTCAAACACTGCTCCGAAGTGGTCTCACAGTTGCGCTCATTGTCCGGAGTGAGCAAACGCGGCACCCATTGCGCCCAAAATTTCATGCAGGATATGACCCACGCGGACTTTTGAGATGCCTACTGTTACAGCTATCTCGCGCACCTTCAATCGGCGGTCTGCCAATACGAGATCGTGGATTTTTATCACGTTATCCTCCGTGGTAGCCATTTTCGGGGCACCTGGGCGTGGGTCATCAAAAACCGACGTGCGACCACGTTGAAACTCGTTTAACCAATTTTTGACGGTCGTCATCGAAGGAGAATAATCACCGTACACAGCATCCAAGCACTCATTGATTTCGTTGCGCGATTTCCTTTCCAAAAACAAGAATCGAATCACCGACCGATATTGATTTTTTTTCGTTTTTCTAAAATACGCGTACACGTCCGCTTCCACACGTGGTCAAAACAAAACTACGAGTCCGATTCGGCTGAAATTTTGACAGTAGCCGTCTACAAGAATGTACTACACGATAGTAAATTGATATTAGCACCATCGGGCGGTGAGGCTGAGTACTTATCGAACCGCCCTCGTACGTTTACTTCGACCGTTACCAAAACACGACACAAAGTAAAATAACGTGTTCAGCGTGTAACTGAAACATTTTCAGCATATTTCAGTATTTTTTCATGAAGGTAATATAAATTGTGATTAATTGGCAGTGACCGTGGCAAAGCATTTCACCGCGTCATGATTTGTGACATGTTTCTAATGATTCTCCTGGTATTTCTGTGTCACACCGAGTTATTTAACTTTTTCAATTATGATATTGTTTGTCTGCCGGGCGTATAAACTCATTATATCCTGAGAATATTTAACCTATATTATGGTATAAATACAAACTCTGACTGTGACTCAAACTGTGTCTTATAGATTGACTTAAAATTATTACCTGAGGTGTCTGTCAAACCGAGTTATTTAACTTTTCTGCGTACTAGCACTATCGGGCGGTGAGGCTAAAGTACTTATCGGACCGCCTTCGTATTTGAAGCCTCTTTTTGATTGCCGCCTCAAGTGTCCGGCATTTGGTGAATGCGTTTCCAATGTTGTATTTCTGGTACACGGTGCTTTTTCTTAAGGCTTAAGCATCGATGGTGCGATACTAATCAAAGCCTCGCTACCCTTCAGCGCGAGGCTTAACCGCGGGCTGAATATTCATATCTCTGCCGCAGATCTTTCAGGACCCTTTGAGGCAACAGGCCCGTAATTTCCTCTTTCAACTTTTAACGCGATTCATCATTTAGCAACGAGACCCATCAAAGAGGCAGTGGATCAGATGGTGGATGCGAGCCTCTCCTGCGGGGGTTGAACTTAAATAACTTTCAGCGATCGAGCCTTGCGAGGGAGACGTATTTACATGTGAAAACGCTAAATTACGATTTCATTCAAAAATTTGATCGTTGATCGTTGTTATTATAATTTATATGTTCTCAAGTGTTGAGCTTGATTTTTGACAATAACAATGCTTCGGACTAATTTTAATATGATAGTATATATATATATATATATATATATATATGCAATACTGTTATGTTTACGATTTTATATTCTGTCTATAATTATTTAAAAATTTAAGGCATTTTTACACGTAACAATGGCGTCTCGTCAATGAAGGCAAAAAGCATTGCTTTCCCAATAATAATTCAGTGAAACAAATTGCTTGTAATTCTTTGTAAATACAACTTTCTGTTTTATTCAGACTTATACGAGGGCGGTCCGATGAGTACTTAACCTCACCGCCCGATGGTGCTAGTATCGCAAGAGAGATTTACGATCGTGTAGTACATTGTCGTAGACTGTCAAAATCGTTCAGCCGAATCGGACTCGTAGTTTTTTTTTGACCGCGTGGAAGCGGACGTGTACGCGTATTTTAGAAAAAAATGGAAAAAGAGCAGTATCGGTCGGTTATTCCACGCCCAGGTGCCCCGAAAATGGCTAAAAAATTCAAAATCTTCAAGCATCATACAATAATTATCTAAAGCATTGCTTGTAATTCTTTGCATGTAAAGTAGTTGAAATACAACTTTCTGTTTTATTCGGACTAATATATTTTACTCAGGGAATGTTGGATTTTGAATTTTTTTTTTTTGGGTGAAAGTAGAATATGTTTGGGTTTATTTTTGAGTCAACGCCCGGCGCTGTTTCCTAGCCGCTCGGCTGACGCTTCCCGTCGATCAGGCGATAGTTATCGACCGCACTAGCGGCCCTGGCGCGCCCTCTCCAGCGTTAATACACTCCCAGTCGTAAGCGATCCTTTGTGTGGGCTAATTGCTGCCTTATCCGCCCCCTCTCGCTTCCGGGAAGGGGATGAAAACTTGGAAAGTACCCAGGGGCGGAGGCGATGCCTCCCCCCATCAGTGGGTCTTCATGCGCGAAAACACACGCCACTGTGAAAACAACCCTCAAAGATCGCGATGCGTGAGCGAGCCGATGTGACAACTGAACACAGCATCAAAAATACTACCTTATAGATTATTATATTAGATTTTCTAAGAGATGGCCTTACTAGTATTGAATCGCATCAGACTACACTTTAACTTCATTGTGAAGCGTCATTATTGCGCTTTATTTTTCAGTATATGTCATATCGCTGAAGTGTATACAACATTTTTTTTTTGAGCTCTCAATATGTCAACTTTTGTACCAACAAAACGCAATGTGCGGGAAGCTTTACTTAAGCAGCTGAAAGTCACCGATTGCTGTGTGAAGTTTATGGTGAACATGCTCCATCGCAATAAACGTATGAGAACTGGTTTAGACGCTTTAACAATGGTGATTTCGATGTGGATGACAAATAACGTACAGGCCAACCAAAAAACATTCGAAGATGAAGAATTAGAGGCTCGTGTCAAACGCAAGTAGAACTCGCAGAATCATTGGGAGTTGATCGAGCAACAGTTTCGAGACGCTTAAAAGCACAGGGAATGATTCAAAAGCAAGGAAATTGGGTGCCACATGAATTGAAGCCGAGATACGTCAAAAGGCGATTTTGCATTTCGGAAATGCTGCTTTAACGCCACAAAAAGAAGTCATTTCTGCATCGTATCATCATCGACGGCCAGGCCAAATATTCATGGCGCCAAGGTAATGCTGTGAAGTTGGTGAGATCAGAAGAGTGTCATCCACTATGAGCTGCTGAAACCAGGTCAAACTATCACGGGCGAGTTCTACAGACACCAATTGATACGTTTGAAGCGAGCATTGGCAAAAAATGCATGACAATGCTCGACCACATGTTGCTAAACCGGCTAAAACATATTTAGAAAACAGTGGATGCGAAGTTCTGCCACACCCGCCTTATAGCCCAGACCTTGCCCCTTCCGACCACCACTTGTTTCGCGATCGATGCAGAATGCTCTTTCTGGAATACGTTTCACTTCTGAACAGTGTATCAAAAATTGGCTTGATTCTTTCTTGGCTTTAGAAGACGAACAGTTCTTTTGTGATGGAATCCGCAACTTGCTCGATAGATGGAAAAACGTAGTGGCTATAGCGATGGACAATACTTTGAATAGAATATTATATATATTTATATATATATATATATATATATATGTAAATATGTGGTGGTGTGGTTGTTCCACTTTCGATAATGAAGTGAAGGGATGAACCCCCTCTCGGTGCTTAATGCCGCTGTAAAGAGATCCTTTTGTCCCTCGCTAATTGCCACATCTTCGCCCGGGGCGTAAACTTTACCATAAGAAGCGCCCGAGGCTCACGATAAGGGATTACGGATATCGCCCGTGCTATTGGACACTGCTGTTTTTTTTTTAATTATCGGATAAACCCATTTCCGCCACCTTGAACACCTTAACACACTTTGGGCGGGTACCAAATTGACTAAACTGATGCGTAAAATTGCGCGTGTGAAATCTAGTCTATACACTCTTTGATTTGCAAGTAGTCAAATAAATCGTTTCCTATAAAAAGTTGAACCGCTTCATACACACTTTGCGGATTACTCGGCATCACAACAACACCACTTTGTCCTAAAAATTGCTCAATAATTGGAGGATTATCATTCCACTTCTTCATTGTCACTTTGCTCAGAATCACTGGACAGTATTGGTAGAAGTAACGTTGACGAGTCCTAAACCTAAAACCTAAAGAATAAAATGACCTTCTGCCGCTTTTAGAGTAAACACATTCAAATACGTATTAATATGCGCCCCGCCTTCAGGCAGTAGTCTGCGAAACGGGTACTAGTACCCGCCCCGCCTTTAGTGTGTTAATACACCTATATACACACTACATGCTTTTACTAAACATTTATGCATATATATATATATTAATAGTTTTCTTAATACTGCAGTATTGCTGCTGCCTAGCAGCACTATTATCAGCACAATCATTTCTAATACATTCTGTGCACTGAGCGTGAGTAAAGGATCAGTAATGGAGTAGTGGAATGGTGTGCTCCTGCTATTGTTTCTGTAGCCTGCTGCAGGAGTATCAGATCTAATCCCCACAGCTTTGTAAATAAAAAAATTAATAATAATGCTATTGGGCAGCAGTAATACGCAGGCTTTCAATATAAAACTGCGGTGTAGAACTATTTTCCCCATAGAAAACCATGAACACAGGCTCACCATGAGTATATGCATATAATTTTATATGGTTAATTTCACACTTGCATATAACGATTAAAATTTTTGTTACATTTCACTAAGATTACAGTGTTTCTGTATTGTTTCAGGAATATATCCCATACCTGAATATATAATATTATTAATGTGATTTTTCCACGTGTTAATTTTTTACTGGTGACCGGTTTCGCCAACTCTTATTTTTATCATTATTTGAACATATTGTCAACGTGAAAGGTTGGCGAAACCGGTCACCAATAAAAAAATATTTGGACTGGGATATGATATCACTCAAGTGTTTTGAATTATGCGATGAAGGCTTTCGCAGTTTGGAAACCACTGGGGGGGGGGGTGGGGGTGGCACGGGTGGGGTTTGAGTCCGGACAAGTGCCGGACCGCTGTGGCGGCAGCTGATTGGCTGTCGGGCTGCATTCGGAATTTGAATCTGAAACGGGATTTCCTCCCTTGTTTAATAAAGCGACTTGCAACGAGGGTTGGTTTAATTAAAACGTCACCCCGCCGGTTGTCATATCACATCCTGTCTATAAACGTGACATTTTTCAGGAGCACTGCTCCTGAAAAACGGATCACTAAACATGTGAACGTAAATAATATTATATATAGAGAAAAAAAAACCCTGTAATACAAGCGAAAAAAAAAAATAATCGTTATATGCAAGTGTGAAATCAATATTTTTATGCTACACACATATTTGATATATATATGAAACGTATATTTTTTATCACAAAATTTGGGATATACTTATATATTTTTTACAAAGATAAAAAAATATATAAATTATGCCAAATCGCTAAAAAAAACATATTTTTAATTAAAATAAAATAAAATTTTTTTCGCCTTGGTCGTCAATTTTTTTCATCAATTATTGACTAAATGCTTAAATAATACATATTTTTGATTAAAATATTAAATCTTCGCCAATGCCAAAACAGTTTACCGACGGAAAATAAATTCAATTAATTTTAATATCAAACGAGATATCGCATATACAATTTTCTCGTGCGGGAGAATAAATAGAAATAATAACTTCTTAGCTTTTTAGTAAATAAAAATAATATATCAAAAACAAACAGCGGACGAAAATCGAATAAGCAATACCAGAGGTCGTCAACCTTTTTTAAAATATTAAAAAAAAAATTATTTCTAATATGCTTAATAAGCAAATTTTCTGATAGCATACTACGAGCGATTATAAATTAAAAATGATTATTAGGCCTTCTTCTTCTACAGGCGCCTCTCCTCAGGCTTGTGACCATCGCTGAACATGTTTTTATTTTTATGGAAAATATTGTACCATAATAGATCACAGGGTTCTTCTACACTTGCACATTTGTATGAAACCTTTTTTTTTTTTTTTCGAGATAGGTCCCCTGTTAGGCCCGCGAACCGCGTTTTGACGACCCCTGGCGTCGCCGCGATGTAACGCAATAACCTGAGACAAATATTTCTGCTTCTGGGAAAGAATTCTTCATAATCTGATTCAATACACGATATGGAATTACGTACGTATATTTAATAAATATAATGTTTGCTTTTGCGCGGAATCGACTAAGCTACGTAGGTTTATTTTTTTACTTAAAATAAATTATTTATTAGTAACAAATAACAGTTGATTTATTAGAGGCAGAGCTGAAAACTTCGAGCGGGTGTTTTATTTAGAAATTATAAATAATCTGAGACTCAAAGAAATTCAACTCTCTCTTAATGCAAGTTTTGTGATATTCTTCTGAATTCTGTTGTAAATATGTTAAACACAAACGAAAACGCGCCTAAAAGCCTTATTTTTTATGTAGTCTTCCTTGCAACTATACCTTACTTACTATTTATAATTTTAAAATATTTTTTTGCTTGTGGGTTTATTCAGACTGGTGAAAGACGAGAGCCCTCAAAAAACAAGAATAATCGTAATATGTAAGTCGTATTTTAATTTATGTTTGGAGTAGTACAAATTAAACCGGTAGTACAAATATTACCGAGGTGAAAGACATTGAATATTATTTATAGTCCGAGTTAGAAGCGAGATAGCAATAAACTGTATTGCCTTCTCTCTCTTGACGCACAAAAGCCTCGTCACGTTGCGATCAGTATCTTTTGAGAGATCGACAACCGTTGTTTTTTGTGCCAATACAGCATTAGTTTCATTTTAATTAATTTTTTTATGTAATACACAAATGAAAATAATATCTACGACAGGTTTTTTAAACTTGTAATTATTTTGGGTCTGAAATTCATATTATTTTTTTTGTATAAAATTCGCAATATTTCTGTGCAACACAGTTTTAGATATTTTCGATACATTGTGTGTTTTTTTTGGTGTCATTTTACTACTCGAAATAATTTTTTTATAAAAATAGATTTATTTACAGCCTAAAGGTTTGCGACCCCTGCTCAGGCTTGACCGGTAACACGTTTCAAACCAAATATCTCCGTTTGCCTGATAAACACTCGGCGATGTCCCCCGTCAAAATATTCCGAGCCTGAGCTTCCCATGAGCCAGGGCCACCCCCACAACATCCCCCCATAAACCACCCCCATAAGGTTTTTCAAAACCCCTTCGAATAAGATTTTCTCCAAAGATTTTCATATTTATTACTTGATTTAAGCGAAACTCTGTATCTGTTTTATTAAATATGCATCGCTAAGTCGGTTATTCAAAAAATTATTTAGAAATTTATGTTTCACATGATTATAACTGAATTTAATATTTTACTTGCATAGTAAAATATATATAATACAAACGTTTTTCAAAACCCCTTCGAATAAGATTTTCTCCAAAGATTTATTTATCTTTTACGGTTTAAGCGAAACTCTATATCTGTTTTTTATTAAATATGCATTGCATTTGAAATTTATGTTTCACGAGGTAAAAACTGAACTTAATATTTTATTTGCATAATAAAAAAAAAAAATATATATATATATATAATACTGCATTATATGAACTACCTGTGCTGTCTGAAAATGCCAACTTATCATATAGGCATATTTGCATATATATAATTTTTATTGACTCTTAACCTTTTTTACTAAAATACTGTACTGCAAGAACTTTCTGCAAAAAAAACACTATAAAAATAAATTAATTTTTTATACTTGTGTTAGTTGCGTGTAAAGAGCATTTTTATTGGATGCATACAAAATAAGTAATTTTTATATAATTTTTTTTTTTTTTATTGAATATAAGTAAAATAAAATGATTTATATAGAATTTCATATTTTACGCTTCCTTGCGATTATAGTATTAATACGATTATTTTTATGTGTTGTTGTCTTGCTGTGCCCACGAGGCTGCGGCCCTGCCTCTCAGGTATCACACCTGGCATCAGATGCGACGATATGAGCTGCAGCAGACCTGTTCAAACAAATCGTCGGGTAACTTTTAATAGATAAAGTTTAACTGGAATTTCGGTTAACATCCCTCGAAAAGCGATCCGACTGAGCTGAGTGTATTTCAAAACTTCCAGAGAGTAATATATATTAGAAATTTATTTGCTTTGAAGTAGCATCGAAGCCTTGATTTTACCTGCAAGTAATAAACCGTATTCATTTTTGCCACGAAAACTTCATCAAAAACTGATCTGAACGACTTAAGCTTAAGCTTAACACGCGCCTTGCTTTATTATCATTTTTTTAGCTTTGAGGGGCTGAGACCTTTGGTGAGTCCATTTTCGAGTTTTGTTGGTAATTTTATAAAATATTTTAAGAAAATCTACTGCACTAATAGAAAAAAAATTAATGCTCAAAGTAACATTCTTCTTCTATAGATAAAAAATAAATAAAATGATAAGATTTGCTTCGCTTTTAATTTCCAAGTACTAACAACAAAATATGTTTATCTGCAAGCTTTTTTGCGAAATCGTGTTATTTCATTTACTTAATTGACACTTTATTTTTATATATTAAAATCAAATTTTTTTACACAACATGAAAAAAATATATAAATTATTTGTATATATTTTTTATTATTAAATTAACGTTCTTTTTTAAGGTCAAATAAAGTCTTGAAAATTTGATAAAATCATGATTTTTTAATACCAAGACTTTTTAAAATTTTATTTTTAAACTAATATAATACCACATATAAGAAATAAAATAAAATTGCCTGTAGAAGAAGGAATGTATCTAACTTTTGGAATTTAATTTTTTTCTATACGTGCATTAGATTTTTGGTAAAATATTTTCTAAAATTATCAAAAAACATAAAAACGGACCCATCGAAGCTCTCAGCCCCCTTAACCTTAATAATATACAATACTATCTTATTTTATCTTTGTTGTATTGAAACAATGAATTTACCTTTGTTGGTAAAAGTTACCCACAACATGATGTCGAGACATTACAAAATAGCACACAGTCTCTTTTGTCAAATGCATTTCCGGTAGCTTACTCCATAAAAGACACCATAAACTTTTATGAAGTGGTTAAAAATATATGGGTTTCTTCGCAGAAATCGTTTTCACCTTTCGAAACAAAAACCTGAAATTTTTTTAGTAGAATTCAGTATTTGACACAGAATAGAAACACAATGCTTATAAGACGAATTTTACTGTGAAATTAGGGATGTATTTCGTTGGCACACACTGTTTTATTTTTGGGTGTTATGCCGCAGCTGAAAAACTAACTAAAATATATATACTGAAAATCATCGGTTGGTATACAAAAATATATTCCTATGCTATACTAAATCTATAAAAATAATTTTAATACAACAGTACAGTATTATTGCCCCAAAAGGGCTTCAACCTTTAATAAATCCTGAACAAACTTTTAATATTTTTGATGTTTAATTTTAAATCAGAGAAGAAATTTGCCGCGAAAGCCTTAATGAACAATAAGAAGTTGTTTCGTTAATTTTAAACAAGCGTTTCAATCTAAATTCCCGAAATACAGCTGCGGTTTTAGAAACTTTTCGCTTTCAAAATTTCAAATAAAATATTAATTTTACTCAAAATATTTAATTATATAATTCAATATGTTTTGATTATTATTTTCACTTCACAGGACGCAATTTTTCAGGATATGAAAACCTGAAAAAATTATTGTTCCACTGTGCTTTGTGTACGTGAATATATTTTTTTTTTTTTAACTTTTCGCGTAAATGCGATACGAGTGATATAAGTTGAGTTAGTAGAAGTCCTAATGACGTGGCGAAACTGTAGTCGGAGCCAGGGTGCTAATTGGGTGGTGGCGCAGGAGCCTAATTGGGGTTGGGGATGATTTAAATTCGAGCGGGTTAAAAGTGGGTGCGAGGAGATCCTCTTTTACGTCAATGTTTCGGCTGACGCGGACTTGTTTCGTTTATATTATTAATTCTAAAATTCAAGATAAAGGTATTAAAATATTATAATATTATAATATTTAATAAACAACAGGTAAATAAAAGTTCAGTCTCTAAGACTTTATCGGTCCTAGAGACTGGATTGTTATTGGATCAGAGATATCTTGTCGATCATTTTAATATAATTTTATACGAAAAATCCGTCTTATAATCAATGTAAGCCTCAATGAAAAAATAAGCGTATTATAACCAGTGCTTTTCAACCTTTGGTACGCGAATGAAAGTATAATTGCACCCATCCACCTCAAAATATGCGTAAATCCTATTTTGGCCTTATTTTTATAAACAATAAGTATAGCAGTTGGTAAAAATAGGCATCGGAGGGAGTAGACTTACGTGGATGCGGAATTTACGCTGAAATTCGGGAGTACTACACAATTATAATGATAATTATATATTCAATGAACCGAAATTCTATAATTATTAATTTATTTAAAAAATATATTTTTAGTGATTTTTCACATTTTTATATGTTCACGCGACTAGTTTCGCCGACTTCCCGGGTTGGCATTTTTTCATTCGAAAATGTCATTATTTCTGCTCGAAAATGACGACATAGGAAGTTGGCGCAACTGGTCGCAAAATATGTGGAAATATAAAATAAAATTTAAATATAATTATTAATATATATTAATAATAATGTATTGAGGTGCGCTGGTGTAGACAGCTGCAGTGACAATGCGTTGCATGCGAGAGGTCCAGATTGATTCCCGGCTGGGTCGAGTTACACAAGCCTGATTGTGGAATCCGAGGGTGTGGCTCCCCGAACGTTACATAATTCAGTGTGAAACGACGAGAATTTCAAATAGAAAATATAAAAAATATAATGATTTTCTCTGTACCTTGGGATTGTATTAGTAGTGTGTATTAATTTTCAAAATTTTACTTGTATTGAATCGCATCAGGCTATACTTTTAAACTTGATTGTGAAGCGTCATTGTTGCGCATTGTTTTTCAGTATATGTCATATCGCTGATGTGTATACAACATTTTTTTTTGAGCTCTCAACATGTCAACTTTTGTACCGACAAAACGCAATGTGTGGGAAGCTTTACTATTCTGTTTCAATTGGATGAAAAAAGCAGCTGAAAGTCACCGATTGCTATGTGAAGTTTATGGTGAACATGCTCCATCGCAAAAAAGTGTGAGAACTGGTTTCGACGCTTTAACAATGGTGATTTCGATGATTTGGATGACAAAGAACGTCCAGGCTAATCATCAGGCTCGATAAAAACTCGTATCAAACTCAAGCAGAACTCACAGAATCATTGGAAGTTGATCGATCAACAGTTTCGAGACGCTTAAAAGCACTGGGAATGATTCAAAAGCAAGGAAATTGGGTGCCACATGAGTTGAAGCCTAGATACGTCGAAAGTTGCTAAACCGGTTAAAACATATTTGGAAAACAGTGGACGGGAAGTTCTGCCTCACCCGCCTCATAGCCCAGACCTTGCCCCTTCCGACTACTACTTGTTTCGCGATCGATGCAGAATGCCCTCTCTGTAATACACTTCACTTCTGAACAGGGTATCAAACATTGGCTCGATTCTTTCTTGGCTTCAGAAGACGGACAGTTCTTTTGGGATGGAATCCATAATTTGCTCAAAAGATGGGAAAACGTAGTGGCTAGCGATGGACAATACTTTGAATAGAATATATTGTACCAATTTTTAAAAATTAATGCACACTACCAATATAATAATGCTATTGGGCAGCAGCAATATACAATTACAGAGTAGTAGGACCTACTACAATATTTTCCCCCATAGAAAACCATGAACACAGGCTCAGCATGAGTATATGCTCAGTGAAATGATCGCCAATCTTTTTTGCATAGATTCACTTGATGAATAATATCTATAGGAATGAAAAAAAAACTCCGAAGCTTATTTGCTTAAAAAATATTTTTTTATATGCGTATTTTAATGTTTTATTATATACACAATAAATATTTAGTGTTTAAATCGGAACTGGAGATAGGATCGGTGCTTGTTTTGATTTGGGCAAAAGTCGATTGTGCCAAGTGTCGTGCGGGCCTGACGTGTCGACAGGCGATGCGGTGACAAGTGCATCCGGCGCAGGGGAGGGGGCTGCCCCCCCCCCCCATGACCCCCATGACCCCCATGGGTCATGGGGGGTCACGCCGCGTCACCCGAGAGCATCGCAGCCTGCTCGCTACTGTAGCAGCCTGCACGCGCTGCGGCACAGCCGACAACCGACACAACTATAAAAAATTCTTGAAACAAGTTTTATAAACGTATTATTGCTTGATTTGTGATAGTTCGTTTTTAGGCAATTGTTACGAGATCACGAAAAATTAATTAATGTTGTAACCTCGATTGGAAAAGTCTGAATTCATAAGTACAGTGGTTTTATGTTAGTGACGTATGTTAAGCGTAAACAAGGCTAGATTTTGATTTTGATTATAAGTGCCTTAATTATGAAGTGTCGTGATTTGTGACAGTCCGTTTTTAGCCAATTGTTACGAGATCACGAAAAAATGATAATACAATTAATGTTGTAACTTTGATTGGAATGGTCTGAATTCATAAGTACAGTGGTTTTATGTTAGTGACGTATGTTAAGCGTTTTGATAGTAAGAGCCTTAATTATGAAATAGAGTATCGTGATTAGTGACAGTTCGTTTTTAGCCAATTGTTACGAGATCACGAAAAAATGATAATAAAATTAATGTTGTAACTTTGATTGGAATGGTCTAAATTTATAAGTACAGTGGTTTTATGTTTGTGACGTATGTTAAGCGTAAGCAAGGCTCGATTTTGATAGTGAGTGCCTTAATTATGAAGTGTCGTGATTTGTGACAGTCCGTTTTTAGCCAATTGTTACGAGATCACGAAAAAATGATAATACAATTAATGTTGTAACTTTGATTGGAATGGTCTAAATTCATAAGTACAGTGGTTTTATGTTAGTGACGTATGTTAAGCGTTTTGATAGTAAGAGCCTTAATTATGAAATAGAGTATCGTGATTAGTGACAGTTCGTTTTTAGCCAATTGTTACGAGATCACGAAAAAATGATAATAAAATTGATGTTGTAACTTTGATTGGAATGGTCTAAATTTATAAGTACAGTGGTTTTATGTTTGTGACGTATGTTAAGCGTAAGCAAGGCTCGATTTTGATAGTGAGTGCCTTAATTATGAAGTGTCGTGATTTGTGACAGTCCGTTTTTAGCCAATTGTTACGAGATCACGAAAAAATGATAATACAATTAATGTTGTAACTTTGATTGGAATGGTCTAAATTCATAAGTACAGTGGTTTTATGTTAGTGACGTATGTTAGGCGTTTTGATAGTAAGAGCCTTAATTATGAAATAGAGTATCGTGATTAGTGACAGTTCGTTTTTAGCCAATTGTTACGAGATCACGAAAAAATGATAATAAAATTGATGTTGTAACTTTGATTGGAATGGTCTAAATTCATAAGTACAGTGGTTTTTGTGTTAGTGACGTATGTTAAGCGTTTTGATAGTAAGAGCCTTAATTATGAAATAGAGTGTCGTGATTTGTGACAGTTCGTTTTTAGCCAATTGTTACGAGATCACGAAAAAATGATAATAAAATTAATGTTGTAACTTTGATTGGAATGGTCTGAATTCATAAGTACAGTGGTTTTATGTTAGTGACGTATGTTAAGCGTTTTGATAGTAAGAGCCTTAATTATGAAATAGAGTATCGTGATTAGCGACAGTTCGTTTTTAGCCAATTGTTACGAGATCACGAAAAAATGATAATAAAATTAATGTTGTAACTTTGATTGGAATGGTCTAAATTCATAAGTACAGTGGTTTTAAGTTAGTGACGTATGTTAAGCGTTTTGATAGTAAGAGCCTTAATTATGAAATAGAGTATCGTGATTAGCGACAGTTCGTTTTTAGCCAATTGTTACGAGATCACGAAAAAATGATAATACAATTAATGTTGTAACTTTGATTGGAATGGTCTAAATTCATAAGTACAGTGGTTTTTGTGTTAGTGACGCATGTTAAGCGTTTTGATAGTAAGAGCCTTAATTATGAAATAGAGGGTCGTGATTTGTGACAGTCTGTTTTTAGCCAATTGTTACGAGATCACGAAAAAATGATAATACAATTAATGTTGTAACTTCGATTGGAATAGTCTGAATTCATAAGTACAGTGGTTTTATGTTAGTGACGTATGTTAAGCGTTAACAAGGTTTTGATAGTAAGTGCCTTAATTATGAATTGTCGTGATTTGTGATTGCCCGTTTTTAGCCAATTGTTACGAGATCACGAAAAAATGATAATAAAATTAATGTTGTAACTTTGATTGGAATAGTCTAAATTCATAAGTACAGTGGTTTTATGTTAGTGACGTATGTTAAGCGTTTTGATAGTAAGAGCCTTAATTATGAACGAGAGTGTCGTGATTTGTGACAGTCCGTTTTTAGCCAATTGTTACGAGATCACGAAAAAATGATAATAAAAGTAATGTTGTAACTTTGATAGGAATAATCTAAATTCATAAGTACAGTGGTTTTATGTTAGTGACGTATGTTAAGCGTAAGCAAGGTTTTGATAGCAAGAGCCTTAATTATTAAGTGTCGTGATTTGTGATAGCCCGTTTTTAGCCAGACGTTACGAGATCACGAAATTTTAACAGTTTATTCTTATGCATTAAAGAAATATCATTTCACGATTTTTTAAACTCATACTAATATACATAAATATGATTAATACGATCTTTGTTGAACTCGATGTTGATCACATTTCCGGTCCCGAAACGTTGTAACAATAAGCAAGCAAAGGCTTATCTACATTTGTAAAAAAAATAAATCATTGGTATACTCGTAAATGGGTAGTTTTTTCTAGTAGATATAATATATTTCACTAAGTTCTAACTTATTTCGGACGGTTTATTTACTCCCTGTGAAAAGGGTAAACACGCTGTCAGATCCTCTTCCCTGTCTCGCGATGTCTTCTTTATCTGCTATCTCGGAGGCTGCTGTAGCTGTCAGGGTAAATGGCTATTTAGTTTTTTAAGATGATATATGTTAACCCTTTCCTTTCGTTTATCTTTGTGGGGTTGTTTCTTCACTTGCGTACGATTTGCTCAGCTATAAGATTAAACAAAGAATCTCACAAGAATGAAATAAACACAACTGAACTACTGATTATATAAAACAACAATATATTTTTTTATTGTAGTACAGATTCACAAGTATGTATACACTGACAAAAATATCGACGCCGTCAGGTGAACTATTCAAATGAATAGTCAATATAGTGCGACTTGAATATATAAAAGAAGTATAAAAAGCATCGTCCAGCTCTTGAGTATAGTTACATAAAAAAATATCTAAAACAATAGAAACAACTTATTTATTTCATTTTTACACGTTTATGGTGTTTTGGTCCTTAAAAATGGGCTTCGTACCGGATCTGAAACATCAAATGAAAAACTAGACATAACCCACACGATCGTATTAAAAATCAGTAAACATCTTTATTTTGTGAAAAAATACTATTTTTAATACGATGATATCCAGTGGTGTACGGTGAAGGCTAATAATTTATCAAAATAATAATATAAATAATTAAATTAATGATTATGGATCCTCTTAATATTTTTCACAGAAATTAACTATAATTGCTTGCACGCCACTGGTTGATAAAATTCTTTTAAAAAATATTATATTAAAATTCACGTTGTATTTTAAAATTATTTTTAATAATTCACATATATTTTTAATGAAGAAATATTTCACATATTTTCTTTGATTCAAAATGTCGTATTTTTATTCAAAACATCGAAATTCCAAGGCAGATTAATTTTTCAGTTAAAAATGGAGTATACGAAAAGATTTTTTTCAGAGAATTTTATATTTTACATCAAAGAGAATTCCGCGTTGGAAAAGTGACACAAAACAAGGTTTTTGTGTTATTTTTATAGAGCCTCAATTTGAAAAAAAAAACACACGGGTATTGAAATTATACACACAGTGGCAGCGTAGCTCAATTGGGTAAAGGACACACGAAACTAGTTTTCATTAAATAAAAAAACTAGTCAGAATAACTAAACCTTTTGTATAGAGTCAAAAGAATGACAGAAAATACATTAAAATATCACCAAAAAAGGTTGACGAAACCTGTCGAAAAAATAAATATATAAAGTGCAAAATCATTAGCGTTTTTTTATTTCAACAAAAAAAACTTCAACTTGTATTAAAAATATTTTTATTTTTAGTATAAACTTTATTTTGCTTTCTAAATAATTACAAATAATATATATATTACAGAAGAATATATTTTTCAGGTTTATTTTTAATACCCAGAGTCTTATAGCGCCCAAACAAGTTAAGTAATAATTTTCTTTTCGCGGAATTCCGTGAGGTCGGATTATGTAAAATTAAGCCCATTAGAAACTCGGTTATTCAAGTTTCACGAGCAGTGATATTCCTTCTAATATTTCGTGAAAACTTTACTATTTTTTTTTGTTTACCTCCGCCTTTATCAAGTACCCGTTTAATATATTTTTTTGTGTCGCATTTGATTCGGTTAAAACTTCACCGGCTAGGATATTACGGATTTATTTATTTGGAAAAAAAAAAATCAGGTTTCAGTTTTCAGGTTTTTTGCTTGTATAAGGGAAGAGTGCTTTTTTTTTTGTATGAAGTATTTAATGCTGTGAGGAACTTAATTGTATTTCGACAAGAATACGTGATCGAGGGGGGAAGATAGCGAAGGCTTTGCTTCGAAGAGTTATGGAAGTTGAGGAATGAGATGGATGATGAAGCTGGAGACTCAGTGCGTGGCTGCTGCCCAGGATTAGTCCGTTATTGATCACCTCCCCCAGACCTGTTGAAGTGTCCCCGAGGGAGGTCTCCGGGATTATCGTGTCCGCTCTTCATCTTTGGGAGAAGTTTTCGGCACGTAGACATAAAATAAACCTTCCGACATTTTTTGTTTTTAAATGAAAATACACCGCATAATATTTTATCACTCTTCCAATGAAGATTATTCGAAATACTAAAAAAAAAATTTGGTAATATACTAGAACGAAAATTTTAATCATTGGATTGAACCAAATCACGTCTTTGCAATACGAAATATCACGTGCCTTTGTATATACAGCGTGTCGTGTTGCTTGACACACGAGCTGTGAGCCACCGTGTATATAATTCTCGGTATGGCAGTCGAGTGTTTTTGTTATGTAAATAATTGCATTACTCGGAACGTATTTGCTGATGATCACGCATGGCAAACATAACCTAAAAATGTTGGCGTGAAATTTGCAACAATGCTTTGGTCAATCGATACGAAAGTTAATTTGTGAAAAATAGAGTGTCGTGCTTATAAATATATCAGTTGTTCATAAAATATCAAAGTTCAAAGAAGGTGTAAAAATTCTCGTTGTCTCCTAGCCGCGCGGCTATCGTTCGGCGCCCGCGGCTCGGAATTGGGAGGGTGTGTATATATATATATTTTTTTTATTATTTTACTGCGTGTGTTTATCAATTTTATTATTGCGCCGTCTGGGCATGCCGGATATAAAAATGGCATCGACCATAAACAAGCGCCCTCAACAATGGCGTCCGCGGCTTAAAACAGCCGAGCTTTATGCGTTGTCTATGCCACGGCCAGCAGACCATAGAGAATGAATGGCGGGACACTTTATTCTCTGTGGTTTAAAAATTAAATCACCGTTCAAACAATTCGTAATAAAAAAAAATATATATATATATATACAAAAAACGGTTTATTCAAAGTGGAAATACACGAATACCGTGACGATAAAACGACGCGTTCTTGGACCGAAACCATTTATGCAATTTCTTCGAAATTGGCCAAGTGTAGCCCAGCCAAGAATCGACCGGAACGAGTGATAATCTGAAAGGGCTAGGTCTGGTGAATACAGTGGGTACAGTAGTAGCAGATCACATTTCAGCGTTTTTATGGTGTCCTGGACGATGAAGCGTTTCACATTTCGATGCCCATTAATGGCTCATAGTACACGATTTCTTTTTGGTCCCACCGAACGCAGAGCACTGTCTTCTTTCCCAAACGATTTGGGAAAGAAGAGTCCCATCGATGATGATGATGATGATGCTTCGCCAGGTGAAAGCCACGATTTTTTGCGCCTGAGATTCTCGAAATATATCCACTTCTCATCGCAAGTGAATCTCATCGTTTTCATGCCGCAAAAGCAATATTTCACGCGGCACCCACTTTCTTTACCTTTGATTTTTTCTCATAGCGTGTAAACGTTTGGAAATACCTTGGCGAGTCATGTTTAAATTGATGTTGTGTTTGCGTATCATCATCATCAAATAACGCTTGTAGATCGGCGTCTCCAATTATTTTAAGTCTTCCGGAGCGCTTTTTGTCAAAATCGCCATGCCATTTAGCTGGATATCTCCTCAAGTAAACGGCATGCTTTAGCTGCATTTTTTTTGTAGTTTAAAACATGTATGTCGACTACATGTGTCGTTAGGGCTATATACATGTATATATGTGTATCCCAAATACAAAACCATCTACGGAGAAGTTATTTTTCCACTCTATCCTCCTGCGGGATGGTTCATTTGAAAGAATGGCCGAGGAGTCCTGCGCTTAGCGCTGCAGTAATCCCGCAGCGGATTTCCCATGGGGGCCTTCGGCAGGGCAGGGGGGTTCCTCCCCCCATTGAAGACGCGGTACACCCTACTCCATGTATGGAGAACACACTCACCTCAGAGAAAAAATCATAAAAAACTCATATCGGCTACACAACGAGCCAATAGTGACCCTATATTCAGACGCGTAACTAAGTTTTTAGGCTTCACACATAGATGGCGCTAACGACACATACAATCGACACACATGCCTAAACTTGTATTTTATTTATAGCTTAAACATCTGTCAACAATACGCAATCATAATACCAACACATATAAGCACACAAAAATATTTTTTCTAACAATGAAGATGTATGGTGAAAATGCACCATCGAAAGCTGCATGTGAAAATTGGTTGAAACGACGCGTCGTTTTATAGTAACGTGTCAGAAAAATAGAAAAAAATGTGTAGCAAGCAAAAGGCGATACTTTGAATAAACCGTTTTTAGTATTTCTTTTGAAATTGTACATTTTTCATTGATCAAAAAAACTTAAAAACATAGTAACGCAAAAGAAGACGCTATTGTCTAGTTACAATGCAGTTGTCATTTGTGTACAGTAGGCTTTGAAATTCAAAGCAAATTGGCTTAAATAAATTTAAAAAAAACTGAAATGCTGTGTAGTTTATCTTGCGACGTTTCGGCCTTGGTACTGACGCCGTCTCATGGGATTGATTTTATATAGCTCTAGTACCAAGACCGACACGTTGTGCAGGTAATAAAAGCGGATCATTGGCAATAACGCAGCGAGTCTAATAACGTCGGCTGCCAAAGCCTACGAAAGCGTTCAGCTTGTTTTGTACCTGAAATAATTAGGCTCTAGTAATTAGTCACGGACTGAAATTGTATTGGCGTTGTTGTGCGAAGCCAGTCTGTCCCGATGACCGTCCCGGGACTCTCCCGGTAGCTCGTCTATAATCCTGTTAGGTATTTCCTGCTTAGTGCATTCTTCGTGGCATTACTGCGCCAGTGGTTCTCAAACATTTAGCGACCTGCACCCTCGAAAATAAACGTACAATAAACACTGAATTAAATACACTATGTGATGATTTGGTTGTACGAATATTGGATATTATTTTCTAATATAAATAATGTGATTTTTTTTCAGGTTGGTGAAGTGAAAATCCCCGGAAGTTTTAACGCAACTGTAAGTTTACTCAATATATTTTTTAGTTTAAATACCTCAGGTTATTCAAAAAATATTTTTAGCCTTTTTACTATAGTCAGGAGCTTTTCTTCACAAAAACACTGATTCTTAATAATAGTTGCTCAATATAACGGGTTAGTTAAGGTTAGGTTAGGTGTAAGTCTCCTCAATATATCAGGTTGTTGTACCGTATCGCAAAAAATATTTTTATCCTTTTTACTATAGTCAGGAGTTTTTTTTCACAAAAACACTGATTTTTAATAATAGTTGCTCAATATAACGGGTTAGTTAAGGTTAGGTTAGGTGTAAGTCTCCTCAATATATCAGGTTGTTGTACCGTATCGCAAAAATTTTTTTTATCCTTTTTACTATAGTCAGGAGTTTTTCTTCACAAAAACACTGATTCTAAATGATAGTTGGTTAATATAACGGGTTAGGTTAGGTAAGGTTAGGTGTAAGTCTCCTCAATATATCAGGTTGTTGTACCGTATCGCAAAAAATATTTTTATCCTTTTTACTGTAGTCAGGAGGTTTTTTCACAAAAAACACTGATTCTTAATGCCAGTTGGTCAATGTATCGGATCACAATGGGCTCTAGTTGCCCAGGGGGGTGCGAGGGGTCTCGGGGGTTGGGAGCCGCTGGCGCAGTCTTCTAGGACGTAAATCCGCCCCGCCGGAGGCTCGTGTAACCGAACACCGAGCTGTCCTCTCCTTTGAAATCCCGTCTCCATTTTTTTGTGGCCCGCTCGTCCCCTGAAGATTAAACTCACAAAGCCCGAACCCTCCGAGCGGGACTCGAATTGACAACCCACCCGACCGCTCATTATCAATCACGTCACCCTCTAAAAATATCAACGGCCTTATTTCCCAATTCACACAAGTATAATATCAAAACGACTATATTATTGATTTTTGTGAAGGTTACATGGCCGGTGCATTACCAATTATTTGCATTACCAATTACGTGAAAAATTATTCATTCTTAAGGGCTGCTGTAAATTACAAATTACAAATACCTTGATATATATATTTATATTTTTAATATTTCAAAATAAACAGTTTATGGTAATAATATTGCAATGCATAATTTATACGTTAAACTGCACAACACAACGGTTAAAGATACTACTGATTTGAAAAAAAAAAATAAAAAAAAAATTATCCCCTAAACGGAGCGAAAATATCAAAGGGATATTTTATTTGATAATGATTGAGTACATTTTTTCAAACATTGAAAATTGATTAAAGAAACTCTCAGAAAAATATCATCGTGATTTGTGTGAGATTTGAACCCAAGCTTACATGGCCGGTGCATTACCAATTATACCAACGAATCACTAGTACTAGGCAAGAATTTTTAACAATCATAACCTATAAATGAAACAACGTACTTATTATGCCAATTAAATATTGTGTGACTTGCAATACTAGACTTTTAACACAAAGAGTGAAGTATTTTAAATCCGATCTAGATATTATTTTTTTAAAAGTCTATTTAATTAAGCCAATACACGCACTTGTTAAATATATTATTGATTTTTGTGAAGACCGTCTCACAGGAAGTACGATTTTGCCTATACAGGTTTGATTGATTGATAATGATTAAGAAACTCTTAGAAAAATATCATTGTGGTTTGTGTGGGATTTGAACCCACATCCCCAAAGCTAACATGGCCGGTGCATTACCAATTATACCAACGAATCAGTGGTACTAAGCAAGAATTTTTAACAATCATATCCTATAAATGAAACGTACTTATTATGCTAATTAAATCCCGCAGACAATAATACGAATCAAATTTACTCTGCTCTTAGGTGTTGTGGTTGGTTGCGATTCGGTGTTTCCGCCATATTAAGAGACTATGATTATATTTGAATATGGGTTTAATATCAGGATTCAAAGCAGCACAGCATCCAAAAATAAATTTAATATCAACTGCTGCCAAAACCTACGAGCATATATTTATATTGTTATACTACCGTAGATATTTAATATTAATTAAGTAAACCTACGTTTCTAACCTTTACAGGGTTTTTGGGTTATATTTAGATTATTGATCGCTTAGTTTAAATTAAAAGCGACTTTACAAAAGACTAAGCATAGTATTTGTAAATTGTATCAATTTGTTGCATGCTCTGAGATACGATATCGTTTTTTAATGTCTTCTTTTCTTCGGTTTTATTAAATTACTTTTATTTGTTTTATCAAGCCTTTTACACACCGGAGAGTTATAATTAAATTAAACTCTATCAAGCTTTCATATTGAAACTCTTGACGATGGTAAAAAAGCGTAAAGCTTTATTTTGAAATAATAGATATGGCCTGATTATCTAGGGAAAAATTAATGGAATTGGAAGGAGGAATGTAACGTGGATGCGGAATTAACTCCAGTCGCAAATACATAGAAATGATCACAGATCGTGAATTTAATCAATGGTGATATTGATGAGGTTTGACATCGTCCATGGAAATAAACAAGTATTTAGTATTTAATATGATAATACTATAGTATAAGCAAATTTCTAGCATTTTTGTAAGAAAATACGTAGGAGGTGGGGTAGACACCCTTTTTCAATCTATTCGAAGGTTTACTGTTTCCGACGGTAGAACCTCATCTACGGTGTCTGGAAGTCATCCCGGAAGCTTCCGGCTAGAGGTTTTACAGAGATCACTTCGTTTCAGAAAATTGAACCTATCCAGGGTTGTGTACTTGAATATAAAATACACTCAACCCTAAAGTAAAGCAATGCTCTTATAACGCGGTTTCCATATAACGCGGTAACGTATTTTTTTTTACGTACTATAAAATTAATCAAGTTACTGAGTGAGAATGGATTTCGCGAATCGGAGATCCGTTCTTCTCGTCTCTTCCGTCTTTTGCGAAAAAATCATTATGCAGTTATTAATAAATTTTGTGAAAGTTTTTCGCTTCGAGTTTCGATGCCTTCGGAAGTTCGGGGCACTTTTCAATTTTAATTTTAAAAATTACAACCTCCCCGACAACTCGCCGGAAAGTTTCGTGCGCAAAAAACACAGCAGACATTTTGCACACTCCGTTGTGGAAGTTCGCTCGTCACGACGTCTTTGATATTTCGTTTTATTGTAACCGGAAGTGAATCTTCTCCTTCGAGTGCCTCTATTTTTTTTTCCATTTCTCTTTTTGCCTAGTCCAGACTAACTAATTCGACTGCACTACCGACTTCCGCAAATTCTGCATCCACGTTAGTTTTATACTTTCAATGCCTCTATTTTCTTGGATTTTCCTTGGAAAATCAGCTGCACTAGATTAAACTTTGTATTTCTAAAATATACCCAAATTTTCATACGCTTTTTTTGTCATCATCAGAAGTTTTATTGAGTTGCGTATTTCATTTGTGACTCATCATCTCATGGTGTTTTAAGTATTTTTTTTATAAAACTACGGTTACTGCCTTAAGTCCCTATGCTAAAAGAAACTCAGTCGTTGAACCTCCAGCGAATTTCTAATATCTCATATCTCTCAAGGCTCACAATACTTTTATTAAGTTGTTGAATAATTCTCAATTCTCATATTTGGAAAACTTCTGCCTCACCCGCCTCATAGCCCAGACCTTGCCCCTTCCGACTACCACTTGTTTCGATCGTTGCAGAATGTCCTTTCTGGAATACGCTTCACATCTGAACAGGGTATCAAAAATTGGCTTGATTCTTTCTTGGCTTCTAAAGACGAACTGTTTTTTTGGGATGGAATCCATAATTTGCCCTGAAGTCGGGAAAAATGGACAATACTTTGAATAGAATATATTGTACCAATTTTTTTAAATTAATGCACACTACCAATATAATAATGCTATTATACAATTACAGTGTAGAAGGACCCACTACACTATTTTCCCCCATAGAAAACCATGAACACAGGCTCAGCATGAGTATATGCTCAGTGAAATGATCGCCAATCTTTTTTGAATAGATTCACTTGATGAATAATATCTATAGGGATGAAAGAAACTCCGAAGCTTATTTTATTTATATATTTATTTATAAAGTTTTATTAAATATTCAATAAATATTTAGTGTTTAAATCGGAACTGGAAATAGAATCGGTGCTTGTTTTGATTTGGGCAAAAGTCGATTGCCAAGTGTCATAATTTGCCCGAAAGATTGTAAAAAGTAGCGGAGAATACTTTGAATAGAATATATTGTCACAATAATATTGAATATCCTCAAAAAATAAAACCGTAAAATGAAATGAAAAATATCACAGCCCTGAAGACACAATGAAATCTGAATTTCAGCAACCTCGGAGGTGCGATTCAAAAATGGAATTACGTGCGAATATCCGCAGTTCGATATTCAAAAGTTCGGGCGCGCCACGTGGACCGGAAGCCGCGCTTGGCGGGAAACCCGGAAGCGGAAGTGCACGTGAAGAGGCTGGCTTCCTGTCTCTCTGAATTTGTTGGCTGAAAATACGACTCGAATACCGATGGAGGCGGAGGTGCATCCGAAGTCACCCGAGTTTACCCGAAATTAATCGAAGCCTTCCATACCGAACCTTAGCAGCCTTTGAATAAAACGCCAAGGCTTCCGGTGTTTTCAGTATTTAACGTATAAGACGTGGCTACAGTGCATCGTGCTTAAACTAGTTCTCCACGAACTTTTCAGGACTCCTGAAAAATACTGAAGTTGGGAAACACTGTAAAAGAATTTCTACTGAAATGTGTGATATGTCTTTTTTGGGTCTCGTGCGTCGAAGCCTTTAATTTGCCAAGGCTTTGCACTACTCGAATCGATCCCCAAATCCGAAGGATATCATTTTTATTACCAGCTTTCTGTTGGCTGAAGAATAGCTTAAGATATTGTTTCCAAAATAAACTTTAATAAAGGCTTTCAAAACACTAAAATAAAGCTTCCGGTAAGGGTTGATTTACATTAAACAACCCCCGGCGCCTTTTCGCTAAATTCTCTGTCAATATTATCACTATCATAACAACAAACGTGCATTATATATATATATGTTATCCTTGTGCAATATCAACGCTCACCGCTAGTCGCCGGGATATACTCTGCGATATATAAATATTGAATATTGAAATATTGACGTACAAAACATTTAATTTCACGTTGATTCGATCGATAAAATGTCGCTCCGAGGCTGTTTATTCTCGGGGTAATTAAATATACGGACAGGCGGAATACAAGATGGCCGCTCGTCGATTAACCGAATTCGATTTTTTCGTGTCGGGAATCGATTTCCGACTAATGGACGGTAATTAAAGAAACATTCAATACGCATTCGACAGCGCTGGGTGGTTAGAAACTCGTTTTTCGTATTTTATTTATTTTTCGTGCACGTGTGAATGCCAGAGGCGTGCACAATTTATTGATTATTGTACTGCATTTAATTTTGATCCACGAGCGGTCGACATTCAATTCGTGTCAACTTGTCGTATTTTTTTATGACACTAAAATATTATACTCGACCAGTTCGACGAATTTTCTGAAAGGCTAAAGCGCTCACGAACAAATTTAATTTTTTTTTTTTATTAAATTCTTTTTAATAAATCTGAAAACTCTGGACATCGTGAGATTAAGATGCCGGTGCCACGATATGAGTGGAGGTCAGTGACTTGCGTTTTTCAAGTACTCATCTCAGTGATCGAAAAGCTGTACGAGAGTAATTATGAAAAAAATAAATAAACAGGTTATTCGCGCGCCACTGGCTGGGTCCATTATGTAGATGTTTTTTTTATTCAAAATTAATTGAATTATCTGTACGACGTCTCGATGAATGTTTATTTAGAGGCAGAAACAGAAGGACATTAAAGAAGATTTATCTTCTTTCTTTATCAAAGTTTACGGAGGGCGTGTTTGAGTTGGAAATTGATTTCTGCTTCAACCAGTTTTCTAAGCGATCTTATTCACTTTGAACATTCTCTCTTTACATTAATTAAAAAAAACTGTACTATATATAATATATAAATATATATATGTGTGTGTGTGTAAATATAATTACACCAACAACGGTTTTATAACTTGATTTTGCACTCTTAATATTCAAAGCTTTACAATGACAAGTGCTTTGATATGATAATAAAAAAATACGTTAAAAATAAAAAGAGCACTCTAACAAGCGTTGAATTATTTTTTTTTAAATAAAAGCCTATTTTCATTCCGTGAAAGGTTAAACCTTTAAACTCGGGTATAAATATAAAGCGTCACTTTAAATATTCCCCAAACAATTTCACATTTAATTTCAGCGTTGCTTTTTGTAATATTCCGAATGTCAATTGGAAAAAGCTTTGTTGTCAGTGGAATCGATATTTTCAGGTGAAAAGACTCCGGCGTGTGCGGTAAATTATCATCCGAGTACTATATATAGTATATATATACGATTCATAGGTTCTCAAAGAGGGTAGAGCCTCCCTTGGCTGGTGCTGAAAGTCCTGAAAAATTTCAGGGGGCTGTGACACAATCGGGGGATGCTATAGCGAACCAGATCTATTTACTTAGTAAATTCGATTTAAAGAAGTAAATAGTACATTTAAATGTATAATATTATTACTCACTGTATAATACTTCTGATTTTACTATATATAGTATATGTACGTCGTTTCATAAGTTCTCAAAGAGCTGAAGAGTGCTGAAAAGTTTCAGGGGGCTATGACACAATCGGGGGATGCTATAGCGAACCAGATCTATTTACTTAGTAAATTCGATTTAAAAAAGTTAATAGTACGTTTTAATGTATAATATTATTACTCACTATGTATAATACTTCTGATTTTACTATATATAGTATATGCACGTCCATTTCATAGGTTCTCAGAGAGCTGAAAAGTGCTGAAGGGTTTCAGGGGGCTATGACACAATCGGGGGATGCTATAGCGAACAAAATCTATTTACTTAGTAAATTCGATTAAAAAAAGTTAATAGTACATTAAAATGTATAATATTATTACTCACTGAGTATAATGCTTCTAATTTTACTATATATAGTATATATATACGTCCGTTTCATAGGTTCTGTTAGTGCTGAAGGGTTTCAGGGGGCTATGACACAATCGGGGGATTCTATGGTGGACCAGATCTATTTTCCTATGTAAATTCGATTTATAGAGGTATATAGTAAATTTTAAAGGTGTTTTAAGTATTTTAATATATTAATTAAATTTTCTCACACTTAAGTATGATTTTGAATAAAATTGCTATACACACAATGACACAACATGTAACCGATTTTTAGAAGTGTTTTTCATGGTTTATAGTTAATCTCTGTTATGGCGATCTTGGTCAATTTTTTTCTATTATAATACAACCTCTTGTGTAGTCCTATTTTTAATATTTAATTAGATTGTTTGTTATTATATTAACACAGCCTGGATATGTTTTTATTGTAATTTCCAATTAAACGATTTGCCTATTAAAATAGTCAAATTTTACATTTACTTTGGCTTCTAAGTATTTATACTTTTTATAAGTAGAAATAAAAATAAATTGACTGTATATTAATTATAACAAAAAAATATTTAAACCTACTTTGAATGCTGGTCTGTTTGATTATATTATTTCAGACGTATATTTAATTTAAATCTACAATAACACCTGTTTTCAAGATAAAGCCTTTGCTGGTTGCGTTTTTACGAGTGACTTTAAGAATTTAAATAAAATGTATTGCAAAGTGGGCGGGGGTTGAAAAATGTTTGGGAACCTGTGGTCTTCATCGATCGGTTTTCTACCTCACCGAGGTATATTTAACACTTTATATATTATTAATTTTGACAGTTCAGAGTTTTGTGGAAGTGTATCGAAGGATCTGATAAATAAACTCATTACTTTACTTATATTTTCAGCATTTTGTAGCCAAGGGCGTACACATAGAATTATTATTATAATTTATTATCATTGAATATTTAATTGGTCCGCTGAAACGTGAAATTACGAAGATATCTATAAAAAAATTTATGCCCACACAGCTGGGGTAGAGACTTTACCTTCACAAGGTGCTCAATCCAATTGAGCTACTGTGCCACTGTATTGAAATATTAACTGGAAATAAGTAAAATTGAGAGTTAAAAATAGGTTTTGAACGAGAATTCAGTATACGATATAAGGGATGCCATAATTATCATTTTTTTGAGTGTATCATGGTTTTTAAGACATCCATGTTGTGGTTTAAGGGTCTAGGTCCCATAATCGAGTTTATTTGATCATTTTCTAGTCCGTTTTGCGAAAAATCTACTACACCAATCAAAAAAAATTAAATGCAAAAAGTTTGATACATCCCTTCTTCCGAATGCAATATATTTTTATTTCTTGTAAATTTACTATTAATATGATACATATGTGTTTTTCCGATTAAAGTGTAGGAATTTAGAGATTCGTCATGTCCATTTTTCAAGAGTCCTAAACATTTAAAAGTCTTTTTTTCAATTTGAATTAAAAGATTAAATATAAACCACGTGCGCCTTATTATTTAAAAAATTAAAAAAAAAAAAATCTTTAACATACTTTGGTTGTGAAAAGTCGTCGTTTTATCCAATTTTTCAACATCTTCAAGATTTTATTTTACCCTGAAAATGGACGTTAATTAAATAATAAAAAAATTGATAAATATAATTTATAGTTTTAAATGACACGACTTCGCCAGGCAATGGACTGCCTCTGGTGTCTGGTTGGCACACATATTTATCATATTAATACTAAATTTATAAGAATTTTTTTTTTATTAGGAATAAGGGATGTATCAAAGTTTCGGCATTTAAATTTTTTTTTGATTGGTGCAGTCGATTTTTCGCAAAACGGAATTCGATTATGGGGCCTAGACCCTAAATGTATTCTACTAGTGTTTTTAGGTCTAGTAGATATAGATGTATCTTATTCCCCAGAGCGGCTGCTCCTCGGGGGTGGGTTTCTGGGGAAGTCTCGCGAAGACACGAGCATTGTTATAATAAGTGAGTTCTTTGGTTTATGTGACGACGAGGGTGCTTCAGTCCGACAAGGAGGCGAGGGTGTGAAGAGGCTGTGGTGTAGTGGTAAACCACTCTACACGAGGACCCAGTGGCTAGTTCGAGAGACACTGGAAGATTTTTAAGTAATAATAACCCTGACCCAGAAAAAAAAAACTATAAAAACACCATGCCTCATACAAAATTACTGTATTAATCCTTTGCACTCGTTTCGTAGCGCTTTTGGTGAATTTCTTACCTGTAACTTAAAACTTATATATTTTAATATTTATTGTATATTTACATCTTTACGAAGATAATTTCGTAAACATGAGTCTTTGTATGATATTTCATGTAACAATTGCCGAGATGCATGCTTTTCGGGACAAGTATCGCAATAGTATGTCGTTTGATGTCTATCTCGTGATATTATAAAGCAAACAAAATAATGGTGTGATATGTGAATGGAAAGCTATTAATATTGTGGAGGAGAAAAAAGTGTATTTCTATAAGTTTAAACCTTCAAATGAATGATAACGATGAGAAGTACAAGCAAAAAATATATGAGTTGATTAGGTACTCATCTAGTAAGAAATTCTTACGTAGTTTGAAAGGGAGATGATATCATCTTTGTAAAATTATATAGGCAGTGTTTAGGAACGAACTTTAAAGAACAATATCACATCTACATAAACAAGATATCACCATAAATAGTTATCACCGCACATCGAATTTCCGCACCAAACAAAGTGGTGACGTGGTGGTTAAGGGTCTTAGTCCCATACTCGAGTTTTTTTTATCTTTTTCCGGTCCGTTTTGCGAAAAAACGACTGCACCAATAAAAAAAAATTAAATGCAAAAAGTTAGATACATCTCTTCTTCCGAACAGAATATGTTTTCATTTCTTGTAAATTTACTTTTAATATGATAAATATGTGTTTTTCCAATTGAAGTGCAGGAATTTGGAGATTCGTCGTGTCCCTGTTCTAAGAGTCGTAAACATTTAAAAGTTTTTTTTTCAATTGGAATTAAAAGATTTAATATAAACCGTGTGCGGCTTATTATTTTAAAAATTATAAAAAAAAAATCTTTAACATACTTTGGTTGTGAAAAGTCGTCATTTTATCAAATTTTTCAACATCTTCATGATTTTATTTTACCCTGAAAACGGACGTTAATTAAATAATAAAAAATATGTTAATATAATTTATAGTTTTTTTGATACTGAGTAAAAAAATCAACTTTCGATATAGAAAAATAAAGTGACAATTAAATTAAGCAAACGACACGATTTCGCCAGGTAAAACGGTCGTTTTTTTTGTGGTAGACGGGGGATGCAAGGTTACGTAGCAAGGCCCTTAAGACTGAAGGTAGATTTTTTATTGCAACGGCCTCGCTCCGAGTTAAGAATGGGTTTCCAATTGTACTCTCGTGTAAACAATAAAACTAAGTGTAACGGTGCAACTTCTCCTGTACGGTATAAACTGAATGGGGCGATAAAATGGGGAATTCCCCGCTAACAAGTAGGCGAGTCATCGCATTTGAATATTTCGGTCGGCTTTGTGAGAAGATGGGTCGATTCACGAAGACCTCAGTTTAAGTGTGTGGTCAGAGTGCAGTTTGCGACGTGCGTTCTTCGAGGCGACGCGTTAAGGAAAAACGTCTTCAGAATAGCAAATATTCGATATATTTACTAAAGAATTGATGGACGCAGTGTGAATTAATATCATAAAGTCTAACGAGTTAAAGGTTCCTTAATCGAGTTTTTTTGATCATTTTCTAGTCCGTTTTGCGAAAAATCTACTGCACCAATCAAAAATATTTAAATGCAAAAAGTTTGATACATCCCTTCTTCCGAATAAAATATATTTTTATTTCTTATAAATTTACTATTAATATGATTAATATGTGTGCCAACCAGACACCAGAGGCAGTCCATTACCTGGCGAAATCGTGTCATTTAATTAATTTAATTGTCACTTTATTTTGCTATATCGAAAGTTGATTTTTTTATATAGTATTAAAAAAACTGTAAATTATATTAATATATTTTTTATTATTTGATTAACGTCGTCCATTTTCAGGGTAAAATAAAATCTTGAAGATGTTGAAAAATTAGATAAAATGACTACTTTTCAAAACCAAAGTTTGTTAAAGATTTTTTTTTTTTTAATTTTTAAAATAATAAACCGCACAGGGTTTTTATTTATTATTTTAATTCCAATTGAAAAAAAGACTTTTATATGTTTAGGACTCTTGAAACAGCTTTCGCACAAGCTTTTTCACGAAATCGTGTAATTTTATTTATTTGATTGTCACTTTGTTTTTATATATAAAAAGTAGATTTTTTTACTGAATATTAAAAAAATTATAAGTAATATTTAAATATTTTTTATTATTCAATTAACGTCCTTTTTCAAGGTCAAATAGAGTCTAGAATTTATCTTATTAAATTTTTTTATAAAAAACTATTTTTCAAAACCAAAGTTTGTTGAAGTTTTTATTTTATTTTAATTTTTAAACTTATTCAGTACCATAGTTTTATATGTAATCTTTTAATTCCAATTTAAAAAAAGGGTTTTTCTTATTACTTATGGTTCTAAATTCGTCAGTCAAAATAGTCTCCAAATGCTTAAACATCAATCGGGGAAACACATATTTATCATATTAAAAGTTAATTTATAAAAAATCAAAATAAATTTTCTGTAGAATCATAAATTTATCTAACTTTTGGCATTTATTTTTTTTTTATTGATGCAGTAGATGTTTCGCAAAATATTTTCTAAGATTATCAAAAAAAATCGAAAATGGATCCATACCTGTAAATTCACTTTTCAGCCACTAATGATAAATTTAGAATATTGTACATTTTATTTATGATTTTTTGTAGTTTTTTTTTCTCCAACGTTTCGATCCCCATGCTGGGACCTTTTTCAGGTAAAACGATATTTGCTAAAGCCTTCAAACATATAAATCTTAAATAAATCTGATGTATGGATACTTTTCACATTGACCGGTTTCCAAATAACGTACTATGGAATATATATAAATAATTTTGAAATTATCCAATATTGAATGTCTACCGTTTGTGAAGTGGATATACAATAAATATCGCTTCACCCTGAACACACACTTAGGCCAGGTGAAATTTTGTTAATGTTATTAATCCCAGGTAGTACTTGTCCCATAATGGAAATGTCTCGCATCGATTTTGGTTGTTGAGCGTTTCAATTCACGTATATTAAAATCGATTTGAAACACTGTGACGATTATACAATAAACTTGAAACGAGCGTTAAAAAAACTCTTATTATTTTTATACTTGTGGTTAAAAAATAGTTTGAATGAAATATAATGCGTATATCACAGAATTGCATGCATTCACCGCACACCACTCTAATATACCCAATTAGCTGATATGGGTGATAAATGCGGATTTATTAAATATTTTATATTGGTAATTGGGTAGACTTTAAAAAATATACATTTATTTTAGTAAAACTCAACATTCTATAGTAAATATCTTGCAAAAAGTTGGGAAATGTGATATTAATTCTCGCTTAAGTACAGTGTAGCTTGATAAGGGAGAAAGCTATTAAGGGTGGGCTCGAACCCCACACGTGCCTAAAACAATATTTTCAATGATTTCTCTCATCGTTTTACATGTTAATTATACATATATATTAATAAAATTGGTTCTTAAAAAAAAAAAAAATTCTATGTTATGGGAAAGGGGTTAAAAGTTTTGTATTATGAAGGGGGTCGGTGGTCGAAAAAAGTTTGAGAACCGATGGTATGAAGTCTATACTATATAGACTGTACATTGACATTCCAGTGAAAGCACCGATGATTGAGTCAAACCAGATAAATGATTAAAACACTACGTGTATTTGTATACTTGCTTGAATAATTTTTGAACAAACCGCCATAAAAATTTTAATCAACTATATAGTATAGTATATAATCTGAATATCTATATTGCTTTTGAATATAACCATGTCTATATTTATATGGTTTATTGGTTAACAAGGGGTCTAAACAACCCTCTCTTGAAGGGTTCGTAAACGGAGGTTGCATGTTTGAAGACGAACATCTGTTTTACTTTGGATATTTCAAAATTATGAAAATTCTGCTACAATGGTGTTTTGCATATTAACATCAAGTGTACAGGGTGACCCTGAAAATAATAACCCAGATTCAAAATATTGAAATATCTTTCAGGAAAAACAACCCTATATGGGATATTTATTATTATTATTTCCTTTTATATATAATACAGCAAAAAGCAAAGGCGTGCGGAAACTTAAAAACCAAGGCAGACGTTTTTACTCAATAAAACGGTTTTCATAATACAAAATGTTTTTTTTTTAAATAATTTTATTAAATTAAGTCATAAATACAATAGTAATTCTGATTTATATGTAGTTTCGAATAGCGCGGTTTCAACATAACGCGGTACGAATGAAACACTTTATTATTATGGTTGACTGTGCATTGCTTACTTGAGATTTATTTTTAGGGCATTTCTTAACAAATATACGTGGATATAATATATATATATATATATATATATATATATATATATATATATATATATATATATATATATATATATATATATATAAATATATAGTAACAATTCGGTGCAAAAACGACTTCTTTTTATGACACTCGAGCAGCATTTCAGACATGCAAATTCGCCTTTCCACGTCTCTCGGGTTCAACTCGTATGGCACCCAATTGCCATGCTTCTGGATGAATCTCAATGCTTGGAAATGGCTGCTTGAGTCAGCTCCAATGATTCCGCAAGCTCTTCTTGTGTTTGACACGAGTCTTTCTCTTCTTATATATATATATATATATATATATATATATATATATAAAATTTATGATTTTATAAACGAACGGCATCACTCAGCTGTCGCCACAAGTACTCGCTTCATAAATCATTCCCGAGTTTCTTATAGCGCGGTACGAGTTAATCGCGTTATACAAGGGTTGACTGTATTTATACAATACATGTATTATGCACAATTGTTTCTGAACGAAGTAAACGAATGGTTTCCCAACGTGGAAGCCGCAGCTCCATATCTTTATTGGTGGACTTCGCATCTGCATTAGTGGAACTAATCTCCGAGATATTTTTACTGCAGAAGCTTATGGGAGCAGCACAGGGCCGAATCCGGGGGGCCTTCATCATCTGAGTTTATTTATTATAATTAAAGCAAGCCGTAACAATGATTAAATGCGAGTCGAAAAACAATTAATCTATTCGATCCATACATATCTTAGTCGTACGTAATCGCTATCATAAATCACTGTAGCGAAAATTTTATTGGGTCTAAAAGTCCTTAAAAACAGATTTTTTTTTAGGAAATTTGAGCGTTTATTTAAGAAATTCTTATACGATTCTGTTATTCAAAGTATTGTCCATCGGAAGTTGCAATATTTCCCCATCTTTTTGGCAATTCGTGGATGCCGTCCTAAAAAAAACCGGTTCATGTTTTGAACCAAAGAATGATTCGACCCAATTTTTGATGCCTTGGACTGAAGTGAAGCGTATTCCGAAAAGTCCATTCTGCATCCAAGTCTATATAGAAGATGGAGGCAGAACTTCCCATCCGCTATTTTCCAAATAGTTTTTATGGGGTTGAGCATTGTCATGTTGGAAAATCAATGTCTCGTATCTGGTCTTCCATTCTGGCCGTTTTTCCTTCAATGCTCTCTTTTAACGAATCAGATGTTATTGGTACACCTTTCCAGTAATGATTTCACCCGGATTTAAAACCTCATAATACACAACTCCCTTCTGGTCCCACAAAATATAGACCATTATCATGGCAGCGTGAATATTCTTCTTCGGTGTCAAGTCCAATGATTTCGCAAGCTCTTCTCCAAACTTCAAACTTTTTCGGCTGTCCAGGCCGTTTTTGTCTTTGATGTCAAAATCGCCACTTTAAAACGTTGAAACCTCTCAAAACACTGTGTTTTCGCAAGAACACGTTTCCCATACAATCCCATGAGCAAACGATGACTTTCGGCTGCAGTTTTCTTAGCAAAATGTTCCATGATTGAAAAAAATATGATGCGCACAAGCAAATCAAACATTTTGACAGCTTATGAATAGAGCTACAGCGCATACAAAAGTTTTGGCATCTAATGTAAAATTCCGGTTTTTAAGTTATAGACCTATTATATTTTAAGCCACTTTTGTATTTGGTTGTCTCGGGTGATTTAAAATAAATATTAGGAGGTTAAGCAAGTGTCCCCAGTTCGGGTCCTGAGCGGGCACGCACTCAGAGCACTCAGTGTAAGAGGTTCAGATAAGACGGTCGGATTAGGTCGTGTGCAGTGCAACCACTCCACTTAATATTTACATTCCGCTGAGTAAATATCAAAACTCTGACGGATTAATCCTCTCTCTTTATTTAAGGCTGTGGTTACGCTGGACGGCAGTCTCCTGCCACACCTGCTGGCACAGCAAATTTGAATAGCATCATTCGTGTTTGACAGACTTAATTTGTACGATACGACACACTTAAGGGGATGGACCTTTTCGAAAAATCTACTGCACCGAAAAAAAAAAATTTAAACGCCAAAAGGTACATACACTCCTTCTTTTTTATTGATGAAATTGCAGGTAAAGCTAAAATCGAAATCGTGTCATTTCATTTTTTTAATTACCACTTTGTTTTTCTACATGCTTTATTAAATTTTTCTACAGTATTAAAAAAAATTATATATTATATTTATCAATTTTTTATTATTTGATTAACGTTCTTTTTAAAGGTCAAATAAAGTCTCGAAGATGTTGAAAAACTTGATAAAATGACGACATTTCAAAACCATCTCCGAATGCCTAAACTGCAATCGGGAAAACACATATTTATTATATTAAAAATAAATTTACTAGAAATAAAAAAAAATTATCTATAAAAGTAAGAATGTATCTAACATTTTGCATTTAAATTTTTTTAACAGGTGTATTAGATGTGTCGCAAAAAATTATCAAAAAAAACTCGAAAATGGACCCACCAAAGTGATAAACGAAAATGATCGTAACATCGTAGTTATTCGGTTTATCGCATTTGTTGTTTAAAACCGGTCACTATCTAAAACTATGATGATGCTGGACAGCATAAACGCTTTCAGGATCCGATGTGTTTATTTATAATTGTGGTGTCGTCTACACCGGTTGCAGGTGTGGAAGTACTGCGTTGGTGGATGTTCGTGTAGTTGTGGTTGCATGGATACCAGTTCCAGATGTGGTAACTCTAATTGAATCTGGATGGCAGCTCGCGCTCCGGCATGCCGCGCATTAAATGAAAATAACTGATTGATATGGCTTCCTTCGGAATGGTCGTGATTGCCGCCTTCCTGCGCTCCTGGCTCCACAAATACCACCTTCCGGTGTGTAAGTGCCCTCATTGTGCGCCTCCCAAAGACGATGGACCCTCTTCCATCAGATTCTTCTGACATGATGCATCCAAGGTTCCTCGTGTTACTTTAGAACACTTAGAATATATATAGGTTTGATATCAACACCCAAAAACGCTGTCCATGTCTTTGATAAATTGTCTTGCCCCTTAGTTGCAGATATCAAGTACATTCTCATTCAGCTTTGCGTACAATGCATGCTCTTTTATAAAGAGTGAAAAGAATTTTTTACTGATTTGACCGGTTTCGCCTACACCAGAGGTTCCCAAACTTTTTGACCCGTCGATCCCTTGTCGGGTTTTCCTGTTTTTCGTAGACTGCCTTGCTAATATTGAACATATATATCCGAAATCCGTTAAATCGAGGTTTTACTGTATACCTTTATAAAATAAAATCTCACAAAATGAAAATAAAGTAAGATTCAGTAAAAAATGGATGGCTCTGATGCTTTGATAGCAAATTTTCAATATTTAGCTTCAAATAAGTCAGATTTGACTTTAAATCTCCTCGCCCAGTGGTTTCCAATCTATTTCTTTTTTTTTGTAAGAAGATTGTCAACTGCACTGAAATCCCTTTCCACGTGGAATGAAGATGGTAAAGCTATCAAAAAAACCTTCTTACGATAGTCCATAATGCAGGATAAATAGCAGGTATGTCTCTCTGAAGCCAAAACTGCTGATATCCCTTTCTAAACAGCACCTTCAGTTCTTCATTAGTGCTCATTCCGATCAGTTCTTCTTGTAGTATGACTTCCGATTCTTCAATGCAATGTATGAATTGATAATGACCTGCTTTAATGGGATCCACTCTCGTAGACCCCCAATTTAATTGACCCCTTTAGGAAACTATGGCCTGCACCAACAAGTGTTTTAATATTGATTTTAACTTTTTCTGTATACTTAGTACGTTTTTTTTTATGGTTTGCGGTAGACAAATTTGGCTCGCAGGTAGTGGAGGTAGTTATCGTCGTGAGTATTGTTACATTCGACGGCGATAAATAAGGCGGTAACAATGCGTGCAGTCGCTCGCCCACCGCGCTGCCCACACTTCGGATTTATCTCGAAAAAGAACATCTCGGTGTATACAGCGTGCCTCGCCACCCGCGGTACACCCGAAATAAATTTATCTATACAGTGTAAAAAACTGATTTTCTATATATGCACTCGCGGCTTGTTTGCAACAGGTTTGTATTCAATTTCCCGAGTATCGAAGCTTCAACACAAAATGCGGCATAACACCCATAAAAACAGCATTTCTAATATTTATTTTACTACAAAAGGCATCGGAAGTCTGTAGTAAAGTCAAACTTACTGAATGGCCCAGAATAGAAACTCCACTAAGTACTTTCTGGCATAAATGTAAAAAATATATATAATTATCGAATTGAGAGTTTCTAGACACGCTGTGTATGCTATCGTCGGACACATTGGAAGGAAAAAGTTAACATGGATGCGAAATTTATGCCGGAAAGTCTGTAGTAAAGTCAAACTTATCTGAATGGCCTAGAATAGAAACTCCTGTAAGTACTTTCTGGCAAAAATGTAAAAAATATATATAATTATCGAATTGTGAGTTTCTAGACACACTGTTTATGTTATCGTCGGACGCATTGGAAGGAGAAAGTTAACATGGATGCGGAATTTCTGCCGGAAAGTCTGTAGTAAAGTCAAAATTACTGAATGGTCCAGAATAGAAACTCCACAAGTACTTTCTGGCAAAAATGTAAAAAATATATATAATTATCGAATTGTGAGTTTCTAGACACGCTGTTTATGTTATCGTCGGACGCATTGGAAGGAGAAAGTTAACATGGATGCGGAATTTCTGCCGGAAAGTCTGTAGTAAAGTCAAAATTACTGAATGGTCCAGAATAGAAACTCCACAAGTACTTTCTGGCATAAATGTAAAAAAATATATATAATTATCGAATTGTGAACTTGGAGACACGCTGTGTATGCTATCGTCGGACGCATTGGAAGGAGAAAGTTAACATGGATGCGGAATTTCCACCAGTGGCTGGGAAGTCTGTATGTGTTACAGCCAAATTTATCAGAAAGGCCCAGGATAGAGATCTGTTCAGTGAGATCGTCATCGATATTCTATGAGTATTTTTTTAATATTGAAAAAAACTAGTCGCTTCAAAAAATAAATGTACGAACAACACAAAAATATTATAGAACGTCACCAAGTACTTGTTAAAATAATATAATTGTTATTATGGAATTGTGAGTTTAGAGACACGCTGTATATGCTATCGTCGAATATTATATACGTAATTTATGATACGACTATATAATGCATATTATTACAGGAAATATATCGAATGCTAATGACCGTCTGTTTTTTTTTTGTGTTCTCAATAGGCCGCGGCGTGTTCCGAGATGTTCCAATTTATATGGTAATGCTACAGGAAATGACTTGCATCGGGCGCTATGTAACTTACACTCTCATTATTATTATTATTATTAATTCTACGGCTCGAGCACACTACACGCGCAGCGATACGGAGCGACAACCGACCAGCAAATCGCACCATTAAACATTAAACTAGAAGACTGTGAAAATGCGATTTGCTGGTCGCGCTTGTTGCTAGGCGGACTACTGACTGACAAATCACACTCACCGACTAACACATTGCGCAAATCTACTAACAAACTCACAGTAGATTACACTAACACTATAAAAAAAAAAACATACACACGCATAGGAAATAATATAATTGTATTATTGCTACAAACGTAACGAAGGATAACTGACCGATCAAGATGAGATAAAAATCTACTGTGCATATTTGTGAATGTCACTTGAATTCTTTGACTGTTGGTTAAGCCGTGTTGTGTCAGTGTTATCAGTTAACTTAATCGTTGTTCATTTCGAGTTGATCGCGTCTGAAACTGTAAACGCGAGTTCAAGATGTCGAAACGGACATAAAAATTGTTTTGGAATTCCACCCGAATGACCGGACCGTTCCCGCTTACTGATCAGGCCCGGGTTACATAATTTACTTTAAATATATATATACACACATACACACACACATACATATATGCATATATATATACACATGCATTCAAAGCCTTATTTTAACAACACACAAACAAAAATATATAGTTTTACTCCAAAAACGGTTTCAGCTGTATTTTTACAATGCAAGTTATTTTTGGGTTGCAAAATGTAAATATTATTTTATGCATTTTTTAATAAAAAAAAATATTCACAACCAAAGAAGCCATTTTTAATTTTTATTGCTTTAAAAAAAAAATATTATTTGTATAGAATTTCATATGAAATTTTTTTTTTTTTTTCAATTCGATTCAGCCCTGAAAGTGCGTAAATAAATCATATCCAAAAATTTCTTTTTTCAATACAATTATTACAAAACACTTTTTTTTTCTATCACAATACCGGGCGTGATTTATGCCCGCGGAGGTGTCAAATTATCAGCTGTTTAGCAGGGGCGGCACGTGGGGCCAATGGGTTTATCTGTGACTTCCACGCACGCCACTGGACAAGTTAAAATTCCGAATTATACACATCCACTGCAGGACGAAGGTCTCTTGCATCATCGCATCAGTAATGTATATCTGCTTTATACACATATTTTTTTTGGACGGGTCGAAAGTCGAAACTCCGAATTGTATATACAACACTGCAGGATGAAGGTCTCTCGCGTAATATATCGGCAATATATTTAAATGGTAACGTATTTATGATCCTCATGCATAGATCCACAGTGGGCGTATCACACGGCCGGTAAATAATAAGCGGGGTGTGCGGCCGTGGAAGGCGGGCTTTATTCTTTTCAACGCTGGGCGTTGGGTTAATTGGGTTATTAACAGGATGTGCCGGAAGCGGTGCTGAGACGAAACGACGAGAATTTTTTTTATAAATCGGCCTGTGAATATTACTTGTCGCCTAGACCAGCTGTGTACTTTAAGCCAAGAAAGAATCGAGGCAATTTTTGATACGCTGTTCAGAAGTGAAGCGTATTCCAGAGAGGGCATTCTGCATCGATTGAAACAAGTGGTAGTCGGATGGGGCAAGGTCTGGGCTATGAGGCGGGTGAGGCAGAACTTCCCATCCACTGTTTTCTAAATATGTTTTAACCGGTTTAGCAACATGTGCATATTCTGGCCGTTTTTCTTCCAATGCTCGCTTCAAACGCATCAATTGTTGTCTGTAGAGCTCGCCCGTGATAGTTTGGCCTGGTTTCAGCAGCTCATAGTGGATGATACTCTTCTGATTCCACCAACTGCACAGCATTACCTTGGCGCTATTAATATTTGGCTTGGCCGTCGATGATGATACGATGCAGAAACGACTTCTTTTTGTGGCGTTCAAGCAGCATTTCCGAAATGAAAAATCGCCATTCGACGTCTCTTGGCTTCAATTCATGTGGCACCCAATTTCCTTGCTTTTGAATCATTCCCAATGCTTTTAAGCGTATTGAAATTGTTGCTCGATCAACTCCCAATGATTCTGCGAGTTCTGCTTGCGTTTGACACGAGCCTCTAATTCTTCATCTTCGAATTTTTTTGGTTGGCTTGGACGTTCTTTGTCATCCACATCGAAATCACCATTGTTAAAGCGTCGAAACCAGTTCTCACACATTTTTTGCCATGAAGCGTGTTCACCATAAACTTCACACAGCAATCGGTGACTTTCAGCTGCTTTTTTCTACCAATTGATACAGAAATGTAAAGCTTCCCGCAAATTGCGTTTTGTTGGTACAAAAGTTGACATGTTGAGAGCTCAAAAAAAAAATGTTGTATACACTTCAGCGATATGACATATACTGAAAAATAAAGCGCAACAATGACGTTTCACAATGAAGTTTTAAGTATAATAATGCACACACTGTATAATATATAATTTATTGATTATATGTACACCCTGTACTCCTGAATTTCAGCCGCTGGGTTGGGTCGATTTTTCACTGTACAATCAGAAAATAAAATGCATTCGGGTGTTGTTAGTTTTTAAACAACATGTATACATTTTTATTTTACTACGTATCCGTGATCCACGCTGTATAATCATAGACAATCACGGTGCTAAGGATATTTCGATGATTGTTTTTTTCCTGACTAATCGCAGAGAGAGATCTCCGAGACCCACGCGCGTGTATATATTTTAATTTATCGGTTCCTGGAAAGATCGGTGATTCAATTTTGTTATTTTTTTTTTTATAATTAATTTAAGGTGATCCAAGTGTGAGAATAATTTATAATCACCTAATATTTATGAATATAACTTCATATCCATGTGCCTCGCCTCAGAGGCTGTTGGTGATAATTTCACTGAACATATGTTTGTCTTGAGCCAGTCTTACTAATAAGGCTGTACTACTAATTTATTTAATTTTGAACTCAACGTACGCCACTGGAATATATTTATACTAACTCTTTATTGGATTGTTCATCCATGCTGTAGTTTCAAAAGTAAAGCCTTCGGACCACCCTCATACCCTCAGTTTTATCTAACCCTCATTGGATCTATTCCAAGAGTTAATAAATGATCCTACTTTGTTGTTTATCAAATCGGCTGTTATAAAAAAAATTCAAGGATTTTACTGTCGACTCTTTTGTGAATTGATTAATAAAACTTACGCGTAAAATATGTTGATTTATCAAACATTTAATAATAATCACTGAAAAACGTTAAAGTTAAAAAAGACGCAGTTCTTCAGTTGATCTGTGGTTGATAAACGAACTTAAAAACCACAAAAAATACTTTAAAAAATAATAAATATCATTCAAAATACCGCTGCAAATGAACTATATATTAATTAGGCTTAAAATTTTATTAAAAACTGTACTTATAACGATGGCTGCTAAAACCTACGAACACACCTGAAAATATGAAGAGAAGAGATTTTATAGACATGACTAACTCTAAAAAATATCTGCTTATTTTTAAATTTTAGTGTACTATATTTATAATTATAGTTTTAAATATTTATATAAAATCTAAGACGCTGCCTTTGATCTTTCTGAAGTTAGAAATCCGAGGGCAAAAAAAGCGCTGTTCATAGAAAGTAAATGCGAAGAATTTAGACCATTGATGGCCGGTCTCAGATAACAAATCCAAATTAAAACAATATTATATTATAATCCGTGCATCCGCGACGGCCATTTTGTTTTTGCAGGCTGTTTTTTTTAAATTTTAATAGCCGGTCTCTCGAGCGAGTCGGCAGCCATTCTCGAAGCCTTCCAAATACACAGTGAAAAGGTTTTTTTTTAACCACCACAGTGAATGAACCGCATTCGCATATTTGGGATATCGATAGAGAGTGTTGATAGTATTTTTAATATCGCTCGGGTAGACGAGTTTTTGATCACCCTGTATGCATGTGAAAGTGATCGGGTGGATTCTCAGATGTTAAGTTGTTTTTAAGCGCAGATTTTGTCTAAGACAATGTCAATCGAAGTTAAATACGCGCCGGCAATAATTAAAACAAAGTTTGTCCAAAAGCTTTGGAACGTCGATTAGTTCCTCCCTTCATACAGCCTGGCAGTATCTCGATTATCTCAGTCGGTCTCTAACTTGCGATGGTTGGCTTCTGAAATGCCCCCTGCACACGAGGACAAGCCACACGCCACCACTTCCGGCTTGTCTTGAGTTTTTTTCATGTGCTTGTCTCGTGTCATACTCTTACTGGATTGCTTATCCAAACAGTGCGCTAGTCTTTTATGCGAAAATGCATCCTAGATTCTTCGGCCGAACAGTATGTTTGTCTCATGTTTACCATCGTATGCACTGGCACTAGATCTCTATGGAAATATTCCTACCTGAGATGTTCCGAACAGCATGCTTGTCTTATGTTTATCTCATACTTACAGTGAGTTTGTCTCATGTTTACAATCGTATGCACTGGCACTAGACCTCTATGGAAATATTCCTACCTGAGATGTTCCGAACAGCATGCTTGTCTTATGTTTATCATTGCACAAGCCTTTTATGGAAATCACTCACAACAGAACACTTGTCTCAAGTCGGTCTTATGTGCACGCTGGCATAATAAATAAATGATACTCAAACTGTGCGCTTGAATAATACTTGTCACCATTTATACTTGCATAACCCTCTTGTAGAAATACTTCTATTGACTATACGATTGATATACTATGTTTGTTTCATACTGCCACCGTGTGGCTGTATGAAACAAACATAGTATACCTGGCACAGGACTTTTGCGAGAATATTCCCACCTGAGATATGGCGAACAGCACGCTTGTCCCACACTTGTTATCGTATGTTCTTGTACAGGCTTTTATGGGAATTCCCTCTAGATTGCTAAGCCGAACAGTGTGCTCGGTTCACACTGCCACCATGTTTACCGGCGCAAGACCTTTGCAGGAATATTCCGAACAGCAGGCTTGTCTCACATTCGTTATCATGTGTTCTGACACATGTATTTATGGGAATTCTCCCTAGATTGCTTAGCCGAACAGTATGCTCATTTCACACTGCCACCGTGTTCACTAACACAAGACCTTTTTGGGAGTATTCCCAATAGTACGCTTATCACACGTTTGTTGTCGTATGCTCTTGCACAGGCTTTCGTGGGAAATACCCCTTAGGTTGCTTAGCCGAACAGTGTGCTCGGTTCATATTGCCACCGTGTTCACTGACACAAGACCTTTGTGGGAGTATTCCGATCAGCACGTTTATCCCACGTTTGTTGTCGTATACTCTTACACAGGTCTTTATGCAATTCCTTCTAGATTGCTCAGACCTTGCTTAGACGAACAGTGTGCTCGGTTCACACTGCCACCGTGTCCACAGCACGCTTGTCCCGCGTCTGTCGTCGTGTGCTCGGGCCCAGTCCTTTATGGGAATTCCCCCTAGATTGCTTAGCCGAACAGCTCGCTCGTCTCCTCGGCCCCTCGGTTCGCGCAGTTTGTTTTGGATGGCGCCCCCCGAGCCCCGATCGCTCCAGATTCGGCCCCCCGCGCTATCTCCGGCTCGGTCCATTGACTCCGCGGCTCCAATTGCAGGCGCTGGAGGAGCAAGTGGCCCGCGCCGAGCGAACGACACCGCTTTCGAGCGAATCGCAATGTAAAGAGCTGAAATAGGCCCACTCGTAATGCGACCTTCGAAAATGGACCCACGAACCCAAAAACACAATATTAAATATGACTGCTTATCTAGTGAACACTGTGCGGACGTAATCTGTTATTTTCTAGACAAGAACACATATCAAACTATTGACTATCTAGTAAACACTGTGTGGATGTTATCTGCTTGTAAGGGAACAATACGTCGATATAGCAACCAAGAACACAATATTACCATTAGGCAAATCAAATGATTACTTTTCAAGTGGACACTTTGTTGTATTCGAGCTGGGCTGACTAGATGTATCGTCACAACACCCAAGAACACAATATTTATATTAAGCTTAACATATATTAAATTATTGACTATCTTGTGTAGATATAACCCGGCATAGCAACTAATAACACAATATGCATATCAAACGACACTGTGTAGATGTTTTCTATGTATTTGTATTCGAGTTAGTCTGACTAGATGTGTCGTCACAACACCCAAGAACACAATATTAGCTTAACATATATAAAATTATTTCCTATCTTGTATATACGTCGGCATAACAACCAAAAACACAATATGCATATCAAACGACTGATTTCAAGTGGACACTGTGTAGACGTAAACTGATTTTTTCTATATATTTGTATTCGAGCTGGGCTGACTAGATGTGTCGTCACAATATTATAATTTGGCTTAACATATATCATATTATTGCCTATTTTGTGTAGATATAATCTGGCATAGCAACCGAGAACACAATATGCATATCAAACGACTGATTTCAAGTGGACACTGTGTAGACGTAATCTGATTTTTCTATGCATTTTATTCGAGTTAGTCTGACTAGATGTGTCGTCATAACACCCATGAACACAATATTAATACTAAGCATGGTTTATATCAAATGATTGCTTTTCTACTGTGTAGACTGTGTTCGAGGAGTCCGAAACAAGAGACGTGTCACTAGTCAAGTAAGTCGCCTACGAGTACCTAGCAGAGCCTTTGATGTTCACATGGCGTGATCATGGTGATGAGAGAGGTACAAACCCATTGACGTACGACTCAGTCTATTTTGAATAGGCCACGAGGGCAATGAAATTATTTATACGGTATATAATTTAATACGTAGGCTACGTGGGACTTGCACGATACAGCCACATGTGCGATGGTTTATTATCAAATTGATTTGGTCTTGAATTCGACTCCATCGCAGCATAAACTTTGAATTGATAAGTGCTATAATTTCGGTAACAGTTTAAAGCTTAGAGCTCAAGGGTATTTCCAAATTATTTTTGACGCACAGAATTGTGATTTGCCTGAAAATATTCGTCACTCCCGGGGGGTTGGTTTTTCAGGGGCTTCCCCCAATTTGCATTTCCACGTCGTCGGCGACATCGATTCACAAAGAAAATAAGCGACAATGGCGTCCAATTACCGTGGATCGCTTTCGTCTCTGAGCCACCTCACGTGCGGGCAGCTCCTTCGTAAATGTACCTTTTGATGTATTCCACTCGATAATTGGGGCATTTCTTACTAACGAATTAAATATATATGTACAAATATATACACGTATTAAAAAAAAAATCAATAACATGCAACAAAGCACGATTTTGTACTAAAAATTTGCTTTGATCACACAATCACAGCACGCCTCTGATTTTTTACTCACAGCTTATACACGATGATTTACTTTAATCTGTTATTTTTTATCTATTCGACGATGCTTAGAGTTGATACAAAAGGGTATATGCAGATGGGCAAGCTGTGAGAAGCGATTGGGATATTGTTGCTGTGATTTATCCCCTACGTTTGTCCTGTTGGATATGAATAATCTGCACTCAGCGTTGTTTTCTTTTGAGCCTGAAAAAATAATATAAACACATTCAAGGCCCAAACCAAACAGTCGGTAAATCAACGTATCAGCCAGTATTATTATTTTTATAATAATATATATTAAAGTGACGTTGTTCTAAGCATATTATACGTTTAAGGCTTAATCTAGATTTCGTACAGCCCGAGTGTACGAACAGCCCTAAAAGGGTGCTGCGGACCCCTCTGCAGGGAATCTAATTTACTGAGGATTACCCGAGAAAGGAGCAGTGCTTGTAGCAACAGAAAGAACCTGTTTAAAAAAACAGCTTTGTTAAAAGCAGTCCCAATCGATAACACGCAGCGGGATATTTATTTTTTCAGCGATCGAAAAAAAGCTCAGGAACTTCTGTTGGAAATTATGCGAAGAAAGCATTCGGAGGCTATTGCGGCTGTGTCTATAGACTGCGCGTAAATATGATAATGTGGCTACTTAATAGTTTAAAACACTTCTTAAGAGTCTTGCTACCCAACCTTGCTTGGTGTCCATCCCACAAAAAAAGACCGTTTTACCTGGCGAAAACGTGTCATTTGATTAATTTAATTGTCACTTTATTTTTATATGTCAAAAGTTGATTTTTTTTAAAAGTATCAAAAAAACTATAAATTATATTTAACTATTTTTTATTATTTAATTAACGTCCATTTTCAGGGTAAAATAAAATCTTAAAGATGTTGAAAAATTGGATGAAATGACGACTTTTCAAAACCAAAGTATATTAAAGTTTTTTTTTTTTTTAATTTTTAAAATAATATATCGCCCAGCGTTTATATTTAATCTTTTAATTCCAATTGAAAAAAAAGACTTTTAAATGCTTACGACTCTTGGAACAGGGACATGACGAATCTCCAAATTCTTACACTTCAATCGGAAAAACACGTATTTATCATATTAAAAGTAAATTTACAAGAAATAAAAATATATTTTGTTCGGAAGAAAAGATGTATCTAACTTTTTGCATTTAAATTTTTTTGATTGGTGCAGTCGATTTTTCGCAAAGCGGACCAGAAAATGATCAAAAAAACTACATACATATTCGAATTGGATCGCGTTCATTACTTGGTAAAATATTCAACTAGTCGACAGAGAGAAAGCATACAAAAAAAAAAAAAACTAACAGAAATCTGTTTTCAGTAAAAGTAAAATGCTTCAGTAAGGCCGAGGCTGCAAAGGGTCCCGGGGGTGCACAATTTACTTGGACTCTGAAAAGGCTTCTTTGGTGGGCAGTGGACCGTAAGGGAGGGAGTCTGCATTGCAGCCCCTCGAGAGGGTAGGAGAAACAGCCTCTTGTTTTGGTCCAGCATTCGAGATATATATATACATATATATATATATATATATATATATATATATATATATATATATATATATATATATATATATATATATATGTATTTAAGTATAAAAAAAATATATATATTCATATATAATAAATTATTTAATATTTTGGACAACCCTTATATTAAAAAATATTCCAAACTCAATCCATTGTCAAAGTTCAAGTGTCATTTATTTTTGACTATAATGTAAGTAAAATTCAGTTTTTTTCATTTTATCAGTGGATGTATATGAAATAAATACGAAGATCAAATAAATGATTGCATACAAGCCTATAATATAAAATTATTGAAAAAAAAAATATATATATATATATATATATAACATAACAAATTGGTTTTTGAAAAGTCGTCATTTTATCGATGTTTTCAACATCTTCAATAATTAATTTCACCTTGATAAATAACGCTAGTCAAATAATAAAAAATAGATAAATATAATTTAAAATGTAAAAAAAATTAAATTAAAAAAAGTACACCCAAATGCTTTGGGTTCTAGATCCGTCGGTCATAATAATCTCAAAAAGCTTAAACATCAATCGGGAAAACACATATTTATCATATTAAAAGTAAATTAATAAGAAATAAAAATATATTATCAGTAGAACAAGGAATTTATATAACTTTTGGTTATTAATTTATTTTGATTGGTGCAGTTGATTTTTGGCAAAATATTTTTTTAAATTATCAAAAAACTCGAAAATGGACTAATGGGATATTAACCCCCTATACTTTTTTTAACAAGTCCAATCTTAATGCATTGCATGCGATTAATTTAAAAACATGTTTCAGTGATATTTTTAAACACCCTATAAATTATTTTAGTAAAAAAAATATTTTTAGTACATTTTAATAAAATAAATACAGCGATCGGTCAAAATTAATTTTTGGACACCCCTATTCTTTGAGTTATTCCCAACTTGTCATTGAGGCTGTATCATCAGGCCATCTCCACATCTGTACCATGTTTCCAATACACCGTGAGATAAAACAGAATTTCCATCCGCATTATGTCCTAAATTCCCTTTTAAATGTGTAACTTATGCGGGGATCCTCGTAAAAATATCCCATTTAAAAGATTAGTCGGTCCTACGAGATAATCTAAAAGAAATACGAATAAAATATGTTTTTATGCTTCTAGAAACACATGTCTCGCGGGTATTATCGATTACTTGGTGATTTACGGTCGTTTCGAGGCAGTGGCGTGCCTAATATAAAAAAATAATAAAAAAAACTATTTAAAAATACATGAAAAATTATTCAATCCTTAAGGGCTGCTGTAAATTACAAATTACAAATAACTTGATATATATATATATATTTATATTTTTAATATTTTAAAATAAACGGTTTATGGGAATACTCTTGCAATGCATAATTTATACGTTAAACTGCATAACACAACGGTTAAAGATACTACTAATTTAAAAAAAAAAAAAAAAAAAAAAAGGAATTTATCCCCTAAACGGAGCGAAAATATCAAAGGGATATATTTGATAATGATTGAATACATTTTTTCAAACATTGAAAATTGATTAAAGAAACTCTTAGAAAAATATCATCGTGATTTGTGTGGGATTTGAACCCAAACTTACATGGCCGGTGCATTACCAATTATACCAACGTATCACTAGTACTAGGCAAGAATTTTTAACAATCATATTCTATAAATGAAACAACGTACTTATTATGCCAATTAAATATTGTGTGACTTGCGATACTAGACTTTTAACACAAAGTACCGAGTGAAGCATTTTAAATCCGATCTGGATATTATTATTTTTAAAGTCTATTTAATTAAGCCAATACACGCACTTGTTAAATATATTATTGATTTTTGAAATACGATTTTGCCTATACAGGTTTGATTGATTGATAATGATTAAGTAAGAAACTCTTAGAAAAATATCATCGCCATATACCAAATATGATCACATCCCCAAGCTTACGTGGCCGGTGCATTACCAATTATACCAACAAATCACTGGTGATATTTTACGATTTTTAAATTTTTTTTTTGCTTTTATCATGCGTGGGAATTTCGCTTGTTCGACGACGGGTTTGAAGGTAGGTTCTTCGGGTTTTGAAGGCTTCGAGGGTCTGCCTCCGCCGCTGGACCGGGGCACAGTGGGCGTCGGTGTGTAAAACACCATCGGTGTGTAAGGCGAAGAATTATTTCGACGTAAAATACACAAACGACAGCTGACGGACGACAATAGACAATTTGTTCCATTTTAATGACGCGGTCAAGAGAGAGCGGCCTCCGTCGTTCGAACAAATCACGGCATGGGCGCCTCGACTATAAATGTAAAACATCGTGAATTGCAAATATAACCGTAAAACGTAACATTTATATGTTTATCTCCAGTGGCGCACTGTGATACTTTAAATTTACAGATTCGTCATTTTTATATTTTTATTACATTTAAAACACTTTGAGGAATCTATGGTGTATTATTTTTATTCAATACTTTTGGCAGAATACACTTTGTTTCTTATTCTGTATTAGTTATCGGTTTGACTTGTATTTATTAATTTTTTTTAATGATTTATTTCTGCATTGTTTCAGGAGAAGAATCCACGCATCGAGATCGCATTTAACGAGCTGAAATGTCGTTTTGGTATGAAATATTTTTATTGCTGTCTATATCTATAAAATTTAATAAACACGTGGGTTTAATTCTACCTCGGAATTTATAATTGTGAATAATGTGTCTTTGTGTCCATTGTTCTTGGGCACACCTGGTCTGTTCGCTTAGCACACATGCTTCCCAGAGTGGAATTGATTTTTTTTACTCTCTCTAATTAATATCAGGCTATTGGGTGTCACGTAGCGTTATTATTAAATTTTGTATCATTTTCTTGAAACGTTGGAAACTTGCGCTATCACTATGCGAAGTTGTCGATCAACTCTCTTCCAAAGAGTACTTGTGTTTTGTTTATATTCACGCAGAAGCTGTACTGCTACTAAAACACATATAATTAGCAATTAAAAAAAACTACATGATACATTAATCAATCACTTTTAATAAACGTCACATCTGTGCGTTTGGATGACCCACATCTCGGATTTCATCACCTTCTACCGGAATATATTGCGGCCCGTGTGAGTCAATCTGCAGCCGTGGATGTATAATATAATATAATATATATAATATAATAAAAATAAACGATGAACACCCACAAAGTGCAGATCGACTCGATCAATTCTGAGTTCACATGAATCAATTTTTTTACAGTCGATGAGAAACGTTATTTTAATGATCGATTCGGGTGACCTTTTCGAGCAACGCACGCCTTGAAAATTGGGAAATTGATCGAGTCACGACATGCGTATATATATATATGTATATATACATACACACACATACACACACGCATATTTCTTTAGATGCGTCTTCTCATAGGAGGTTGGTGACCATTTCATACCTTTAAACCAGTTTTACGCATTCACGTGAATTCCCTTCTTCCAGTGCGTCTTTTTCCATCGATTTTTCCTTGGACAATCAGCTGAAGGATGCTACACTTATGCTACAAGTTCCGTTCTGTGCATTGGTCTTCCCATGGTGTTTTAAGGATTCTCCTATGTAGCCACATTTCTGAAGCCTTAATTCTTCGCACAGTAGCTGTATTGAGTGTCTAAGCTTCGACACCATAAAAAAAAAACTGAGACTACGTAGCACTTGGTGAATATCCATAGTGATTTCATAGTACTTTGCATGCTGTCTCAATTCTCACTTTAATTTCTCGTTCAGAATCCCTGTTCTCATTCAACCAGCTGCCCAAATATATACATATAAAATAATATGAGAATATTTTGGTTTCTTCCGTCGGTAAGTTCTATTCCCGCATTTTTCACTCGTATATTATTACGAAATACAGGTAATTTGCAGGCTTTTCCCATATAGCCGTATACTTTATGGTGTAATAATAGCAGTATGCAAATTTCCATACTAACTGCTATCGATCCCGCATGACCCGATTGCCGCCCCCATCCCCCAAAAAGGGGAGGCCCTTTCAACCCTTCGTCGTGTACTGTTCCTCGTCAGGCGCACCTAATAAAAAACAGCTGTTTAATTATCATTTCTAAACTTAACAAAAACATAAAAAAAAATCCTTACCCCTTAAAAAAAATATATATATAGAGTGCGCCATATTTTATGTCGGTGTGTGAATAATACGTAACACAAAAAAAAAGCAACCGATTTCTGTATGTGAAGTATTTTTATTTTATTTGGCCTTTAACAATTTATTTAAACTTAAAAGCGGTGATTACAAAATTTCGCCTTGTAATATAAATTAATAAACAGCGCAGTGCTTATACAAACGTATTTCCACATTTTTATATGTAGAAGCAAAACTTCACGAGCACTTTATCTCGGGCGCGCAATAAACTTAGTATTTGCGAAAGTTTTGCGGGCAAATCGTTTATACAATAAATAAACAAAATAAACTGTGTCGCGGTGGAAATCCTCAGATAAGGGCTGAATAAAGGCCGCCACCCCTCGCGCCCAGGGCTGGATGAGAAATGCTTATCCACCATTAGCCCCATGAATTATGATAATAACTCTTTGCTTGCCTTTGTTATTTTTCATATGAATAATCACCGAAACCCCGCGGACGTACCTCGGCGGTAGATTTCAGCCCGTCCACTCGCGTACCCCTTGCATTGTACGCAAAGCTGTATCACCGCGCATTTTTCACAATGCATTAAGACATACGAGGGCGGTCCGATAAGTACTCAGCCTACAAAAGAAAAAAAACGAAAAGTTAATCTTTTTTGCGTACTAGCACTATCTAAGTACTTATCAGACCGCCCTCGTGCATGCTTTCACCGGGGATTAAATATAACTGCCTCGTGGTCCAGCGGTTGGCACACTTACTTGCCAGTTCGGGCCAGGTACGTTGAGGTCCCGGGCCGTGACGCGGGGATAATTCCGCGGATATCCCATAAGCGGCGCGTGATTCCTCCCGGTCGGACAATGCCATTCACGAGTCGTCCCTGGACTCTTGTCGCATTCACTAAAACGGGGGCTCAACGCCGCGCCGCATAACTAAACCGGATTAGTCTCTGTGAATGCAGCGTACAACAACAAAAAAGCGATGAACGACTCCAGAGGAATGTCTGCCACACACGAGTAATTGCGTTCAAATTGACTGACGCCCGATTTCCGAATAATGATTGCAACTTAATCGATGATTTATTTTTTTGAGTTTTACGCATCCACGTGAGTTCCCTTCTTCCAATGCTTCTTTTTACATCGATTTTTCTTTGGAAAATCGGCTGGGGGATGTGCCCAAAATAGAACAGCGTCATAGTTTCCTTATGTGCAAGACTCTCTCATTGGTCAATCCATGGTGTTTTGAGGATTCTCCTTTACAGCCACATGTCCGACGAAAAAAAACTGAGACAACATAGAACATGGTGAATCTCCAGCATGATTCTTACTATTCTATGTTGTCGATGTTGATATTAAAGTTTGTTTTATTTTTTTTTATATTCATGAAGAATGTTAAATCTGTAATACAAATACAATTGCGTTTCAATGGACCGACACTTATGGCGTTTCTGACCATCTTCAATAATACTGAGGAAATATTTGAGTACCAAATATCAATGGCTATCAATTTGATGTGACATTATAAACTCGCTTTTATTCTGGAAATTACCAAAGTTTCGGCTTTGGTACAGAAGCCACCTTCAGGCATTATATACTTTATGCTACAAATTTTCAAAAAATAACTCAAGAACTCATTAAAAAGTTTAAAATAATATTTTCTGTTGTTTTACTATTTTATATTTTTATTATTGTTTGAAGAGTAAATTTATGTAAGTCAAAATGTCGGAATTTTTGTACTGATTTGTAGCAATCACGTACATTTAATGTTTTTTTTTTCTTCATACAAATGGGAATTGTCCGTAATAAATGTGGATCATTTAAACCCCGTGTAGGTGAATGCGTATTTTTATTATTCCAGTGTTAGATCAGCTCAGTGTTGCCATTTGTCTTCGTTAATCTTCCTCGTCGCTCGAACAGCCTCGTGGCCCAGTGGATAGCACGCTAGCTTGCTGACACTCCGACTTTCCGGTGCATCAATATATTTTTTGACCGGCGGAGCAATCGTTTTTTCGCACTTGAAACGACGAAAAATTCTACGATTTTATTATTCCAAATGCGATACAAAGAACCGCAATATTACAAGCGTAATTCAAGCATATAAGCTGTCAATAATCGTCGCTCTAAAGTGGAGTATTACAAAGTAAACCGGCGGGTATAAAAAGTGTAATAACGCAAGTAATCGAACGTTTTTCAGTAGGCACTGTAGCAAATCGTGTCAATGCTTTTTCTAGGATCTGTGCCTCACAAACTGTGGTGCGCAGCTGGCAACAACTCCCTTATATACATGGGTCCTTCATGTCCTTACAGTGATAATTTTATACACACGTGTGCTTTAACCGCTTCATACATGCCGACTGATGGTGTTTATTACTTATTAGAGAACGCAGGGACTCACTACTCTATCTTCCCCATGAATACCATGAATCCAAGATATGTTCTATGAATTGCTCACTAGAAGCATAATACATCATTAATCATAGTATACATGCTCTTCGAATTCGGTTTTTTGCATACAGCTCGTTGAGACCAACCGCATCGCAAGAAATGCAGTATGTGGGGACGAAGGGTTGTTCCCGGAGGTCTGGCTTCGAGGGCAGTGTGGACATCATTTCTGACCGCTGAGGGGTGGTTAGGGCAATGTTTGGGGGCACTGGACTCGTCCTGGCATCTGGCCGGCCCAGATAGGGCGGCATAAACAAATAACGCGTCGCTAAGGCCCTCGCCTCGTGCGCCGGCACGTCCGCCAGCCTTTGTCACTGCCACGATCTCTGCTTCCAAGCATATCAAAATTCACAGCAATGCTGAAATACAATTATACACACATACATAAATACATACACACACATATATATATTCTTCTCCATGTGCCTCTCCTCAGAGAAGGTTGGCGATCATCTCACTACAGATATACTTGTGATTTTCTACTGTAGTGGATCCGCTGGTCCTAGTGTCATATAATGCTTTCTTTACAAAGCTATAGTGCTTAGATCTGATACTCCTAGAGCAGTGCTTCTCAAAGTGGTCCCTACGGACCCCAGGGGGTCCCTGGGATCATTCAGGGGGTCCTTAGAAAATTAAAATCGATTTGGGGGTCCCTGAACAACGCCAGGGGGTCCGCGCAAGGTTTAATATAAAATAAAAAAATTGTGACTCATTTTTATTAATATGGAAGTTAAAATTTTTAACAATGAATACATTATTAGCGATTTTTATGTCCTAAGTAAAATATAAATATAGACAGGTGCATAAAATACAATTAATAACAGGCATCGCGGTGAGTCAGGTAAATTAGTACAGGAACGCAATAGAGTCGATACTTGCACCAACTAGTCTATAATATGAATTTATGTAGTTTTGACTATGAAAGGGGGTCCATGGGCAAGTTTTGACTATGAAAAGGGGTCCATGGGCAAGTTTTGACTATGAAAGGGGGTCCATGGGCAGGTTTTGACTATGAAAGGAGGTCCATGGGCCAAACGAGCTTGAGAGCCACTGTCCTAGAGCATATCCATCCACAATCATTGCAAGTAAACATTATACAAAATAAATATATTATCCTCGTCGTTTCACGTATGAATCACATTAAATCCAGAGATCGGTTAATTTTCGATAATATTTATTGCTGTACGACTGCATTGTCGGCCATTACTGTGAATCCCAAACCATTATGCGATGGTCCAGAAGCAAAAAGCCGTATCGCACCGCGCCACGGCGGACGTTACGCCCTTTCAACTCCGCACCGATCAATGCATCATATTTTTTATTTAAAACGCATTAAGTTAACTGGATTTCATTGTATTTTTTATTTATAAAATCCCTTTTTTATTGGGGAGCGATCGACGACCATTTGACGAAAAATTAACAACAATTGAATTGAACAACACACCGATGCTTTTATTAGGGGCCAAAGTCCCATATTTGATTTTGTTGATCATTTTCTGGTCCGTTTTGCGAAAAATCGACTGCACCAATCAAAATTATTTAAATGTAAAAAGTTTGATGCATCTCTTCTTCAGAATAAAATATATTTTCATTTCTTATAAATTTACTATTAATATGATAAATATGTGTTTTTCCGATTGAAGTGTAGGAATTTGGGGACTCGTCATGTCCCTGTTCTAAGAGTCGTAAACATTTAAAAGTCTTTTTTTCAATTGGAATTAAAAGATTAAATATAAACCGTGTGCGACTTATTATTTAAAAAAAATAAATAAATAAAAACCTTTAACAAACTTTGGTTATGAAAAGTCGTCATTTTATCGAATTTTTTAACATCTTCATGATTTAATTTTACCCTGAAAATGGACGTAAATTAAATAATAAAAAATAGATAAATGTAATTTAAAGCTTTTTTAATACTTTATAAAAAAAATCAACTTTCGACATAGAAAAATAAAGTGACAATTAAATTAATCAAATGACACGATTTCGCCAGGTAAAACGGTCCTTTTTTGTGCCAGACCAAGCAAGGTGCCACCAAAATCATTTAATTCTTCACTTAAATACACGTGTGTACATATCAAGTGAAACGACGAAAAAAAATAATCAATTGAGACAATGTATGAATATTTTACAATTAGGAATAAATTGTATTAAAAATAAAAAATAAAATAAAAAAAAAAATATATATATATATATGGAGATATGTTGATTATTGCTCATTGTTAGAACAGGGCTGGAGCTGTTTTCTACGCAGACGTTTATTTATTTATTTACCAGGGCCGGCTCGGGGGCCGCTGGTTGCCAGGGGCGCAGCTCTGGAGGGGGGTCCCGATTGTAAATCAGGAGCTATGCAATCCGACACTAATCCCCCGGGTTCATTCACCGTGCACTTCTTTTCATACCCACCCCACCCGCAGTGGACCACTGTGCCAGAGGCGTACACGACTCCTGCAATCAACCTCTAATTTAAAAAAAAAATTAAGTCTTAACTAACCACCTATGTTTTTCGCTTCACAGCTGCCTACACACGTTGTAACAACCTCGTAAATCACCTTGAATATTCCCCTATACAAGGTTATATATATTTACTAAGTGAACCAATGTGCATTCTCTTCAAGAAATTATCGATTGATTGCAGTGGCTCGTTAGCACAAGGGTCAGTGCACCGGCCATGTAAGCTTGGAGATGTAGGTTCGAATCATTACACAAGTCGCGATGGTATTTTTTTGAAAGTTTCTTTAAATCATTTTCAATGTGAGGAAAAAAAATGTGCCTAATCATATTAGTAAGTAATATAAACCTGTATAGGTAATTAAAACGCACATGATATATATATATATATATATATATATATATATATATATATATATATATATATATATATATATATTCATCTTCATAGTAGGTTGGCAAATTCATGCTGAGCCTATTGTGTTTATAGTTTTTTCGGATGTGGTTCGTTAGTACAATGCTCAGTACACCGGCCATGTAAGCCCGGGGATGTGAATTCAAATTCCACACAAATCACGATAATATTTTTCTGAAGCTCAGAGTACATAATAGCAGCCATGCATAAACAACATAATAGATAGAAATTAAATATATATTATTAAAAAAAAAAAAAAAAAATATATATATATATATATATTTATTTATTTTCTCTACGCCACTGGATTCGTGACGTATCGGACAACAATTAACACGGGCCGAGGGGGAAGCCCCCCTCTCACCCCCCGCCACTGGAGACAAATTATTATATTTTTAAAAACCTTCTGCTACCGGCTTTAAACCGGGATTAGATTTTATACGCTCGCCTAATACCTCGACTTAACTACTAATATTTTATTAAATATTAAAACCGAATTAAATTTGTCATATCACAATTAAAACGTGTGCAGTGGCGTGCGATAAGTTCAAAATCACGGCGAGCATTTTATCAAAATATAGTATTGTTTAATAAATTTATTAAATTTTTCTATCTTTTTTTTTTTCGTGGGTTTAAAAAAGGCAAGGCTTTTAATTGTTTTTGCAATGGCGAAGCATCCGAATACCGTCCAGACAAATTAAAATTGCATTACCACGCGAATGCGCTCATGCCTGGGCCACACAATCGCATCATGCTTCAGCGGGTAGCACGCTCGCTTGCCAACTGCGGGGTCGCGACTTCGAATCCGGACGAAGTTGATATCTTAATTACTACGTATATAATTTATTACACGCTACTCTCGCGTAGTGCTATGCGTATGCATACTAATCGCACAGCTTCTTGTCTTCGTATTACCCAAGTTAGGGTGTCTCCCGCTTGCGGAAATACGTATAAAATATTTTTTTTAATACAAGAGAACATTGGTACACCGGATGTATTGCATTTTACGCCTGTTTTGCGTGCATTGCTCGTGGGAATATTGAAGATAGATAAGTGGGTACGCACAGTGGAAGAGGGGATTTCCCTACAGGGTGTTGGATTTATGGGACAGGCGGGCTCGAGGTTAATCGGAAGGCATTCCTTTGTGACGTCGAGATTTCTTACGAGCCACCCTGTATTTCTCTGTCTCCCGCGCACCTGCGAATTCATCTTTGCGATACATTTATAAAAAGCCGCACGGCTACGACGTTACGCTTTGGCCGGAAACCGTGTTATAGGATTTCTATTTACAACTCTTATGGTTATGTATATAATACGCTATATGGCTTTCTTTTGAAGTTGTGGGGTCCACAAGTTGATAAATAAAGCACACGAAAACCGTGTTGTAGGAATACGCGACCGCGTTATGCGCGGTTTCATTATAACGCATATTTCAAAATCCGCGTTAAGATGCCTCGCATAACGCGAATTTCTTATTTTTTTAGAATGTGTATTAACATAATGCAGTCATTGACTTCTCTTAAGAGCCATGATACCAAATTTGAGTTTTTTGACCATTTGCTAGTACCTATTGCGAAAAATTTAAATGCAGAAAATTACGTAAAAGACCGTTTTACCTGGCGAAATCGTGTCATTTGATTAATTTAATTGTCACTTTATTTTTCTATATCGAAAGTTGATTTTTTTACAGAGTATTAGAGAAAACTATAAATTATATTTATATATTTTTTATTATTTAATTAACGTCCATTTTCAGGGTAAAATAAAATCTTGAAGATGTTGAAAAATTGAATAAAATGACGACTTTCAAAACCGAAGTTTGCTAAAGATTTTTTTTTTTTAATTTTCATACTAATCCCAATAGGAGGGTTTATAATTAATATTTCAATTCCAATTGAAAAAAATAGTCATAAATGTTTAGGATTCTTGTAAACAGGAACATCGCGAAACTCCAATCTGAAAAACACATATTTATCATATTAAAAGTATATTATAGGAAATAAAAAAAAAAATGGTAGTAACGCGGTCGCGTATTCCGCGACCGCGTTATGCGCGGTTTCATTATAACGCATATTTCAAAATCCGCGTTAAGATGCCTCGCATAACGCGAATTTCTTATTTTTTTAGAATGTGTATTAACATAATGCAGTCATTGACTTCTCTTAAGAGCCATGATACCAAATTTGAGTTTTTTGACCATTTGCTAGTACCTATTGCGAAAAATTTAAATGCAGAAAATTACGTAAAAGACCGTTTTACCTGGCGAAATCGTGTCATTTGATTAATTTAATTGTCACTTTATTTTTCTATATCGAAAGTTGATTTTTTTACAGAGTATTAGAGAAAACTATAAATTATATTTATATATTTTTTATTATTTAATTAACGTCCATTTTCAGGGTAAAATAAAATCTTGAAGATGTTGAAAAATTGAATAAAATGACGACTTTCAAAACCGAAGTTTGCTAAAGATTTTTTTTTTTTAATTTTCATACTAATCCCAATAGGAGGGTTTATAATTAATATTTCAATTCCAATTGAAAAAAATAGTCATAAATGTTTAGGATTCTTGTAAACAGGAACATCGCGAAACTCCAATCTGAAAAACACATATTTATCATATTAAAAGTATATTATAGGAAATAAAAAAAAAAATGGTAGTAGAAGAATCACGTATTTTTTTATGAACGTATTTTACAATTACGCTACCCAAAAGATAATAGATATATTTTTTACAAAAAATAACATGTAATACTGCATAAAGCGTTTTTATAATAAAAGTGTTTGATTTAAATGATTCGTATTTTTTTGTACTAAGTTGTGTGTGTGTACGTTTAATCGTATGCCCCGATATACGCGAATTTCACACAACGCGATTTTTTCAAGTAAAGCGGGGTATTACTGTATATATATTTTTATATAATATATATCCGGACGTGCAAGATGTTTGAGGAGAGTGTGTTTCACATATTTCCAGGGAATTCGATCCATTGTTCGGGGATGATTGGTCTGGCCATTTTGACAGACGTATGATTATGAACAAATTTGCGGCCCCAAATAAAAATATCGAGCGCGGGTCGTAATATCGAGAGAGAAAAAAAAAAAGAAGCAAACTCGCGGCCGCCTCATATGGAATTCGCGGGAGATTTACAGGCGATAGTGGCCGTGTGCGACCGCCGTTAGAGCCTCGGATAAACAATCATCAAACCCACAAAGGGCGCCCCGCTGGCTTCCAAACTGTGGGCCGCGGCGTGATGGTGATCCAGCAAGTGTTTTTATGGCTTGATACATGCTTTCACATATTAAAAATTGATTAAAGATACTATTAGAACATATAATCGTGATTTGTGCGGTATTTGAACTCAAGCTTACATTGCATTACCGGTGCATTACCAATTATACCAACGCATCACTAGTACTAAGCAAGAATTTTTAACAAATCCTATAAATGAAACAACGCACTTATTATGCCAATTAAATATTGTGTGACTTGCGATACTAGACTTTTAACACAAAGAGTGAAGCATTTTAAATACGATCTAGATATTATTTTTTTAAAAGTCTATTTAATTAAGCAAATACACGCACTTGTTAAATATATTATTGATTTTTGTGAAGACCGTCTCACAGGAAGTACGATTTTGCCTATACAGGTTTGATTGATTGATAATGATTAAGAAACTCTTAGAAAAATATCATCGTGATTTGTGCGGGATTTGAACCCAAGCTTACATTGCATTACCGGTGCATTACCAATTATACCAACGAATCACTTGTACTAAGCAAGAATTTTTAACAAATCCTATAAATGAAACAGCGCACTTATTACGCCAATTAAATATTGTGTGACTTGCGATACTAGACTTTTAACACAAAGAGTGAAGCATTTTAAATCCGATCTAGATATTATTTTTTTAAAAGTCTATTTAATTAAGCAAATACACGCACTTGTTAAATATATTATTGATTTTTGTGAAGACCGTCTCACAGAAAGTACGATTTTGCCTATACAGGTTTGATTGATTGATAATGATTAAGAAACTCTTAGAAAAATATCATCGTGGTTTGTGTGGGATTTGAACCCACATCCCCAAGCTTGCATGGCCGGTGCATTACCAATTATACCAACGCATCACTGGTACTAAGCAAGAATTTTTAACAATCATATCCTATAGGTTGATTGCACCGTATTTAAGCTATATTTTTTGCTGATCGTGCATGGGAAAAACCATGGTAAAATATACGTAGAAGTCTGATAAAAAGTCACTTTTGAGATGAAGAAACGTTCGTGGAATAATTCCGAAAAAATTGATGATTTTTTCTCGTCGTTTCATGGGTGAATTGTGACGTCCCGTGGTCAGGCAAGTGGGACCGCTGGGAGTTGAATTAAACCCGGTGATGTACGGTTCGATACGGGCCGAGCTCGCTTTGCGCACACATTACGCCCGAGCTAAGCCGACGCTAGGCCGATGCTCGTTTGTGAATAATTCAATTTTTTTAATCCACTTTAAAATATTCTATTTGATGCTTGCGAAACCGGTCACCAATAAAAATCACAAAATTATTTTTTTATAAAATATTGATCATTACGCATTTTACCGCTGTATAATATTTATTAAGGCGTGTTTAAAGAATATATATTTTTGTTTTCAGGCAAGTACATAAATATTTATTGTATCAATTTAACACTTATACGTATGTAATTTATATTTATATTAAAACACACTAAAAATATTTTAAATATTCTTTTTGATGCTTGCGAAACCGGTCACCAATAAAAATCACAAAATTATTTTTTTATAAAATATTAATCATTACGCATTTTTACCGCTGTATAATATTTATTAAGGCATGTTTAAAGAATATATATTTTTGTTTTCAGGCAAATATTTATTGTATCAATTTAACACTTATACGTATGTAATTTATATTTATATTAAAACACACTAAAAATATTTTAAATATTCTATTTGATGCTTGCGAAACCGGTCACCAATAAAAATCACAAAATTATTTTTTTATAAAATATTGATCATTACGCATTTTTACCGCTGTATAATATTTATTAAGGCGTGTTTAAAGAATATATATTTTTGTTTTCAGGCAAGTACTTAAATATTTATTGTATCAATTTAACACTTATACGTATGTAATTTATATTTATATTAAAACACACTAAAAATATTTTAAATATTCTTTTTGATGCTTGCGAAACCGGTCACCAATAAAAATCACAAAATTATTTTTTTATAAAATATTGATCATTACGCATTTTTACCGCTGTATAATATTTATTAAGGCATGTTCAGGCAAGTAAATATTTATTGCTTGTATGGACCGCACGCCAGTGAAAACACTTATACGCATGGGCGGGTACTAGTACCCGTTTCGCGGACTGCCGTCTAAAAGCGGGGCGGGTATTAATACCTTTTTGAATGTGTTTACTCCAAAAGCGGCAGAAGGTCATTATACTCTTTCGGTTTACACCACGTAATGTTTGTTTAGGACTCGTCAACGTTACTTCTTCCAATACTGTCCAGTGATTCTGAACAATGTGACAATGAAGAAGTGGAGTGGTCAGAGAATGATAATCCTCCAATTATTGAACAACTTTTAGGACAAAGTGGTGTTGCTGTGATGCCAAGTAATCCGCAAAGTGTGTATGAAGCGGTTCAACTTTTTATAGGAAACGATTTATTTGACTGTCAATGAGTGTATAGACTAGATTTCACACATCAGTTTAATCAATTTGGTTACTCGCTCAAAGTGTGCTAAGAGTCGAGAACCTTGCTATAAATATTTTACATAATGATGCAGCCTGTATGCACTGCATGCCCTCGGCGTATAACGAACACCGCCCGCGTGTTTTGTGTAGTCTATCTCCTGGCATCGATACGCTGAGATTGACGCTTGTATAAAATAATGCAAATTGCCCCGGAGGTACATCTCGCACAAAGCCACCGTGAAGACAGGGCTCGAGCCTGCGCCGGGTCCGGGCCACATCCGCCGGAAGTCGCTTCCCATACATCACACAATTATGTACGAAGAAAGCGCTATTTGGCGGCGCGCCAGAGAGCCGGTAACGAGATTCGATCCGAAACCCTCGGGACTCGTGACACTCTCTGGGGCTTCACGACTATTATATATACTTACTAAAATACTAAAAAAATATTATTTACTTATATACTAGCATTTTTGCATATTTATTTTAAGAGTTTTAAACTCTTGAAAGAGTATTTTTACAAGTACTCGTACTACAGACTTTCTCCTTCCAATGCGTCTTTTTACATTTGACACTCTCTGGGGCTTCACGACTATACAGTCTACAGGAATAATAGAAATATTATTGATTTATATATAATACTTTCATATATATACATATTTATTTTGTAGTAAAGAGGCTGTTCTTTTTTTTTATTTTTCTGATGCCTCTCCTCATAGGAGATTGGTCACTATTTCATAGAGCAAACTTCTTCCTTCCAATGCCTCTTTTTCTATTTGACACTCTCTGGAGCTTCACGACTATAATATATAAACTTACTAAAATACTAAAAAAATATTATTTATTTATATACTAGCATATATATATATTTATTTTGAGAGTCTTTGAAAGACTCTTGAAAGAGTCTTCTTACAAGTACTCGTACTACTACAATTTAGATTATGCGATTCGGACATATAACCTTTAAAATGCAAGCTTTTATATGTCCCAAATGCCTAAAGCTGGTATTTAATATTTAATTAATAAAACTTCTTCTTCTTATGCCTCTCCTCATAGGCAGTTGGTGACTATATCATAGAACAATCTTCCTACTTCCAATGCCTCTTTTTCCATTTGACACTCTCTGGAACTTCACGACTATACAATCTACAGAAATAATAGAAATATTATTAAATTATATACTAACATACATACATATTTATTTTGTAGTAAAGAGTCTGTTCTTTTTTTTATAAATAAATCTTCTTCTTCTGATGCCTCTCTTTATAGAAAGTCGGTGACCATTTCATCAAACAAACTTTCAATCTCATTCCCAGCTCAGTAAGCTGAAAAGTGCTATATTTAGATTTAACATATGAGATCTTCCGCTTCATAACTAACGTCAGGAGTTTCCTCTTTCATTTGTGACGTGGCAACCCATGGATTCTCCTATAAAAACCCATTAAAAAGCCTTGAAAGTATGACAGGAAATGCTCCTAATAGCTTAATTAGGCATCATCTTCTTCAGGTGCCTCTCCTCATGGGAGGTTGGCACCTTGGCCATCCTGGGCTAGTCTGATTAATTTGCCTCCTTCCAATGCCCCCTTTCCCATAGATTTTCCCTTGGAGAATCAGCTGGATGCTTACTGTACCCAAAAATGTGGCCAAAATAGTAGACCTTCCATTTCTTTACGCCAGGAGTTCCTTCTGTGCAAGACACTTTCATTTGTGACGCGGTCAACCCATGGTGTTAGAATGATTCTCCTATACAGCCACATATCTAAGCATAGTAGCTGTCATGGGTGTTCAAGCTTCGACTCCATAAAGGAGAACTGAGACAGTGAATCTTCAGTAAGATTTCAAGGTTATATCCGTGATGCACTGAAATACTGAAAAGCATGGAAAACAGTGTCTTGTCATGCTCTTCAGCTCTCGATCCTCTTCATGGCTTTTTGAGCTCCTCCCTTCAGGTCATGGTCTTGTCCTTGAGACTTTAGAAATATACTATAAATAATAACAAGGATTCTGAAGGAATTTTCCCACAACGGGTCAACACCCACAATTCTCGCACGAAATAAAAATAATCCCTGAAAAAACCGAGTCGTTTCTTTGTTTTGGGTCTGAAATAAATAGTATTTATTAAACATTTTTCAGTAATGTTTATGATCATAAATAAGAAAAGAGTTTAGTCGACTAATCTGCAAAATTCATCGTATTTATATAAACTTTTGCGTCGCGACAAATTAAGTGACTATAAATTATTCCCGGCTTTTAGTAAACACACGTGGCGCGCTGCGAGTTTAAAATCAATGCAAGCACACTCCCCAAATGAATTGATTAATAGTACAGATGATCTAAATAGTGTGCTGAGATCGTTTTCAGGGATTTTAAGGATAAATCTTTATTTAGACATTAAAAAGCAATAAGAGGCATCGGAAGGAGGAAATTATCGCGGATGCGGAATTCGCGGCAGCAGCTGGAAATCAAGTTTACAGTCGATGTGCAAGACTTGAAACATTGAAATATCGATCTTTCCGCTTCTCATGGGAGTTTCTTCCTGAAAACAGTCTGAATATTATTTGTCTGCGCGGGGATGAAGCCTCGGAATAAGGGAGGCTTCCGGGGAGCAAATAAACACACAGCGGAGCATATTAAATTAAAGAGAAAATGAAATGCAACCGGGAAGTGACTTATTTGGCGAGCTCTCAGATTGGCAAATATGCTCGCCAGCGAGAGAAGATGGGAGCGGATAAATATGACAAATACCAAATAAAGTTACACAAACAAATCTTCCGAGCATATATATATATATAAAAAAATATATATAATTTTTTTTTTTTTTTATTGCAGACCCTGTACATCTTTTAAAAAAAAGTGTCATGCCCCTTAATATCAGAAATAATCCACTTTACTTTAGATTCATGCGTCATATATATATATTATGTGTGTGTGTGTTTATTTGTATGTGTGTGTGTGTGTGTGTATAATATTTTATGTTAAATACTTTTGTGATTTTTCGTCGTGTTTAATTTTGTTGGTGACCGAACACTGATAAAATAAAATATTGAAATTGAGTTTCACCAAGTACGTTAAGAATATTAAATTTATATGTTTGGATATATATTTTTATAAATATCGTGTATAAATACACTACGAGTGAGTTTTGTATTTTTTATTTATATCCAAATACATAGTGTATTTACAAAAATAAGCGTTTCGATTTTTTATAAACTAATTTTTATATAACGGACTTTCGGCCTTAACGGACTCCCCGACAGCGAGCGCGTCGATATCAAACAGCAACGCTAATTCACGACGAGTGAATATATTTTATTTACATCTAAATACATAGTGTATTTACAAAAATAAACTTTTCGATTTACGAGTATTATAAACTATTTTTTATATAACGGACTTTCGGCCTTAACGGACATCCCGAAAGCGAGCACGTCGATATCAAACATCACTTCAATTGTGTTTTGTATTTTTTACTTATATCCAAATACACAGTGTATTTACAAAAATAAGCGTTTTGATTTATTATAAACATATTCTTACGAAAGTGCGACTTCGAGTGAGTTTTGTATTTTTTATTTATACCCAAATACACAGTGCATTTAAACAAACAAACGTTTTGCTTTATTATAAACATATTTTTATACAACGGACTTTCGGCCTTAACGGACACCCCGAAAGCGTCCGCGTCACGAGGAGTGAATATTTTTATTCATATCCATAGTGTATTTACAAAAATAACCTTTTCGATTTATTATAAACATATTTTTATATAACGGACTCGGACGCCCCGAAAGCGAGCGCCTCACGACGAGTGAATATTTTTTATTTATAACCAAATACACAGTGTATTTACACAAACAAGCTTTTCGATTAATTATAAACATATTTTTATACAACGGACTTTCGGCTCTAACGGACACCCCGAAGCGAAGCGAGCGCGTCGATATCAAACACCAAAAACCACTCCACGACAAGTGAGTTTTATATATTTTATTTATATCCAAAAATACACAGTGCATTTACACAAATATGCGTTTCGATTTAATATATACATATTTTTATACAACGGACTTTCGGCCTTAACGGACACCCCGAAAGCGAGCGCGTCGATATCAAATACCAAAAACAACTCCACGACAAGTGAGTTTTATATATTTTATTTATATCCAAAAATACACAGTGCATTTACACAAATATGCGTTTCGATTTAATATAAACATATTTTTATATAACGGACACCCCGAAAGCGTCCGCGTCACGACGAGTGAATATTTTTTATTCATATCCAAATACACAGTGTATTTACACAAATAAACGTTTTGATTAATTATAAACATATTTTTACACAACGGACTTTCAGCCTTAACGGACATTTTATCATATTATTCGTTTATATCTAGGTTTTGCTGCACGTGAAAAATCACTCAAGTATTTAATTCAAAATATATATATATACGTGTGTTGAGTTCGTGTGTAGCACAATGGTCGGCCCGCGCGGGCATGGGGGCCGTGGGGGGGGGCAGGGGGGGGCAGAGGGGCCAGGGGGGGCCAGGGGGGGCCAGGGGGGCCAGGAGGGGGGCCAGGGGGCCAGGCGGCGAGGCGCTCCGCCCGCATTCCCCCGGAGGACGTCGCGCCGGCCGGTCGCGCCCGCGAGTCAGTCCGTTTATTTCGGTGCCGCGTTATTCCGCCGGTGCCGTCGGCCCGCGAGTGCTTCCCGCCGCGGCTCTGTGCCCCTTAACCCTTTGCACGCCGGGTGCCGCGACACCGGAACGCCGGCTTCGGCCCCGGACGCGCCGCGATCTCGCTCCGGCTGCAGTTTTGTGTGTCGGATGCTCTTTTGAACCGTATGTATGCATTTTTGTACGTTAACCCTTTGCCTCGAAAAATCACTATCTGAATCTGAACGACAAAATCCACTCTCTCATTTTTGGCTACAGTGAACTTTTATAAACTGGGAGCAGTTGTGTATTTTTTTAAATTGATAGTGTTGTTTTTGGTTGAAACTCATTTAATATTAGTTTAACGTGTTGTGTTATTTAAATAAAACCGGTTTTTATTTAGGTACTCTTATTTAAATTCATTTCTTGTGGCATTTTTTCAAAGATTAGACTTTGTAGATGTCAGTTTTAATTATATCTGGCAATGAATGAACAAAATATTTTACACACTCCAAAATATTTTATTTAGTACAATCATTATTTGCTTTTGTATTGTAAATATACAATATCTAAATAAATTCCCGACCAATATTTGATAATGATATTTACAAACACAATTCATTACTCAACTTTGTTTTATTTTTTTTAATAAACATTGCACTGCCTTAAATTAAATTTTTAATTTAAGTAAAAATAAAACCTTTTCGGTATCGTTTTTTAAAGAGCAAAAATTATAAATGAATACATGCCGAATTTTATTTAAATTTTTTTCACTTATTTCTCCACTTTTCGACCAATTATTTTTATCAAATAATCTCATTGTATTTGTGAGCGCTTCCGCCTTTCAAGGGATTCTTAAAAAGTCCTCAGAAGCCCTTGAAAGTCACCAAATTGTTTTTCGTAATTTCCTTTGTTATTTTAGTACTAGATAAAAATGTTTTTCTATCATTTATTAACGTCTTCATATATTTTTTTTATTTTTATGTACAATTTTAAATAATGTGTATTTTTATTTGCTTCAAAAGAAAACTTCGGTTATAAACGCAGAAACAAATCAGTTAAAACTGACTAACTAGATACATATATTATGTTTTTTTAATATCGGCGGGACAGGTTAATTAATTTTTAGTGTTTTAGTTTATTCTTAAACATATTGTACACATTTAGTAAATGATTAATGGACGACTGACCTAACCCTCTACAAAAGAATTCAATTTTCTCTCTTGAAATTATGCAAGATTAATTAATTCCTGACATAATGGTTTTATTTATATTTTTTTTACAAGTTTGAAAGCGTCACTGTATATTATATACAACATTTTACGATTCTTTAATCATATTAAGTTATGATCTTTGCATGAAAGCTGCGGCTATTTTTCATATGTGCGAAAAAAAAATTTTTATAAATATATATATTACATTAAAAAAACTTTTTATTTTTATTTTAGAACAGTTATTATAAAATAATGCCTTTTAAAACTCGTTTGTAATAAGTAAATATTATATGTATTTAAAATGATGTATTCGCAATTTTAAGGTAATTTAAAAACACTTGTTAATAATAAACACATTTTTTTAAAAATATTTATATGCATAGTTAAAATTTAATTTCCTGAATATGTTCACATGATATAAAGTTTTAAGACTGCGTATAGTTTTAAACTATATATTATTTATAAAAAAAAAAAAAAATTCATACAAAATCGTATGCATAGTTAAAACTCAATTTCTCGACGTGTAGTTTTCAGTATCGAAATATTTTTTCAGGACTTCACGAAGGCTGTGTGTACGATTTACTTACCTTTTTGGCCTCAAATCGGTCCGTTATATCCTGCTAAACACTTAATTATACGGTGTTTAAAGGATATCTTAATTAACAGCAGTAATAATGTTTAATTACCCCTCTGTTAGCATTCCACGAGCCTTCCCTGAAGTCGCTCTTTGATGCCCGCTTAATTCTTTATGTATTTAATCAGATTAAATTATAAAATAATTCTAAATAAAAAAATTTATATACCTGAGGTCACGTCCATAATACTCTTTAATTTTTTTAAAATTTAATATTATTAATAATACTTTTAATAATAATTTTGTGATACATGTAGCAATTGGCATAAAATAATTTGTTACTATATTCATACAAAATATATATTTTTTTTTGCAAGATTAGATTTATTACATTGATATGCGATTACCAATTAGGTTAGTAATATTTTAAATAAATAATATTATATAAAAAATTAAAACGTATATATATTTCTGTTTCGTTGAGAAAACCTATCGTTTAATTAATGAATGTTTTATAGAATAAAAATTATGTTTACGTTAGGTTAGATTAGGTTGATTAGAAATTAAATTCAGTACACTTGGTTGGCAAGCAAAATTTTAAAATTATATTAAGGCATAAAGAGGAAAAAAAAAAAACAAGATAAGTTATATAGAAATTGATTAATCGAACGGAAGACATAGATAGTCGTAAAGTCTAAAAAAACAACAAAAAATATTCAGAAGCTTATATAAGGTTATTGCCACAATGTTGTAAATATATTTTATACACGAAAAATATATCGATTTCTTGGGTGTTAAGCCGCATTTTTTTTTTTTTTTTTAAACAGTTTAAAATATATTTTATTCTTACGCTGTTTTAATAATAGTCATTGGAATATTGCTTGGTAATTAATTAATTTGACTGATTATTCAGGACAAGCTGAAAGATTCGCGCACAGCCTCTTTTCAGGTCTCCCTGGGTTGTTTTCAGAATATCAAAATTTATTCCCCAATTAGAACCGCGAGATACATAATTAATACCGAAGTGGTTCGGATTAATAAAGCCTGACAGCTCGTCGGAGAATATTACCTCCATTTTCAGTATTTATATTTTTGTTATTACGCCGTCTCTGGAATAAGCTTTACTTGAAGCGAAGTAAAAAAAAATATCGCAAATAACCCTCAGGAGTAAAAATATATTCATACTTGCTTTGAAAAAAAATTTTAAGCGTAATATTTTTAAAAAATGTTTAATAAAAATATAATGTTTTTTACAGAGAGTACTTGGTGGAATTCCATTTTAATATTTCACTCTGTTTAATAATGCCAACTTTATAAATATTTCACATATAAATTAGTGTTTAAGGCATTTAACTTTATTCTTCTCAAACGACATATATTTGTTCTGAGCAAGTCTTGCTGTACTGAAATTCCGCATCCATGTTAGTTTTCTCCTTCCAATGCCTCTTTTTTTTACCTGCCCAATCTGCTGCATTATTTTTTCGGAAAACATTGCCAAAACACTTTTTTTTTACCATCGTTGAGACTTTGAGTTTTATTTATTTTAGGCGTTTATTTATGTCCAAAATATTGTTAACTCAATGATTCAAATTAATGATTTTTTTTCGTCGTTTCCATTGCCCAAAACACGCTTTATGAGCTTCAAAGTCATCACAGCAATCAATTTGACAGGAAAGCGTTTAGTTTCCCATTAATTTAACGGCTTATTTTTACTACCAGTTTTATATTTTAAAATTTTAATGACTAAGTAAAATAATACTTCTTAAGGCTGTATATATATTTTTTACTTATAAATAATACTCGCTTGCATTCTCCGTGTATTATTTTCAATATTTATTACTCCCTGAAAGGTTTTTGTCATTCGGAAAGTTTTATTTCGGAGCATTACTCCGAGGCTTTCTAAAAAGCAGCTGTAAAAAGTTGAATATTTATTTATTATCTACTTTTATATTTTTAACTCACTGAAAAGACATGACTTATGTGTTGTATATAAGCTTAAAATAAATTTTATACTTGAATGAATATTTAATCGTATAATTGGTTACAAATCAGCATCAAAACGTTAATGAAATATATTTTTTTATCGCTTCACACGGAAGTGTAGTTTTCTCTAGAAGAATTTATGTTGAAAAATAATATTTTTTTATATAATTTTCTAGGAATTTTTTTTATATAATCGTGTATCCAAACAGCAATAAATTACAAAGGCCGGATCGATTTCACGACTCGTGTTTTTCAAAATATAAATTAGTAAATTATGCAAAAAGTATTGCTACCATTGACGGCATCGGATTCTTATTGATTTTTTTTTGCCTAGAATAGAGTTATTCTAAAAGTAAACTAAGTATTTAGCATATTTATAATAAGCAAACAGGGATTTATTTCCACGTTATGGACATGTTTTTACAATCTATAAATTTATGACTAATTGTGTTTTATACAGCCTTAGCGTGTATATATTTGAAAAATTTACTTCCTTGTCTAAAACATCTAATTTTTTTTTTTCATGAGCAGTAACAGCGCAAAAAAATAACATTAAAATGTGAAAAAAAATTTTTTTTTTTTTTTAATAAGTGTAAAAGTTTTTCGCGAGTGTAGTGTAAAGTGCGATAAAAAAATTATATCCAAGTAATCGCGATCGCACCCGCCGTGCGAGACATGCGTGTGCTGGACGGCAGGGATTCGGTGAAGCTCGACTATGTGATCGCGTCCAGTGCCGAGGTGCTTCCAAGCAAGATGGCTGGATTGAGGAGCCTGGTGCTGGTGTTTCTCCTGCTGGATGTGGGCCTCGCTCAGGCCCAGGGGGCCAACGAGGTGGGTCGACAGGCTCCCCTGGAGGTCCTCGGACGGTGCCCCTGGGCCTGCGCCTGCTCGGGCCTCACAGTGGACTGCTCCCATCGGGGCCTCACCAGGGTTCCTGAACATCTCCCCACCGATGCTGAGAGAATGTGAGTCTTTTATATAGTTTGTTATAGGCTATGCTCTCCTCATCACTTATCCTGGGTCAGTCTTACCACTGGAGCAAACTCTTCCTTCTTCCAATGCCCCTTCGCCATCGATTTTTACTTGGACAATCAGCTAGAGCAGAGGTCCCCAAACTAATCCGTTATATCGAGGTTTTACTGTATATCATTATAAATAAAAACACAAAATGCAAGTATAGTAACATTCACTAAAAAAATCAATTCTTTTAATGGGAAGGACGGCTCTGATGCTTTGATAGTTGATCAGTGTTTTTCAATCTATTTCTTTTTTTTTTGTAAGAAGAATGGCAACCGCACTAAAACCCCTTTCCACGAAGAATGAAGATGGAAAAGCTATCAAAAAACCTTCTTGCGATAGTCCATAATGCAAAATAAATATCAGGTATGTCTCTCTGAAGCCAAAAATGCTGATATCCCTTTCTAAACTGCACCTTCAGTTCTTCATTAGTGCTTATTCCGATCAGTTCTTCTTGTAGTATGACTTCCGATTCTTCAATGTAATGTATGGATTGATAATCCACTGTGGTATTTTGGTGATGACCTGCTTTAATGGGATCCACCCCCAATTTAATTTTTCGATCGATATTGACCACTTTGGGAACCTATGAGCTAGAGGATGCCATACTTATTGTGGCTCGAAAAGGAGACCTTCCGCTTCTTTGCCAACGTCAAGAGTTCCCATTTTTTACGCATTCTGTACGAGACTCTTTTATTGATGGCGCGGTCAACCCATGGTGTTTTAAGGATTCTCCTATACAGCCACATTTAAAACGCCTCCACTCAATGCGGTTTGTGTTAATCCTCTGATCCTGCGCGCAGGTTAGGGGGCTTACAAGGTGTGGTTTAGGTGGTTTGTTACAAGTATAAGCATTTATTAAGAGAAAGAACAAAACAAAGCTTAAATCATAAAAAAAAATCCCATATAGTATATACTCGTAAAGCCCATAGCGTCCCTTTATTTATGTGTGTTTTTTTATGGTTTTGCCTATTGTCCAAATGCAAAGTGGGTTAAAGGCTTTATCGGCTATTCTTCTCCCTAATAAGCAAATCAGTGATACATATGACTATACAGTATTAATATAATCGATATGACGATAAATATTATAAAACACGCAGCGACAACACTTGCTATCGATTTGCACTCAACCTATAGCGACTTTATATTTATGGTGTTTTTTTATGGTTTTTCCTCAAGTAAACAGAGTAGAATAAGACAAATTCGTTGCATTCATTGCATGCCTTCACCGCACCCCACTGAGTAGTTCTTATAATAGTTTTTACCCCCAACTCTCTTTCTAAGATTTTCAAAGCAGATACAATGCGTTGCGTGCATTTTTAATCGAGATCTCTGATAATTACAAATTGAAATCTCAGTTGCATTAATTTACCCAATTTTCATGCTTATTAAGACGTGTCATTTAACCTCAAAGTTTTTACCATTAAAGTAGTATTATATTTATATTATATACTTACATTTTTATATGCTGTGAGTTAACCTTTGAGCAATAAACTTAATTAGTTGATCCCCGTGTTATTAGATTGGTATGCGGTTCAATTCCTTTCGTAGGTTGATTGATTGATACGTCGAAGTTTCCCCGAGTTTATTAAGTATTGCGTTCAGTTTATATAAGTTATATTAAGTTCGAAGCGAATCTGGATCTCTGATGAAGATCCATCGAGCTGGATATGATGAATTGCTTCGAGGCCAGGTCTCCCGGAGGACGCCGCCGGAGACGTCCTGGACCCTGAAGAGTTCACATATATGAGGCTGCTACTTTTATAAAAAAAAAAAAAACTATAATATTTCATATATACTAAGTGATTTACGTAACTCTTGTGCTCGTTTATATACACTGATAAAAACTACTTGCCTTGATTTAGGACTCGCCGCACGCAACTGATAGATTTGCGTATATTTTAAATATAAATTTTGACATAGACCACTTTCAATATTAATACTAAATATTTTTTTTATTATGTTGAAATAATGAACCTTATTTAAGGGCTTGCTTTTGATAATTTGAAATGGTATGTGAAATAGCCGATAATCGTATTTTTTAAATTTTGACTTGGACCACTTTCATTATTATATATATATATATATATAAAGGCAAAACAGTTTTTAATTAACGTTTGATCGAAGTGTAATTACACGAGTCAACTCGGGTACCTTCTTCCCTTCTTGTCCTCGATTTCCGAATAATAAACCTCGGGGCTGGTGTGTTTTTTACCTCCGGAGGATAAAGCCGGGCCAATCTAACTTCCCGCCCCGTAACTCGGAGAAACAATTCGGGTGCTTCCAGGAATGCCGCCCTGATCATGAACCGATAGCGGAGAACGGGGGTGGAACACCAGCCCCTTAACTGACGAACCGTTGTATTCAGTTTTATCGCATACGGTTTGTTTTTTTAAGTTATCACGCGTGCGGGGGCCGTCCAAAATCAGAAAATCTTTAAAAAAAATATCTTAAGCTCAATTATACTGCACATACTACTTGCTCTTTACAATCAGATCTGGTAGAAAACCTGCCCGCTCTTCTCGCCATTATGTGCCCTGAGCGTGTGTAAAGGATCGGTAATAGTACTTGGAATAATGTGCTCTGGAAATACCTTGTCAAAGTGAAGGGGGCTCCTGCTTTTCTTTCTGCAATTTCCTGCAGAAGGAGTATCAGATCTAAACGCCAGAGCTTTGAATATAAAACTGCGGTGTATTATTTCACCGTATGTCTATTTTTTGGATTGAACGTCAATCAAGTGCGTATTTATTACCCATTACGGGTTTATTATATTATTATTATTTGAAAATAATATCCTGATGGGATTAGAATCGCTTCACTTGTTACTTTGTTTAAAAAGTCCAGTGCTTGCAAATCACTGAATATTGATTGGCCTGGGCACATTGGTTCATATGTAGAGTATGATTGTCAAAAAATCTCGATTAATTGATGTGATTCGTTAGTACAAGGGTCAGTACACCGACCATGTAAGCCTGAGGATGTGGGTTCAAATCCCACAGTGCCTAATCATATTAGTAATATTATTTTACCCCACCCCCCCCTGCCCTACCATACTCAGTAAAATAGTAGAAAAAAAAGGCTGCAATTGCTACTTTTGATATTCCCTAAGTGAATTAGACCCTTTATATGATCCCTAAAACGCTGCACCATGGAATCATAAACCCCAGCTGCATAACTAAAGACATTTGTAAGATCGTTATACACCCACATTTTTTTATTCACTCCAAACTGATCATTTCGACCTGAATGCGACCGATTCGTGCTCACGCGACCGAACGCTACCGACGAATCGAATATAAGGGATGTTCCCTGAGTACCCGAAAAAGGGTTGGAGCAGATGAGCCAATATCGCAGCAACCCGTTAATTGTTTTTCTTTGAGACACGTGCCGGGGCAGAGTAAATAGCGAGCTGAAATTCAGGGGGCGACGTGGATTCAGGATCGCCCTGGACGCGAGGTATTCCCCTTGTTGCTATTGTGGAAAAACTTCATCCCTTAGTAGAGCAACCCTTGCTGGATGTGGGGATCCGTCGCAATGTGATATTGAGGCTCTGAAGGTTTTTGATTTTGTAGGGAATCTCCGACGCGGGTTTCTGAAATACCATTCGAACGGTCGGTTTTAGTAGATTTGGAGTTTTTGCAATGCGACATTAAATACAAGTAATTTTTATGAAAGTAATACTTAAATATTCTCTCGGTTGTAGGAGTGGATCAAAGAAGAAGAAATAATCAAATTTCGGTAATAAAGAGTAAAACAGAATTAATGAGAGTGGTCCAGGATTGATATAAGACGTTGTCAGTGAAATGGTTAATAGTGGGACTTGTAGAGGAAGAAGATAAAAAAACATGAAATATTATATATATTATATGCAATAATGATTGTAATCTCCTAGCCATGTGGCTGTTTATACTTGCTTATAAATATTTATTACTTTTAATTAAATTAGTATTTAGTCGTAGATTCCCAATCGTGGTGTTGTAATAAAACGACTGTGTTTAGTAGAATTGGAGTTTATATAATGCGACATTGAATACAAGTAATTTTTATGAAAGTAATATTCAAATATTCTCTCAGTTGTAGGAGTGGATCAAAGAAGAAGAAACAATCAAATTTCGGTAGTAAAGAGTAAAACAAAACTAATGAGAGTGGTCCAGGATTGTTAGATAGGACATGTTCAGCAAAATGGTCAAAGGTGGAACTTGTAGAGGAAGAAGATAAAAAAACATGAAATATTGTATATATATATATTAATGCAATAATGATTGTAATCTCCTAGCCATGTGGCTGTTTATATTTGCTTATAAATATTTATTACTTTAAATTAAATTAGTATTAAGTCGTAGTTCCCCAATCGTGGTGTTGTTTGGAGTCGTTTTCGAAATGGAGGCTTTAAGCGAAATGCCTTCGCTGAAATAAAAAGAAGAAGAAAACGAAGCCTCCGGTGCTTTGTTTTCAGTTTACGTGATGTCGAAATTCTCGCAAAGCCACGGAAGTTTCGCAAAACCAACAGGTACATTTTAAAATTCAGTGCGAGCCTTTTTTTCAGCCACGCGTCCTGAAAGAGAAATTCTTTTTTTTTTGTTTTTTTTCAGGAAAAACTCACCTAAACTCGTTTATTTCTTTTTACATAAAGTTGCGCGCGCCAAAGCGTTTCAGGCAGCTGAAAACTTTTATATTTGTATCACGCCACATTCGACTCGATTCAATGACTAATAGATTTTACGGCGTTCATGTTTGAAAGCGCTTTTGCCTTTATATAGCCCTTAAAAAAACATTTTTTTTACGATCTTTAAGCTACATATATTTATTGACTGTTTACTATCGTACAACAGTTGAGGCAATTTTTCGTGGTCTTGAAAATTATATATTCGCAACTGCTTGGTTTAATTTGTATCACGCCACATTCGACTCAATTCAATGACTAGAAGATTTCACGATGTTTTTGCTTAAGGGTCATGCTAACCTAACCTAACCTAACCTTGCTTGGTGTCCATCCCCCGTCTGCCACAAAAAAAGGACCGTTTACCTGGCGAAATCGTGTCATTTGATTAATTTAATTGTCACTTTATTTTTCTATGCCGAATGTTGATTTTTTTAATAGAGTATTAAAAAACTATAAATTATATGTATCTATTTTTTATTATTTAATTAACGTTCATTTTCAGGGTAAAATAAAATCTTGAAGATGTTGAAAAATTGCATAAAATGACGACTTTTCAAAACCAAAGTATGTTAAAGATTTTTTTTTTTTTAATTTTTAAAATAATAAATCGCACAAGGTTTGTATTTATTCTTTTTTATTCCAATTAAAAAAAATACTTATAAATGTTTACGACTCTTAGAACAGGGACATGACGAATCTCCAAATTCCTACACTTCAATCGGAAAAACACATATTTATCATATTAAAAGTAAATTTACAAGAAATAAAAACATATTCTGTTCGGAAGAAGAGATGTATCTAACTTTTTGCATTTAAATTTCTTTGATTTGTGCAGTCGATTTTTCGCAAAACGGACCAGAAAATGATTAAAAAAACTCGAATATGGGACTTAGGCCCATAAACACCTGTTAAAACGAAGATGTCGTGATTTTCTAGCAACTTTGCTGTTTAAATTTATTGACTGCTTATTATCGTACAACAGGTGCATTTTTGATACAAAACAATGTTGAATTGTTCAAATCGTGCTGGAAAAAAACTGACCTATGTAAAACCGGCTTTTATGGTATACACTTTTTCAAACGTGCTGCGATATTTGCAACGTTTTCGGTGTTTACTGCTCGGGAATATCTCATCAAAGTTCCTTTCGGGCAAACTATTTCTCCTTTGGAGCATCCCTTCGGCAGATAAATCAACTCGCTCCTCGTTTTTTGCGGCAAAATGCAGCGCTCGGGAATAAATTCCCAGTTCCGGATAAGCCGCGCGACAGGATTCCGCAAATACGCCGAGCCTCTTTAATTCCTCCCGAAATCCGCAACAAAAATTGGCCGAATTCTCCGGGAAGGAATGTCCCTGCAACCCCGACCGGAAACGACCCCCTCCCCCCCACCCCCCCGAGGGGGGTCTGTACCCACTGCCCCCCAACCTTCAGACCCCATAAAAATTAAAAATAAAAAAAAATTCATAAAATTACATTATAAAAATATAGAATCATCGTTTTGTACGAAACACGCTTTTATGCTTTGAGGTTTTGATAAAAATGATTATTTATTATTATTACTATGGTTTTAAGCAAGAATACGTATTTCAATAAAAAAAAATATCACCTGTATCGAATAATACATTACTTATATAAAATACAAAGAAAAATTTTTACTTGTTGTTTTTGGTAACATTTAAATTTATTTTGTTAATGTACTAGTATTGCTATTTTTACTAAATGATAATATTTTTTTATTAATGATAAGGATAACTTTTTATACTTTCTTCACTTTGAGTTTATTCATGTTTATAGCATGTTTCCACTATGATTTATTAACTATTATTATTATTTTTGATTACTAGTCTTTATTATTATTTTTTATTTTTTATTTAAACGGTAAACACAAAATTTTAGTTCATAAACTTAACTAATTGTGTAACCTTCATCAATATCCTGTTGTATTTAAGCATATATTATTTGTATATTTTGTTAGTTTTGTTCCGCATCTGATGATGACCAAGTCTGTTGGTCGAAACTAGTCATGCTAAATCTATAATAAACTCAAAGTGAAGAAAGTTTAAAAAGTTACCCTTATCATTAATAAAAAATGATCTTCACCAATCAAATGCCTTGTCTCTCAACAAGATATTAATAATTATTAGTATATTTTTGTTAAAACACTTTCTACCAACCAACTTTTATTGTACAAGTTGGCTTTGATTTATTTTTTAGCAGAAGATCAATTATTTATAGATTTATACACAGACGAAGACTAATATATAAACATGTATTTTTCATTGAAATATTCAAAAAGTATAAAAATTATTTTATCAGTGTATCTCAATTTCGTAAATACTATAATATTAATATTGAGTCAACATAAATTAAAAAAAAAAAAAAAAAAAACACATCGGTTGCATACCTGCATAAAACGGTTAAATTTTTTTTTTTTTTGCGATTTTCTATTGGTAAAAGTTGTCAGGGGTGCAGTTCTGCCCGCGGACTGCAGTTTGGGGTTCGCTGGCGTACTCGACGTATTCCCCGAATGCCTCACAAGGGATGCCAGGATAATATGCCTACCTGTGCCAATACCTGCGAGCCCAGCGGGGGATGCTCGTCTCTACCCGGATTCGGCTAATGACGGTGTAACGTATTTGTTTACCCTCGGTACGAACGGTATCGTCACCTTTCGACGGCATCTACAGGCCGAGAATTCAGTTAAAATAATTTCACCTCGAATAACATCTCATAAATTAATCCAATACACAAATGGTTTGAAGGCTACGATCATTTTTTTTATTTTTAAGCGCCTCCACTTCTATTTCATATTTGTTGTTAAAAATGCAGTATTGAATATTAAATCGGTGTACAATACAGTTATTATAATAATTGTCACCTTCTTGTTTGGCTCAGGGAGTTTATTTTTAATCAGAACATAACAGTGCAACTGCAAAACCGACTAAAAAATAAATCTTTTTTTCTTGTTAGGGTATTTTAATATTATTTAAAAATTCCACATTTATTACCCACACAGGTTTATTGTGCACACAATATATTTGTGAGTAATCAATTCACAGTGTATGAGAAAAAACGCTGATTTATTAATGTTTATTTTAAAAAAATGAGTAATTGCTTGTGTGGAGCGAACGCCACTGATGTATTTTTAGTTTTCAGGTGAAAAAAAAGGCTGTGTTTTAGCCATCGTGCTCGAAAGCAGCTTACACACGGTGCAACACAACTGACAATCGAACTGTGAAAAAGTATTTTGTTTAGGAGGTTGAGAACTTTGATGGGTTCATAATAATTCATGATAATTTTAGAAAATATTTTGCGTGATATCTACTACACTGATTAAAAAAAATTAAATGCAAAAAGTTAGATACATTCCCTCACTATAGATAAAAAAAATTAATATGAAATTTTATCTGCATAGGATTAGTTAAAAAATCTTTGACGCACTGGTTTTAAAAAGTCGTCATTTTATCAATTTTTTCAACATTTTCAAGGCTTTATTTTACCTTGAAAAAAGGCGTTAATAAAATAATAAAAAATAGATAAATATAATATATATATTTTTTATATATTTTATAAAAAAATTAAATTTCAATGTATAAAAATTAAGTGTTAATTAAATAAATAAAACGACACGAAAATGATATTTTGTGCGACAAGTAAACTAGCAGCCTGCACGAGCTGCGACTCGACCAATAACAAAACGGCCAATAGCGTTCTCGCATTTTTGATCTGCCTGAGTAAACGAGGACGCTTTTGTCTATTTTCCATTATGTCGCATCGCGTGCAGGTTGCTTTGCTTGCAATGAAAAACGAGCGTCCCTCATAAACGACAGCGAGGTGATAACGACCGGGTTATTTTTTTCAATAGTTTGGCTGTCGGTCGCGTCGCAGCGCGTTTTGGCGACCCGGCCTCTATAAATATCAGGCTGTGAAAAAAAAAACACCATCCCCAGCGGACGATTCAATGGGAAATGGGAGGGCGCGGACCTTTACATAATGCGCGGCGTCAGACGAGTTTGTCGAATATAAATCCGCCGGCATTGTTCGCGCGCGTGAAATATCACCTGGCAGCGGAAAATTGCGAAAAACCGGCCGCGAAACAATGGCCGCCAGACAATGGCGGACCGTACATCGCCATTTTGAGCCCCGACCGGCCGGAAGGACGCGATCGCATCGGGTTTGAATGGTGTTTGAGCCGCGCCGACGGGTTTGTCGTCTTCCTCTTCCGGTGGGGTAATTTTCAATATGCCCGACTCAATCGCTAACGAGTTAACACAATACTAATAGACTCGGCAGAGTTTTCATTGGATTGTGTATGTATGTCATTAGCTATTTGGGACTATACGTATACCTGCCTATAGTAAGTATGCCTATAGGTATGCCTATAAGTATACCTGCCTATAGTAAGTATGCCTATAGGTATGCCTATAAGTATACCTGCCTATAGTTAGTATGCCTATAAATATAAGTATACTTGTAATGTAGGTAGCATTATGTTACCAGAACCTATGTTGCATTCTTATACTTCGGCAGTCTTATAATAAACGCGGTATCGAATAGACGTGTTTGATTCGAGACCTCACAATACTTGTTATAGAACGGACATTAATGCACGTATTCTCAAGAATATAATTGGTATATTTATTTACGAATTTTCATTAAATATATAAGTTTTGTAAGAGTACAGAAACCTTTTGTGGATTATGAACTTCATGAACTATTTGGGACTATAAGTATGTCTATAAGTATACCTGCCTGTAGTTAGTATGCCTATAGGTATGTCTATAGTATACTTGTTATAGAACGGACCATTGATGCACGTATTCTCAAGAATATCATTGGTATATTTATTTACGAATTTTCATTAAAAATGTAAGTTTTGTATATGTGAAGCAGAAGAGAGCACAGAGGCCTATTGTGGATTATAAACTTCATGAACTATTTGGGACTATAAGTATGCCTATAAGTATACCTGTTATAGAACGTACTATTGATACACGTAGACTCGAGAATATCATTGGTATATATATTTACGAATTTTCATTAAATATATAGGTATTATATATGTGAAGCAGAACAGAGAAGAGACGTTTTGTAGGTTATGTACGTCATGAGCTATTTAGGACTATAAATATGCATTATGACCTGCCATAGAACGGACCATTGATACACGTAAACTCAACAGTACCATAGGTATATTTATTTACGAATTTTCATCAAAAATATAAGCTTTGTATATGTGAAGCAGAAAAGAGTACAGAGAGTAGTTTAGTCTTTTCATGGATCATAAACTTCACGAGGTATTTGGGACTATAAGTATGCAATATGATCCACAATTGATAAGTCTGTTGCGTCTAATGATCTCTGTTTTAAAATTGTGTGTCTTGTAGATCATTTGTGGCTGTAATGTAATTCATTGATCTGCCTTTCAAATTTTACTTTTCACCTCGCAGGATCGTCTTAAAAAACGGCTGCCAAAACCTACGAATTTCATGATTTAATTGTATGTCTTCAAAGAAACAATGCTTTTTTACATTAGGCACATTAGTTCACACATAGAAAACGATTTAAAGAAATTCTCAGAAAAATATCATCGTGATTTATGTGAGATTTGAACCCACATCCCCAAGGCTTACATGGCCGGTGCACTGACCATTGCACTAACGAACCACATCCATTATTCGAGAATTTTTAAACAATCATACTTTACATATGAACCAATGTGGCCAGGCCAACAAATATTTTAGTTAGCCAGTTTAGGCCAACCTAATTAATATAGATAACAAATACGCATTTGATTGATGGTCACAAATAAATGCACAGTAAATTCAGCGCCTGGGGGGCATTTCGATAAAGTCCGCTTTTTTTATTTTATGCAAGACCAGCGGGCCGCCATATTGGAGTTCATAAACTGCTCTTCCGCCATAATGGCCGCCATCTCTCATCGTTTTTGCCGATCCCTGCTTTGCCGGCCGATCGGAAGTTGTCGCCGTCACTCTCGCCCTTTTTGCCCCGCGCTTATTGTTTTGTCGGGGCGCTCTTTCCGATTGTTTTATTTCAGTATTTATCATCGCTTTAATGACATTTTTCAGTGTGGAATTTCATCCCCCCGCCATTACAGGTCTCGTCTGCAATAAATTGAATGTTGATTTATGGGCGGACATCGATATTCAGGGCTTTCGGTGCGACGGGAAATACACTCGAAGGCGATCCTTCGTTTGAGCAGGACATTAAAATTTATTACTCCTGTTCAAAACAATATATAAATATATATATAAAATAATTTTTTTTCGTGTTTTTCGCTTTTTTTTTTAACACCCTCGACTCGTTTCAGCGAATGATTGTATAATGCGGTACGAGTTTTTTAAACACACTGTACACTCGAAGTTCTTTCATTTTTTATTTCAGCAATCAAAAACAGTACAAAAAATGCTTCATTTGAGTAAAAATATTTTATGCACTGTATATTCATTGTGTTTTTTAAAATTAATTATCAAGTTGCCTTTCTACAAAAAAAGTCCTTTGTAAGGACTTTTCATTTATAGAATATTTTTTAGGTAATCGAGTAAAACACAGCTTCATTACGTATTATTTATACATAAACAAAAAAAATAATTATATATATTTCTAGTATAGTTATTTTTAGACACATTGATAATAGCGTATCACACATCTTTATTATTATTATTAAACACATTGTTGATATTTATTTTTATTTTGAACGTATATTCAAAGTTTTCCATGTCTATTTATGTATAAAGAAATATTTTTAAAAAACTTAGGAGTTATCGTGTGTTATGTCTTTTTTACGATGCCGCCTAACTGACATGTCGTAAAACCATACCGTCCCTTCACACAGCCATATTTTATCTACATACCCTCCTAAAGCCTTAAAAAAATAATACAAACAGATGCGATGTGTGCCAGCCACGTTCAAAACACAAGCGTAAACATCGTAAAAATATGTCCTAGGTCTAAGATAAAACGTTTTATTTTTTATTCAATATTCTATTACAAGTAAAAAGCATCCTCACTCAATTCACTGTATTATTTTTAATACAACGTATTCTCCTTTTCAAGGCTAATACTAAAAAAAAATCGTAATCTTCTAGCCGTTAAGATATTTTTATTTAGCGTTTACCCAAACATGTACGCTATTAGAAAAAAAAATCGTTTTCTTTGTATATTATAATGCACAGTGTGCAAGCTTAAAATAATAACCGTTTTCATGAAGAATTATAAAAAAAGTTTAAAAGTATATTTATAAGTTTTTTTTTTTTTTTTAACAGGCCGTAAAAGTATTTAAAGATATTTTAAAATATACAGAACTAATGTGTATATATTTGTATAAATAGTTTGAACATCTTATCCCAAAAACAGCGGGGAGTCGATACACCTGCGCTTAATTACATTCCTTCTAATAATCCGCCCGATATACACTGCAGGTACGGTCAAGGTAGAGTCACGACCCGTTCAAAACTAAACCTCATTCAAATAAAATATAAAAAAAATATATATTTTTGATATACAGTGTTTATCGGCTCGGTTTAATTTGTGATACTCAATGAAACAACCGAGCTGCTGAAAGAATACGCGAATCCCTCAACATGATTCGTAAAAACATTTTATCGCCTTTTGAGCTACTTTTATTAAATTTAAATATTAAAAACGTTGTAATAAAGTTTGTCAATTTATAAAATGGTCATATTTTTATTTGAATATTAAATAAAATATTAAAATTTAAATCAACTGGATTTTTTATGGTACACACTTCAAAAAGCTGTTTTTGTATATTTATATACTTTTATGAGAAATAAAAACATGACCCTGATCTTGTTCGTATTCGGGTATTCATTCACGGCAGACTGGTTTATTTTGTAATACTCTACGATCGAACGACAAATATTAATAGTCAAACGCTTTCGTTTTTCAAGGATTTTATATGATACTTAGAAGCTTAGAATTACTGTAATCACGTAACGAACTATCTAAGATTGGTTATATGTAAAATTGAAATTAGCTATATTAAAGGTTCGAGTCACTTAAAAGCAAAAAAAACATGAATTTAAATGTGTTCATATACATTTTAAGCACCGATTTATAAAATCTACATTCTCAAAATCCTTGAACAGGCTGTAAAAAACTGTGGGAATGTTTGTATGGGAGTAAGACAATACCGGCTTGCGGGGGTGTCAGACCCTTGTATTTAATTGTCAACCCCGTGTCCACCCTTGTTTCATGGTTTTTTTTTTCTACCCAGCGTGTCCGACATGCCCAATCTGGGAAGTTTCAATCTACGCGCCGTGTTCGATCTAACCAAACCCCCTAAGCTTGTACTGCGACGCCAATTTCAACAGAAAACATCTTCACGCAAACAACCAAAAAAAAAAAAAAAAATTACAACAACGCACGCACTTTCATACAAATTTAAAACGGTTCTCAATACACTTGCATACAGATTTAACAAGTAATAAAATCCTGGGCCTTTTCTGTGGACAGCGTCGTCTAGGTAGGACGTGTATTTACAACACGAAGATACGTTCATATAAGACGCAACATTTATATGTGGCCACACTCGTGATGGTAAAAAACGGAAAAAAATACGGCGAATATATTATATAACAAAAAAAAATAATTATTAATTTCATCGTTGTGCGTATTCTGGTAATTTTATAAATTACTAGGCTTATAGGGAGATATTACTTCTGAAACACATTAAAAATGCATCAAAAAATAATCAATGGTTTTTTTTTTAGTACTCGCATTAATATTGCGGGCTTCGACGATTTATACAGTGTGATTCAAAACTCGCCGTAAACTTTGATAGAATAATACTATTTATTACTTTTGGAGTAAATTTCATTGAATTTTTACACACAAAATGATATTTATTGCATAACAAGTAAATTGCGTGATTTACGAAGCTGCTTGCCTTGATTTCGCAATCGACGCACGCCACTTGAGTATTATACCCGTTAGAACGCGATAGCTCAAAAAATGATCGCAACTTCGTGCTGTGTGTATAGAAAAAAAAAATTAACGTTCGAGATATTGATTTTCCCATTAGCGAGCAACAATTCCACGGGCCGACAAATCGGAGAGAAAAAACAATACCACATGGATACCTGCGATTGTGCCTTTCTACCTGCCCGAGTAGAGCCTTATCTGGGGTGGAATCTACCCTCGGCTGTCTGCTTCGACAAGCACTGTAAAAACCAGACCGGCAACATTTAAAACGCTTTTATAATTGTCCACTTCAAAAGCCTTTGAATACATATTTTTTGACACAAAGTACTCGGTGGAGTTCAATTTTGATATTTTATCAAAATAAATGTTGAGTGATGTTTAAATTATTTATTTTAATGATACGGGTAACTTTTTATTCTTTCATCACATTGAGTTTATTATAGTTTTAGCATGACCGGTTTCGACCAACAGACTTGTCCATCATCAGATGCAGAATAAAACTTTGATAAAATGTTTTCGCCTTGTCCTTTTATTTTTGTTGGCATCTTCAGGCTTTGATAATAAGCGTGAAATCGAGTAATATATTTTAACTTTACAATATTAAAAAGCTCGTCACATAAATCATCTTTCATGAAAAAAAAAATATGTATTAAATAAGTTCTCAAGGAGTTTCTAAATCAATTTTTGCTTTGGAGGTTTTATTGCTTACGCATAGTGTCAAATAGCCTATGTCTTATGTGATAACTAATTAATTAATTAATTATGGGGACATATACCTTGTCTTCTCTTTATACAGTCTAGGCATAAATTTCTCTCCTTCCATCTTTTTATTACAAACCCACCTTAAACACTCAAAGAACCTCGGTTCGGCTGTGTTTTTTTTTATTGCTTGATATATTTTTTGCCTCCGGCTTGATTACCTGTGTAATTGTCTCATCATGCGAGCACTGATATATTATTCAAGCTGTCTACACACGCAGCAACACAACCGACAACCTTTTTAGTTATATTTTTAAACACAACTATGCGTAATACTCAATAAATTCGCATCATTTATTCATACAAGTTTTTTGTGTTTTATAAGCACAAGTGATTTTTTGCTTAAACGATTAAGCAACCATAAGTTTGTTAATCTTAAATTTGGATATATATATATATTTTTTGATTCAATTAAATGCTATAATGTATATGTTAAATATATATTAAGGCAGTTGCTCTCAGCCTTTTAATTGCCTCTGGTGTCTAACCGGACACCAGAGGCAGTCCATTAAATGGCGAAATCGTGTCATTTAATTAATTTAATTGTCACTTTATTTTTCTATATCGAAAGTTGATTTTTTTTACATAGTATTGAAAAAACTATAAATTATATTTTTTATTATTTAAGTAATTAACGTCCATTTTCAGGGTAAAATAAAATCTTGAAGATGTTGAAAAATTGGATAAAATGACGATTTTTCAAAACCAAAGTTTATTAAAGATTTTTTTTTTTTTAAATTTTTAAATTAATAAGACGCACATGGTTTATATTTAATTTTTTAATTCCAATTGAAAAAAATACTTTTAAATGTTTAGGACTCTTAGAACAGGGACATGACGAATCTCCAAATTCCTACACTTCAATCGGAAAAACACATATTTATCATATTAATAATAAATTTATAAGAAATAAAAATATATTGTGTTCGGAAGAAGGAATGTATCAAACTTTTTGCATTTAAATATTTTTAATTGGTGCAGTCGATTTTTCGCAAAACGGACTAGAAAATGATCAAAAAAACTCGATTATGAGACCTAGACCCTTAAGGCTAGTATTTTTTTTCAGGAGTAAAAGAATATTTCACTTTGCGAAATTCAATTATAATATGTTAGTTGTTCAAGAAAGTGAAAATGTCAGTGTACATATTTTATTTACTAAAGTGTGTATGAATAATTAAGGGGTTGTTATTTATGAATGCCGAATTGTACACTTGAATGTGATAAAACATTCATGGGGCTTAATTGATATTGGTCTCTCCTGAAAAGCTGAAGTTTCCTGTTTGTCGTGTGACGTATTCCACGAAGGAGTCGGGAGCGACAGGCTGGAAGGAGTGACAAAAACGTGATGTGTTTCACGTGTTTCCAAGGAAACCCAAAAATACTCTAATGATCGATCTTGCGTGTGTGTGTCCACACAAGCCAAAAGCTGTAAATACCACATAAAAGCTTCAAAAAAGCTCTCTACACTAAGTTCGCCACTGAGTTTCGGTGTTTTTTTGATCAACAAAAAATTGATAATTTATTAGGTTTATTCAATGTATCGTTCATACATTTTTGCCATCTCTCTGGCGATCTTCAAAATTGGGCAAGTGTAGCCCAGCCAAGTCATGCAAACATCGACCGGACCGAGTGATAATTGAATGGGGCCTTGTCTGGTGGTGTTGTCAGATCCCATTTCAACGTTTTGCAATATCTATTCAATATATATTATTTTTCGAGAAATGCATGCTTCGGATTGATCAGTTATTGTTAGTAGCGATACGATTTATTTCCAGTTCCACCAAATGCAGAGCATTGACTTCTTTCCGAAACGTCGAAACGAAACTGTCGACTAAAGCTAAAAGTAGTGTGTCCAAAGAGAGTATCGGGTATTTGTTAGTTCAGTAAAACAAAAATTACTTAGTATTCAAGTATTTTTTTTATTGTTGATTACAAGACTACAAAACGGAAAATTATTTCTAAAAGATGATATTATCCAAACGGTGACCGTTACTGCTAATCTGGAACGAAGATTGCTGATAACACGCTGACACATAGTCCTCGATATTGCTGTCATTTCTGACCTGATGCTTTGTTTCAATTCCGTTAGGTTCATCGGATTATTCTCATAAACGCTACTTTTAAGGTATACCCATACGAAATAGTCAAGAGGGCTAAGGTCGGGGCTTCTTGATGTTACCTCTACGTGAAATGACCTTATTAGGGAATAATTCGTTAACAGCTTCAATTGATTGATCGGATGTATGGCAAGTGGTCCCATCTTGTTGGAACCACGTTCTTGAGTTGAAACCTTGAAACTCCTGCAACCCTGGGCCCAAAAATTTTCGCAGCATATCGCAATAACGGTCACTATTCCCACTCACCCGATACTCTCTTTGGACACCTATATAACTAAGAGGCATGCCACTGTTTTTTTTCGTTTACGACGTAGGGTAAGATCCTTGGCTCTTAATATCAATACAAAACCCTATAAATATATATAATTTAGTACATCGCATGCCCTCGTAGCAGGCCATTCATAAAAAGCTCCAATGAGTCGAATATTTTTATTGCGATTATACTTGCAATAATAAAAAAATCCACTCTCAAAACTAGCGTCAAAATAAAAATAACAAGCCGAAAATTACTCTTTTTGGACACCCTATATAAAAAAATATACAAGTTTAGACATGTATGTCGAATACACGTGTCGTTAGCGCCATCTATGTGAGGTGATATAATTCAGTGCATTGATATATTTAAGCTTGTTGAGGGACATGGCATTTGATTGGTGAAGATCCATTATTATAATGATAAAAGTAGCTTTGTATTTTGTCTTCACTTTGAGTTTATTATATTTTTTGCACGACTAGTTTCGACCAAATAGACAAGGTCATCATCAGATGCATAACTAAAGTTTAGTTATGCATCTGATGATGACCTAGTCAGACAAAATATAATACTTTTATCATTATAATTATGATATATTTAAGTTATTACTAATATGATTAGGCACATTAGTTCATATATAGAAGATGATTTAAAGAAACTCTCAGTAAAATATCATCGTGATTTGTGTGGGATTTGAACCCACATCCCCTGGCTTACATGACCGGTGTACTTACCCTTGTACTAACGAATCATACTCTACATATGAACCAATGTGCCCAGGCCAACCAATATTTAGTGATTTGCAAGCACTGGACTTTTTGAACAAAGTAACAAGTGACATCTGGATATTATTTTTAAAATATATTAATTTAGCCAAGACGCGCACCATCATATACGTATGTCGATTTTTTGATTGATATACGTAATATAATAAACCCGTAATGGGTAATAAATGCGCATCTGACGTTTAATCAAAAAATTTACATATGTATATATTTAAGTCTCAGTCAAAACTGCGTTTCAGTGGAGTTGCAAAGGAATAATCGACACGAGGCTAAGTTCTGAGTCGGGAGGGATAGTTTTGGAGCAGCTCATTGCGACCCCCGGGACACGTACCTGGGGTCGGGGGATGATGCTACCCTCTGCAAATTGAAACTGACTTCGGGGAGGTGAAATATTAGGAGCAATTAGCCCGGCCAGGCACGCCACGGAGGCTTCTTCCGACCCACCCCCCGCGTCTCCTGTTAATTTATGTACGAGCAGGGTTTTTTCATTACAACAGTATCCCGCTGTTTTTGAATAACTCTGATAACTACAAAATATAAAAAAAAATAAAAAACTTCAGTATTATGAGTTTCGTAATTGAATTCAGTTTTGAAATGACTGCAGCAGGCGGTCCGATAAGTACTTAAGCGATTTATTTCTCAAAATAGTCTCCTTTTAGCTCGATACACTTGACCCAGCGATGCTCCAACTTAAAACCATCTGAAAAATACGTTTTTTCGAGGTCTGCAAAGTAGGCCTCCGTGGCGGCGATGACCTCCTCATTCGACTTAAATTTCTGCCCGGCGAGTGACCTTTTCATGTTTGAAAACAAAAAAAAAAACGCACGGGGCCAAATCTGGAGAATACGGTGGATGGGGGAGCAGTTCGTAGTGCAATTCGAGCAATTTGGTTTTTTCTGCAATTCGGCGTCGAATCGGCTCAATAATTCGGCATAGTAGAGCCCTGTGACCGTTTTGCCCTTCTCCAGGTAGTCAATGTAGATCACACCTTGTGAATCCCAGAAAACGGTGGCCATCACCTTTCCGGCAGATAGGACAGTGTTCGACTTCTTCGGAGCACGTTCGTCGGGTGAAGTCCACTGTTTCGACTGTTCCTTGGTCTCTGGTGTGTACCAGTGGATCCATGTTTCGTCGACGGTCACGAAACGATGCAGAAACTCCTTCGGATTGCGCTTAAACAGCGTCAAACACTGCTCCGAAGTGGTCTCACGGTTGCGCTTGTTGTCCGGAGTGAGCAAACGCGGCACCCATTGCGCCCAAAATTTCATGCAGGATATGACCCACGCGGTATTTTGAAATGCCTACTGTTACAGCTATCTCGCGCACCTTCAATCGACGGTCTGCTTATACGAGATCGTGGATTTTTGTCACGTTATCCTCCGTGGTAGCCATTTTCGGGGCACCTGGGCGTGGCTCATCAAAAACCGACGTGCGACCACGTTAAACCAATTTTTGACGGTCGCCATCGAAGGAGAAGAGTCATAGTACACAGCATCCAAGCGCTATTTGATTTCGGTGCGCGATTTTATTTCCAAAAACAAGAATCGAATCACCGACCGATATTGCTGTTTTTCCATTTTTCTAAATACGCGTACACGTCCGCTTTCGCTTCAAAACAAAACTACGAGTCCGATTCGGCTGAAATTTTAACAGTAGCCGTCTACAAGAATGTACTAATCGATATTAGCACCATCGAGCGGTGAGGCTGAGTACTTATCGAACCGCCCTCGTACGTTTACTTCGACCGTTACCAAAACACCCGTAAGTGAATAGTCAAAACACGACACAAAGTAAAATAACGTGTTCAGCGTGTAACTGAAACATTTTCAGCATATTTCAGTATTTTATCATGAAGGTAAAATAAATTGTGATTAATTGGCAGTGACCGTGGCAAAGCATTTCACCGCGTCATGACTTGTGACATGTTTCTAATGATTCTCCTGGTATTTCTGTATTTCCAGATCGCTTTGTTGTTCAAAGCGATGTCTGTCAAACCGAGTTATTTAACTTTTTCAATTATGATATTGTTTGTCTGCCTTGCGTATAAACTCGTTATACCCTGAGAATATTTAACCTATATTATGATATAAATACAAACTCTGACTACGACTCAAACTGTGTCTTATAGATTGACTTAAAACTTAATTATTACCTGTGGTTATTGTTTGAGGGGCGTGTGGTTTGGGGTTGGTATTATTTCGGGACCCTTGACCGCCTGAATGGACGCCACTCGAAAGGGGGCTGTAAAAAAATATTCCAGCCACAAAACTATCCAATATCATGGAAATGGAGAACACAGGTATGCTGCATGACTCGTAAATCAGGGGGTCGGTTCGCGTGCCGCTCGGGCCACTCTGATGATTAAATAACACAGATAGCCACAGCTCCTTCTCTATGTAGGGTGACCGTAAGAACTCTTAATCGTGGTCCAAACAGCTGAAAACTAATCTAAGCTAAGCTAGTGATGTTTTTTTAGCCGTAAAACAGCTTTTACGACTAAAAAAACAGCACTAGCATTCCAGCATTGGCATGCAAAAAAAACACGATTTTTTAAAACTATTCTCATATATATATATATTGATAAGCGCTAAAAATCGTATATTTTGTGGCTTCTGGGGGTCCAATGACATCGGTTTGGAATTCGCTTAAAATAAAGGCAATAGTGTCCCTTTGTTATGCTGTATGCTTATTCTTCTTCGTGAAGTGCCTCTGAGGTGGTTGGTGACCATTTAACTCACTGGTTCCCAAAGGGGTCAATATCGACCCCCCAGGGGTCGATTTTGCTCTGCAAGGGGTCGATGATAGCGAAAAATTAAATTGGGGGTCCACGATCTGTAAATGGGGGTCTACGAGCACCAAAATTTAGACATTCCGTAAATGTCATAATTGAACACAGATTGAACCTATGCACTTACATGATAATGCTGTTAATCTTGCATTATGGACTATCGCAAGAAAGTTTTCGATAGCTTTTCCATCTTTATACTACATGGAAAAAGGTTTCAGTGCAGTTGTCAATCTTCTCACAAAAAAAAAAAAAATATTTCAATGTTTACATACCGACATAAAATATGGCGCACCCTGTATATCAGATGTCAAAAATATGTTTGAAGATGATGAATTTGCAAAAATTCAATATTAGCAAAAACAGAAAAACTCGACAAGGGGTCGACGGGACGAAATAGTTTGGGAACCTTTGATTTAACTGAACATATACTCATTATGCTTCATGGTTTTCTAATGGGAAAACAGTGTAGTAGGTCCCAGTTTTATATTCAACGTCTACGTATTGCTGCTGCCCAATAGCATTATTATATAATTCTTTCCTTACGAAGCTCTCGCGTTTATATCTGATACTCATATCCCTACAAGTACACTACTCCATTACCGATCCTCTACGCACGCTCAGTGTACACAATCGCAGCCATGCACAAGCAACAGAATGGGAAGGTTTCTTATAACTTTGCTTATTAAAATTGGATATCAGTTGAGTTCAGTTATTAAATATTTTTTTAATTAATAAAAAAAAATTCTGTGGCTCGCATGGTTACCCTAGCAGTAGAGCAAGCAGCACAGTAGAAACATACATCACAAGGGTGTTGATCTGACCGCCCCTCGAGATCATCCTAGACATAGTGTTATGGAGTCTTCCTATAAATATAATATCTTCCAATATAGTAATGGGATTATTTATCTATCGTACTTAATATTCAACTTTATTTTTTTTAGACACACTGTGGGAGATTGGATTAAACTTTTAGACCACGATTTATTCAATTCAATACTAAAAATAATACTGATGCTTTTTTTCATTGATGTTTCTGACGTTTCGGTACCTGTACTGGGTTCATCTTCAGGGATGTGATATTTAAACGAAAAAACACAATAAACATGAAAAATATCAAATCAATATATCGTTAGAAGCGTTGTGTAAATTATGTATGGCTTTTCAACATGTTGCGGCCCCATATACACGCCATGGCTTAGTTTTGTGTAAATACAGTTACAGGTAACACTTAAAGTGTTTTTTTTATATTTTTATTTGAATTTCAAGCTGTTTGATTTAATGACCAACGGGTCTTTAACGGGGTATTCAAAAAAAAACTTAACAAACGCCGTTAAAGGTATAATTTTACGCTTGTGTATACGTTTTAGTAAAAAGTTAATACTATTTATAAAAAATAATATTTATGGACTCATAAATTCATTAAAAATTTATATATATATTTTTTGTATATGCATACATCGGAGTTTTAATAAAACGCAGTGCGACATAATCGCGTTATGGGAGGGTTGATGGTGTACCGTGGGTATTTATTAATTTACCATAGCCTTAATCGGGTAGCAGATAGCCTAGAACGTAGGCAGTCATGTTTTAATAAAATTTATGGGGAAAAGTTTATGTTCGTTGGCATCCGTGTCGTCACAAGAGCCGACCATCGATGGGTAATCTTTTATTGATTGACTTTCTAACTTGTTCTTAAGCCGGGGAGCAGAGGCGTGCAGTTCATGCATCGCTTTACAATTTATCGTGTATTTATAATATGTACTATACCCAACACACACACTTTGACTTAACACAGAACGTCTATTATAAAATCGTTTAAGAGTACAGTAAAGCACTGCTTAAATACGCTTTCAACACCTGAACTTCTCATAGGCGAAAACCCCATGCATGTCCGCTACAGTTATATCATGTATATATAATAATATTAGCAGCAGTAATACGTATACTTTTCAATATAAAACTGCGGTGTAGAATCACTACACGATTCACCATAAGACAACCATGAACACTGGCTCAGAACAAGTATATGCTCAGTGGTATTATCGGCATCCGAAAAATATATTTATATATAAATATATTTAAATATATTTATGTATATTCAGTCTACGACACTGCTTATGTTTTTCACGAGCCGACACTGGTCAGTGGTTAGTATTTTGGGAGGCGTGTGTATTGAACCTGTTCTGGGCTTCAACAGTGTACTCGGCATTCATCTATAAACCATGCCAAAAATAATCTTAATACTTGGTACAAAATAAAATATATATATATACACATACACACTATATTGATTAAAAAAAATAATTGCTAATTTAAGTAAGCATACAACCTTAATTATATAGATATGCCTAAGATACTCGAAGAAGATTTTTTAGATTAAATTGGTTCTGGATGATAAGTCATATGAGACATAAAGCGATTTTTCACTTATTGTGCTGTGAAATGTCGTGATATTCAAAGACCGCACGCCACTGGTTTTCAGTACTTCCCAACAATGATTAAATAAGCCACTGCATTATCGGCGGTACGAGGTTTAGGCCTGGTATCTACCAATCGGGAATATTATCCATTTATCCAGCAGTCGATTGACAGTGATAAACGACGTGATACCATTAGAAATAAATAGCCTTACATTTAGACCGTATTTTTGCTTTATCAAATGCGTATTAAAGGATTCTTATTAGTGCTAACCGAGGCTTCCCAAACCTTCGTGCTTTCTGAACCCCTTTAAAATTTTACTTGTGTATATATAAATATATATTTTAGATAAATAGAGGTTTGAAAACCATAAGAAAACAGGGTGTTTATGGCGGTTCATGCCTGTGAAGTGCTCCCTCGATATAAGTACGCATTGCGTGCAAGAATCCATAATGTCTCCCCTTATCTAATAACACTGCTTTTCATTCCCCCTGTATTATTGAAAGAATCATAAAGAGGTTGCTATTCCAGGGCACCCTGTCGCCCTGTATATATCAAAGAAAGGATATATATATATGCGAGGGCGGTTCGATAAGTACTTAGCCTCACCGCCCGATGGTGCTAGTATCGCAAGATAGATTTACTATCGTGTAGTACATTCTTGTAGACGGCTACTGTCAAAATTTTAGCCGAATCGGACTCGTAGTTTTGTTTTGACCGCGTGTGGAAGCGGACGTGTACGCGTATTTTAGAAAAATGGAAAAAGAGCAATATCGCTCGATGATTCGATTCTTGTTTTTGGAAGATAAATCGCGCAATCAAAAAGCGCTTGGATGCTGTGTACGGTGACTCTTCTCCTTCGATGACGACCGTCAAAAATTGGTTAAACGAGTTTCAACGTGGTTTTTGATGAGCCACGCCCAGGTGCCCCGAAAATGGCTACCACGGAGGATAACATGATAAAAATCCACGATCTCGTATTGGCAGACCGCCGATTGAAGGTGCGCGAGATAGCTGAAACAGTAGGCATCTCAATAGACCGCGTGGGTCATATCCTGCATGAAATTTTGGGCGCAATGGGTGCCGCTTTGCTCACTCCGGACAACAAGCGCAACCGTGAGACCACTTCGGAGCAGTGTTTGACGCTGTTTAAGCGTAATACGAAGGAGTTTCTGCGTCGTTTCGTGACAATGAATAATTGAAACATGGATCCACTGGTACACACCAGAGACCAAGGAACAGTCGAAACAGTGGACTTCACCCGACGAACGTGCTCCGAAGAAGTCGAAGACTGTCCTATCTGCCGGAAAGGTGATAGCCACCGTTTTCTGGGATTCACAAGGTGCGATCTACATTGACTCCCTGGAGAAGGGCAAAACGGTCACAGGGCTCTACTATGCTGAATTATTGGGCCGATTCGACGCCGAATTGCAGAAAAAACGGCCCCATTTGGCGAAGAAAAAAGTGCTCTTCCACCATGACAACGCACCGGCTCACACCTCCACCGTCTCCACGGCCAAATTGCTCGAATTGCACTACGAACTGCTCCCCCATCCACCGTATTCTCCAGATTTGGCCCAGTGCGATTTTTTTTTAATTTCCAAACTTGAAAAAGTCACTCGCCGGGCAGAAATTTAAGCCGAATGAGGAGGTCATCGCCGCCACGGAGGCCCACTTTGCAGACCTCGAGAAAACGTATTTTTCAGATGGTTTAAAGTTGGAGCATCGCTGGGTCAAGTGTCTCGAGCCAAAAGGAGACTATTTTGAGAAATAAATAGCTTTTACTTTGTAGGCAATGTACTTATCGGAACGCCCTCGTATATATATTTATATGGGATGATCATGATTTAGAGGCGTGCCTTACATGCAAGACTGCGTATGCTATGCTTACGGGTAATTAATATTTTTAGTATATACGTATAAAGGAGCCCCAACCTGTTGCCTGAAAAAATCATAACCTTATATTGCACAGCAACCCCTTCGAACATTAGAATAACGACGCCACCCCTTCGGACACGGTGGAATCCAATTTAGCCCCATTCCACCCCCACTCATCGGTTGTCGTTCATTAATTTATTAATTCGACCCGGAGCGTCATATTGTGAGGGGGTGGTTCTCTAATATCGGGGCGATATTCTAATATTGGGCATCGCGTGAAAGCCTCCGAAGGGAAGTGCTGCGAAGGGATGCTCGGGAAATACCCGATAGGCAACATTCACCGCTTCCGGTTTTTTACGCGAGTCCGTTCACATGTCGTGAACATTTTTTTTTTTTTAATCATACTTGTAATGATTTACGTTTTGGCGCGATCTTTTATTTTTTTATTTTTATATTTGCGATTTTTTAATCGGTATATTAATATTAATATTTAATTAATATTTTTACTATAAGTTTTTAAAAAGGATTTGCTATCTAACCTTGCTTTGTGTGCCACAATAAAAATGACCGTTTTACCTGGCGAAATCGTGTCGTTTGATTAATTTAATTGTCACTTTATTTTTCTATGTCGAAAATTGATTTTTTTATATAGTATCACAAAAACTATAAATTATATGTATATATTTTTTATTATCTAATTAACGTCCATTTTCAGGGTAAAATAAAATATTGAATATGTTGAAAAATAGGATAAAATAACGACTTTTCAACACCAAAGTTTGTTAAAGATTTTTTTTTTTAATTTTTAAAATAATATATCGCACAGGGTTTATATTAAATCTTTTAATTCCAATTGAAAAAATGACTTATAAATGTTTACGACTCTTGGAATAGGGACATGACGAATCTCCAAATTCCTACACTTCAATCGGAAAAACACATATTTATCATATTAAAAGTAAATTTACAAGAAATAAAAATATTTTTTATTCGGAAGAAGGGATGTATCTAACTATTTACATTTAAATTTTTTTGATTGGTGCAGTCGATTTTTTGCAAAACAGACCAGAAAATAATAAAAAAAACTCGAGTATGTGACTGAGACCCTTTGCAGTATACTTTGAAGCATTTTTCTCATACGGATAAAATATTTAACCTTTAATATACTAATATACGCTTTTCTTTTTTGCAGGTAAGTTCATCACGTATTCATTATTATAATGTTACAAATAAGCAGTTACAATTGGTAAGTTATTATTTTTATTTTTTTTAAATAAATTTTGCTGTTCAAAGGTACACAAAGAATTATTTTGGCTTGCAAATACAGCTTCTTAGAATTTTAAATATCTGAAGACAATATCGGCACTGAGAGGATCTAGATATAATAACTGAAGTCCAAGAAGCTTATTTATTATGAGAACTCGATCAAAACCGGCATTAAAGAATCGCGAAGCAGGATTATTTGATTCTTTGATCACATCCGATTATTCCCGGAACCGAGATTGTCTATTTATAATTTTTGGAAATTCACCGGGGGTGGTTTGCTTTTCGGGGTACACCCCGCTCATGGAGTTTGGGAATGTTTAATAAAAACCTGCCGATAGAGAAAGGGTTCTCGGGTCCCACCCTCTTCAGCCTTTGTACGGCCTCCTCTCCACGGAAAGTTTATAAGAAATTTAATACCGAGATGGGAAAATAGAAAGATATCGACCGGCCCTAACTAAGCTCTCGTAGGCGAAATATGAAGAATTGGGGCGAACAGTTAAACGCGCCCCGTTTTGTTGCGAACAAATAATATATATATATATTATATATATGTATAAATATACTAAAAAAATACAAGCTTAAAAGAATAAATATACATTGTTTATAATCGTATTGTTATCATTCCTCCGATTTCTCCTTCAGTGAGGCTGTTTTCCTTTCAGTCAATATCCCGTGTGCGTGTAACTCAGTGCCGCTTTTTCAGATCACAAATCCCGGAGGCTTCTTTTGATTTCGTGAGATCATATTTTATTCAGAGGTGAAATAATATTTCCTAATGGAAAGCGCACACTGTATATATACAGCTATATAGACATAACCGAGTTTCAAAGCTAAAAGCACACACAGATCTTCATTTTCAGGGTAGAGAACTTTTCACCATAATTACACAATATATTATATATATAATTTTTTTTTTTTGAAGCAATTTTTTAGTTTATATATTTTTTTATATAAAAGTGTGTTCAGTACTACATTTATAAAATAGGAAATAAATTAAATTGCACGAACAGCAAACACGGGGGACGAGATGCAAATTGCGGGGCGGGCTGAAACTCCTGATGGGTTTAGTGCTTATTAAAATGCTTATTCAAATTTGCATTTAAAGTAGAAATGCATTTCGTCCCATCAAATGCTGCGAATGAAATATTCAATGCTGCTTCCAGAGCCCAGTGGCGTGCCGCAAGTGCGAAATCAAGGCAAGACGTAGTGAAATATTTCACTAGTCTCTTCTACCGTTCAGATTTAATTTAATATTTTGCTTGCTGCATGATTAATAATATTTGTTTAAAAAATGCTAGTATGGTCCGCACGCCACTGAATACAATAATTATGTTGCTGCATTAATATATATTCGTTATCAATTGCATCTTGAAACTCGTTGTAGCGAAAATTGTTTTTTTATTTTATTTTATAATGTAAGCAGAAAACGTGAAAGTGTTTCAAAAGGAACTGCGCCAGGCTCCCCTAATTCGCGAGCACGCTTTTCATGCCATTCCCACTGCCACCTTCTCTCCCCTCCGAGATGACTGTTTATCCTGACCGAGCCTGCACTTCAAGGGAGGCCTTTATGCAGCATTCAATTACGTAATTTATTTCAATACGAAACTATCCAACGTTTGTTTTGTTTTGTATAATAAGGGCTTAAGTCCCACATTCGAGTTTTTTTTGATCATCTTCTGGTCCGTTTTGCGAAAAACCGACTGCACCAATCAAAAAAATTTTAATGCAAAAAGTTAGATACATCCCTTCTTTCGAATAAAATATATTTTTATTTCTTGTAAATTTACTTTTAAAATGATAAATATGTGTTTTTCCGATTGAAGTGCAGGAATTTGGAGATTCGTCATGTCCCTGTTCTAAGAGTCGTAAACATTTATAAGTATTTTTTTTAATTGGAATAAAAAAAGATTAAATACAAACCTTGTGCGATTTATTATTTTAAAAATTAAAAAAAAAAAAATTCTTTAACATACTTTGGTTTTGAAAAGTCGTCTTTTTATCCAATTTTTCAACATCTTCATGATTTTATTTTACCCTGAAAATGGACGTTTAGTAAATAATAAAAAATAGATAAATATAATTTAGAGTTTTTTTGATACTTTATAAAAAAAATCATTTTTCGATATCGAAAAATAAAGTGACAATTAAATTAATCAAACGACACGATTTCTCCAGGTAAAACGGTCCTTTTTTTTGTAGCTTTTTTGGGGATGGACACCAAGTAAGACTCTTAAAAAGTATTTTATACTATTAAGCACTATACATTATAGCCATATGTAGCCACGTATTGCTTGTCTATAGACACAGCCGCAACAGCCTCCGAATGCTTTCTTCGCATAATTTCCAAGCAAGGTTAGGTTCAACAGTGCACAGTGGTGTTGATTTTTTAATGCAACATCGCAACGGGAGTACTTGTCGTCGCGATAAACGTAAACCCACCGACATTGGCTGCCATTGTCTTCTTTAACGGTACCGTTTCAGTTTACGTTATAATTGCATCCCCCACTTGCCCGTCCCCGCCTTCCCCTAATCTCATTTGCACACTTGTTTATTTTACCCCGCGCCGGCTGCGAGGGCTCGAAGGCTGGGGCTGTTGCAACATCGCAGAACTAATATATAAATATACACAAATATACATATATATACATATAAAATATTGTTTATTATTGGTTTTTTGTGAAGACCATCTCACAGGAAGTACGATTTTACCTATACAGGTTTAATTGATTGATAATGTATTAAGAAGTGAATAATATATTCTTCTTCAGATGCCTCCCTGAACATTTCACAACATGGCTAAAGTACGTATTTTACTTGTAGCAACTCAATATACGAGTAGCTTGTCAAGGATTATTTTTTCGCTGGGCGATTTGTGCAAGACACTTTTTATTTGTGAGGCGGTCAACCCATGGTGTTTTAAGGATTCTTCTGAAAAGCCACATTTTTTACATGGTTGCTGCCCACAACTCCATAAAATACTTATATATTTTATAGAAATAACGAATACAGTAATTCGATATAGCTTGTCAAGAATTCTATTTTCTTTGGGCAATCTGTGCAAGACGCTTTTCATTCGTGAGGCGATCAACTCATGGTATTTTAAAGATTATTCTATAAAGTCACATTTTTGTACATGGTTGCTGCCTTAAGTGTCCTGGCTTCAACTCCATAAAATAAAGTTAAGACAATGTTAATATATTTTTTAGAAATAATGAATCCAGCAACTCGATATAGTTTGTCGAGAATTCTCTTTCTTCAGGCAATTTGTGCAAGACGCTTTTCATTCGTAAGGCGATCAATCCATGGTGTTTTAAGGATTCTTCTATAAAGCCACATTTTTGCATGGTTGCTTCCTTAAATGTCTAGGCCTCAACTCTATAAAATAGAGCTGAGTCAATACTAATATATTTTATAGAAATAGAAAACTGTATACGAACCCAGCAACTCGATATATCTCGTCAAGGATCTCTTTCTTTGGGCAATCTGTTAAAGTTTCTTCTCAATTGTGAGGCGATCAATCCATGGTGCTTTAAAGCCACATTCTTGCATAGTTGTTGCCTTAAGTGTCCAGGTCTCATCTCTATAAAATAAAACTAAGACAATACTAATATATTTTATAGACATAACGAATCCAGCAACTCGATATAGCTTGTAAAAGATTCTCTTTCTTCGGGCAATCTGTGCAAGACGCGATTCATTTATGTGGCTGTCACCCATGGTATTTTAAAGATTATTCTATAAAGTTTTCTTGCATGGTTGCTGCCTTGAGTGTCCTGGCTTCAACTTCATAAAATAAAACTGAGACAGTGTTAATATATTTTATAGAAATAACGTATCCAACAACTCGATATAGCTTATCAAGTATTATTTTTTCATTGGGCAATCTGTGCAAGACACTTTTTATTCGTGCGGCGGTCAACCCATGGTGTTTTAAAGCTTCTTCTAAAAAGCCACATTTTTTACACGGGTGCTGCATAAAACAGAACTGAGACAATATATTATATAATATTTAAAAAAAATAACGAATCCACCAACTCGACACAGCTATGTTAACATGCAAACCACCGGACGCCCCCATACAAATACCATGGCGATGGCTCAAGTGTTCTCCCCCTTACCCATACGGTAAGTAGGTTGACTCTTTGTTATTACCGTTTCGCGGTCTAGTGGTTTTCATGCTTACCGACTACCGGATTGCGTGTTTATACTCCAGTGAGGGCAAAATCTTTGCTGCAATGATTCTCAATGTTAATTTTAAGTTTCACGTTTATGCAATGCAATTTTTTTTAAATTTTGATTATTGGTACTTGTTTATCCGAATATGTGTTATGTGCAGTGCTGGCTGGTCAGTATGCAAAGGGGTAGGTTAGGTTAGGGGATGGGGGTGGAGGGAGAGCAACAGGGTGCAGACAGAGACGGCTTTACAGGCACGATCTGTGACGTCGGCCATCGATCGAGCGCAAGAAGGACGTTGAACCTGAGGGCACGCGGTTCGAATCTCGGCAGCGTCACAAACACGTTTTTGTGGCGATTATCGCATTGTATTACCCGTACTCTAATATTTGTACAATTAGTAGAAATAAATATACTGTACAGGGTGTCCAAAGAGAGTATCGGGTATTTGTGAGTTGAATAAAACAAAAACTACTAGTAATAGTTTTGATGGTGTCCTCTAAATTCCTGTCCTAAAGTCCTGTAAATTGATCAGTTATTGTCAATAGCAATGCTCATTGATAGTTTCGCCTGCTTTTAGCAGCTCTTAGTACACGATAGAGCATTGACTTCACGACGAAACGAAACTGTTGACTAAGATGTCTAAGTTAAAAATAGTGTGTCCAAAGAGAGTATCGGGTATTTGTTAGTTAAATAAAACAAAAACTACTAGTAATAGTTTTGATGGTGTCCTCTAAATTCCTGTCCTAAAGTCCTGTAAATTGATCAGTTATTGTCAATAGCAATGCTCATTGATAGTTTCGCCTGCTTTAAGCAACTCTTAGTACACGATTTGTTTCCGGTCCCACCAAACGCAGAGCATTGACTTCACGACGAAACGAAACTGTTGACTAAGATGTCTAAGCTAAAAATAGTGTGTCCAAAGAGAGTATCGGGTATTTGTTAGTTAAATAAAACAAAAACTACTAGTAATAGTTTTGATGGTTTCCTCTAAATTCCTGTCCTAAAGTCCTGTAAATTGATCAGTTATTGTCGATAGCAATGCTCATTGATAGTTTCGCCTGCTTTTAGCAGCTCTTAGTACACGATTTGTTTCCGGTCCCACCAAACGCAGAGCATTGACTTCTTTCTGAAACGTCGAAACGAAACTGTTGACTAAGATGACTAAGCTAAAAATAGTGTGTCCAAAGAGAGTATCGGGTATTTGTTAGTTCAATAAAACAAAAATTACTAAGTAATCAAGTATTTTTTTATTGTTGATTACAAGAATACAAAATGGAAAATTATTTCTAAAAGATGATGTTATCCAAATAGTGACCATTACTGCTAATCTGGAACGAAGATTGCTGATAACACGCTGACACATTGCCCTCGATATTGCTGTCATTTCTGACCTGATGTTTTATTTCAATTCCGTTAGGTACGTCGGATTATTCTCATAAACCCTACTTTGAAGGTATCTCCATGCGAAATAGTCAAGAGGGCTAAGGTCGGGGCTTCTTGATGTTACCTCTACGTGAAATGACCTTATAAGGGAATAACTCGTTAACAGCTTCAATTGATTGATTGGATGTATGGCAAGTGGTCTCATCTTGTTGGAACCACGTTCTTGAGTTGAAACCTTGAAACTCTTGCAACCCTGGGCCCAAAAAATTTCGCAGCATATCGCAACACATTCACCCGATACTCTTTTTGGACACCCTGTGTATATTGCAAAAAATGCACATTAAAACTTGTAGGAGAAGATTTTTTTTTGTTGTTCATGTTTAACCGAGATTATTCTTCGTCGTTTCACGCATGAATCGAATGTTGTATTAAAGTGCTCGTCGTGCTGTAGTTTGCACGTGGATTTACTACCCCTGTCCTGGTTTCAAGTCTTGAGGGGCAGTGCACTCAAGATAATGATTTTAAATGGGGAAAACTCATTTCAAGCACCCTCTTCTGCATCACAGGCTGCTTGAAACGAATTTTAAATATTATAATAAATTATTCAACTAATTAAAAACACACTGCATTTTGAATAATTCTTAACTAGCAGCAGAAAAGTATATTTATATACATTACGTTACAGTATTATTTTCTCTCTTTTTAGAAAAGCACGAATATTGACTAAAATAGTTTTTTAGTAGAAATCACTTTCTATCATATATTTGTCTCATTTAGGAAAACACGAATATTTACTGAAACAGTTCTTCGTTTCAGTAGAAATCACTTTCTATGAAATATTTGTCGCAGTTTCTACTTTCTCTTTTTAGGAAAGCACGAATATTATCAAAAATAGTTCGTTTTTCAGTAGAAATTACTTTCTATCGTGAATTTGTCTCAGTTTCTCCTTTCTCTTTTCAGGAAAGCACGAATATTGACTGAAACAGTTCTTCGTTTCAGTAGAAATCACTTTCTAAAATATATTGGTCTCAGTTTCTACTTTCTCTTTTTAAGAAAGCACGAATATTGACTGAAACAGTTCTTCGTTTCAGTAGAAATCACTTTCTAAAATATATTGGTCTCAGTTTCTACTTTCTCTTTTTAAGAAAGCACGAATATTGACTGAAACAGTTCTTCGTTTCAGTAGAAATCACTTTCTATACAATATATCTTTGTTTCTCCTTTCACATTTTAGAAAAACACGAACATTGTCCAAAATAGTTCGTTTATTTAGTAGAAATCACTTTCTATCATAAATTTGTCTCAGTTTCTCCTTTCTCTTTTCTGGAAAGCACGAGTATTGACTAAAACAGTTCTTCGTTTAACTAGAAATCACTTTCTAAAATATATTTGTCTCAGTTTCTCTTTTTAGAAAAGCACGAATACTGACTAAAACAGTTCTTCGTTTAACTAGAAATCACTTTCTTAAATACTTGTCTCAGTTTCTCCTTTCTATTTCCAGAAAAACACAAATCCAATTGATTTATTAAGCTCACTTATATTAAGTTTAATCTCACGCCAGTGACGCTCTTCTGACATTTATATTATTGAGTTCATGCCTGCATTAATATATAATAAAACAACACAAACAAAATTCTACCCACTTGATGATGACCAAGTCTTTTGGTTGAAACTAGTCATGCGTAAATGTTAAAATTAACTCAACGCGAAGAAATTACAAAAAGTTATTTCATATCATTAATAAAAAAAATGGATCATGCCTTGTCCCCGAACAAGATTCATTTATTCTGTAAGAAACTAAGTCCACTGCACAAAGACTTTTTTTTAAAAATTTATTTTTAAATCCTCTCTTGCATCATCTGCGCGCTTTCCAGCAGCTTAAGCAGTTGCGGCTGCATTCAAAAAAATAAGCTGCAAAAAAGCAATTAAACGGCGTAAGCCACAACTGCTTCTGCTAATCGCGCAGCAGCACCACTGTGTGCCCGCCGCCGCTTTGTCCCGGCCGCGAGGCTTCTCGGCGCACTGTGCGGCTCGCTTTATCCATCGGTTTTTTTACATTCTCTAGCCCAGAGGTCCCCAACCTTTTTGCACCCAAGAGCACATTTTATGATGCCGGCGGGCACCATTTATTTTTTCAAAAGAAATATTATCTTGAAAATTATGACAGTATAATTGTTTTCGCTTATATTTCTGTTTAATTATTAAATATATTTTTTTTCATTGTAAACTTAGATATCTTTTTATCGCGGTCGCACAGCGGCGGGCACACATAAAACGGTCGGCGGGGGCCATGGTGCCCGCGGGCATAGGGTTGGGGACCACTGCTCTAGCCGCACGCCACACCTGAGCCCCTCGCTAATCTACTTAATTTCATTATTAAAATATTTAAATGGAAAATTAATTATTCTTTCGTTTTGTGTGTTGTTTTTAATTTGTTTTCGAGTATCGCATGTTCGAGTCTTTTTTTATATATTTAATTAATGTAAATACGACAGCGTACACGTACAGGCATTCTGAACTATGATTTAAGAAACAAATTACTTCATTATTACCATCGTATATGTTTTTTTTAAAACATATTAGCAATCGTGTTTATAAATAACTCTTTAATAAACTTATAAAAAAAAACGGGAAATGAATCCACATTAGTTTTCTCATTCCAATGCACCTTTTCCTTATTTTTTTTTCCCTAGACAATCAGTTGCAGAAGGCTGTATATATTATTTCATAATAGTGCAAAAATAAAAGATCTTACACTTTTTTACCATCTCCGAGGATTTTCTTTCTTTGCGCAATCTGTGCGCAAAGAAACCCATCAACCCATGGTATTTTAAGGATTCTCCATTAAAAAGCCTTGATTTATCACATTATTGCTATCTGAAATGTCCAGACCTTAAAGAAAAAGACTTAAACCTTAAGAAAAACAGAGACCCTAAAGAAAAGAAAAACTGAGACAACATAAAATTTGATGAATCTACGGCGAGTTTTTCATATTTATTTAAGGTTATGTTTTTAATAACCGCTGTAAGTTATATAATATTAACATTTGTATTTTTATAACAAATTATGATTACATGAAGAAAAAATACTTGTTTCGGCTCTTCATATTCCTTTATTTTGTTAATATTTAATTAATTTTAATACGACATAAAAATATTAATTCGTGTCTCAAAAAAAGTTTGTAGCTTGATCAACATCTTGGAAAGTTTCAGATAGCTGCAAATATTTTTTTTGAATCTTTACATAATTTATTTCTTATTTATATATTTATTTAACGGTTTTTATTTCTTTTTTTATTTTGATGTTAGATCAAAAGTTTGACAAAATTAAAAATGAAGCCAAATCTGTTTTAATATCAGTTACCATATAAATCAAAGTTGGATTAAATCTTACAATACACATTCTAAAGCTTGATTATGAAAGTCAAATTCCAGAGTGTTTTCATAAGCATCTAATTTTTTAACAATCTTTCTTAGTATTTGATCAAGAAGTAAGAAATAGTTCCGAAATTGTTTTGTGTTTTGTATTAACGCAACTTATTTGATTGATATGATTAAGTACATTTTTTCACATATTGAAAAATTATAAAATAAACTCTCAGAAAAATGTCATCATGACATGAGTCTTGATTCATGATTTTTCTGAGAGTGAAAAAATGTACTTAATCACATCAATCAAAAATAAAACCTGTATAGGGCAAAATCGTACTTACTGTGACGGCCTTCACAAAAAAACCAATATATGAACTTATTAGTTTATTACTGACTAAAATATCTTTAAGCTTGATCATGAGTTTGGAAATCTTCATAATCACAAAATCTTTCAAACTTGTTTTAAAACCTGTATAGGGCAAAATCGTACTTACTGTGACGGCCTTCACAAAAAAAACAATATATGAACTTATTAGTTTATTACTGTCTCCCAAAATATCTTGAAGCTTGATCATGAGTTTGGAAATCTTCACAATCACAATATCACAAAATCTTTCAAACTTGTTTTAAAACCTGTATAGGGCAAAATCGTACTTACTGTGACGGCCTTCACAAAAAAACCAATATATGAACTTATTAGTTTATTACTGACTAAAATATCTTTAAGCTTGATCATGAGTTTGGAAATCTTCATAATCACAAAATCTTTCAAACTTGTTTTAAAACCTGTATAGGGCAAAATCGTACTTACTGTGACGGCCTTCACAAAAAAAACAATATATGAACTTATTAGTTTATTACTGTCTCCCAAAATATCTTGAAGCTTGATCATGAGTTTGGAAATCTTCACAATCACAATATCACAAAATCTTTCAAACTTGTTTTAAAACCTGTATAGGGCAAAATCGTACTTACTGTGACGGCCTTCACAAAAAAAACAATATATGAACTTATTAGTTTATTACTGTCTTCCAAAATATCTTGAAGCTTGATCATGAGTTTGGAAATCTTCACAATCACAATATCACAAAATCACAAAATCTTTCAAACTTGTTTTAAAATTTCTATGTATTCAACTACGTATTCATGATTAATAGTATGTTAAATTACAGTTTTTTTTTTTTTTTTTTAAATAAATTAATATGTTAGAGCTATGTTAGAGAACAATCTGTCTTGGAACGCAATCAAGAGGTAAAAAATATTCAGAGTGTTACGAACTTGTTTCCGAACTGATTTGTGTCTCTACATAAGTGGAAGCATTTATTCTGTGGGAAACCTGACCCAGGGTGGGTGGGGAACAATGATTATTCATGTACCACCGGACCCTTCCACCCTTTCCACCCCTTCCACCCCCGGGGGTGGACAATGGCCGAGGCGCGACCAGCCAAGCGTGCTCACGAAAGCACCGACAATTAGGGTGGGTCTGAGACAAAGCACGCTCATAATAGTGCCTTCTTTCACAATCCAGATTATGCGCAATCCTGAAATGGGTACTTTTCTAATTTTTATGTGCGGCTGGGTTTCAAACCGATTTTTTTTTTACGCTCTGGAGACACGGGAACTAGGAAAATATGAAAACGAAATGTTCAAGTATCTAAGTTCAAGTGTCTCTCCTCACTTTACTGAACGTATATATTACGTATATTATCCTGACTGCGTGAATTCGGCATCCACGTTAGCTTTCTACTTCTAACCTTCTTTTTCTTTGGACATCTTCCTAGACCAGTGGCTCTCACACTCTTATGGCCCACGGACCTCTTTTCATAGTCAAAACTTGCCTACGGCCCCTGGGTGAAAAACTACATAAATCCTTACTCACCGCGATGCCTGTTATTTCTTGTATGCACCTGTCTATATTTATATTTTACTTACGTAAAAAATCGCTGATAATGTATTCATTGTTATTTATTTTAACTTCCATGTTGATAAAAATGTGTCACAATTTTTTTATTTCATATTAAACCTTGCGCTGACCCCCTGACGTTGTTCAGGGACCCTCAAATCGATTTTAATTTTCTAAAGACCCCCTGAATGATCCCAGGGACCACTTTGAGAAGCACTGCATAAGGCTATATTACGATATTTTACCATCATCAGGAGTTTTCTTTCTTTGCGCATTTTAAGCAAGACTCTTATTTGTGACACTCGTGCTCATTTATTATACAGGTGAGCATAGCTGCTTTCCTTGATTTTGGATTCACTATGCGTCAACGGTATACACGCACTGAGGTTTTGAAGATAAATAATGCTTTAGCAAGTATTTATTGCGTAATAAACCCTGTACTGAAGCTGGGGGTGGTTTAATATGATCCGAGAAATTCCAATCCCGAAGCTCTCTGATGGTGTTATTTTCATGAAGTAGGCACTAATTAAAGCTCTATTCAGAATATTACATGCGCTTAATTCAGCGTGAGCGTCAACAGTGATTGATCCCCCCGCCGCTGACTTGCCCCACCCCGGAGGCTCGCGGGGTGCATACAGATGAGGCCTCCAAGGACGAGCAAACACGTGTCGGGAGAGATTACGCAGGGGCTCCCTGGTTTTGTACCCCCAGGACTCGATTTGCGTCAATTCGCCCGTTTATACCGAGAAATACACCAGATATTTATTTTAATCATTAGAGCTTATTCTTATGATGCTTCTACACATAGGATGTTTGTGACTATTTCTTTGAACATATCCTTATCCTGGGTCATCATCGATTCGACCACTTGCGTAAATTCTTCCATCTTCCCGTCAATTCACCCGTGCCAGCCAGCGTATTTATACCGAGAAATACACCAGATATTTATTTTAATCATTAGAGCTTCTTCTTATGATGCTTCTACACATAGGATGTTTGTGACTATTTCTTTGAACATATTCCTATCCTGGGTCATCATGGATTCGACCACTTGCGTAAATTCTTCCATCTGCCCGTCAATTCACCCGTGCCAGCCAGCGTATTTATACCGAGAAATACACCAGATATTTATTTTAATCATTAGAGCTTATTCTTATGATGCTTCTCCTCGTAAGATGTTTGTGACTATTTCTTTGAACATATCCCTATCCTGGGTCATCATCGATTCGACCACTTGCGTAAATTCTTCCATCTTCCCGTCAATTCACCCGTGCCAGCCAGCGTATTTATACCGAGAAATACACCAGATATTTATTTTAATCATTAGAGGTTATTCTTATGATGCTTCTACACATAGGATGTTTGTGACTATTTCTTTGAACATATCCTTATCCTGGGTCATCATCGATTCGACCACTTGCGTAAATTCTTCCATCTTCCCGTCAATTCACCCGTGCCAGCCAGCGTATTTATACCGAGAAATACACCAGATATTTATTTTAATCATTAGAGCTTCTTCTTATGATGCTTCTCCTCATGGGATATTTGTTACTATTTCTTTGAACATATCCCTATCCTGGGTCATCATCGATTCGACCACTTGCGTAAATTCTTCCATCTTCCAATGCTTATTTTTCCTTAGACAATCAGCTGGAGCATGCTTTACTTACAGTACCCAAAAATGTGGCCAAAATAGAAGACCTTCCGCTTTTACTTCCGTCAGTAATTCCCTTTATGCTAGACACTTTCATTTGTGACGTGGTCAACGCATAGATTCTCCTATAAAAACCCACTAAAAAGCCTTGAAAGTATGACAGGAAATGCTCCTAATAGCTTAATTAGTCGTGACACGCTTGTACTGATTAAAGTAAATTGGCATCATCTTCTTCAGGTGCCTCTCTATTATTTTTAAAATCTATTAATTTAGCCAAGACGGAAGTGATTCGTTAGTACAAGGGCTAGTACACCGGCCATGTAAGCCAGGGGATGTGGGTTCAAATCCCACACAAATCACGATGATATTTTTCTGAGAGTTTCTTTAATCATCTTCTATGTATAAACTAATGTGCCTAATCATATTAGTAATAATATAATAAACCCGTAATGGGTAATAAATACGAATCTGGTTGACGTCCAATCCAAAAAATAGACTTACATATAAAAATATATATTATTTATACGTTTGTGGCAAGTTTTTGCAGTGCCCAAAAACGAATCGTGTGATTCCGTCGAAGCCTGTACTATATCACACGAGTCCTGTCGATTTTTCAGGCTTCGTCGTAGTAATCATATAATAAACCCGTAATGGGTAATAAATACGCATCTGATTGACGTCCAATCCAAAAAATAGACATACGCATAAAAATATATATTATATACACGTGTGTGGCAGGTTTTTGCAGTGCCCAAAAACGGATCGTGTGATTCCGCCGAAGCCTGTGCTATATCACACGAGTCCTGTCGATTTTTCAGGCTTCGTCGGCAATACGTACATTAGCACCGCATATATTATAACTGTGGGAGTTATTGGTTTTTTCAGCTTCAGGAAGGGGCGGGGAAACAGCGAATTCAGTTTGAGTGGTTGGCACTTTGGTTTTTATGGCGGATGTCGTACGTGGGCCTCCTAATGGATTATTTTTTAAAGGGTTGTTCCGGCGGAGAAGGGTGGTTTCTGGCGAAACGAACGGCTCATATAGATTATATCTGATTTTGCACCCTCGTATCCCGGTTTATCTTTTTCTTTTTCTCTCGCGGCTCCTTTGTCGATTTATTTTTTAATTAACTCTAGGGATGACTCTAAGGCTATAAACTATTAAAATTTTTATATTACGTCTTCGTTACACCTTTTATAATTTTACTAGAAATGTAGCCCGTCATAAAATGACGTATTCGATGAACGATGCAATAGTGTTTGAACATATGTTTGGCTGACAATTAGATGAATATTTTGTACACATATTTTTTGAATAACCGGATATTAATTTTGAAAGCAAAGCCATTCTAGGAAATATCACATTTTGTGTCACAAACATCGAATCACTTTCACTGCACTGTTCTTTATTAGATGCAGTCTTTATCACGTTCAATTGTGCTATTCTTTTTTAATTACGTTTGCTGTGCTTAGACGGTGTTATTTTTTTAGGAGGCATTTTAAGTTATTAAGGATGTGATTAATAATTTCTAACGCAACTAAAAAATAAAATTGGTACCTTGTGTCAAGCTGACATAAACTGGAAATTTCTTAGAAGCATCATATTTTGTTTTTTTGTAAAAATTCTAAATTTGAAAAGCATATTTGATAGTTTTATTTAATTAGTTTATGAATGAAAATATTATCTTATCGTCTTGAAATTCGGCACATAACTGCGGAAAATCTCACTGAACTTGCGTGCGAAAAATCAGCGTTGTATCTTTTAAGATATTCTATAGAGAACCCAAAAATGAAACATACACACAATGACTATTATTATAGTAGATTTATAGCTCCACGTCCACGGGATTTAATCCACTGTACATTACTGTGTATTGATGCAAATGACCTTCAGAATGCATTTAAAATGTAGTATATGATTTTGTTTAGTAATATTAATTTTTTCTTATATTATGGCCCTTAAAAATAAATAATAAATATAGCAGACATCCATGGCGAATGTGACGATAACCATTGTTTCTGCGAGCAAGGGTGTGCGCTAGGTGTCCGTCTGATGGCTCTGCGGTTGATGTTTTTTTTTTTATGATAGCCCGTGTAATAACACCGCGGAGTATTTATTATATACAGGGTGGTTATTTAGTGGGCGGCTTACACGTTATTCTTATTTATTTATTGCCCCGGGGCCGGTAAAAGTCCGTTTCACTCGCCCGGCGTGATTTACCGCGCGGCTAATTGTGTCCAGTTTGTCGTGTCGCATTAAATGCGGTCGCGTTGGTCGACAGCCACCCTTGGTATCTGATACTATACACGGTGCTTCATGCTAGTTTACAAAAGTTCACATGTCGTGAGAAACACTTGAGCACGAATAATCTAAATGCGAAGTAAACTGTCTTCACTAGCGTCGGTCAAAGGGCACCCTTTGTATTTGATACTGTACAGGTGTTTCATGCTGGCTTTCAAGAATGATACATCGGCTTTTCACTGGCGTCGGTCAAAAGCTACCTTAGATGATTGATACAGGGTGTTTCGTGCTGAATCACAATACATTGAATAGTCGACTCCTTGCGCAAAAGTTACCATAACTTACTAAATAGAAATCTTGATAACAAATTTTATCAGTATTTAATTTGTTTGCTTTGATCAACAGCCAACTTTGATATATGATACTATACAGTGTGATTCGTATTAGCGTTAAAACAAATACTAAGCCTCCACGAGAAAAATGTAGTCAATCATCCAGTTGTCAAGTAGATAGCGCAATTACTTTTCCTCTTAATATATATTTTTTGTAATTTCGTTGTATAAAAAGTAGAAAATACTACATAAGTATCAATTCAGACACAGCCGCATTTGTTTTTAAATTTTTTTTTTCAACCGATTGCCTTCTTGTCTCTTTTCCCATTTTACGTCGATAGCTTACGTATTAGCGTAAAAAAAAGAATTGTATCGAAATTCCGTTTAATTTTATGCATTAAATATGGAAACGCGCTTTCTGTGCGTGTAAAACGGAGTGAACACACTTTATACATGTTGCCTTTAAATGATAATCCGTCTCAAGTGGCTTCCACTCTCGAACTGTTTCACCCGAGCCGGCGGCGTGAAGTGCTCTGCTCTGAACAACCGCGGTTCCCGGCGCCCGTATACAGGCTGCTCATGCACTCATGGAACACACAAATATAACAGACGCGGTGTACAAGTGCCGTAACAAAGCTTTATGTATATTTTTTTAGAAAACCCGCATCTTCGATCGATGCGCTATGACTTGTTAAACACACATATATTATTGCGTAAAACGATTCGAATTCAAGCTGTATCAAAATCACTGTAACATTCTTAGTTTTTTTATTTGAATATACAGGGTGATAGCTCGCGCTTCTCCGTGTGTTCCGCAGTCTCAAAGCGTGCGGTTAGACGCTTGATTCACCCAGTATATATCCGTTAATGCGGTCTCAGCCAACAACGCTCCGTTCCATAAATCTCGAAACCGCGTTTGTAGAGCTCGCGCCCTGACTATCCGGGATTGAAAGTCTGCCGCTCGCAAAAAAAAAAAAAACACGGAAATGACGCGGTATATCACGTCGTAAGCCTCAATATAAGACGCTTTTAATATCGTCGCTCCACCCCTGGGGACACCCCCCTTAACCTAACCTAACCCCCCCCGCCCCTGATATACTGTCCGCGTAATTGTGTCGCGCCTTTCATTTTGTCTCCCCACACGTGGTCAGTGGACGTGACCCTCGGATCTTCGGCAATAATACACGGTGTTCAGAATTTTACCCCCCCGTACAGTGTGGGCCATTTATTTATTATTAAAAAATACATTTATTTTGAGTATTTAACACCCTGTCGAAGCGCGACTACCCAACTATTATATACACACAAATTTGCTCCTTGAATTCCGAGACCTGTATAAAAAGTCATATATTCAAAGTACTTCGCAAAGAGTCCACGAGTTTTGAACACATGTGACATGACACGGCGACGGGTCTTGGTTCACCAGTGGGGTGCGGTGAAACAAGGCATAATTAATAGAATTAAATATACTATAATAATAGCCATTGTGTGTGTATGTATCATTTTTTGGTTCTCTATAGAATATCTTAAAAGATACAACGCTGATTTTTTGCACGTAAGTTCAATAAGTTTTTCCGCAGCTATGTGCCGAATTTCAAGACGATAGGATAATATTTTAATTTATAAACTAATTAAATAAAACTATCAAATATGCTTTATGTACGAATTATATGATTCTGTTGTTCACAGCGAGAATACAAAAAAACTGATGCTTCTAAGAAATTTCCAGTTTATGTCAGCTTGACACAAGTACCAATTTTATTTTTTAGTTGCATTAGAAATTATTAATCACATAAAAAACACCGTCTAAGCTCAGCAAACGTAATTAAAAAAGAATATCGCAATTGAACGTGATAAAGACTGCATCTAATAAAGAACAGTGCAGTGAAAGTGATTCGTTGTTTGTGACACGAAATGTGATATTTCCTAGAACGGCTTTGCCTTCGAAATTAATATCCGGTCATTCAAAATATATGTGTACAAAATGAAATCAAATATTCATCTAATTGTCAGCCAAACATATGTTCAAACACTATTGCATCGTTCATCGAATACGTCATTTTGTGACGGGCTACATTTCTAGTAAATCGCAGAGTAAAGGTGAAAGGTTAAGTGCATTTCGGTGGCAGGTTGTGTCGCCGCGTGTGTAGCCAGCTTTATGATTTCGGTTGTCGCTTGTCGCACGCCACTGGGGGGTGCCTGGCAAGGGCGGGTTTCTGAAAAAGTTTTAACTTGCGAACTAACTTAAATGGGACGTCTTCGCTCCGCTGGTAATTTCAAAATAAACCTGCCCGAATGTTCTGCAAGAATAATCTACACCGGAAGCAGCGGCGGCCAAACTGTGGCCCGCGAACATGGATGCGGAATTTGCGCCAGTATATTATTGATATATCGAGTTTTATGCATTAACCGTTAAATCGAAGATTTTGGGTGGTTCAGAAAGTAACTTTGATTTTATTATATTTTTAGCAATCGTAGTATGATTCCACGTACATAATTTTTTTGTTCCTTCCTAGCAAAAAAGCGTTTCAGGGATTTTTTGACTTCCTCCCGTCTAAAAAAATTGTAGAGATCGTAACAAATATTAATCAGAAGGTGCCCAGATTTGGAGAATACCAGACTCCGTGGAACACCACACTTTTTCTATTGATCACCTTTCCACCAAATAGACAGCATCACCATTTTTCAGTGAATTAACCAAAAAACGAAATTACTTTCCGGACAAGCTTTATACGCAATGAAGAAACGCTCAGTTGTAATGTTGTGATGGTATTTTATAGCAAGCAATGCATTCCAGCTCGTGTGGACTGTACTGCATTGGTTTTTGCAGGCTTTTCGTCTATTAAAGAATATACTGCTTAGGAAGCCTTGTGAAGTAATTCAAGCAAATTTTTTTTTAAAAGTAAGCTGTTTCGGAGTGGCAATTACCTTTGCTGCTGTGCCGGGTCTCGTGGCTGAAGAGTTTGGAGGACTGGAGGCTGGGAAGGAAGGCTTCGCCAGGGGCGCAGCAAGTGAAACAATGCCCTGGGGCCGCGGCTCGGAGCACCCCCCTCTCCCCTGAATAAGTGATGCGAGCGAGCCTCCTCGGTTGCGCCCCTGAACAAATAAGAATTTCTAATCACGCTCTGAAAATTTCTGCTTCTTGCTGAACGGATGCTCTAATTTCTGCAAACTATATGTAAATATATAGCCATACGCATGGCTGCTGCTCTGCACCCTAAGCGTGTGTAATGGATCGGTAATGGAGCAGTGGACTTGAGTAAGGATTGTATAATAATGCTATTGGGCAGCAGAAATATTTTCCCTTTAGAAAACCACGAGCACTAAATCAGCATGAGTACTCCAACCTCCTCTGAGGAGAGGCATTTAATAAAGAAGATATAATGTATTATTTTCCCTTTAGAAAACCATGAGCATTAGCTCAGCATGATTACTCCATCCTCCTCTGAGGAAAAGCACTTTATGAAGAAGATATAATGTATTATTTTATCTTGAGAAAACCATGAGCACTGACTCAGCATGATTACTTCAATCTCCTCTGAGGAGAGGCATTTAATAAAGAAGATATAATGTATTATTTTCCCTTTAGAAAACCACGAGCACTAGCTCAGCATGAGTACTCCAACCTCCTCTGAGGAAAGGCACTTTATGAAGAAGATATAATGTATTATTTTCCCTTTAGAAAACCATGAGCACTAGCTCAGCATGAGTACCGTAACCTCCTCTGAGGAGAGACAATTGACGAAGAAGACATAATATATTGGGAGCGCAATAAATTTTTTTAATGTAAAATTTCAATAGAAATACTTAAATGGTTTACATCACTGAGGAGCTTAGGAGAAGCAACTTAAAAAGAGTCAAAGCGACGATGTAGCTCAATTGGCAAGAGCACCCGGTCCCAATCCCGAATCCCATATATATATATATATATATTTCATATCGTGTAAATTTTGTAGTTTCTTGATGTTTTTTTCGCTTCGACGTTTCGGTCTCGCTGCTGGGATCATCTTCAGGGATTTTCACTGAAGATCGTCCCGATTCATTTATATAACTCAACAGAAGTCCGGTGCGATAGAGAAGGGGGGATGTGCAGTTTTTCGCTATGGTAGATCCGTGGCGTGTCACTTTATTTGTGCACCGCTGGTACATTTATTTTATACATTAATTCGACCGCGACATATTGAGCCTGTTTCGATTTTCCAATGTCTCCGGCAATAGATTTATGTGAGAACGCATCGGCAGTTATTATTAAATAACATGTGGTCGTGGCACGTTTGATTAATGGCTTTTGCAGAACGCAAATATTAACGATTTAACAGTAAATAAAGAAAATACACATCGCCTGTATAAACTAGCAAAAAAAAAACGCATTTACAAATATCCGAATTGCTAGATTGCGACAATTTCGTTTGTGAACACTTTCAAGCATAAAAAAGATCCTTAAATATAAAAGCATACACAGAAAATAATATCGTTATCTACTAGCTATTTAGCTACTCATTTTTTTATATTCAAATCATTAGATACAAATTGAAGAAGTCTTATGAATAAAAATTGACATTTTATATTATATTCAATAAAATCACAATACCACCTGTTCTGTGATCCAAGAATATATAATTTATTTCACCCACACTTACATTATATATTTTTTACTACATTACAAATACTTTTTAAAAATAATTTACTAAAATATAAAAAATAATCTTTCAAAGGAGAGCAAATTTTAATGCTGTTTTACATTTGATTTTTTTATATTAAAACTTATTATAGGAGAGCAAACAGTAAAGAAGTTCTATAGAAGACGTAATATATTTTACCTTCTGCATTAAGCGACGATTAAAATTTTAATCAGTTTTCCAAAAATGTATGAAGTAAAACCTATCAAAGCAGAGCAAATTTAAATGCTATTGAACATTATAAAAAATATAATAAAACTTGTTATGGGAGAGCAAACAGTAAAGAAGTTCTATGGAAGACGAAGTACATTTTACCTTCTGCATTATGTGCAGTAAACGACGATTAAAATTTTAATCAGGTTTACACAAATGTATGAAGTAAAACCTATCAAAGCAGAGCAAATTTTAATGCTGTTGAACATTTAAAAAAATATATAGTAAAACTTGTTACAGGAGACCAAACAGTAAAGATGTTCTACATTTTACCTTCTGCATTATGTGCATTAAGGGACGATTTAAATTTGTATCAGTCTTTCAAAAATGTATGAAGTAAAACCTATCAAAGCAGAGCAAATTTAAATGCTATTGAACATTATAAAAAATATAATAAAACTTGTTATAGGAGAGCAAACAGTAAAGAAGTTCTATGGAAGACGAAGTACATTTTACCTTCTGCATTATGTGCAGTAAGCGACGATTAAAATTTTAATCAGTCATCCAAAAAAAGGTACAAAATAGAACCTATCAAAGCGGAGCAAATAGTGCGGAGCCCGGCTGAGATGCAACTAATTTGCTAGATTGCCGGCGTTTCGGATGTCGGCGGCTGCGAAGTCGTCGCAAAAACTGAAAGTTCGCTCATTACTCGCGGGGCCCGGTGGGTGGGTGGGGGGGGGGGGGGGGAGAAGATAGGCGTGGTGGGGGGTGGTGGGGGGTGTGAGGTAGGGGGCGCTAAATTAAAAATTAGGGGAGGATGGCCGGGGCTGGGGGACCCCCGCGGAATGCGGAAACTTTGGGTGAATTAATAGTTTCGGAAGGCGGCCGCAAATGGAAAGTAATGGAAAAACAGCTTTTATACTGAAGCGCAGCACTCTCGCCATTGTTCTCCTCTGTGCTCCCCCCCACAGCTGATGGCCTTTTACTATAACATTTTATAAATATATTTTATAGATATTTTTATCTATAAAATATAGTAATCGCTTAAAATTTTGCTTCTCCTAAGCTCCTCGGTGTCCGTCTCACTGAGCATATTTTTTTTCTGGGCGAGAAGCTATACTCCCGACTTTCAATCGCTGGCGCAAATTCCGCATCCACGATATATTAATCCTTCCAATGCATGTTTCTCTTGCAGTGTAATATGTCCAAAACAGGATATATTACGTTTTTTTTTATTACCATCGTCAAGAGTTCTTGACTTTCCAATTGGTTTCCTTTCAATGCCTCTTTTTCCTTTTGATATTATTTGGGATATCAGCTGCAGTAGGTTTTAATTGTTATTTCTGAAAATATGCCCAAAATAGGATGCTTTATATATATATATATATATATATATATATATATATATATATATATATATATATATATATATAATTTCTTCGAGCGCCTCTTCTCAGAGGAGGTTGGCGACTATTTCACTGAGCATATACTTATGCTAAGGCAGTGTTTATGGGTTTCTTAGGGTGAATAGTGTAGTGGATGGTCCCCGGGTCCTTCTAAATCGTGGTTTCTTATTCAATGAAAAAGTCTGCGTATTGCTGCTGCCCAATAGCATTATTATAAACTCTTTCCTTACAAAGCTCTGCAGAAAAAATAGTACCCCCCAGAGCACATCCCTCCACAATCATTCCAAGTCCACTACTGCATTACCGATCCTTTACAAACGCTCAGGGTACATAATAGGAAAAGCGGGGAAGTCTCGTGTGTAGAAAATTATTTACTTTGATATTAAATCGGCTATAGTCTTTGTTTTCTCGATGACAATTCTGTTATCCGGTCGCTTGGGCAGCGCTGCCAGATCGCTCGGAAATAAACTACTCAAACTGTCGGAGGCTGTCGAGGGGTGGGGGTAACTAACTGCGTTATCCGGTAGACTGCCAACTTCCGGCGGACACGGTGTAATGCAATTGGGGCGGTCCGAAGCGAGTTGGAGACAAAGTTGGCTTGCACATCATAAAATACAGAACAGTCCAATGCAATTAAAGCCGACCACACACGATGCGATACAACATGCAATTAGTCAGTAGCGTCCCTTTATTTTTGCTGTTTTTTATTGGCCACTTACCATTCGATTGTCAGTTTTAACGCAGCGTATAAAAACAGGCTTCACTGTAGTGACTGATGTAAAATTATTAAATATCCTACAGGTATAAAGTAATTAATTTCAAATGTTTTCTGCATTCTTCGACCCACACATAAACGAAAACCTTCGTTTTCGCTTTTATAATAATATATATTTTATATGCACTGGACCTGCATGGGTTCAAAAATATTTCTAATAATTGTAAGTATAAATACATATAAAATGTTTTTTTTTGTTTGATATTAAAGAAAAATTATTTACGTAGCCCTATTTTCATGGTAATATTGAAACGACGCTTTATTTTCCAACCTGTTAATTATCGCTACACAGCCGACCCCAAAGGAAAATTACGTAAAAAAATAAATTACAAATAGCCGACGCACCTTGGGGAAACATTTACAAGCGGCAATAAATATCAAATTTCCAATTCGCCGCGTTATTAAATCGACGCTTCTTTAAAAAGCCTCGATAATCACATTATTAGGCGCAGAAAAAAAAATAGCCATCGGTCCTGAAGGTGTTTTCGCCGCCATGGGGTCTAATTATCGCAGCCGCGCCCCGAGGCTCAATATTGATGCTACAGTGCTTACTTTAAAAAAAAAAACCTTTTGAAACGGCGATAAATATAAAATTTTCAATAGCCGGTGTTGTTGAATTGATTAATTTATTAAAAAGGTGCGATAATCACATTATTAGGGCGGCAAAAAAATAGCTACCGGTCCTCAAAGTGTTAACGCTGCCATTGGATAATATTTTATACCACATAGCTGCTAGTAAAAATTGCTTTAAATCTATGCTATGCAATGTTTTTTGTAGGCGCTTTCTCTTTTAAAGGCAATTTTGGACTCGATTGCGTCTGAAGAACACGTGTCTTAAAAAAAATAATTAATTGCATAAAAAGCTGCTATTCGCTGTAATTAGCAATATTTTTAAAGTGGCATAAAAAAAAGTTATAAATAATATTTCCAAAACCCTTGCGCGATCGAATCGATACACCTTAAGAAGGTATGATAATTACATAATTGTTTTTAAAAATTAATAATAATAAAGCATGACCGGCGCTGCAAGTGTTAGAGCTGCTATTGGCCGTAATTAGTCCGGACACGCCCCAGGCTCAACACTTTACGGTCCGGCGCTCGATTTTTTTTCTTTGGCGTTATTTCTTCTTTCTTCACCCCCCCCTCCCCTCTTGGGGTGACTTAATTGAAATTGAATAAATGATGGGGAGGGGGAGAATGGGGAGAAGAGGTCTACGCGTGTTCCGCCCGAAGAGTGTTTTTTTTTTTTTTTTTTTATCTAGGCGCGAAAGTTGCCCGTGATAAATTATATAAAATTCTCTTCTTCTCTCGCGGGGCGCGCTCTCCCCTCCCCCCCCCCCCCCGCCCACTCCCGGTTTTCGGGGATTCCCCGGATAATCTGGTATCTTTGAATTAAATATTTAACTCTGTTTGATATCTCATAGGAGAATCTCGACTGTTTAAAAGTTAATTCATTTAGTTCTGGTCCGGAACACTTGCTCTGTTCCCCGTTGTAAAATATCTAGATCCAACAAATTCAAAAGTCAAACTCGCGGGCATTAAAATATTTTGAGAGGCTTTTTATATTCAACGCTCAGCAAATGGCTAGGAGATTACGATCGTTTTTGTTTTAGACCGTCCTGCAAAGTCAAAACTTAAACTTCTTATATTCAATTCGTTTTCATGCTTCAGTATCTATTATTTATCATGACCTCTTGCTCATCATTCTATATGACTTTAATAATATTCATATCCATCACACACTGACTGACCCAATTCTTAAAATCTCAAACACAAAATAAATCGAGTAGAATGAGTAGAACGGGTAGAACGAGTAGCGCTCTGATATGAAATCCATAATATTTCCAATCACATTGATAGTATATATAGGGTGGAATCACGCAGGAGTTATGGCTTTTCGATATAAGCGGAGGCGCGGGTTCGAATCCCGGCAGTGTCGTAAAAGCAAAATTACAAGGCTTTACTCAAATACAGTATTAAAATAACCTTTACAATCGCGGCGAGAGTTCTTAACACGTTGCAGTCCGGCGGCGGGGGAAATATTTTTTTTTTTTTGTTTATTTTTCACGTGGCATTTCGGCTCGACGGGGACATTAGACGCAAATCGACTTTGTCAAGTGCCGGCATTATTCCTGGATGTCGTCCCCGGGGGGTTCCCCGGGGCGGGGGCGGGGGCGGGGGCGGGGGCGGGGGTGGGCGGGGGAATCCCGCCCCCTCGAAAAGTGTTCCTTAACCTTTTAATTCGAGAAGTTTGCGCCGATGAAGGCAGAGACGACGGACCGTTTGACGTTCTATATTACCGTCGTTATGTTTTCTTTTATCCTCCACTGGATAAAGGAGCTGGCGCGTGTTTTTTTTTTTTTTGAAGTAGATTTGCATGATAAGTCGCATAATATAAATATTACTTTAAAATATTTTCTTACGAAAATAAACAAACTGGGTTTGTATTATGACATAAGCGCTCCTCGGGTTTATTTCTTTTTCATACGTTTGAATATTTAATTTAGACTCTATCTGACATTTATTCTATAGCCAAACAAGTGTTGCGATAAAAAAAATATGCTTCATGAAGATCTTCTCCTTTAGGCGCCTCCTATGAAAGGGGGTTGGTTATCCAAATCCAGTCTCATTCGTTTAGCTGTACCCAAGACTTCTAATCATTGTCGCGAATTCCACATCCACGTTAACGTTCTTCTTCCAATGGCTCTTTCAACCCTTCTCAGAGGAGGTTGACTACCATTTCACTGACCATATACTTATGCTATATGGTTTTCTCAATATTAAATTCTTTCCTTTCAATGCTTTTGCGTTTACCCACCTCGACAAGGTAGTTTTAAAGCACATCCCTCCACAATAAGTCACTACTCCATTACCGATCCTTTATACATGCTCAGGGTACAGATGGCAGCCATGCATAGGCAACAGAATGGGGAGAGCGGGACAATTTATAATATATACATATTACAACAATATTTGATATCTTAAGTAAATTTTGCTTTTAACTGCAGAGCTCTATCACTTACTATTTGTAAAGATCCATGACAGAACTGTAGCGGACATGTGTGGGGTTTTCGCCTTTGAGAATTTCAGGCGTTGAAAGCGTATTTAAACATTGATAAACTAACGAACGTAAAATATAATGATATGTTAATATTAAACATTGCTTTACTGTACTCATTAACGCCTCTACAGTAGACGTTCTGTGTTAAGTCATTATGTTGCATAGTTGGGTATAGTAAAATTTTATAAATACATGATAAAAAAAAATAAAGCGGTGCATGAACTGCACATGAACATGCACATGCGGGGAGAGCGGGGGGTTTGATATAATTATACTAAAAAACCACCTTTACCAGCGATTCAAAGTGAGAAACAACACAATCAGCATATCAGACTATTTTTACTGTGCCCGTGTGTAGTAGGTAGTTTCATGAATGCAATGCATTTTGAAGGGCTGCCTGGGGCGGGGCTGCTGTTGCGACATTTCTCTGACATTTGGGGCTCTCCAGCGTCGCAAACGAGCGCTAATCCTGCGGGGAGCCCGCACCACACGGCGCTGGGTACCGCGCGATTATGGCGACGATTTTGACGACGAACACGCACAAAAAACATTTTTTTGTGTAATTTTCCACACAACCCCCACTTTATTCACACATAACCTAACCCAACCTAAATCTGTTATATAATTTAATTTTTCATTGTACTAATTTATTATTTTTTTCGTTTCAGGTAAGTTTCAAATCCTGTGTTTTTTATATCATGGGTAAGTTTTTTTTTATTGTTAAAACTATGATACCACTTATAATAACTATGCGGATTTTTATAAAATATTTATTTGTATGCTTTATCCACCAGTCGGCAACGTGGGAACACGTGTGTTTGATAAATTTTTCCATGCATTCGTCACTGGAAGTCAGGACCTGTGCAACGCGAATGTGCAGTATCATTGCGTCAGACGTGACAGCGTGTGTAATGGGTTTAAGGCAGGGGTGCGCAAGTGCGGGCCGCGGGCGTGATTGCTCGGTAGCGCCGGGGGTGCGCCATTACAAGCGAATTTTAAAGGGAATGTCCCGTTTTGGTAATTTTACTGCCGAGGATCTGGGGGAACTTACCCGATAATGGCCTTGGAACCCCTGAACGGGGGAGAGTGGGGCTGCTGCAAGCTGACTGTTCCACTTCTCGGTCTTATTATTCCGAGCAGTAGAAAAAAATACACATTTTCGCATCTACAGGTTAATCGTATTGGCCTATTCAGATTTCGGAGTAATTGTGAAAGTGGTCTAAGTCAAAATTAAAAAAATATGAAATTATTGATTAATAAACATCACACTGATTTAAAATAAATTAATTCAATGCAATTTATACAAATTGTAAACAATGAACTCTATAAAGGATTTATTTTTCAGCATTATATAGAATTCATTGAAAGTGGTCTATGTCAAAAATTTAATATATATATTCAAAGTTGAATTCTTGTGGCATTTTGTCACGTATATCTTAGACTATGAACATTTACACTTTGAAGCAGATTTTCTCTCGTCTTTATTAACACTTCAGCTCGGTAAGCCCCCATTTTTATTGCAAAACGATGACAGCTGACGGCGCGGGTATCGATGGCCGCGATAAAGCCAGACAAATAAAAAGATGCGACATTGAAACACCCTCGGAATTTTAACAGCCAAGAGCTTACTGACGAGTATTTTTAAAACCTTTGCCTGTCCTCTGATACGAATCCACCCAGAGCCTTAAGTTAATTATTGATTAAAAAAAAAAACTCTGCCTCTGATTTCCAACTTGTGTGTGGTAATATTTTTTAATTCAGTTCTTACTTTAAATGTCTTCGAACTGCTTGTACGTTTAAAGAAACCTAATTCAGGTTTACTCCCGTCTTCCAGACACTGGCATTAATTCCGCATCCACGTTAGTTTCCTCATTCCAAAGCCTTATTTTTCCCTGAAAAACCAGCTGCAGTAGACAATATTTACTATTTTAAAAAATACGACCGAAATAAGATACCTTACGCTTTTTCACCATCATTAGGAGTTATTTTACTTTGTGCATTTTTGGCTCGAGGATTCGACTAAAAAATATATACAAGTCATTAAATAAGATTATATTTGAAAAATATAGTCATTTGTCTCTGTTTCTACGTATTTCGCTCTATTATGTCTGTCGACCTGGTGTTTATATATTAAGTATTGACAATATCCGGGTGACGTCCTGTACGTGAGACTCAAAGCTTCTTACCTCATATGCACCCTCACGCGACGTGTCCCGGTCTCTTGTCTTTCAGAGTGATATATTTTTATGAGCATAGGGTGACCACACTCCGAGATCTCAAGAACATATAAAGTATATTTACCGTACACAATCCTTGCAGATTAGTATGAAACTAGTACTTCTTGTAACTTCTTGGCACTTGACCAAGCACAAAGTGAGATACTAGTTGCCCAAAACGAAGCTTCATCAGAAAAGATTGTCTTGTCCTAGTCGCGGTCTTTGTTTTCTTGTGCCCAGGACATTCTTTTTTAGAACTTAATCTCCATTGAATGTCTTCTTATTGTAGCTAGATATATATTTAATCCTTTTTGCTTCAGTTTTTCTTGTGCAGATCGCAAAGATAGAGGTGGTTTCTTCAAAAATAGGTTAGTTATCCGCTTATCCTCGGCGGACGACGTCTTTTTTGTTTTACCTCGTTGTGGTAGGTCATCGATGTATTTTGTTTCTAAATATTGCTTCTCCCACTTGGTCACAAACGCTTTTGACTTATTCATATAATTTGCAGCCTGTACGCGTGACATTTTTGGTCCTTTAGGATGCAAACAAAGAAACACTGCCTCGTAGCGGGAAGCATACGCGCCACTCATCTCTGGAAATGTGCACTATGTGCAAAGTGAATACGGAAACTACATAATTTTTACGATGCATTAAGAAAAAAACGTTAGACTACCTGCTTGTTTCTTTTGTTTTTCAAAAAAACTCCAAAAACATATTTTTAAAGCGGTCACGTTCTTATAAAACACACTGTACTTCCAGAGCATATTCCTTCACAATCATTCCAAGTCCAAGATCATATACACATGCTCAGTCAAGCACAAAGGCATTTTTGATTATATGAGATATTAAAATATATATTTTTTTATTATATATATATTTATTTATAGTCACATGACTGCGTGCACGACTCTGGTCGCCCTGGGGAGTGGCGTCGGCGCCGCGACACCAGCACGTACCTCTTTCATTCGCCTCCCTCGCGTTATCGCCTCCTCCCCGCAACCCTGGGAGAGTCGTACAACTTGTGCAGATCCTACACCGTGGAAGCCTCCGCGCGTCTGGAGGCTTTCAGGGGCTGAGCCACTGGCTCCTCATCCCTGGGCCGCGACGCGAACCGAACCCTTCAGATATGATCCTCGAATAACGAGATCGACAAGGGTGAGGTTCAACTCCTCCGACAAGTTTATATAGCTCAATTCAGGACACAGCCAAACATCCTGCCAATTCCTGTTGGATTAAACTCACCCTAATTAGAAGCATCCATTTAATTATTACTCAAAAATGCAAGGTCCCTAACCTTATAAAAAAATATATATACATACAGTGCCTTCAAGTACTTGTAGTTGTTTCTTTGCTACTTAATAATAATTGTTATAATCAAATCTTACTTGTACTGGTGCCATATCAATTTTTTTATAAATACCGTGTATATAGGGGATTATTTTGAATGGCTGAGAAGTTTGAGAACCACTTGGATGAATGCAATAAGGCTGGAATCAAACTCGAAATAGAGCCGAAAGGAATACTCTAGTAGATCTTACGCGGGACTCAATTGGAGGCGTAATGCTCTCGTGAATATATTGTAGGACTTACTGGGGATATTCCGCGTTGAATCGAACCGTAGTACATATCCCTTTTTGGATTCTTATATATAAACTTGAACGGCAATGTACTCAAGGAGAGATACATGCTGATTGTGTCCAAATTGTAAAAAGCACAGAGGAGTAAGAGCAAGTGCTATTTCCAAATTGTAATAAAATATATATTGTGGAATGTTTAGGTGATATCTCGCGTTGAATAAGAACTCAGTACATATCCCTTTTTTGTATTTTTTTTATAACACAAAATACTTACATGAAGAGGTAAACAAAAATACTTGCTGATTGTGTCCAAATTGTAAAAAGTACAGAGTAACAAGAGCAAGTGTTATTTCCAAATTGTAATAAAATATATATTGTAGAACTTATTGGTGATATCTCGCGTTGAATAGGAACTTAGTACATATCCCTTTTTTTGTATTTTTTTTTTATAAACTCGAATGATAATATACTTACTTGAAGATATAAACAAAATTACTTACTGATTGTATCTAAATTGTAAAAAGTACATAGAAATAAGTGCAAGTGATATATATTTTAGAATTTATTGGTGATATCTCGCGTTGAATAGAAACTTAGTACATATCCCTTTTTTGTATTTTTTTTTTATAAACTTGAATAATAATATACCTACTTGAAGAGATAAACAAAATTACTTGCTGATTGTGTCCAAATTGTAAAAAGTACATAGAAATAAGTGTAAGTGATATATATTATAGAATTTATTGGTGATATCTCGCGTTGAATAGTAAATTAGTACATATCCCTTTTTTGCATTTTTTTATAAACTTGAATGAAGAGACAAACAAAAATACTTGCTGATTGTGTCCAAATTGTTAAAAGTACGTAGAAATAAGTGCAAGTGATATATATTTTAGAATTTATTTGTGATAACTCGCGTTGAATAGAATCGCGTTTATTGTAGGACACATTTGGGATCGAATCGTTGTATAACTTAAAAAATAAATGCTGATTGCGTTTGAATTGAAATTTACAGCTGATTGCGTCCAAATTGCAAACATACCTTTGAAAAAATATAGATATTTTTTTAAATATATAATTGCAATAAAAAATGTGTTTTTTTTTTTTACGTATTACAGATATTCTTGTTTTGTGTTGTACGAATGTGTTATTATTGAATATTTTCGGTTATTGCTTGGCTACACGGTTGTGGAATTGGGGTTAGGTTAGATCTTCGCCTCTGGCGGGCGCTTGGCCTCTTCCCCCAGTGCACCCCTAACCGGAACAAATGCCTCCACTGGGAATCGAACCCCACCTGACGGATGCAGCGGGGGGAGCCGCGACTTCGACAAATGCAATTCTCGTAACTTGTAAATATACACGGTGTTTCGAAACAACGGAGCTACCCAAGATGGGGTGGCTGCGTACCTGCGAAGTTGCCAGTGGCGTGCGGTCCACTGAGGCTCGCTTTCTTTCGATTTCTGAGTTTTTTTAAAAATATTTTGCGAAAAATCTACTGCACCAATAGAAATCGTTTTGATGCCAAAAGTTTGATACATTCTTCTTCTACAGATAAAAATAAATATAATGACACGATTCGCTTCGCTTTCGATTTCCGTGTCAGCTCCGTGCTGACAAAAAAGGTGTATTTTTTGTCACTTTTTTTGCGAAATCGTGTCGTTTCATTTATTTAATTGTCACTTTGTTTTTCTATATAAAAATTTAACTTTTTACAAAATATTTTAAAAAGTATATAAATTATATTTATTTATTTTTTATTATTTAATTAACGCCATTTTTCATGGTCAAATAAAGTCTTGAAGATGTTAAAAAATTTACTAGTCGCACAATATATATTTTCATGTAATTTCATTTATTTAAATGTCACTTTTTTTTCTACATAAAAATTCGATTTTTCTACAGAATATTAAAAAATATATATAAATTATAATTATAAATTTTTTTAAATTTCATTAACGCCTTTTTTCAAGGTAAAATAAAGCCTTGAAGGTGTCGAAAAATTTGATAAAATTACGAATTTTCAAAGCCAATGTTTGTTACAGGTTTTTTTTTTTTTAATCTTTAAACTAATCTTATACAAATAAAATTAAAAATTAAAAAATTTCATCTATAGAAGAAGGAATTTATCTGAATTTCGGCATTTAAGTTTTTTTAATCGGTGCAGTAGATTTTTCGCAAAAAAA